>CM045751.1:24460000-24662500 GCA_024760905.1 Plotosus lineatus | reverse complement strand
CAATATTTACCTATTTGTTTATTGAATACTTATTATTATTAATGTTAAACTTTGGATGTGTATTGTGCAACCTCTTCCTGACAGCAGTGATGAACTTTGTACGTGGGAAAATCAAATCAGGTCATATCTTGGCAACTGTTTGTGTTAAACTGTGTGCTGTATCTATTTTAAGTTGAGCCCCATAGACATGACTTTAATGGTTATCCAATGTCCTTGCCTTTGCTGACAAACATGGAGAAATAATTAAAAAAAAAAGGGCTGAATGTAACTCAACCTAAAGCCCGCTGGTGTGAAATGCGTGGCGGCGGGAGGAGTCAGCTGCACCTTCGCTTTCTTCGTCTTCATGGTTGAAGTGCACTTGAGCAAGGCACCACCCCACTGCACCAAGTCTCTCTGTCTCTCTCTCTCTCTCTCTCTCTCTGTCTCTCTGTGTGTGTGTGTGTGTGTGTGTGTGTGTGTGTGTGTGTGTGTGTGCTTACTATTTACCTGTGCGTATGTTCACTTTGGATGGGTGGGATGTTTCAGCCTTTAAAAAGCCGCACTCCCCTGTGCATGTGCCTATAAATAGAGTTATCAGGAGCGGCGCTTTTTTATATGAGTACCGTGATGGTACTGGACTGTATTCAACACAGTTCGTAATCTTTTTGTATAAAGACAGTTGTATTGATGTAAAATATTGACAGCAGGCCAATAACTGTTTTAGCATATAGAAGATGAGAAATGCAAGCTACAATAAGATTTTTATCTTCTTCTTCTTCTTCTTTTCCTTTCGGCTTTTCCCTTCAGGGGTCGCCACAGCGAATCATCTGCCTCCATCTCACCCTATCCTTTGCATCTTCTTCTCTTACACCAACGACCTTCATGTCCTCCTTTACCACATCCATGAATCGTCTCTTTGGTCTTCCTCTAGGCCTTTTGCCTGGTAGTTCCAGCCTCAGCATCCTATTACCAATATACTCACTATCCCTCCTCTGTACATGTCCAAACCATCTCAATCTAGCCTCTCTGACTTTGTCTCCAAAACGTCTTACATGTGCTGTCCCTCTGACGTGCTCATTCCTAATCCTATCCATCCTCGTTACTCCCAAAGAGAACCTCAACATTTTCATCTCTGCTACCTCCAGCTCTGCCTCCTGTCTTCCCCAGGGCCACTGTTTCTAACCCATACAGCATCGTTGGCCTCAACACCGATTTGTACACTTTTCCTTTCATTTTTGCCGATACCCTCCTATCACACATCACACCGGACACTTTTCTCCAACCATTCCAGCCTGCCTGCACACGCTTCTTCACCTCTTTTCCACACTCTCCATTGCTCTGGATTGTTGAGCCTAAGTACTTAAAATCCTCCACCTTTCTTATCTCTGCTCCCTGTAATCTCACCGTTCCTCTTTGGTCCTTGGCATTCATGCACATGTATTCTGTCTTACTGAGGCTAATCTTCATTCCCTCCTTTCCAGGGCATACCTCCACCTCTCTAGATTTTCCTGCACTTGTTCTCTGCTCTCACTACAGATTACAATGTCATCTGCAAACATCATAGTCCATGGGGAATCTTGTCTAACCTCGTCTGTCAGCCTGTCCATCACCATAGCGAACAAGAAGGGGCTGAGAGCTGACCCTTGATGCAGTCCCACCTCCACCTTGAACTCTTCTGTCACACCGACAGCACACCTCACCACTGTCTTACATCTCTCATACATGTCCTGCACCACTCTAACATACTTCTCTGCCACTCCAGACTTCCTCATGCAATACCACAGTTCTTCTCTCGGCACCCTGTCATATGCTTTCTCCAGATCCACAAAGGCACAATGCAGCTCCGTCTGACCTTCTCTGTACTTCTCCATTAACATCCTCAAGGCAAACACTGCATCTGTGGTGCTCTTTCTGGGCATGAAACCAAACTGTTGTTCACAAATGCTGACTTCTGCCCTTAGTCTAGCTTCCACTATTCTTTCCCATAACTTCATCGTATGGCTCATCAACTTTATCCCTCTGTAGTTGCCACAACTCTGCACGTCTCCCTTGTTCTTAAAAATGGGCACCAGCACACTTCTCCTCCATTCCTCTGGCATCCTCTCACTCTCTAAGACCTTGTTAAATGTTCTTGTCAGAAAATCTACTGCTACCTCTCCTAGACACTTCCATACCTCCACCGGTATGTCATCAGGACCAACTGCCTTTCCATTCTTCATCCTCTTCAATGCCCTCCTCACTTCACCCTTACTAATCTTTGCTACTTCCTGGTCCTCAACAGTCACCTCTTCTACTCTTTTCTCTCTCTCATTTTCCTCATTCATCAGCTCTTCAAAGTACTCTTTCCATCTTCCCAGCACACTTCTGTCATCAGTCAATACATTTCCCTCTCTGTCCTTTATCAATCTAACTTGCTGCACGTCCTTCCCATCTCTATTTCTCTGCTGTGCCAACCTGTATAATTCATTTTCTCCCTCCTTACTTTCCAGCCGAGCATACAACTCATCAAACGCGCTCTGTTTGGCCTTTGACACTGCTACCTTTGCCTTATGCTGTGTCTCCTGTACTCCTGTTTACTCTCTTCGGTTTTGTCAATGTCCCACTTCTTCTTAGCTAATCTCTTCCTTTGTACACACTCCTGCACTTCCTCATTCCACCACCAAGTCTCCTTATCTACTTTCCTTCCAGATGACACACCAAGTATTCTCCTACCTGTCTCCCTGATCACATTCGCTGTAGTTGTCCAGTCATCTGGAAGCACTTCCTGACCACCCAAAGCCTGTTTCAACTCCTCCTTGAAGACAACCCGACACTCTTCCTTTTTCAACTTCCACCACTTTGTCTTCTGCTCTGCCTTTGCCTTCTTCACCTTCCTCACCATAAGCATCATCCTGCACACCACCATCCTGTGCTGTTTGGCAACACTCTCACCCGCTACTACTTTGCAGTCACTGACTTCCTTTAAATTGCATCGCCTGCACAAGATGTAGTCTACCTGTGTGCTCCTACCTCCACTTTTATAAGTCACCCTATGCTCCTCTCTCTTCTGGAAGAAAGTATTCACCACAGCCATTTCCATCCTTTTTGCAAAATCTACCAACATCTGTCCTTCTGCGTTCCTGTCCTGGATACCAAACCTACCCATCACTTCCTCGTCCCCTCTGTTTCCTGCACCAACATGTCCATTGAAGTCTGCCCCAATGACCACTCTTTCACCTCTGGGGGTACTCTGCATCACTTCATCTAACTCCCTCCAGAATCTCTCCTTCTCTTCTCGCTCACATCCTGTCTGTGGGGCATAAGCACTAACAACATTGACCATCACACCTTTAATTTCTAACTTGAGACTCATTACTCTGTCTGACACTCTTTTCACTTCTAGAACATTCCTGGCAAACTCCTCCTTCAAGATGACTCCGACTCCATTTCTCTTCCCATCCACACCGTGATAAAACAGCTTAAACCCTGCTCCTATGCTTCTAGCCTTGCGACCTTTCCACCTGGTCTCCTGAACACACAGTATGTCCACCTTCCTCCTCTGCATCATGTCAGCCAGCTCTCTACCTTTTCCTGTCATAGTTCCAATATTCAAAGTCCCTACTTTCAGTCCTAGACTCATGCCTTTCCTCTTCTCTCTCTGGCAACGGACACGCCTCCCGCCTCTCCTTCTTCGACGTCTTCGACGTCTTCGACCAACAGTAGTCCAATTTCCATCAGCACCCTGTTGGTTGACGGCACTGATGGCGGTCGTTGTTAACCCGGGCCTCGACCGATCCGGTATGTCATTCTTTCTTGTGATTCGCATAGTTTATTTGGCATTTGTTTTACGCCGGATGCCCTTCCTGACGCAACCCTCTGCATTTATCCGGGCTTGGGACCGGCGTGAGGGAGAGACACTGGTTTGTGCCCCCCCCTCACGGCTGCATTTACAATAAGATTTTTATATTGTATTATATATCCACTAAAGCAGATATTGTTTATTTGTTTGTTTTGGATTCAGGGTATTAGATTCCTCCAGCTTGGAGAAAATATTTCTTTTCTCACACACATCACACCTTTACGCAGCTTTACCTGTTATTCTTGAAACGGAACCATCTGACCCCTTAGATTTCACGCATTCGTGTCCTTATAAGGCTGTTGATATCGTGCTACGCACCATGCTTAATCGGGCCGCAGTTCTGAAGTCAGATAATCCTACAGACTGAACCCGGGACCCTCTTGCTGTCAGGTGGACGAGCTAATCGCGACGCCACCGTGCCAACTGTATTCTGTGTTTCTTTATTATTATTATTATTATTAATACTACCAGCCTGGTCACCACTGCAGGTAATAAAGGCAGATTTAAATGAAATAAATGAAGTAATTAAGGTTGTTTGATGATTTTTGTATATAAAAAACCCAGAAAGGATCTAAATGCAGATCATACAAATGAGATCATCTCAGCAGACAGTATTATTGGTTTTTATTATGTCATTAAAAGACAGTACAGAGTATTGTTATTTCTACATCTATCATTTCATTATTGGCTATTTTTAGGTATGAGGCATTTGTCCCCAATAGGACTGTAATTCCGATTACTTAGACATGGCTTCATTAAATTAGAGGATGAATATGCTCATTACACAATACTACAATATCCTCTGATCCTGCTTCTCGTATATTCTTGTGTTAGTTTCCTTCCTACACTGTGCTTGTTTAGCCTCCTTATAAGTGCAGTGACCCTCATGAGCATTGCTGTTTGTGTATGATCCAGTTTTGCGGCACGTTCTCTGGCAGCCATGCCTCCTGAATCAAACCGAATCTATGCGGAATATGGCACCTGTTGATTTGTAGAACTGTATTGACTCTGGCTTCCCTGGGAATGCAGAAAAATACATTTTTTAAAAATGTCTGAACGCTCCAGGAGAAAGCAGTGCTCTTTCTCACGTCTGACTTTGTCATTGTCGAGAACATGATGCAGAAATGAGTGATAGGAGTTATTATTTTTGCCTTGGTCTGGGATGGCTGCGATATCAGACAGATCAGGGGTGAGTGGGAGGAGAGGGAGAGGTCTAGATCTCGATAAGCTACCTGTCTGAACCAATGTTGAGGAGCAGACAGTGTGAGATATGTGTCCACTGGTGTGTGTTTGTGTGTGTATATGTACGAGTGTGTCCATGTTGGTCTGTATATATCCGAGTTATCTTAACTGAAATCAGTGCTGTATTCAGTATCTACGTTCTTTCTGTACATATGAGGCATTTCTGGGTAAACAGTAATGGCGGACTTGTGCCGAGGGGCCATGATCTTTATCTCTCTGCTGAGAGCTGATAGCAGAGTCACAGACCACCAATATGTCCAGCGATGCACTACAGGTCAACATGGGCTTGAGGTATGTATATGAGGTATGAGTTGGAGGTATGATTTGAGCATAGCGACGCAAAAGAGACCTCGATCTTCGCATAACCTTTCTTCAGGTGCTAAACAGACTGTGGTCAGGTGAAGCCCAGTAAGACCGGCAGAGGTAGCCGACTGCCGTTTTGCCAATCCATTATTTATTTCTGTACATTATGTGTATGTAGTGCCTCATTTTGTTCAAACCCAGAGCGCCCAAGAGGAACTGTACGCAAGCATGGGAAGAACGTAGAGAAACACCCACACTGAGCCTGGGACTCAGACCTGCATGCTGGGAGATTTGCTAGCCACTACAGATGGGGTTGCCGAACCTGGCTCTGGAGAACCACTATCATGTGCTTGTTTTGTTCCAACACAGCTGATTTAACTCATTAACTCATTAACTGCTCTCCATGAGTTCAAGTGTGTGTGTGTGTGTGTGTGTGTGTGTGTGTGTGTGTGTGTGTGTGTGTGTGAGATAAATCAGAGCAAACACTAAAATGTGTAGGGCAGGGCACTTCCAGGATCAGGGTGGGGACCTCTGTAGTACAGCACTGTGCTGCCCCCTGTGTCATCAACAGTCTCCTCCGGGTTTTCTGGTTTCCTCCAAACTCTGAAAAATAGGATAACTTTTCAACTGATAATCCTAAGAGCTGTATATTTAAAGGTGTGTACTGTGCCCTGCAAAGACCTGGTATCCCATCTAGGCATGTTCAGACCCCCCCGTGTTCCCATGATCGAGTACAGTTCTATCATGCTTACTGCAGATGAACAAATATACCAAGCTTAAGTCTTCACTTTTCTCTTCATCTTTTCTTATAACCAATATATTTTATTCTTCTCTCATTTCCCACATATTAAGTGTGAGTTTTTCCAGCCTCTTACACTAACAGTGTAAGACACACACACACACACACACACACACACACACACACACACACACACACACACACACACACACACGCGCACTCACTCATGCAGTCCCTGCAGTTGTTTCTGTTGTCGTCTCTTTACTTCCACAGGACAATGTACCGGAATACCAATAAAGGCCTGGAGAGATGGGAGGAGTGAAGCATGGAGGGTAAGGGGAAAATATCCATACTGTTTTTTCTTACCTGCAGCTTATCGGCTCTCTGTTTGGTACTGAGAGTACCGTCTTCTCTGGTGGAGATTAGCGTTTGTGAAGAGCGAGCTGAACGGGAAGGTGAGTTCTCATTACTGTAAACTGTGCAGTACGGTAAAAGCCACTTGACTCGAAAGCACCTGCCCTCTACAAGCACATTTACAGCATGCTGCACTCACCTGTGCGCTCACCCCCCCCCCACCCCTGCCCCACCCCACCCCCTGCCTTTTTTAAAGATAGTGACAGTTATTTTTTCAGCTTTATCAGCAGGATTTTTTTAAGTGAATGGTTCAGGGCTAATACGAGCAACCATGTAATAATATTGGCAATCAATCATTTTAAATTTTAACACTGCAAGGTCTCATATGCATTATTATACGCTCCAGATGGATCATTCATTGGCCGTCACATTGACATATTTTCCAGTTGACAGTCCTGCTTACAGAAAACAAAAGTGCATTGATCATCGCTCTTGCATAAGAAACTATTCAGCAAGGAGGTCACAACAACTACTTTCTTCTTCTTCTTCTTCTTCTTCTTCTTCTTTTCCTTTCGGCTTTTCCCTTCAGGGGTCGCCACAGCGAATCATCTGCCTCCATCTCACCCTATCCTTTGCATCTTCTTCTCTTACACCAACGACCTTCATGTCCTCCTTCACCACATCCATGAATCGTCTCTTTGGTCTTCCTCTAGGCCTTCTGCCTGGTAGTTCCAGCCTCAGCATCCTACTACCAATATACTCACTATCCCTCCTCTGTACATGTCCAAACATCGACTGTGTGTCCCGTAAATGGTGAAAAATATTTCAAACAAGTGGTAGCTCACATCTGCATGTTTATTTGATTCACACTTATGTGCAGTTTTCATTTCACTGATTTCCTTCCTTTCCATTTCCCTTTTTCTATTAGTGGTTTTCCATTCAAGTGGAACCAGTTCATATTAGGAAAGCTTCCAATAAAGGTAGAATCCAAACCCTTAATCTGCCATATTATTGAATTAAAGGCTTATGTCTGCTTTGCATGCGTTTAGTTATTCCATTTTCAATGGTGTGCTCATTCCAGTTTTCAATTAAGGTAGATCAGTTGCTTAACGGCGGGAGAAGAGAGGAGCGTGGAGGCGATCACGGAACAAAGGATGTTAGAGAGGCGAGAACAAGGTGGCGGCATATTAACCAGTGAATCGGTGAAATGGAGAGGATTATACTGCCCCCCCTCTGCATTTGGAGAGCAGTGTAACCTAGTCTTAATGATTTGGCTTTCTCTCATTGCACAATGGAGCCCTCCAAGTATTGTGTTTTGTACTACTTAAGTGAGGCTAGGGGGTGTACAGGGTGTGTGCTGTAGGGGTGCTGCCTTTGTATGAGGTGCCCTGGGTGGTATGACAACTCTACTCTCCATGGCCGCTGCAGCGCGCATACATGGCTCCTAGCAGCTGTCTAGACCTGGTGGAGGCCACACTCCGGGCACTGGTGTTGTCCTCACCGGCTAAACTACATGCAGGTACCTGGCCAGGTGTTGCTGTGCTCGCCCTCGTAGCTGCATCATATGCTTTCCACAACACATCGGTCAGGAAGGAAGGAAGGAAGGAGGGGGGGCTTTGTGACTGCACACCCCACTGCCACCTAAATCATCATGTTCTGGTGTGTTCATCCACATCTATGACTCACTGCACTAGTACAGCTATATGTCTACTTGGACTGTATACAGTAAATGTCTGAGCCCATTATGGTGCTGCAGCAAACTTCAGAGACTTTCCTTCAAATCGACCCACAGATACACTATACCAGTTGGAGAGTTGACTTCTGAAATCTTTGTGTGTCTAATGCCCTGTAATTATTTCTGGACTCACCATAAGCCGTCCACTCATTATCTGCATTACTTATCCACCAGGGTCACAAAGGAAACTGAAACCAATCCCGGCTGACTGGCAGTCAGCATGAATTGTCGTCACCATGTCTTTGTCACGATGCTGAAAGCTGCTGCTAGCAGGGAGTTTTAGCTGAAGCGCTATTAAACCACTTCATACAGTAGCACACTATAATTACTTTCCAGGAATGCATCACATGGTCATTTTAAAACCTTTTTTAAACCCAAACTTTAATAGAAATTGGTCATTTGCCAATTCTCATACACCACTTAATGTTTCCTTGTCACTCGACAGCTTTCAGTATTGGCTTGTGTTTACACTGACACCACGACATCTTTTCAAATCTTGTGCTCATAATATATCACTGGATGGATAAACTCACTGGGAACAAAAAGGTGAACTGCTCTTTTCCATGTATAACCTAAGCTTATGGTTGCGTATGGTTTTCTATGTATACCCAAGCTTATGATTGCCGTTTTTATGTATTGACAGGAGACAGTAATACCATCTTTCGGTTGGCCAGTGCACTACTTGCACATACACCTACAGGTACAGGTACACCTGTAACCTGAACAACACTTCTACTGTCAGCTCTCGGCTGTAACTGCAGTGATGCGTTTACGTCTGATGTCTACAGGAACCCACAATGATTATCATCAGTCATCTGGGAACAGTGATGAAGCTTCGCCAAAGAAGGTGGAGAATAACTGGCGTGCTTCTGGTAGACGTCATCAAACACAAACATCTATATATAAGTCTGTCTGTCTTCCTTTCAGCTTTTTCCCTTTTACTCGGGAGTCGCCACAGCGAATCATCTGATTCGCACGTTTGATTTGGCAGAGGTTTTTTTTTTTACGTCGGATGCCCTTCCTGTCACAACCCTTTTTAGCGAGGGGCAGAAACACGCTGACCATTTTGCAGCTCCTCTTTACGAAAGTCAGCAATGGTTCTTTTACATCAACCTCTCACCATAGACAGGGACAGACATGGCCCGCCTTTGATAACCCAGTTAGCTGCACTGGGGGGGGACGGTGACAACCCCGTGGGGACTCGAACCCCCAAGCTTAGGATCAGCAATCCTGTGCCCTATACCACTAGACCACCACTGCCCCAAACATTTATATATAAGGTTAACAGAATATATTAGAGAAGGACATCAGAGCTCACGTTACCGTAGTGTTGCACTGGGGAGAAAGTTTTGCTAAATGTAAGCAATATTATTAAGATTCACACTATTCTTACTGGGGGCAGTGGTGGCCTGGTGGTCAAGGTGCTTGATCACTGATGCTAAGGTTGGAGATTCAAGCCCCACTCTTCACAGGTTGTCATTGTCCCCCCAGGGGAGCTAACTGGGTTATCAAAGGCCGACCATGTCTCTCACTGTCTATGGTGTGAGGTTCATGTAAAAGAACCATTGCTGACTTTCGTAAAGAGTAGCTGCATAGCCGTCAGGATGTTTCTGCCTTGCGATGGCCTGGGGAGCTGTCCAGGGTGTACTCTGCCTTCATCCGGAGTCAGCTGGGATGGGCACCAGGCTCCCCGCGACCCTAATTAGGATGAAGCGGTTACAGAGAATGAACGATGAACTATTCGTGCTCTCATTCATTTGCCGAACCGTTTAATTCTACTCGGGCAGAAGTAGGCTAGAGCCTCTTTCAGTTGGCACTCAGTGAGGCCGGGTACAAACTAAACCGCTATTTACACCATTTCACTCGTGTACTTCTCTCTAACTACATGTATTATTAGTACTGTTAGGATTACAGGTCTCCAAAAGCCAGTGGCAGAATGATATCTCTACTAAAGAGCATAAAGTATGGAAATTTAGCTCTCTTTGTTCGATTATTTAAATAAAATACACATTAATATTTATATTTATAAACTAAAACTCCATGGAAAAGAGAAAACAATCTTCTTAATGCCTTTGGCAGTTATTATTCTCAGGAAAGTTCAGGGTTGTCAAAATAATGAGTTTTCAAGAAATATCAATAATGTGAGGGTTTTTTCTGTTAAAACGTGACCCGGAACCACTTTAGCTGTGTCCGCTCGCTCGAGGTCATTGGTGAGTAAAATACAACTTCTAGATGTGTTAATGAAGAGCATATCAAAGTATTTTCTCAAGGAGTTTGCATGAAAGTTGGAACCATTGTAGGCTCTCTCTCTCTCTCTCTCTCTCTCTCTCTCTCTCTCTCTCTCTCTCGCTCTCTCTCTCTCTCTATATATATATATATATATATATATATATAGAGTGATACCTCAGCTCACGAACATAATTGGTTCCCAGAAAGTGTGTGTGAGGCGAAAAGTTCATCTTCCGAACATTTATTTCCCATAAGAAACCATTAAAATGAGAATAATCCGTTCCCAGGTCCCCATAAAACATAATTTTCTGCTAAATAAGCCTTAAAACTACACAAAAATATACCTTATTTTATGTATAATAAATGTGCTATTGTATTGTATAATAAAGTGGTTTTATTTACCTTTGTGATGGTAGTTGATGGCTTGATGGAATGGAGTGGGAGGAGGAGGGAGGGAGGGACTTACTGTTTGGAAGGAGTGTTTGGAAACGCCTACTGTTTGGAAACACCCTTAGCCACACACGCACCCTTAATAGCTTCCTTGTTCTTAAGGATGGGAGCAATGGTAGACTTAGCGTACTGGTACTGGGACGCTGAGTCACACAAACGCACACCTCGTTCGTGTTTTTCAATGATCTCCGCCTGTGGTGGGGTCTTTTTCGGTCCCATAATAGCAAAAGTACACTCAATATGGTCCAAAATGTCTATCAAACACAAACCACTTCCGCACTCAAGGAAAGGGGGTGACGAACTGGGACGCCGTGAGCGTGCGTCAACTTCTCGTGGCCGCCACCGTGGCGCTGTTCGACCGCGTGGTTTGATTCGTCCGCCGAAAACTAGTTCGTCAGCAGAGACTATATGCTCGCAAATTTAATGTTCTTGAGGCGAAAAGTTCGTGAGCTTAAGCGTTCGTCAGCGGAGGTTTTACTGTATATATGGGTGCCAATATTTATGGACTTGACTGTACTTATCTATTTGTCTGTTTAAGGATTATGTCCAGATTAAGGAGAAACAGGTGGGAATGTTGGTCCCGTAGATGATTTACTGTATGCTTCCAGAGTAATGAAATGCTTTTCACCTGTCTCTCACACACACACACACACACACACACACACACACACACACACACACACACACACACACATACACACATACACACACACACACACACACACACACACACACACACACACACACACACACACACACACACAATGGAGTGAACTTAGGCTTGTGGTAATTCATAATAATGTCCCATTCATTAAACTAATATTGAGCCGTAGTGTTCAGAGTGTACACACATACACTGTTACTCACGCACACATTATCAGTAGATCTTCTTATATCCTACTAACAGAAGGTCAGCCCGGTCACACTTTTAAAGTCTGTGACATTAATGGTGATGCACACTCCCAGCATTTCAGATCAATCCCCCTAAATGGTCCTGTGTTGTCTCCCAGATCCTCATTGCACCAATCGCTATCCAAGAAAGTCAACCAAGAATGTCACACACAGAACTGGTGCTCATTCTTTTCTACTAAAATTCCAGATTTTAGAAGAATAAAAGTGTTTTTTTCTCCTCGCTGTCAAGGCAGTGGTGATGAAATGTCCTGGGTTTGGAGAAAGGGTGATTTGGGTTGATTCATGGCCTGTTGGAGGTGGCACATTGAAGGCCTTTTGTGCAGTCGTTCTCTGGCTGGCGTTGACTGATTGAGATTGCCTCAGCTGGACTCCCATGGCTCCTTCTGTATCTGGAGAGAATGGCGTGATCAGGAAGAAGAGTGAAAGAGGTGAGGAGGAGGAGGAGGAGGAGAGTGAGTGATGCTGAAATCCCTCCCTACTACACAATGACCAGTCGACTGCATCAGCGAGAATACTTTTCTTTTCTTTCATCCCCAGATCTGCTTGCAATCTCATTCTTTACACTTCATCCTTTCTCTCTTTCTGCTCTTTATCAGTTTCTTTCTCCCTTTATCCCCTACCCAGACCTCCCTCCCTCCTCTCACCCCTCCCTCCATCCACCCTTTCCTTTTTCCCCATCCATCCGTCCATCCGTCCATTCCTTCTTTCACTGAGCTCTCTCACCCCATCAATTGATGCATCATTTTGCTTTCTCCATTCATCCATTTATTCATCCATCCATCCCACTGAGCCTCACTCCATCAGTTTATGCACCCTTTCCCTCACCCCTCCATCTCTCTTCCTTCCTACACTGAGCCTTCATTCTCTCACATCATCCACCCATACTCCTGCTTTCGAGGGTGCATTCTACCTTGGCCCAGAGTTGGCTGAGATGGGCGCCAGCCTCCCTGCAAACCTAATTAGGATTTATCAGTTCAGACAATGAATGAATGTATTAACGTTGAAATGAATGTATTCCCAGTGAAAAGGTTTAAATTATTTTATTTCTTCATTTTTTTATCACCTTATTTCTGGTTCAACTCAAAACAGTCTTTCTGAACATAAAGTGATGAAGTCAGTTCGGATTTGAAAACGATCTGTAATTCATACAGGGTGCTTATGAATCACAGTATGCACTTGAGTGTAAAAGTTTACACCCTTCTTCATTGTGGTGAAGACTATACCGCTGTACGACAATATTTTCTTCATTAGCATGCTCATAGCTTCTGTGTGCCAGATCACAGCAGATGAAAGCTCACAGAATAAATATACTTACCAGAATTCATTAGGAGGCTCTAAATTGAACCAGAGAAAGAAAAAAAAAAAAAAAAAAAAAAAAAAAAAACATCTGTGGATATATCCAGTGTGCAGCATGAAGATATTAAACCCAAGAGGTCATATTAATATGATGACCTCTGGACTCTGAAAGCTCTTAATACATTTATAACTAGCTAGGGGCGCGTTCATGGCCTTTGCTGCTGACATTAAGGCATTAGAGCGTCACCTGGAGCTTGCTCGCAGTCTCATAAGAGCTCTATGCTGGAGTGCTCCATTAGGTTGCCATGGTGATTGATGAGCGGCTGCATCTCCAGCATCAGGACAGGAACATGAAGCTTTCTCTGTGAACGCTGACCTTTTCTGTTCTGGCCAGTGAAGCAACAGTTACTCCCAGCACTTGTGATGCTGCTGTTTCTGTTTCCCTCATGGCCTTCTTCTCCTCCATGTTCATTTCTTTACTTCAGGGTCACTTGACTCGTATTTATGCAGGAAACCTCCACCGGGACCACGGTCACATTTCAAGTAGGAACTTAGGCACTGAGCAAATCTGAAAAGAAGGCAGATAGCATGTAAAATGGATAAGATTCAGAATTAAGCAAGCAGTGAAAGAGGAAAATAAAGACACCAGGTTTTGATTGATGGACAGAGGGAGCTCAGGTCATGCCTCGCCGTGGTTGCTCATAGCAGCAGAAATGACTGAAGGTTGACTTTGAATTTGATATTAGCAAAGCATTGTATTCTGTCAGGGTGAGCGTGACACCCACAAAGACAAACACTCAAAACCCAAATAAACAAAGCACAACGTCTCCACGGTGGCACGGTGGTGGAGCCGGTAGCCGGTAGCGTTTCTGTGTCGAGTTTGTATGATGTTCTTGCATGTGCTTGCCTGGTTTTCCTCTGGGTCCTCTGCTCTCCCCCCACAACCCAAACACATGCACATGAGACTATTGCTTGCTTACGTAGAATGGGAATTTTTCAGGAAGTAATTTGTGCTGAAGTAATTGTCAGCATCTTATTTGGGATTCATAGTCAGTTTTGTTCAGGTTTCATCTTTTATGTGTTCGGCTTGCATATTAAGAGCGAGCTCATTACTATAGTCTGAATTTCAAAAATAATAATTTATTCTCTAGCTTGGCTATTTAATTTGATATGAGAACAAGAAATTTTCACATTTCTGCACTTTTCTGACTATCAACAAGTTCTGTTCTTCACATTTACAATCATCACTGTATTAGAACTGAATTATTACAAACTCACTTCATTAAGATTAGACTTTATAGTATATGCTATCAATAGTTAATATTAATTAATAATTCAGGGATCCCTCGCTACTTCGCGCTTCAATTCATGCGGCTTCAGTGCATCGCGTTTTATTTTTTAAACTATTAATCGAATTAAAAAATAAGGAAATTAAAGGAAGAATAGGAATAAAGTTAAGAAAAATCCCATAAAAACAAGGCCAATTATGCAAAGCCCCCCAAACAAACACAAAACAATTAAAACATCCGAAAACCCCCAACAAAACTACTTATATGTTTATGTGAGGTGCGCATCTATATGTGTGTATTTATATTTTATTTACATCTTATGCATTATTTGATTGTTTATATATATATATATATATATATATATATATATATATATATATATATATAATAAACGCTTATAATAACAATTAAACATTGAAAAAAATAACAGAAGATGTAAATAAAATAGAAATACAGATGCTCTCCAACTAATTAACATTCGTTTTGCAAACATCTGGAGATACCAACATGTCCAAGGTCGAAAGTGAAAGTGAAATGAAATTGAAGAACAAGTAGAAATAGAAATGGAATAAAATCGACTAAAAGATCTGAAAAAATAAAAATAAAAATACAGTTTACTAATTCATCGCAGCGACTGGTTATGAGAAAGAAGAAAGAAAGGCAGAAAGAAGAATGCACAGGATTTCCACCGGCTGTGACGGCTTGAGTAGTGGAGAGGTTTGTGAAAATAAGAGCGTGGAACAGGACACGGGAAAACCCTGATCCCTTTATATAAATATAAGTATGAAATATGATTAAGCATTATCCTGAGGTACACTTAATACTAGGCTCCTGCAGAGGGGGCGTGGCTGTGCAGACGCACACACACACACACACGCACAGAAACACACACACACACACACACACACACACACAGATGCAACAATATATCCAGTTTTGATGGGAGATGTTGGGTTGTTTTTTGTTTTGTGTTGGTTTTGTTTTTTTGTTTTGTTTTTTGTTGTGGCATAATTAGACTTGTGTTTGTGACATTTTCCTTAACTTTTCCACCCATTCTTCCTTAATTTCCTTATTTTTTAATTCAATGAATATTTATTTATTTACTTTTTAAAAAACCGTGATGCACTGAAGCCGCATTAATTGAAGCGCAACGTAGCAAGAGATCCCTGTATATATATATATATATATATATATATATATATATATATATATATATATATATATATATATCTTCTTTTCCTTTCGGCTGTTCCCTTCAGGGGTCGCCACAGCAAATGATCTGCCTCCATCTCTCCCTATCCTCTGCATCTTCTACTCTTACTCCAACGACCTTCATGTCCGCCTTCACCGCATCCATAAATCTTCTCTTTGGTCTTCCTCTGGGCCTTTTGCCTGGTAGTTCCAAGCTCAGCATCCTACGACCAATATACTCACTATCCCTCCTCTGTACATCTGTACATGTCCAAACCATCTCAATCTAGCCTCTCTGACTTTGTCTCCAAAATATCTAACATGTGCTGTCCCTCTGATGTACTCATTTCTGATCCTATCCATCCTCGTTACTCCCAAAGAGAACCTCAACATTTTCATCTCTGCTACCTCCAACTCTGACTCCTGTCTTTTCCCCAGGGCCACTGTCTCTAAACCATACAACATTGCTGGCCTCATCACCGTCTTGTACACTTTTCCCTTCATTCTTGCCGATACTCTCCTATCACACATCACACCGGACACTTTTCTCCATCCATTCCAACCTGCCTGCACACGTTTCTTCACCTCTTTTCCACACTCTCCATTGCTCTGGATTGTTGAGCCTAAGTACTTAAAATCCTCCACCTTCTTTATCTCTGCCCCCTGTAACCTCACTGTTCCTCTTGGGTCCTTGTCGTTCACACACATGTATTCTGTCTTACTAAGACTAACCTTCAATCCCCTCCTTTCCATGGCATACCTCCACCTCTCTAGATTTTCCTCCACTTGGTCTCTGCTCTCACTACAGATCACGATGTCATCTGCAAACATCATAGTCCATGGAGATTCTTGTCTAACCTCGTCTGTCAGCCTGTCCATCACCATAGCAAACAAGAAGGGGCTGAGAGCTGACCCTTGATGCAGTCCCACCTCCACCTTGAAATCTTCTGTCACACCGACAGCACACCTCACCACTGTCTTACATCTCTCATACATGTCCTGCACCACTCTAACATACTTCTCCGTCACTCCAGACTTCCTCATACAATACCACAGTTCTTCTCTCGGCACCCTGTCACATGCTTTCTCCAGATCCACAAAGGCACAATGCAGCTCCTTCTGACCTTCTCTGTACTTCTCTATTAACATCCTCAAAGCAAACACTGCATCTGTGGTGCTCTTTCTTGGCATGAAACCAAACTGTTGTTCACAAATGCTGACCTCTGCCCTTAGTCTTGCTTCCACTATTCTTTCCCATAGCTTCATTGTATGGCTCATCAACTTTATCCCTCTGTAGTTGCCACAACTCTGTACATCTCCCTTGTTCTTAAAAATGGGCACAAGCACACTTCTCCTCCATTCCTCTGGCATCTGCTCACTTTCTAAGACCTTGTTGAATATTCTTGTCAGAAAATCTACTGCTACCTCCCCTAGACACTTCCATACCTCAACTGGTATGTCATCAGGGCCAACTGCCTTTCCACTCTTCATCCTCTTCAATGCCCTTCTCACTTCACCCTTACTGATCTTTGCTACATCCTGCTCCTCAACGGTCACCCCTTCTACTCTTTTTTCTCTCTCATTTTCCTCATTCATCAGCTCTTCAAAGTACTCTTTCCATCTTCCCAGCACACTTCTGTCATCAGTCAATACATTTCCCTCTCTGTCCTTTATCACTCTAACTTGCTGCACGTCTTTCCCATCTCTATTTCTGTGTTGTGCCAACCTGTATAGATCATTTTCTCCCTCCTTACTGTCCAACCTATCATACAAGTCATCATACGCCCTCTGTTTGGCCTTTGACACCGCTACCTTCGCCTTACGCTGTGTCTCCCTGTACTCCTGTTTACTCTCTTCGGTCCTCTCAATGTCCCACTTCTTCTTGGCTAACCTCTTCTTTTGTACACACTCCTGCACTTCCTCATTCCACCACCAAGTTTCCTTATCTACTTTCCTTCCAGAGGACGCACCAAGTACTCTCCTACCTGTCTCTCTGATCACATTGGCTGTGGTTGTCCAGTCCTCTGGAAGCACTTCCTGACTACCCAAAGCCTGTTTCAACTCCTCCTTGAAGACAACATGACACTCTTCCTTTTTCAGCTTCCACCACTTTGTCTTCTGCTCTGCCTTTGCCTTTTTCACCTTTCTCACCATCTCACCTTTCTCACCATCATATATATATATATAATAATTATTGTTAATATTATTGTTATTTTCTCTACCAAAAAGTATTGAGCACTCTCCTATGGAAGGATCTACTCAGAAAATCCTCTCTCTCTCTCTCTCTCTCTCTCTCTCTCTCTCTCTCTCTCTCTCCCTCCCTCTCTCTCTCTCTCTCTCTCTGTCTCTCTCTCTCTCTCTCTCTCTCTCTCTCTCTCTCTCTCTATATATATATATATATATATATATATATATATATAATGTAATAATATACAAATCATTTTACTGAAATGGGGTAGTGGTGGTCTAGTAGTATAGGGCGCCGGATCACTGATCCAAAGGTTGGGGGTTCGAGTCCCACTCTCCACAAGGTTGTCAGTGCCCCCCCCCCCCAGTACAGCTAACTGGGTTATCAAAGGCCGGCCATTTCTCTCACTGTCTATGGTGTGAGGCATGTTAAAGAACCATTGCTGACTTTCGACAAGAGTAGGTTGCAAAGCCGTCAGCATGTTTCCGCACTGTGATGGCCTGGCGAGCTGTCCAGGGTGTACTCTGCCCTCGCCCTGAGTTGGCTGGGATGGGCACCAGCCTCCCCGCGACCCTAATTAGGATGAAGCGGTTACAGAAAATGAGGATTTTACTGAAATCTTAGGAAATAATAATTTGAAGGAAGAAAAAGAGAATATTTTAGGAAAATATTAAATATTCTTTTGGGAATGCATTTAAATAGTTTTGAATTAAATATCCGTTAATCATTTATCTCTTTAATTTGCACAATTAATGCTCTGAATGGCAGCCCAACTTTGACTGACTCTAATTTATCTGAAAACTATTGCATTTGATTATTATTATTATTTTTTGTTATTTTTTTCTGCCCATGTGGGAGAAACAGTTCCTTGTTTCATTAATTATTTTTTGTTATAAATAATTCAAATCTGGCAGGTTTCATCATAGTAAAAGGAGGAATGGGGGTTTCCCGTGGAAACAAAAAGCAGGATAGAAAGAAACATGTTTGCTATCGGAACTGACAGCATGATTTGCATGTTTTAAATATAGGACAATCAGTATAAAAGCAAAAGCTTGCAATCCAGGAAAACTTGAGTGATTCACTACCATGTAAGTGTCATTTAGTGCACTCTACAGCATTATTTCCATTAAGCACGACAAGAAAATGGTCTTGATGCTGTTGTGTATACTGTATGAGAACATTAAAACAGCACAGGCTCTGAGGCCTCGAAAGTTCTAAACATATTATCCCATGGTCTAATTTCTAGGACAGCAGCTGAAGAGCATGTTTGAAGACAGAACCAAAAATCATGCAATAGAAAGTCCTCCAAGCAGAAATTAAAATCTTCAAAGTAGAGCATTTTGGAAGTTGAGACAACCTTTTAATCAAATAAAAAATTTAGAGAATAGCCGGCAATACATTTTCACAAAAATTAGTTTTCTCCTCAATTTATTGTGACATTGTAAATATCAAACAGAATTCTAGAATATTTCAGAAATAGTTATTTGCTGATTCAGTTATATGTCTGAAACTTTGTACCAGACACATCTTGTACACTTATCCTCAAGAAAAGGTAATACAGAGCAGGGTCCCCAAACTCCAGTCCATGGACCGGAACCGGTCTGTGGATCAGTTGATACCAGTCTGCAAACAAATTATTTTATGGAACAAATTATATTTTTTTAATTCAAGCTTCCGGATCTTATTTTGAAAAACGACTGTTTTTGACATTGCCACAGAAGCACCGAAAGCCCTTCTTCCTTTCCAACCACATATCTTTGTGAGGCGGGGTTCTCTGCAGTGACAGCCACCAAAACAGGACTACAGAGTAGATTCTAACTGGTCCGCGGAAACATTTTCATATATAGAACTGGTCCCTGGTGCAAAAAAGGTTGGAGACCACTGGTACAGAGTATCTAACAGTTACCTGGATGATAAAGTTACTCAGAAACATAAATTTCAATTATACAGCTGTAGCACATTTTTCCAGCTACCCCACAATGCAATGCACAAATTCCCAAGTTCCCATAATTAAAAAAAAAAAGTAGACAGTGGAAGTGACTTGGATGTTACCAACAAATATAGTATAATAATGTAAATAATAATTATTAGACGTATAGTTTGAGCACATCAGAGGGACAGCACATGTAAGACGTTTTGGAGACAAAGTCAGAGAGGCTAGATTGAGATGGTTTGGACATGTACAGAGGAGGGATAGTGAGTATATTGGTAATAGGATGCTGAGGCTGGAACTACCAGGCAGAAGGCCTAGAGGAAGACCAAAGAAACGATTCATGGATGTGGTGAAGGAGGACATGAAGGTCGTTGGTGTAAGAGTAGAAGATGCAAAGCATAGGGTGAGATGGAGGCAGATCATTCGCTGTGGCGACCCCTGAAGGGAACAGCTGAAATGAAAAGAAGAAGATAGTTTCTGGTATTTTTTTTTGTTTGTTTTCTTGCTTTTTTAACTAAACAAATAACGCAACCAATTAAAAACACGAGTCAACGTGCTTGCTAATTTACCCGAATGGCATGCTACATTATGTGTTATGTTATGGAGAAGGATAACTAGCATTCCTGAACAGTAGCCTGTTTTCTGACCCAATGGATCATAAATGCTAGCTAGTTAGTTTGCTCATGTAAATGAATGGCAATACCTGCTAGCAACGCATTTCTACATGATACATTAATCATGCTGCTAGTGAATATTTAGTAGAAGCAATAACCACATTTTCTTATTTACTGCCCAGTATATTTGGGCGAAGAGTATTGTGCTGCATTCCAGTGTAAACTTTGCCAGTACACTTTGTCGTACACCAGTATGGAGTTGCTAATACAGTACTGTCTGTCTGTCTTCCTTTCGGCGAATCATCTGATTCACACGTTTGATTTGGCAGAGGTTTTTACGTCGGATGGCCTTCCTGTCACAACCCTTTAGCAAGGGACAGAAACACGCTGACGGCTTTGCAGCTCCTCTTTACGAAAGTCAGCAATGGTTCTTTTACATCAACCTCTCACCATAGACAGTGACAGACATGGCTCGCCTTTGATAACCCAGTTAGCTGCACTGGGGGGGACAGTGACAACCTTGTGGAGAGTGGGACTCGAACCCCCAACCTTTGGATCAGCGATCCAGTGCCCTATACCACTAGACCACCACAGTCCTCTAGTTCTATAATTCAACTGTAATAGTAAGATATTGTACAAAACCCTGAGCATGTGTTACAAGATCCCAAGAAGCCTTTTATTCTCAATAACATTTGTGACTTTTGGTCAATTTACTTCCAGTTCAATTACAATGTATGGTGCAGTACAATTATAACATAATTGAACATATACGCCTGTGGGAGAGGTCCTTACAATGTTCTGTTGGGCTTGGCCTCACATTCAAGTCATTAAGCACGGTTTTCAAATGGAAACTTTCTCTTTATTCTGATACTGGTTCACTAGGACATAGATTAAACAAAGCATCAGTCCAACATCGGTGTGTGTGTGTGTGTGTGTGTGTGTGTGTGTGTGTGTGTGTGTGTGTGTATCTAAGTACTTTAATAAAAGGTTGATTTTTAGCCATCGTTTAAAAACAGCCACTGACACATCCTGTCCAGACAGCTAGAGGAGGTTCATTCCACCACCTTGGTGCCAGAGGAGAGTCGACTTTAGATATGTGATTTACTTGTTCCTTGACAGAAGAAGACACCAGGCTAGCAGTGCTCAGGAATTGGACAGAATGCAGTGTGATAAGTGCTTTGGCATAGGAGACTGCAGGTCCATTTTTGGTTTTGTAGGCAAGCATTAGCATCTTCAATCTCATGTGAGCAGCTACAGGAAGCCAAGTGTCACAGAAGAGAAGTGTGGGAGAACTTGGGAAGAGTAAAAATAAGCCTCCTGGATCAGTTGCAGAGGTTGAGTGGTGCTCAGCGGCAGACCTGCCAGGAGTGATTTAGCGTAATCTAGCCTTGAAATGACAAGGGATCTGATCAAGTATCTGAGTGGCCTTTGTGGAAAGAAATGAGCAAATCCTTCAGCTGTTGAAGAGGACATATCAGTATTATTTAAAAAAAGATAAGGAATTTATTCAAGGCACTACAGCTTTCTATTCATCCAGATTTTAATAGAGCCAATTAGGATAATTGGATATCCTTGATTTCCATTAGGTGTCAGTGTGAATGGGTATTTTTCTGCGTTGGCCCTGTGATGGACTCATCAGCTTTTCAGATGTATTTCATCTTTGGCTCATAGTTGGCTGGGATAGGCTCCAGCTTCCCAGAGATCCTAAACAAGATAAGTGATATAAATAATGAAGACTTTAATTGATTTTTATTAAACCTTTTCAAGTGACCTGTCCGTTAGACTAACAAGTGCATTAATATTAACTGTAAAAAAACAAACAAACAAAAAAAAACCCCAAACTGATAGGAATTAATAGTAATCTTCACCACCCTTATGATTTTAGATCAAGTATGTGTTAAAAATAATCCTCTGCATAAACTTCGCAGACCCCTGGGATCCCCAAACCGTACACTGAGAATTATTGCTGTAGGGGACAGGATCTGTCAGTGCAAATATAAACCAAACTTGGCTTTTGAAATGCTATAGGATCCTCCTGAAGAGGTTCACTGCTCATCACAAAACAACAGGCATCCGCTTCTTTAAAAAAAAAAAAAAAAAAAAAAAAAAAAAGGCTAAATTAAAAAGTTCACAAATACTGAAAATCTCCATCTGGATATCATTGGCTTATATGTGGTTTCTTGATGGAATGATGAAACGGCCTCTCGTTGCACACTTTCTAACTGACCCACCGCTCGGAAAATGTGGTGCAGAACTTTGATTTTAATCTCTCATTCACTGCATGAGGCACTGACTCACATGCTAGATTGACTGAAGTGGCTTTTAACTGTTTGAGTCTCACCTATTGTCCACGGAGTCACTCTATTACCCAATTCACTTCCTAATGGGCCAACTTTCTCAATGCTGGCTCTCAATGGAGTGGTTAAAAAGACTGCGTGTGCGATAACAGGTACAAATGGTAAAATAAAGGACTTGAGAGTTCAGAGAAGTCGGTTCCACTGGGCTGTAATTGCACTCTCTCGGCACTTTGCTAGTTTAACCTTTCTACTCCACGCATTTTTTAAACATTTTTTTTGAGATGAACATTCTGCAGGTCGTAAAATATAAAAGGCAGACGAAGGCTGTGTTTATTATCAACCTTTATACAGCAACTGCTGCTGTTTTTCTTGTATGCACTGAAATGCCTGATTTCAGTGTTTGCGAGGAGCCTGGATTTCCTGAAATGTTTTCCTACCTGTTCGCAGTTTTTAATAATACTTTTATAATGTGCCTTTGTCCTGAAAAGTCCTATGCAGTGATCTCATCAGATTGAAAGTGCTCATGGCACCGTTTTTCATGTTTAGTTCTTTAAATTTTTTACTGATTTTACAAATGTACACTGCAAAGTGCACTTGCATGGAGACTTGTTCACGATTTAAATTGCGCACCATCGAAAGTCGATAACTCGTGCACTGAAAGCTCGTCGTGGGAGAAGGTGGAAATGTGTGTTGTGGTTTGATTGCTTACTGTGGTAGAGTTTTGAAGTGTTGAAGTTTTCCTCTTCACTGTTGATGCCATGCCAGATCATTGTGTGGCAGGAGGATGGTTATGGTTTATTAAGATTCCCTCGGTACTCAATTCGTCGTGAACAGTGGATGAAACAGGTTTGCCAGACAAGAGACAAATGAAGCCCTATCAATTCGTCAAGGCTGTGTTCAGCCCACTTTGAGGAAAATTGTTTTTTTTTTCTTTTTTTCTCTCTGACTGGGTGGGATTGTCTTCCAAATATGTCCTAGTCCAAGTATGTCCTGTTAGTTCGGCTGGATCCCTTGAACACTTTCAGTCATTGATGCACATGTGTTGTCGTGTCTCCCCCCCCCTAAATAAAAAAAGAAAGAAAAAAAAGAAAGCAGCAGAAAGACTGTTTGAAAATTTGGAAAATCGCTTGGTTTCCTTGTGGCATTCCATCACCATTGTAAGGTCTGATAGGTTTAGATCTGAGCGTCGTCTCTAATAGCTGACAATATCTCTTCTTTGTTGATAAAGCCAGCAACAGGTGAATAAATCCTTTATCATATTATCACGTAAACTGGAGAAGTGATGTTATAAAGTGATGTAGCCACCGATTGCAGATATATACACAAGACTGGACAAGATACTCGCATGACACGAGCTTTAAAGAGTAAAATCACCATTCCAATGCTAATCTAAATTCTGTGTTTCGATGGCTGGTCTCATGTATATAATCTATGCCGCCATCATTTTGAATATCACAGTAACACAAGTACACAAGTAATTCATCTCACTAACAGAAGAGTCTCAGCAGTTTCAACAACAATGCTATGGTCAACTTGTGTGACTGGTGCATGAAGTGTTTCAAACTTTCAAAACTGTGGTTAAATATGTCCATTACACAGAGTCATTCTGAAATGACCTCTCCAACAGTGAGAACACAATCCGAAGCTGTTTACTACACCCGTTTACATCTTTTCAGCTTTATCCGCTGATAGCCAGCTGTGTCTGTTCATAGCTGGTTATGTCTTTGATATGACCGTGTAAGCAGTAGCGAGACACTTCATGAAGTAGCCGACCGATTTCATTGCACCTGGCTGGCTCCCAGGTCTCGGTAGGCTGCCAAGCAGAAAATACACTCTGCCGGTGACATCACAGCAGTATTTTGACTGTGCACTCAGCAGGTGGCAAGAAACTCCAACGACATTGCTGTGTTCACATCACGTATGGGATGTTACTGATATTATCTACATCTTTTATTTTTATTTATACTTTCATCTTTTTGTTTCAAGTTTGTTTATTTTGTGTATATATATATATATATATATGTGTGTGTGTGTGTGGGGCCGGTGGCGTAGTGGTTAGGGTGATGGGCTCATGATCGGGAGGTTGTGAGTTCAAATCCCACCGAGACCCTCACTGTGCTAAGACCCCTGTTCACCCAGCAGTATAAATGGGTACCAGTAAAATATACTGGGACGGTAACCTGCGATGGACTAGCGTCCCATCCAGGAGGAGTTGAACTCCTGGTCGCTTCACGCTACGGAAACCAGGGATAAGTACCGGCCTGATGAGCCACTATGCCTTGGGTGTAAAAACCCAACAGACGCTACCAACCTTACCTATATATATATATATATATATACATATATAAGTAAGCAAGCATGGCAGGGGTTGTGTATGGATATAAACACAAAGTGTTTAACATTGCAGAAAATGTCAAGCACTGCAGCACTGTTCCTTGTGTCCGTCTATGCATATTAAACAACTTGAGCAGCCTACACCGGCTCACGCTATGCTGTGAATTGTAATTAGCTGCTGTATTATGTAAGACGCTTTGTGCTGCGAAGAGGTAGTTACCAACGTAATTACCTTTACATCTTTCTAAAGAACCAGGAGTGATACACACGCACACGCATGCACACACACACACACACACACACTTTTCTTGTTTCATCGAGCCTTTCTGTCCTGTAAGCATCACGACTCACTGATTCTTATGAGATTGAAAGGATAGTGATATTTCAGGCAGTGTGAGGATTAGATGCTCATCTCCTCCTTAATGTGAACAATTACTATAGTTCTTTAAATTAAACAGGTTAGAAACATATTGTTGACTGAACACTTGAAGGACAGATCACTGTTTTATTTCAGTTTCATATCACAAAGAGAGAGCCTGTTATACCGGCGGTTACCCTGAGTTATGCAACTAAGAACATCACAGTAATGTGGGGCTCAGGTTGATTTCACAGCGACAACCATTTGGCAGCCTATAATATATCAATATTTAATTTCAGCCTATCAAAACCTCAGAAGAAATACGGGGAGGGCCTGACTGTGACATTGACTGGGCTAAGCATGATCAGCTGTGAAAGGTGTCATTTGTGTCCTTCCTACATAATCAGATGGTTTGTTACTACGTCAACTTCTACATATCTGTGTCATGCTTCCTACTGAAGCTCGATAAGAGAAATCCATAATGCTTGAAAATAAAAGAATCTCTCAATTAGGCCATGTCAAGGGATTGGAAGAACATTGTACCAAATGGATACCAGATGGCCTATGACCAGTGGAAAGCCTTAGAAAGAAATATTCAATCCAATCCACCTTTATTTATAAAGCACTTTAAAACAAACAACCCTATTTGATACAAAGTCCTGCACACAGGTATACATGCCGGAGATAGATGGATAAAATCAGGAATTTGTTTACTTTAACAGAATCCTCTTTTACAGATGTTGAAAGTCTGAAATTGTATGATGATTGAAAGAGATTGACCATTTGTGAGCTCACTGGGAGTTGGTGCGGGCGTGAACACCAGAGACCAGGCACACTGCATGCTGTCATGCAATACTGTGACTTACTGCTCCCAGCAGGCCAAGCATGATAAACCTGTGGCATTGCCAGTGCATGCTTCATGACTTTTGTCCGTTTTAAGGTAATGTCCTGTTTGAAACATGTAGGAGATTGTAGATCATGATATTTTTGCAAAATATGTTGAACAAGATTTTGCAAGATTTTAATAAAGTACTGTCACTCACACAACTGTCCAGTATTCATATTCATATTCGTATTTTGATTCTTTCACATATGAATTCCTATTAAACTGTATAAAAACCAAAAAACTGCTTCTTTTTATAGAAGCATTCCTATTCTAATAAAATATGTGACCCACTTCAGCATAATACTGATTAATTGATAATTTGCTAGTCTGCTGTACTGATATATTTGAATAAAAGATAAATGAATGAGCATTGAAATGAGCTTTCATACATGACCGAGTTACATCACTGTAGACATTACTAATCAAGAAATGCTACTTTAGAGAAAATAGTGATTACAGCTACAGAGCCAGGTTCTGAATGTCCACATCTGATCCTCCTGGACATCCATACGCTAAAAAAATCTGGCTCTCAACCAATCAGCACCATCCAACACATAACTTCTATTTATACCGAGTCATGTCTCATTTGTTTTAAGGTTATATGACAGGGGGAGGTGCTCTGGGATTCTATAAGTAGGGAGAGGACTCTGGTAGTGAATATGGATAAAACCAGAATACCCCGAGCAACCACAAAAGCCGTTTTTGTCACAGTCACAGATTTTCTGTTTCAGCTGTTCACTTGTGATGTTTGGGGCATATATTAAATTTTATATATATATATATATATATTGCTCAGAATGACTGAACTACATTCTGATGCAGCTCGATAGGACACTTTCCACGGTGCCTCTGTAGAAGGTGCTCAGGACTGTTGGTGAAAGGTCAGCACTCTTCAGCTGCCCCCCCCCCCCCAACCCCCCCCCCCCCGGTGTGCCTTCTTCAAAGCAGGTCAAGGTGAGGTCATCAATCAATTATTCGATCATTCTCCCTAAGAAAAAGAACAATTGACAAATCATTGGAAGTTGAAAATAGCCATGGTATCCTTGTCGATGATAAACAAGTCTTATGGAAACGTCTGACCCTAAACGCTATATTTCTCGGAGTTTAACAGGAAGACTTTTGCTCGAGATGTAAAATGAGGAATAAAAATATCTCACTGATACTCCCGACATACCACCACCGATACTGCACAAATCTCCACTGAATTTAGAAAGTGTACAAGCAACACACCACCAGCTCACTCTATTGCCATTAAATTCTTCTGATAATTTCAGTCGAAGGTATCTTTTCACTTTATTCGCCTGCTATTGCTTTGATGTCAGCTCTTCTTTTAGATTAATTACACTCGCTTTATTCTGCTTCTCTTTGATTTGTTCTTTTATGTAAGAATGTGTAATATCATCAAATGAAAGTTTATTTAATAGTCTCGGGGCATTTAAGGATTTTGACTGTAATTCTCTGCCAAATGAAGACGTTCACTTCTGACATTCAAGGAGGGGAAAAATCTCTGCTTTTCTCTCTTCTCGTCGCTACTTGTCTCCAGACGAGTGGTCTGGTACTTCAAGGGTGTACCAGTGTTTTTGGAGTTGTTTAAACCTGATGGCCCCGAGGCCTGCATGGATTCCGTAGTTCTTTTCAGCATGGGGTCATTCACACTTCTCTGATCCGTAGCAACGCTTCCGATTTGGGGTTTGGCCACCAGTCAAAGATAACAGCTGTACACTTTGTGGGTTCAGTGATCCCAGCCCACTTGCTGGCAGCCGACACACCAGTGGGAACCAGATCGTAATTAGAAACGCTTTGGGTCAACTTGAAGAAGAGTGGAGTGAGAGAGCGAGTGAGTGTGAGTGAGGAAGAGGAAGTGGGGTGGGGGAGAGAAACACAGTAGAAAGGGTCTCTAAGGCAACACCGTCCAAATGTACTCCAGAAGTTTCAGTATAAGTTGCTGTTTAAAAGTACACAGCAACGGCTGTTTTACACCATCACACACACCATTTCAGACTTTTTGCCTGGGAACAAAAGGTGTTTATGTTGGTGACTCTCCTTCATTCGGTGTTTGGAATGAGCAGCATCACTCATGCAGCGTCTAGTGGCTGCTGCTGGTATCAGATGGGAGTTAAAATCACTCATTAGCTTGACAATAAAACTATTGGGGTTAAGCAATCAATCATATAAAAATGCCTCATTTTGGGCAGTGGTGGCCCGGTGGTAATGGTGCTGGATTACTGATCATTAGGTTAGGGATTCAAACCCCACTATCAATGGGTTGTCACTGCTGTCCCCCCCAGTGCAGCTAACTGGGTTATCAAAGGCTGGCCATGTCTCTCACTGTCTGGAGTGAGAAGTTCATGTAAAATAACCATTGCTGATTTTCGTCAAGAATAGCTGCATAGCTGTCAGTGTGTTTCGGCCCTGTGATGGCCTGGTGAGCAGTCCAATGTGTATTCTACCCTTGCTCAGAGTTGGCTAATATGGGCACCAGCTTTCCTGCAACTGTAATTAGGATTAAGCGTGTCAGAAAATGAATCAATGAATGTCTCATTTATGGCATAATAAAAGTGATGTGGCCACCGCACACGCACACGCACACACACACACACACACACACACACACACACACACACACACACACACACACACACATTTATTTTCTGTTTCAAGGCCACAATTTTCTACCCAGTGTGTTTTCTCTGAATAATAATAATTTACTAAAAAATAGTAAACACTCACTCACTTGCTAAATGACTTCATCCTAGTAGGGTCGCTGGAAGACTGGCGCTTATCTTAGCCGACATTGGGAGAAGGCAGGGTACACCAGAAACAGTCTGCCAGACTTTCAGACCATTGCACTGGCCCTGAGAGACATTGGCATATGTATTGCACCTCAACCAAAACCTTTCCAAACAAAATCATAAGGCTTTGAGTTCATTTTGCCATCCGTTTGGTCTTTGTTTAATTTCTACAATGTTGAACAGCATGGTATTGGTTGTCGTGGTTAATGCTATTGCCTCATATTGAGAAGGTTCTGGATTCAAACCTCACAACTACGGCCGACACGTTTCTGTGTGGAGTTCTCCCCCATATGAGATGTTTTTTTTTCTCATGATACTCTGGTTTCCTTCCCAGTCCAAACACATGCTAATTGCCCATAGGTGCGAATGTGTTTCAGAGTAGTTGTTTGTGTTAGCCCTGAGACGGAATGGTAACATGTTCAGGATGTATCCTGTCTTTCACGCAATGTCAGCTGTGATTGGCTCGAGTTCACCCACTGACCCTGATATATAAATGGTTTGAATAAATGTACTCTAGAAACCTAATTTATTTAAAGTAAATAAATTTATTTAGAGTAAATAATTCAAAATGCAAATTTCCCATGGATACCCAGAGTATCTTGGAAGAACAATATCCTGCGGTGTAGATGCGGGAAATGGAACATTTTCAGTTGTTGGACAGTTTTTTGTTTTTTTTTTCTCATCCTTATCCTTTTCCCCCTCAAAGGCATGATTCTGCAACCATAGCTGATGTAAAGATTCATAGCCTTTTATATCACGGAAAAAAGGTATGAACGCTATGACCATCCTAGAGTCGCCACCAACAATATGGTGCTTGTCAAAGTTGACATGTTGTTCACGGTGGTCATACGATGCTAATGATGATGTCATGTTGTCATGCAGAAATGGGAAAAAGAAATCAGACATGTCAGAATTTACCACAAGTAGCTGCAGGAGGTTGCAGTGCTGACAATTCTCTACGGCAACTTGCAATACACGCAGAGAAAGATCAGAGGTTGTCCTGCGGTGCTCTGAAGAAGCATTTCCGCGAAGATGCGCAGGTCAAATTGTGTCAGTGAGAAAGGGGCATTGATCGTCATCTGCTTAGTTGTAAAAAGAAGATAAACTTTGAGACACTGCAGGTAAGGACTTTTGCCAACTGCTGTTACTGTAGGGCGAATGATGTAATGTGGTTGGCAGAGGAGACAGAATGTCTTTCAGATATCTGTCTGTCTTCCTTTCGGCTTTTTCCCTTTTACTCGGGAGTCGCCACAGCGAATCATCTGATTCGCACGTTTGATTTGGCAGAGGTTTTTACGTCGGATGCCCTTCCTGACACAACCCTTTTAGCGAGGGGCAGAAACACGCTGACGACTTTGCAGCTCCTCTTTATGAAAGTCAGCAATGGTTCTTTTACATCAACCTCTCACCATAGACAGTGACAGACATGGCCCGCCTTTGATAACCCAGTTAGCTGCACTGGGGGGGACAGTGACAAGCTTGTGGGGACTCGAACCCCCAACCTTTGGATCAGCGATCCTGTGCCCTAACCACTAGACCACCACTGCCCCATCTTTCAGATATCTATGAAGACTAAAAAAAACCATAGAAACTTAATGACACTTCATAATAAAGATAAATGAATACTTTAATTTGTATACGGGTGACCGGATCTGACAGAAAGAGAACCATTGATGACCCAGTAGTAAAAGCACAGGCTTAGTAATAAGAAGGTTAGCACTTCAAGCCTCAGTACTGCCAAGATGCCACTGTTGGGCCCTTGAGCAAGGCCCTTAACCCTCAACTGTTCAGATTTATCAATGAAATAAAAATGTAAGTTGCTATAGATACGGTAAAAAAAACCCAAACACTTTCTATATTAAGAGTGTAATCATTATGTAAATAACCCACGTCCGACTACTACTAATAATCATAACATACAATTTATCTGTGCATTGTGAATCAGTTATGACAAACGTTGAACTGTTTATATTTTTAAAAGATGGCGTGTGCTGCTAATCTTTCCAGTGTATTTTATAAATTGTAATTAATGCTCTTCATGATGTAGAATATATAATATTTTACACACACACACACACACACACACACACACATTTAAATACACTGACATATTAATATTATAAATCTACATTATTTTGTGCTTTTTTTCATCAATTACGGAAGCATATGTTTTATTTATTTAACAGCTGGGATTAATATAGTGAGAGTGATAACCTCTATAAAATCCCACTCACATCTCAAACTCACAGTCAGTGGTGAGACTACAGGACATTTTGAACACTGAGGCGCATTCAGTAAATTCCTGCTGGGATTTCGGAAGTATATTCCTTTTTTACCCGATTCCCCCCCCCCCCCCGCCCCTCAGCAATCACGTAAAATGAAGGTAGGCTTACAGTTTAACACAGGAATGATTGTGTTTTGTTAAAACCTCTGAAATTACCATCACATTAGGCCTATTTCACGTTCACACAGGGAAGCCAACATAGCTGTGCATTGTAATTTAATCCTTTCCTTTAAAGTTTTTAACGTGAAATGAAAATAGAAGTCTAAATAGATGTACTTGTGCAGTATTCATCAAAATGAGTAACTCTGGTTGATCTGTTAGATTACTGAGATAGATAAAGTGCTGTATGTGGTTTTAATGAGTAGTTAGCAGGAGGATAATGATAAACCTTTGTTCTCTTGATACTGACGTTAATTTTATGAATGGAGTTCTTCAGTGAGACGGCTACAGTGTGTAACCTTAAAGTTTCGTTGTCATTGTCTTTATATATATATATATATATATATATACAGTAAAACCTCCGCTGACGAACGCTTAAGCTCACGAACTTTTCGCCTCAAGAACATTAAATTTGCGAGCATATTGTCTCTGCTGACGAACTAGTTTTCGGTGGACGAACCAAACCACACGGTCGAACAGCGCCACGGTGGCGGCCACGACAAGCTGACGCACGCTCACGGCGTCGCAGTTCGTCACCCCCTTTCTTTGAGTGCGGACGTGGTTTGTGTTTGATAGACATTTTGGACCATATTGAGTGTACTTTTGCTATTATGGGACCGAAAAAGACCCCACCACAGGCGGAGATCATTGAAAAACACGAACGAGGTGTGCGTTTGTGTGACTCAGCGTCCCAGTACCAGTACGCTAAGTCTACCATTGCTACCATCCTTAAGAACAAGGAAGCTATTAAGGGTGCGTGTGTGGCTAAGGGTGTTTCCAAACAGTAGGCGTTTCCAAACACTCCTTCCAAACAGTAAGTCCCTCCCTCTCTCCTCCTCCCACTCCATTCCATCAAGCCATCAACTACCATCACAAAGGTAAATAAAACCACTTTATTATACAATACAGTTTATTTCTTTAATTACAATACAATAGCTCACATTTATTATACATAAAATAAGGTATATTTTTGTGTAGTTTTAAGGCTTATTTAGTAGAAAATTATGTTTTATGGGGACCTGGGAACGGATTATTCTCATTTTAATGGTTTCTTATGGGAAATAAATGTTCGGAAGATGAACTTTTCACCTTACACACACTTTCTGGGAACCAATTATGTTCGTGAGCTGAGGTATCACTGTATATATATATATATATATATATATATGATGTAGGCCTCCGTCAGTCCCGAAGGACTATGGCTGCGCTCTGGCCAGTATCCCAACTGGTGATACTCCCCAGTGCACAGAGCCTGGGTAAGGAGTAATGAGGGACAGGCTGTTACCCAAGCAGCAAGTCCCCCCCTGTCTCGGCGCCACCGGAAGGATCCAATGGAAAGGCAAGTGCCGATACGACTGGGTTCCGGTGCCGCTGCAGGAGAGAAACTACGGTCAATTTAGAACGGCCAATTAACCTACAGTGCACGTCTTTGGATTATGGGGAAACCGAGCACCGGAGGAAACCCGCACAAGCACGGGGAGAACATGCAAACTCCACACAGAAACGCCCAGGCCGGGAATCGAACCCGGGCCTTCTTGCTGTGAGGCGGACGTGCTAACCACTACGCCACCGTGCCGCCATATATGTATATAAAATGCAGCCATGAGGCGGAAAGGGGGGGGGGGGGAACTAACCAGTGTCTCTCCCCCTAATGCCGGTCCCAAGCCCGGAAAAATGCAGAGGGTTGTGTCAGGAAGGGCAACCGATGTAAAACTAATGCCAAACTTTACCATTCAAATCACAAATATTACCTCCATACCGGATTGGTCGAGGCCCGGGTTAACAATGACCGCCATCAGTGGACTACTGTTGGTCAAAGAAGGAGAGGCGGGAGTGTGTCCGTAGGCAGAGAGAGAAGAGGAAAAGCATGAGTCTAGAACTGAGAGTAGGGACTTTGATTGTTGGAACTATGCAAGGAAAGATAGAGAGCTGGCTGACATGATGCAGAGGTGGAAGGTGGACATACTGTGTGTTCAGGAGACCAGGTGGAAAGGTAACAAGGCTAGAAGCTTAGGAGCAGGGTTTAAGCTGTTTTATCATGGTGTGGATGGGAAGAGAAATGGAGTAGGAATCATATTGAAAGAGGAGTTTGTCAGGAATGTTCTAGAAGTGAAAAGAGTGTCAGACAGAGTGATGAGTCTCAAGTTAGAAATTGAAGGTGTGATGTTCAATGTTGTTAGTGCTTATGCCCCACAGGCAGGATGCGAGCTAAAACAGAAGGAGAGATTCTGGAGTGAGTTAGATGAAGTGATGCAGAGTACCCCCAGAGCTAAAAGAGTGGTCATTGGTGCAGACTTCAATGGATATGTTGGTGCAGGAAACAAAGGGGACAAGGAAGTGATGAGCAGATTTGGTATCCAGGACAGGAACACAGAAGGACAGATCGATTTTGCAAAAAGGATGGAAATGGTTATGGTGAATACTTTCTTCAAGAAGAAACAGGAGCATAGGGTGACTTATAAAAGCAGAGGTAGGAGCACACAGGTAGACTACATCTTGTGTAGGCGATGTAATTTAAAGGAAGTCAGCGACTGCAAAGTAGTAGTGGGTGAGAGTGTTGCCAAACAGCATCGGATGGTGGTGTGTAGGATGACACTGATGGTGAGGAAGGTGAAGAAGGCAAAGGCAGAGCAGAAGACAAAGTGGTGGAACCTGAAAAAGGAAGAGGGATGTGTTGTCTTCAAGGAGGAGTTGAAACAGGCTTTGGGTGGTCAGGAAGAGCTTTCAGATGACTGGACAACCACAGCAAATGTGATCAGGGTAAGAGGTAGGAGAGTATTTGGTGTGTCCTCTGGAAGGAAAGTAGATAAGGTGACTTGGTGGTGGAATGAGGAAGTGCAGCAGTGTGTACAAAGGAAGAGGTTAGTTAAGAAGAAGTGGGACATTGAGAGGACCGAAGAGAGTAAACAGGAGTACAGGGAGACACAGCGTAAGGCGAATGTAGTTGTGGCAACGGCCAAACAGAGGGCGTATGATGACTTGTATGATAGGTTGGACAGTAAGGAGGGAGAAAATGATCTATACAGGTTGGCAAAACAGAGAGATAGAGATGGGAAGGACATGCAGCAAGTTCGAGTGATAAAGGACAGAGAGGGAAATGTATTCACTGACGACAGAAGTGTGCTGGGAAGATGGAAAGAGTACTTTGAAGAGCTGATGAATGAGGAAAATGAGAGAGAAAAAAGAGTAGAAGAAGTGACCATTGAGGAGCACGAAGTAGCAAAGATTAGTAAGGGTTGAAGTGAAGAGGGCACTGAAGAGGATGAAGAGTGGAAAGGCAGTTGGTCCTGATGATATACCTGTGGAGGTATGGAAGTGTTCTAGAAGAGGTAGCAGTAGTTTTTCTCATAAGAACATTCAACAAGGTCTTAGAGATTGAGCAGATGCTGGAGGAATGGAGGAAAAGTGTGCTGGTGCCCATTTTTAAGAACAAGGGAGACATGCAGAGTTGTGGCAACTACAGAGGGATAAAGTTGATGAGCCATACGTTGAAGTTATGGGAAAGAATAGTGGAAGCTAGACTAAGGGCAGAGGTCAGCATTTGTGAACAAAAGTTTGGTTTCATGCCAAGAAAGAGCACCACAGATGCAGTGTTTGCTTTGAGGATGTTAATAGAGAAGTACAGAGAAGGTCAGAGGGAGCTGTATTGTGCCTTGTGGATCTGGAAAAAGCATATGACAGGGTGCCGAGAGAAGAACTGTGGTATTGCATGAGGAAGTCTGGAGTGGCAGACAAGTATGTTAGAGTGGTGCAGGACATGTATGAGAGATGAAAGACAGTGGTGAGGTGTGCTGTCAGCATGACCGACAAATTCAAGGTGGAGGTGGGACTGCATCAAGGATCAGCTCTGAACCCCTTCTTGTTTGCGATGGTGATAGACAGCCTAACAGACGAGGTGAGGCAAGAATCTCCATGGACTATGACATTTGCAGATGACATTGTGATCTGTAGTGAGAGCAGAGTGGAGGAAAATCTAGAGAGGTGGAGGTATGCCCTGGAAAGGAGAGGAATGAAGGTTAGGCTCAGAAAATCAGAATACATGTGTGTGAATGAGAAGGACCTAGGAGGGATGGTGGTGTTACAGGGAGCAGAGATAAGGAAGGTGGAGGATTTTAAGTACTTATGCTCAACAATCCAGAACAATGGAGAGTGTGGAAAAGAGGTGAAGAAGCATGTGTGTTGGAATGGTTGGAGAAAAGTGTTCGGTGTAATGCGCGATAGGAGAGTGTCAGCAAGAATGAAGGGAAAAGTGTACAAGACGGTGGTGAGGCCAGCGATGTTGTATGGCTTAGAAACAGTTGTGCTGAGGAAAAGGCAGGAGGCAGAGCTGGAGGTAGCAGAGATGAAAATGTTGAGGTTCTCTCTGGGAGTAACGAGGATGGATAGGATCAGAAATGAGTACATCAGAGGGACAGCACATGTAAGATGTTTTGGAGACAAAGTCAGAGAGGCTAGATTGAGATGGTTTGGACATGTATAGAGGAGGGATAATGAGTTTGTTGGTAGTAGGATGCTGAGGTTGGAACGACCAGGCAGAAGGCCCAGAGGAAGACCAAAGAAGAGATTTATGGATGTGGTGAAGGAAGACATGAAGGTCGTTGGAGTAAGAGCAGAAGATGCAGAGGACAGGGTGAGATGGAGGCAGATGATTTGCTGTGGCAATCCCTGAAGGAAAAGCTGAAAGGAAAAGAAGAAGAAGAAGATATATATATAAAAAAAAGAAATAGCACCGGACCATGGCTATTTTGTGCTTTGAATGTGTCTCTGTGTGGAGTTTGCATGTTCTTCCAGTGCTTGTGTGTGCTTCACAGGTACACTGGTTTCCTCCCACTGTCCAAAGACATGCACATTAGGCTACTTGGGTTTTCCTAATTGACCGTAGGTATGCATGTGAGTATAAATGTGATGATCTAGTGGGGTTTTCAGTGTGTGCCCTGCCTTCACCCAGTGTGAGATAGGCTCTTGTCCCCACACAACCCGAGTGGGATTAAACGGTTTGGCAAACGAGTCAGTGAATGAGCGGGTGTTGCTATTTTCAGTGCTATGTGTGTACTATGTGGGTATTGCGATAAATACGGAATTTGTTGCCTGTTTCGCCACCATGGGGAGAGAGGATTCAGCCACCCAGCTCTCAGTACCACTTAACCGACGCACTAGTGACTCCATTTCACTCTTTATGGCTAAAAAATGTACCTGCTTATGATTGCAAATTCGACCGAGAGTTTTCCATGCTGTGGTTTGTCTCTTGTACTTTGTTTTCCATTTTCCTCATGCGTTCTAATTTTTTGTCTGCGTGTATGATTGTTATTCTTGTGTGATGTGAAAGCTGCTTATAAATAATAACATTATAATTGCTATTATTATTTAGTCTAACTGGATGGTCCAAATTGGATGTGAGTATGAGTGTGAATGGTTGTGTTTCCCTGCAATGGTCTAGCAAGTTGTTCAGGGTGTATCCCACCTTCACTCAGGGCTGGATGAGATAGGCTCTAGTCCCTCTGTGGCCTTGATAGTATTGAGCAGTTTAGCAAATGAGTGATTGCATTAATAACATCCCTCTGTATTTTATTCCCAGTTTAAACATCTACACACATGATGCAGCTCTCTCAAAAAAATCAAGACCTGCTTGACTTATTCCTGCAATGGGAAAAAAAAACAAAACAAAAACAATACGAAGAGAGAACAATGTCAAGTATGTTCTTTTATTAACCTTGCTTTATCTCCTCTATGTCCCTCATTTTTCTCACTTTGTCTTTTTTCCATCTCTGTCTTGATACAGTATATAGATATATATACAGACGCACACACACACACACACACACACACACACACACACACACCGAGCCTGGGGTGGAATGGAAGCTCTGGTGACCCGTTTGAACTGCTCGCTTCAGTGCTACTTTTGAAACTGAAACTTGCTGACTGCCTGCAGCTACAAACACCTGCCATCACAAACTGTCTCAAGAGCCTCAGAGGGTATAGGTAGGTTTATAAAAGTAGGTAGGTGGGAAAGGGTGGCTGACTGGATGAAATAATGTGCGCTACAGTTTAGCCAAGCACCACTTACCTGCAAACATCACTTTTTAAAGTAATGCCTTCAGTGCTAGGGTTAGCAATTAGAATATAATTTTAAATGAAACTCACATTAAAATATAAAAAAAAAATACCAAATATTTAAAGATAAATATGAAAACTTCATTTTGACTCTTAATGATGTTTTCGGTAATAAAGTGCTGCTGATTATCTCAGAATGTGCTACGTTTCATGATTGTTTAGATGCAATAGAGCAATTAGTTCCGCAATGGATCAGCATAAGTACTGGCAGTAATTAGGAGAAGCACCAATTATCAGCAGATTTATGTCCTATAATTATGATTGAAAAGAGACGACATGTCAGCTTGTCAGTGGCCGGATCTCGAGCCAGTCCTCTTACATAGTAATCTGTGAGCAGATGCTTAATGTATATTCATTTATGCGATTTCTTTCTTCAGCTGTTTATGGTTTCCGCTGTGATCTGTGTGACCTCCCCCTCGCTTTCAAAGCAGCACTTTTTAAATTATGCACGCTGCTTGTGCCGGGGCAGCCTGGCGAGACGCAATATTTCACACCGACAGAGCCGTGTCAACACCAGCAGGTTACAAAGAAGCTGGTGCTCACTTGTAAATTAGAAAGAAAAAAGGCAAATATGTAAAAAAGGGAAGTTCAGAATCTCAGGAAAGCTGATAGAGATGCTGTAATTGGTTGTTCCTAGAGGAAGGTGGGGAAAAGTATTCAGAATAGAAACAGGAAATTATTGAGTACAGAAGTCAGCATCAGGACGCACGAGCCCTTCTCAACCCTCTTGTCATACAGCATCAGTTTCCTCAAGGTCATGTGAGCAATCACGTCAGGATTCAGGATTCCATCTGTGCTTTTACACACATAGGAATTCTTGTGCGTTGTTCAAAGAGTCAAGTTACAAACATAAAAGAAGGCTCAGATCAACAACACACAAACTGCTATAAAATAAATACATAAAAATTCTACATTTAAAAGGACCTCGCACAGACCCAGTCAGCAATATAATAACAATGATGTTGCGCCTGGAGCATATGCGTTGGACCCAAAGATGCATGAGACCATATCAGAAGATTCAGCGATATTATTTTTGCACTTGGAAAATCTAAATGACTTGAAGTAATTAATCGATGGAAACTGGTCGAGCACAAAGCAGGATAGAGCTAAAGAAATAGCAGAGAAACGGAATGACTGGGAAGGACAATCTTCTGACGTCGGAGGGAAGCGCGCCTCTCCTATTTATAGCTCGCTGATTGCTGATTGCTGAATGGAAACAGGTGTGCTCGCTGGACCTTGCCTGCAGGTAACACCCACACCCCTCGCCAGTGCCTGCAATGAATGAAGTTATGAGTTAACACCGCCAGCCAGCACAGACCATAACAATAACAACAACAACAACAACAACAACAATAATAATAATAACAACAATAATAATAATAATAAATAAATCAATCAGTCGATAATGGCAATAAATGAACTTGCAATATACTATATTATATTATATTATATTATATTATATTATATTATATTATATTATATATGAATACTTTCTTCCAGAAGTGAATACTTTCTTCCAGAAGAGAGAGGAGCATAGGGTGACTTATAAAAGTGGAGGTAGGAGCACACAGGTAGACTACATCTTGTGTAGGCGATGTAATTTAAAGGAAGTCAGCGACTGCAAAGTAGTAGCGGGTGAGAGTGTTGCCAAACAGCATAGGATGGTGGTGTGCAGGATGATGCTGATGGTGAGGAAGGTGAAGAAGGCAAAGGCAGAGCAGAGGACAAAGTGGTGGAAGTTGAAAAAGGAAGAGTGTCGGGTTGTCTTCAAGGAGGAGTTGAAACAGGCTTTGGGTGGTCAGGAAGTGCTTCCAGATGACTGGACAACTACAGCGAATGTGATCAGGGAGACAGGTAGGAGAATACTTGGTGTGTCATCTGGAAGGAAAGTAGATAAGGAGACTTGGTGGTGGAATGAGGAAGTGCAGGAGTGTGTACAAAGGAAGAGATTAGCCAAGAAGAAGTGGGACATTGACAAAACCGAAGAGAGTAAACAGGAGTACAGGGAGACACAGCGTAAGGCAAAGGTAGCAGTGTCAAAGGCCAAACAGAGCGCGTTTGATGACTTGTATGCTCGGTTGGAAAGTAAGGAGGAGAAAATGATTTATACAGGTTGGCACAGCAGAGAAATAGAGATGGGAAGGACGTGCAGCAAGTTAGATTGATAAAGGACAGAGAGGGAAATGTATTGACTGATGACAGAAGTGTGCTGGGAAGATGGAAAGAGTACTTTGAAGAGCTGATAAATGAGGAAAATGAGAGAGAAAAAGAGTAGAAGAGGTGACTGTTGAGGACCAGGAAGTAGCAAAGATTAGTAAGGGTGAAGTGAGGAGGGCATTGAAGAGGATGAAGAATGGAAAGGCAGTTGGTCCTGATGACATACTGGTGGAGGTATGGAAGTGTCTAGGAGAGGTAGCAGTAGATTTTCTGACAAGAACATTTAACAAGGTCTTAGAGAGTGAGAGGATGCCAGAGGAATGGAGGAGAAGTGTGCTGGTGCCCATTTTTAAGAACAAGGGAGACATGCAGAGTTGTGGCAACTACAGAGGGATAAAGTTGATGAGCCATACGATGAAGTTATGGGAAAGAATAGTGGAAGCTAGACTAAGGGCAGAGGTCAGCATTTGTGAACAACAGTTTGGTTTCATGCCCAGAAAGAGCACCACAGATGCAGTGTTTGCCTTAAGGATGTTAATGGAGAAGTACAGAGAAGGTCAGACGGAGCTGCATTGTGCCTTTGTGGATCTGGAGAAAGCATATGACAGGGTGCCGAGAGAAGAACTGTGGTATTGCATGAGGAAGTCTGGAGTGGCAGAGAAGTATGTTAGAGTGGTGCAAGACATGTATGAGAGATGTAAGACAGTGGTGAGGTGTGCTGTCGGTGTGACAGAAGAGTTCAAGGTGGAGGTGGGACTGCATCAAGGGTCAGCTCTCAGCCCCTTCTTGTTCGCTATGGTGATGGACAGGCTGACAGACGAGGTTAGACAAGATTCCCCATGGACTATGATGTTTGCAGATGACATTGTAATCTGTAGTGAGAGCAGAGAACAAGTGCAGGAAAATCTAGAGAGGTGGAGGTATGCCCTGGAAAGGAGGGGAATGAAGATTAGCCTCAGTAAGACAGAATACATGTGCATGAATGCCAAGGACCAAAGAGGAACGGTGAGATTACAGGGAGCAGAGATAAGAAAGGTGGAGGATTTTAAGTACTTAGGCTCAACAATCCAGAGCAATGGAGAGTGTGGAAAAGAGGTGAAGAAGCGTGTGCAGGCAGGTTGGAATGGTTGGAGAAAAGTGTCCGGTGTGATGTGTGATAGGAAAGTATCGGCAAAAATGAAAGGAAAAGTGTACAAGACGGTGTTGAGGCCAACGATGCTGTATGGGCTAGAAACAGTGGCCCTGGGGAAAAGACAGGAGGCAGAGTTGGAGGTAGCAGAGATGAAAATGTTGAGGTTCTCTTTGGGAGTAACGAGGATGGATAGGATTAGGAATGAGCACGTCAGAGGGACAGCACATGTAAGACGTTTTGGAGACAAAGTCAGAGAGGCTAGATTGAGATGGTTTGGACATGTACAGAGGAGGGATAGTGAGTATATTGGTAATAGGATGCTGAGGCTGGAACTACCAGGCAAAAGGCCTAGAGGAAGACCAAAGAGACGATTCATGGATGTGGTAAAGGAGGACATGAAGGTCGTTGGTGTAAGAGAAGAAGATGCAAAGGATAGGGTGAGATGGAGGCAGATGATTCGCTGTGGCGACCCCTGAAGGGAAAAGCCGAAAGGAAAAGAAGAAGAAGAAGAAGATATTATATTATATTACAGTAGGCCCTTGACTATTCGCTGTTTTGCACCCACGGTTTGAGTATTCACTGACTGCCGAGCAACCGGCATGTGATTCAAATTCAGCCAATGGCTGTCCTCCTTTCTCCCGATTGGTTGAGCTGATGTCCCGCACCTTTTTCCTCATTCGCACACAAGTTGTCAATGAGCCTCTTTTTTTGTGTGTGTTTTAATTCCCAGTTAAGCTCTATGATACCACCCAAACGCTGTGCGTGTTCTCTGGCTAAGCGATAGAAAACGCTGGATGTCTCTTCTGAAGAAATAAGACTTTCTCCTGAGAAACGACGGTTTTCTCTGAACTGTTGTATTAAAATACTTTTCAATTATTATTTCAGTACAGTACCTAAGTTCATGTTTATGCGTGAGATTTTATGTTCTGTAGCATGTTTAACAAACGATACCAAAAGGATAAACTTTATTACAGTACTCTTCATGTCCTTTTACATTGACGTTGGAGTGACGTCTCCAAGATGGCGCTGACCAGAGGGCGATGTCACGGAGTTCTCAGAGTCAAATTGTTTCTTTGCTCGTTTTAATTTTTTTTTTTTGTTGTTTTGTTAGTTCATGTTTTGCGCTATGCTCGTCTACGACCGGTCGACTGTACTACAGCTATAAAATCGGAATATCGGAGTATCTTCGGGCGTGTATAACTAAGCAGAGCTAACATGCTATTAGCAGAGCTTACATGCTATGGGAGGTAGCTCAATGCAAGCCGCATCCCAGCTAGCAATAAGCCCAGTCGGGAAGGGGCCGAACGACAACTGCGGCGCTTGGGATTGCAGGGGATGAAGGCCGTGTAGCCGGCTGGTATAATCGCCTTATCGGGTGTACTCTCCTCGAGCCATGTTTCACAGAAACACAGTCCTGTAGATTCCTCTGCGCTGCAATCTGAGCATGAAACTCATCCATCTTGTTTCACAGGGACTGAACATTTTCAAGCAGTATGGCCGGAAGTGCTAACCAAGTCTCTGAGAACTCCCATAGCATGGTTAGCATGGAGCTCCCATAGCATAGCAGCTCACGATAGAAGTTGTTGCGTGCTTAGTTGTCTGAAGCTGAAGCTGCTCATAGCTGTAGTAGAGTTGACCAATCATAGACGAGCATAGTGCAAAACATGAACAAACAAATAAAACAAATTCAAATGAACAAAGAAACAATTTGACTCTGAGAACTCTGCGACGTCGCCCTCTAGGCAGCGCCATCTTGAATACATCACTCCAAGACGTCACTCCAAGTTCAATGTAAAAGGACATGAAGCGTAATAAAGTTTATCCTTTTGGTATCGTTTGTTAAACATGCTACAAAATCTCACGCACAAACATTCTCAGAATTAACTTAGGTACTGTACTGGAATAATAATTGAAAAAGACTTTAAAACGTGTGCTTTACAACAGTATATTGCGTATAATGTTTATATTTTATCATCAATAAAAATAAGAGTAAAAATTGAAAAGTTTTTCTTAATCATGACTATATTTTACTAAATTAATACTGTATTAATGAGTAAGACTGTCTAGAGAATGTGTTTAAGAAGCATATTTTAGCGCATGTAATAGATACATAGTATTTTACTTCCGGCTGCTCATTCGTGCATGTGATGTTATACATGGGGTTTTACTTCTGGGTACATCTCAATTATCTCAATTCGCGGGAGGGCTTGGAACTGAACCCCCGCAAATGTCGAGGGCCTACTGTATATTATATTATATTATATTATATTATATTATATTATATTATATTATATTATAATTGTAATTATATTACTATTATAATTATATTTATAATTATGTTGCACTTGCCCATTGTCTTGTTTGGGAAAAAATGAACAGTTCTCTGGGTAAAAAAAATGGCCGCAACTTGAAAGTTAGATGTTCCACATTCTCAGAGCAAGGTTTAGAGATAATCTCCAGTCAGTACACCAGGTTTATTTAACGAGAATTCCCTGGGCAAGGTCTTAACCCCAAGTGTGCCTCTGTTCACCCAGCAGTATAAATGGGTACCAGTAATGATATACTGGGAAGGTAACCTTCGATGGACTAGCATCCCATCCAGGAGAAGCTGAACTCCTGGTAGCTTCTTGCCAAAGAAACCGGGAATAAGCACCGGCCTGATGAGCCACTTAGCTCGGGTGTAAAAAGCCAAGCAGACCTTTACCTACCTGTTTGTATCACAGACTTGGAAGTTTGCATGCCAGGTCATAAAATATTTTTCTAACACACACACACACACACACACACACACACACACACACACACACACACACACACACATATATATATATATATATATATATATATATATATATATATATATATATATATATATATATATAATAAAAATAAAAGGACAGGACAAAGACACAAAGACTTTCTATTGAAACTCCATTTATCACTACAGATCTGTTTCGAGGGGTGGTGACACCATCCTCTCTCTTCAGGTGATTATAGAAGAATGATTACAAAGTGCTGGGGGTGGTACTATGTCGATAAATATGGCGTCCTCTAGATGGGGTGGTGTCCATTATGTATTCGGGGGCGGGTTCTCTTAAATATTAGTATCGATACATGCATATATGTGCATACATTTTTTACATTTATATATATATATATATATATATATATATATAGGTATCCACACATACACACTTACACACACACACATATATGTATAGGGCACTGGATCGCTGATCCAAAGGTTGGGGGTTCGAGTCCCACTCTCCACAAGGTTGTCACTGTCCCCCCAGTGCAGCTAACTGGGTTATCAAAGGTGGGCCATGTCTGTCACTGTCTATGGTGAGAGGTTGATGTAAAAGAACCATTGCTGACTTTCGTAAAGAGGAGCTGCAAAGTCGTCAGCGTGTTTCTGTCCCTTGCTAAAAGGGTTGTGACAGGAAGGGCATCCGACGTAAAAACCTCTGCCAAATCAAACGTGCGAATCAGATGATTTGCTGTGGCGACTTCCGAGTAAAAGGGAAAAAGCCGAAAGGAAGACACACACACACACATACATATACATACACACATACACATTCATATATTTTTATATATACATATATCTAAATACATACACATATATATATATATATATATATATATACACATCCATATATCTACATACATGTACACGTACATTCACGTGCGAATACACATACACATATGTATATGTATGTGTGTGTATATATATATATATATATATATATATATATATATATATATATATATATACAACTAATAGTAATTTATAATAAATTAAGTGAATTGCTGCTTTTCTTTAATGACCACACTATTATTACAACACTCATTAAATTTTAGAAATTTTTATTATTAATGATAATAAGTAAACCTTTTTTCTGTGATGTAGACTCATACCAGTAAGCTTTGGTTGCTAAGCAGCACAATAAGCAAAGATTTGGACAAAGATCTCTTACATATTATTATATCAGAAAGTGGACTGCTTAATCCATATTACTGTCATGGAGAGGCCAGTGCCCTTCCCAGCTGATTCTGGGTAAGTACATAGTGCACCCTGGACAGCATTCCAGCCATCATAAGGCAGAAACACATTGATTTGCAATCCAGTGGCCTAATCTTTACTAAAGTCAACAGTGAATCAATCATGAACCAGAAACAGTGAGAGACATGACTGGCCTTTGATAACCCAGTTAGCTACACTGGGAGCACAGCAGTGACAACTTGGTGATAGTGGGGCTTGAATCTACTTTCCTTCCAGAGGACACATCAAGTACTGACCTACCTGTCTCCCTGATCACATTAGCTGGAGTTGTCAAGTCATCTGGAACCAACTCCTGACCACACAAAGCCTGTTTGAACTCCTCCTTGAAGACAACATTACCCTCTTCCTTTTTCAGCTTGCACCACTTTGTCTTCTGCTCTGCTTTTGCCTTCTTCACCTTCCTCACCATCAGTGTCATCCTGGACACCATCCTATGCGGTCTGGCAACATTCTCACCCACTACTACTTTGCAGTCACTGACTTCCTTCAAATTATATCGCAAGATGTAGTCTACCTGTGTGCTCCTACCTCCGCTTTTATAAGTCACCCTATGCTCCTGTCTCTTCTGGAAAAAAGTATTCACCACACCCATTTCCATCACAGTATGTCCACCTTCCTCCTCTGCATCATGTCAGCCAGCTCTTTACCTTTTCCTGTCATAGTTCCAACATTCAAAGACCCTACTCTCAGTCCTAGACTCATACATTTCATCTTCTCTCTCCTCCTATGGACACAACACACATCCTGCCTCTCCTTCTTCGACCGACAATAGCCCAGTTTCCACCAGCACCCTGTTGGTCGGTTGTTGTTAACCCAATAAGGAATTCTTATTTTTGACTCGCATTTTATATTTGGCATTGGTTTTACATCGGATGCCCTTCCTGACACAACCATCCACATTTATCCAGGCTTGGGACCAGTGGGAGGAAGAACACTTGCTTGTGTCCCCCTTACAGTGATTAAGAACAGAGTGGGAAATACATTGACTAATGACAGAAGTGTCCTGGGAAGATGGAAAGAGTACTTTGAAGAGCTGATAAATGAGGAAAATGAGAGCGAAAAAAGAGTAGAAGAGGTGACTGTTGAGGACCAGGAAGTAGCAAAGATTAGTAAGGGTGAAGTGAGAAGGGCATTGAAGAGGATAAAGAGTGGAAAGGCAGTTGGTCCTGATAACATACCGGTGGAGGTATGGAAGTGTCTAGGAGAGGTAGCAGTAGATTTTCTGACAAGAACATTCAACAAGGTCTTAGAGAGTGAGCAGATGCTGGAGGAATGGAGGAGAAGTGTGCTGGTGACCATTTTTGAGAACAAGGGAGATGTGCAGAGTTCTGGCAACTACAGAGGGATAAAGTTGATGAACCATACGATGAAGTTATGGGAAAGAATAGTGGAAGCTGGACTAAAGGCAGACGTCAGCATTAATGAACAACAGTTTGGTTTCATGCCAAGAAAGAGCACCACAGATGCAGTGTTTGCTTTGAGGATGTTAATAGAGAAGTACAGAGAAGGTCAGACGGAGCTGCATTGTGCCTTTGTGGATCTGGAGAAAGCATATGACAGGGTGCCGAGAGAGAAACTGTGGTATTGCATGAGGAAGTCTGGAGTGGCAGACAAGTATGTTAGAGTGGTGCAGGACATGTATGAGAGATGAAAGACAGTGGTGAGGTGTGCTGTCGGTGTGACAGAAGAGTTCAAGGTGGAGGTGGGACTGCATCAAGGATCAGCTCTGAGACACTTCTTGTTTGCTATGGTGATGGACAGGATGACAGACAAGATTAGACAAGATTCTCCATGGACCATGATGTTTGAAGATGACATTGTGATCTGTGGTGAGAGTAGAGAACAAGTGCAGGAAAATCTAGAGAGGTGGAGGTATGCCCTGGAAAAGAGAGGAATGAAGGTTAGCCTCAGTAAAACAGAATACATGTGTGTGAACAACAAGGACCCAAGAGGAACGGTGAGGTTACAGGGGGCAGAGGTAAAGAAGGTGGAGGATTTTAAGTCCTCAACAATCCAGAGCAATGGAGAGTGTGGAAAAGAGGTGAAGAAGCGTGTGCAGACAGGTTGGAATGGTTGGAGAAAAGTGTCCGGTGTGATGTGTGATAGGAAGTTATCGGCAAGAATGAAAGGAAAAGTGTACAAGACGGTGTTGAGGCCAACTGCACTGGGGAAAAGACAGGAGGCAGAGCTGGAGGTAGCAGAGATGAAAATGTTGAGGTTCTCTTTGGGAGTAACGGGGATGGATAGGATCAGGAATGTGTCCATCAGAAGGCAGCACATGTAAAAGGTTTTGGAGACAAAGTCAGAGAGGCTAGATTGAGATAGTTTGGACATGTACAGAGGAGGCATAGCGAGTATATTGGTAGTAATGCTGAGGTTGGAACTACCAGGCAGAAGGCCGAGAGGAAGACCAAAGAGATGATTTATGGATGTGGTGAAGAAGGACATGAAGGCAGTTGGAGTAAGAGTAGAGGATGCAGAGGATAGGGTGAGATGGAGACAGATCATTCGCTGTGGCGACCCCTGAAGGGAACAGCCGAAAGGAAAAGAAGAAGAAAGAAGAAGATATAAATATATACAGGGATCCCTAACTTTCAACTGGGACCGAGATCCCCTCTACTGCCGAATTCTGCAAAATAGGATCGACTCCCCTCACTAACGTATATGTACATGTGTGTATTATATCATTAAATACATATTCAACGTTATAAATGCTTGTGATAACAATTTAACATTGAAAAATAATGCCTAACATGTAAATAAAATATAAATACACACATCCAGATGCGTGGGCATACACAGATGCTCACCTCACATAAATGTAAGTAGTTTTGATGGCGGGTTTGGGATGTTTTATTATTTTTGTTTGTTTGGATTTTTTGCATAATTGGCCTTGTTTTCCGGTATTTTCCTTAATGTTTCTCCCTGTTCTTCCTTAATTTCCTTTTTTTAAATTTGATTAACATTAAAAAAAATGCAATGCACTGAAGCCGCATGAATTGAAGCGCGAAGTAGTAATGAGGGATCCCTGTATCACATATATAAAATGTATTATATATAAATGTAGATAGCAGTACAATCAGACAAAATACACCCCTGTTCAAAAATGCTAAATTTTCCTTCTAATCTGTGATCCAAACCCTTGTACAGTTAAAATCGAGTTATAATTAGCTGTTCTAACATGTTATGAAGTTTTAATTGATATTAAAATTTAAAGTTGAAATTCATTTTGCCTTTTGAAGACATGAATATAATGTGTTGCTTTGTATATGTACACAATCCAAATGCATGCGCCATAGGCTGCTTGGCTGTTCCAAATCCCCGCTAAGTGTGAGTGTGAGTCTGAATGGTTGCGTCAGAGATGGACACCAGCCTTCCTAATTCGGATTAAGAAGAATATCCCAGTTTAAGATTTTTTTCGCCAACACCTGACCAATATTTTTGATTAAACTCTTTTATACGTCATGTCTTGACGAAGCAAAACTTTAATTTTTGTGGAGTCTTTGCTTCGGGTCATTTTATTTTTTTAAATATATCTCTATTTCCTTTTTAAAATTCTTGTAGTTCATTATAATGTAGTTGAATGGTATAGGGCTTCAACAATTATGCAGCTTCTTTTTCCATTTGTTTATACAAAAGCCCTAGGGGTTCCAAACTTTCAAACTCAAATGCACGTATATAAACAAACTGTCCAATGAACGTGTGTGGTTTCTTCATGCTGTTCACAGCAGCCTGTGGTGGGGTTGAAGATGCTTCTCTTCGTTTCACTTTAACCCAATTGAAGTGCCGCCTCCACCTTCCTCTCCTGATCTGCATATGTGTCTGTGTTTGTGAGTCAAGGGGGGTTTGGGGAAATGTCTGTCAGGAGGCCAGACTTAGCAAGAGCAGAACATGTTTTGCTAGTAGCAGGGTTACTATGAAGGAACGGTGGCTGTTTGCATAAAAGTGTTGACTTCTCCGTCAGCTATCTGGGTTTGAAGGTTTGAATGTTGTAACTGAGTTCACAGCACAGAAAGCCACCATTTCACAAATCCACCAAGGATTAAATACCATCACTGATCATTGACTCAGTAATCATATCCTGCATGCGTAAAGCCTATTCATTAAGACTATACAATATTGCTCCCTGGATTAACCGACCTGAAAAGAAACAGAAACCCACATTTAATTAATTAATTTATTTTTTGCATTTATATTTATCCATTTAGCAGATTCTTTTATCCAAAGCTACTGACATGTGAGGCAGAACATAATCCAAATCGCTTGCTGTCTGGGGATTTGTCAGCTAAACATGTCCTACACAACAGTAAAAATTTCCACCAGCTGACCACCACAGTGTGTGAGAGAGTTGTAGGAGGAACACAGAGCCTACAGCTGGACAAAGTGCTTGTCCTCAGGAGTGTTACAGACCCGGGTTAATGCGCAAAACTCATATGGTTAAAAAAACAAACAAAAAAAAATCTTTCAGTACACAGTAGGACTTTGATTTAATAAAATCCTGGGTGTGGAAATCCCCCCACAATCAAAAAGGAACAACCAGGTTTAGCAAAAGTATCTATGGAGCAGTTGGTCTTTCAGCTGACCAAACATAGCGAATTCATTTGACATACAGTCATCCAGTCGGCGAGCTGCTTGGATCTACAAGAGTCAAAGGAAGGTGGTAGCTTATCTCAGCCAATATGAGCCAATGCTGGGTTACAAACTGAACAGTTCACCAGTTCATCGCAAGGCCAACACACATGCAACTATTCACATTTTCACCTAGGGGCAATTTGGAAAATGCTAGTGTGCATGACTTTGGACTGTGAGAGGAAACATGTTCAACTACAGACAGAAATTTCTTTGCCGAGTTTGGGACTCAAACTCAGTACCTTCTTGCTGTGAGGCAGCTGTGAGGCAGCATACATAAATTAGTATGTATATTCACATCTGAGAAACAGGGTATACTTAAGTTTCGACACACGCGTATATTATTTTTTGCTGAATTTTTTCTGAGTTTTTTCTGAGGAATTTTTTGCTGAGTAAATGATTGAAAATGAAAATTTTCTTTTTTATATCACTTTTGAAAGTGGGTGAAATGTTTGCTGGCTCAAATGTATTAAAAAGAAATTGTTTTTCATAGGATGTTTTTTTTTTTTCTTCATATCACTCCATACACTGTCAAGAAGCTCCTGAAACACTCAGACCAGGCTGTCAGGCAACAAAATGCCATGGTCAAAGTCACATGAATCATATCTTTCCCTCATTCTGAGGTTTGCTGCGAACAATACCTAAAGCTCTTGACTTGTGCCTGCATGGTTTTATGCCTTGTGCTGCTGCTACATAATTGGCTAACTGAATAACTGGATAGATGTGAAGGAGTACTGATGAGTGCATATTGAACATTTTAACCTGATGAAAGCAGTTAGAGAGAACAAGAGGAGTGAAGATAAAGACTGGTGCAGCATGTCCACATTTTATTTGATTTATTGAATATCAGAACTGGCACTGCAGCCTCCAAAGAAGAGAAGCTGCTTCTTGTATTAAAGAGCACTTTGTAATTGAATGTTGTTTTGGATTTTTCACAGTGGTATATATTTAATTGCTCCCTGCCTGTTGTTCTGAAGCTATATTTCAAGGTTTGAAAATAAGAGTGCCCACGAGATTACCATGAGGCAAGAGAGTTCTCACCTGAAGTAATAGGATAATTAGCACAAACTGAATTTTAGTGAAATTCAATATAAAGGCTTGTGGATTTTAACACCATATAAATTAAAATTTCTCTTCATTGTAAGTCCTAAGGACATCAAAACATAATTACATATGGCATAGTTTGCCATAATTTTTGGTCTTTTCTAACGCTGCAAATACCTGTAAATTTTCAGCAGAGAAACAAAGTTGTTCCTTGCATTACAGAAACTACAAGAGAAGTTATGTATTTATTCATTCGTTTATTTTTGGAAGCCTCTTAATCCTAACCCCTAAGGTTCACAGGGAGGCTGGTGCCCCTCTCAGCTGATTTTAGGCGAGGGAAGAGTACACCCTGGACAGCTCTACAGGCATCAGCAAGGCAAAAACACACTGATGGCAACCTGATGGCTCTTACCAAATAACAGAAGTGGTTCTTTTACATGCCTCTCAAGTAAGCCTCACTGAGAATCAGATGAAAAAAAAAAAAAAAAACATTCCATATACCCCCCAGCGCCCCGTGGGCGATTATAAATACTGTTTACTGCATTTCATATAGTGTATACAACCTAGTGTAATTGCGCATCCTCTACAGTAGATGGCAGTGGCGCTCTCTCACTGTGTTCCCCATGGTGTAGGGAACACAGTGAGAGCGCCACTACCACCTACTGTAGGGGATGAACAATTACACTTAATTCTAGTATATATGGCTGTTTCTTCACATATGAAGATCAGGGAAGGGTTGGTGGGTTGCAAGCGTGCTGGTGGCTGTAGAGGCCAATGCATGATGCACAGGCTCTGCTGCAGAGTGGGCAGGCAAAGGCTGCAGATGGTGAAGCCAGGTTTTGAGACAGCGCCCTCTCCTTCCGAATGTGCAAGAAGTGCACAATCATCAACAGACGCCAGCTGTATGATGAGCTGCTCCATTGTCTTGGTGTGGGCGAACAGCCCTCTAAAATTGAACAGGCTGCCGTCAGAGTGGAAGCAGATGTAGATTCCTTCTGGGATGTCCTCCATTGCTTGATGTAGCATCATGCTGTAGAAGATGGAGAAGAGTGAGGGCGCAAGTATGCAGCCTTGCTTGACACCGTTGGAGATCGGGAAGCTGTCTGAAAGGGTGCCATTGTGTTTCACCTGACCTTTCTGACTCTTGTGGAGCTGGCGGATGATTGTGAGGAACTTCGGTGGGCAGCCCAGGTGGGAAAGTATCTTCCATAGACTGTCCCTGCTCACGGTGTCAAATGCCTTAGTCAGATTAATGAAGGGAACAAAGAGGCCCATGTTCTGCTCTCTGCATTTCTCCTGGACTTGATGGAGTACAAAGATCATGTCGGTCATTCCTCTGTTGGCTCGGAAACCACACTGGCTTTCAGGGGTGAAGTCTTCAATGATGGAGGGAATGAGTCTGTTCAGGGGGGCACGGGCAAGCACTTTACCCGCTATGGACAGGAGTACAATATCACGGTAGTTTGAGCAGTCCAATTTCTCCCCTTTGTTTTTGTACAGATGATGACTACATCCTTGAGGTCCTGAGGAAGAATGCCCTGTTCCCAACAGGAGTTGAACAATTCCTACAGTCTGCTGACCACAACCTCCCCACCACGTTGGTAGATCTCAGCTGGGATCATATCTAATCCTGGGGACTTCCCAGGTTTCCTTTGACTAATAGCAGTTTTGATTTTTTTTTCACTGTGGGAGGCTCATCAAGCTCATACTTTGGCTTGATGATAGGGACCTTTCCGATGGAGAAGTCTGACACTTTACACTGGTCACTGAATAGGCCCCCAAAGTGTTCAGCCCAGTGAGTCATGATCGACTCTTTATCAGTGTGAAGAGTGGTTCTGTCTGCAGAAAGGATTGGGTTTGGTAGGAGGGGCCATAGATGGCTTTCAAAGCTTCAAAGAAGGAGTGAGTGTCCCCAAAGTCTGCATAAAGTTGTGTCTTTCCTGCCATTGCTACCCACCAGTCATTTTGCATGGTTCTTAGGGTGGTCTGCAAAGTGTTACAAGCTTGTGTATATGCTGCCTTGGTGGGTTGGTCAACAAACTTGGATAAGAGATGGATGTAGCAGGAGTGTTTCTTGTCCAGGAGATCTTTCATGGCTGGGTCAGACTCATTGAACCAGTCTTTTATCGATCTGACTGAGAAGTCGAGTATTTCTGCTGCAGTTTCTTGGAGTGCAGTCTTGAAAAGCTACCATTGAGTGTTTGGGTCAGGGTTCGGTGGGTGCTGCGGCCTTTCTGCTAGTTTGGCCTGAAAGACTGCTTCTATCTCTGGTTGTTGGAGTCGGTGCACCTGGAGTTTCTTTGTTTGTGGACCTTTCTTCTTGGGAGGTGACTTGAAGGTGATGCAAGCTTTGCACGCACAGGTCTGTGATCTGTATAACAGTCTGCACTGGGCATTACTCTAGTGTGCAGAGCATCTCTGGCATCACTCTGTCGAAGGGATATGTACAGTCAGAATGACCTGTTGGTAGTGCATGAAGCTTGTTGGCAATGACATTCTTTATTCTGACTGCCAATGTTCTTCGTTTCCTCTCCTGCTCCAGAAAAGAGTGTAGCCTGCTCCATGTGAGCCTTACAAGTGACAAGTGAGCCTTTCTCAGTAAAGTGAACCTCACTGAGGGCTGCAATGTCAATATCAAGCTTAGACACTTCTTTAGCCACGAGAACGAAGTGCCTTTGTGGACGATAATTGTCGTCCGAATCCAACAAGATGCGTACATTCCAGCGCACCAGCAGTAAGTGATTTTTGGGTCACCTTTTCCAGACCCGTCTCCATGTGAAGCAAGCAGCTCTGTCCTAAAAAAGGCTGCTTGGTCATCCTGTGTGAAACCAAATGATGCCATTGTCTTATTCAACTGTCAAAATGACCTATTACAACAGGACCGCCTACATGCAGGCTTGAGACTGCAGCTTCCAGTGCCATCTTGAACCTGCTGTTTTCACCCCTTCCCCATCGCTGTAGGACTTTACTGTCTCCTTCCCGCCTACGCTGGTCGCTTAAAGTGACAGTCAGTCCGCGCCTTAAATAATTCTAATCCTTTAATTCTAGTAGAGTATGACTAAAAATCATGTTCCCCAGGGTCATAGCCCCCCCCCCATCCCCCCCTGGCATCACACCACATGCCCCACTATTTGAGAAGCAATGGCCTTGTGGGAGCTCACCACGATCTGTTCCTTGATAGCATTTGTAGCGTGCACATGCACAAAATTCTTCTCCTTCTCCTTCTCTGTTTTGCACCACCTCATACCTGTCTGTCTTCCTTTCAGCTTTTTCCCTTTTTTACTCGGGAGTCACCACAGCGAGACGATTCATGGATGTGGTAAAGGAGGACATGAAGGTCGTTGGTGTAAGAGAAGAAGATGCAAAGGATAGGGTGAGATGGAGGCAGATGATTCGCTGTGGCGACCCCTGAAGGGAAAAGCCGAAAGGAAAAAGAAGAAAAGAACTCGGGAGTCACCACAGCGAATCATCTGATTCGCACGTTTGATTTGGCAGAGGTTTTTACGTCGGATGCCCTTCCTGTCACAACCCTTTTAGCAAGGGACAGAAACACACTGACGACTTTGCAGCCTACATAGCTGCACCACCTCATACCTGCCCATGTGATATCTTCATGCCTATGTGACATCTTTGCTGCAGATCGGAAGGGTTAGTTGACTTACTGTTCTTGTTTTATTATTATTTATTATAAATTATTATTAATGTTAATGTACATGTATTATTATTATTATTATTATTATTATTATTATTATTATTATTATAAAATATGTATTGTTTTTACATGTTTATGTTTAATATATTAGGTCAAATATATGTGTTTGTGGCAGGTTATATGAGTTTGGAAAGGGGATGGAATGGATTAATTGTTTTTCTTAACTTACAAGCTTGCTCTCCGAACGAATTGTTTTCGTAAGTTAAGGTACCACTTTAATACACTTCACAATAACTCTCAACATTTTTAGCTGTAACAATATAAAACAATAAACTCACTTTTTCAGTTCATTCCTCTTCCACAAATCCATCAAATTCTTTATCTTCAGTGTCTGAATTTAGCAGTTGAGTGAGTTCGACATAAAGGATCCCTCCATTATTTTTTTATTATTATATTATCTCATCTCATCTCATCTTCTTCCGCTTAATCCGGAATGCCTAAGTAAAGAGGTCCAGACATCCCTCTCCCCAGCCACTTCCTCCAGATCTTCCGGGGGACACATTGGCATTCCCAGACAAGCTGGGAGACATAGTCCCTCCAGCGTGTTCTAGGTTGACCCCGGGGTCTCTTCTCGGTTGTACGTGCCCGAAACACCACACCAGGGAAGCGTTCGGAAGGCGTTCTGACCAGATGCCCGAGCCACCTCAACTGGCCCCTCTCAATGCAGAGGAGCAGCGGATCTACTCCAAGCTCTCCCCGGATGATAGAGCTTCTTACCTTATCTCCAAGAGAGAGCCCCGCCACTCAGGGAAGCAAGCTCATTTCAGCCACTTGCATCAGTGATCTTGCTCTTTCCAGTACAATACAAGCTCTGTTTAATATCAGAGGCTGCAGCGATCTGTCTGTCAATCTCTTGCTCCCTCCTTCCCTCACTTGTGAACAAGACCCAAAGATACTTAAACTCCTCCACTTGGGGTAGGACCTCATTCTCGACCCAGAGGGTGAATTCTACCCTTTTCCGACTGAGAACCATACCTCGGACATGGAGGTGCTGATTTTCATCCCGACTCGACTGCAAATTGCTCCAATGAAAGTTGGAGGTCCCGGCTTGATGAAGACAAAAGAACAACATCATCCAGAAAAAGCTGAGGCGAGATCCGATGGCCACCAAACCAGAAACTCTCAACGCCTTGGCTGCACCTAGAAATTCTGTCCAAAATTTATGAACAGAATTGGTGATAAAGGACAGCCTTGGCAGACTCCAACCCTCACTGGAAAGAAATTTGACCTTTTTCTCAATGTGGACCAGATCAAAATCATCAATAAGCACTCCACTGAGGTTACAGTTGGTCCAGATGGAGACATGCAAGAGAAAGCAAATATTTTAGCTTGGCTCCAGTGATACAGCGACCAAATGGCCTGTAGTAATGGGTCCGAAACATCATAGTCCCGCAGCACGCCCCACAAGATACCCTGAGGGACACAGTCGAAAGCCTTCTCTAAATCCACAAAACACATGTGGACAGATGGGGCTAACCCCCATCGACCCTCCAGGATCCTGTGGCGCGTATAGAGTTGGTCGAGAGTCCTGAAGCGAGGATGAAAACCACATTGTTTCTCCTGAATCCGAGGATCAACTATCAGTCGGGTCCTCCTCTTGAGCACCCTTTCATAGACTTTCCCAGGTAGGCTGAGGAGTGTAATTCCAAGATAATTGGAACACCCTCAGTCCCCGTTTTTAACAACGTGATGTTGCACGTGATGTTGCAGAGACTTGTAAAATAAGATAGTCCTACAACATCTAGAGCCCTGAAATATTCAACTCAGCTCTATTGATGGGTAGACCCCTACCCAAAACCCCCAGGGACTTCCAGGAAAACCACAAAGGTCCTCAAAGTTTTTCTTCCACCTCCCGACAACATCCAATTTTTAATATGGTGAAATTTTTTCAAAAAATGCTTTCAATAACTGAAGGTTTATTTAATACAAAATTGTAATGGTGAGACTTTTGGGGTGTACTCTTAATAAGCTGAGGGAAAAAAAAACAAAACGTTGCAATCTCAAAAATGTCGAAGTTGGGATCAATCGTATTTTATTGGTGACAGTGTTTTGTTTTACTTTTTTCTAAAATGTATTTATTAAATTATGTAAGTATTTAATTATGTAAATTATGTAAATATGTATTGGCATTTAAAACTATTTTACTAATCTTTGTCTAGATCATGAAGGAAAAGGTGCTACATTAAAAAGCATGGCCACTGCAAGCCAAAGAATATGCAACATTTCATACATACTATGCAGTTGAATATCAATCTCTACTGGATTAATCATTTCAAAATTTTGTCCTCAATGAAAATGATGTTCCAACCAAGCAATAAATAAATAAATAAATAACTAAAAACAACCAAAAAACCCCAAAAACAAAACAACCAAAACCCTCTCACAGCAACACAGATTACACAAGCACTTGAAAACACCCATTTTTAAGTGAATTTGCAATGGCGGCATGCTCTACTTTTTTTTTTTTTTTTTTTTTTTTGTAGATATTTAAGTGTCATGTGCTTACGAAATGATGGGCAGATCAGTTGGAGTCTGGGTCAGTCAAAGACCCAAATGAAATTACAGGGGTCCAAGTATTCCTGTTTTCTCAAGACTGAATTAACTTTTTTCTAATTCGTGTAGATCCGTTGTTTCGGGATAGAGGTGTTCGTCTGCTCAGATCGGTGTAATCTACCATGCATACTGCCGTGTAGCTGTGACCGCACGTTGAATCATGGGATTACATAGCGCATAAGGATTACATACAACGATGCATTTTCATCAAGTTCGTCAAGCATTTTTTTGTGGTCGTTGTTCCAAGATGATAAAGTATGGGACCAGCGGGAAGAAGGGACTGAAAATCATGCTGATGAGTCTAATCACTTGAAAAACAAAAAGAGCATTCAGAGAAATCAGGTATTTATACCCAGTCGAACTTTTAATGTCAGATTGTACCATTAGCTAAGATTGTGTACTATGATTCCAATAATGCAGCTGTGAGGGCAACTTTAATGACAATTGAGGGAAGTGTATATGTGTGCGTGTGTGTGCGTGTGTGTGAGTGTGTGTGTGTGTGTGTGTGTGTGTGTGTGTGTGTGTGTGGGGGGGTTAAACTGGCCACATGCCTCCTGGAGTGCCCAGGTCAGGGCAACGTAAGGGAAGATTATGCTAAAATATTTTGGCCCATGATTTAGTTGTACATTGAAAATAGGAACTTTTGTCAGAGGCACATATCTGAGATAAAGATTTGTTGTATCTTATTTGCTCAGTATGAAACACTGTGATTAATAAATATTTCCCGTTTAAGTCTGCATGTAAATAATATTTCTTTGTTAGGTTTTTCCTGGTTGTACAGTGGATATACATTGTAAAAAAGTGTTGCAGCAAAGAAAGTGATCACTTCACTTCAGTTGAAATTTGTTTGACTGTTTGACATATGTTGACTTTAAATTATAAAATGTCTTTATTGTGCATGAATAGATGAAATGTTACAAACATTTGATGTGAATATGTAGATTATATGATTATATATTATTGTAAATGTTGGTAAAAGATTGCATGAGAAACTTTTAAATTTTAACTTGTAATTTAAACCCCCCTCCCCCCTGCACACTCAACTACATCTTGCATTTTCAGGTTTTTCAAAATTTTAAACTTGCACCCATGGAATTAGCTTATTGCCATTTGGACCCTGGAATTGCTGCTTATAGATATATCTTAACACTTAAAAACTGACCTGACCTGACTGTGTTTGATTACATTCTTATAATAAAATTTATTTTCTAATGTCTACAAATTACTGCAGGGCATTAATTTCAGCTACACCCACCACAGATGACAAGATTATTACATAACTAGCATGGCTACTCCTCAATACAGCCACTTTTTTTTTTTTTTTTGCTTTATTTTTGTATAGCTTCTCAGGAGACAATAAGTCAACACTTTACAATTACATGTAGCGGCCATCTCATTAATGAATTGATACACAAAATCAATAGTAACAAGCTAAAAAGGTTTTTTTTTTTCCTTTTTTTTTTTTTTTTTTTTTTTTTTTTACAGCAGTTTACATGAGTTTGATACATAAGCAAGATTTCATGATCAAATAATTCAGTTTCTCATCCCTCTCTATAAAGGTCCCAGATTTTACCACGGCTAATTGTCAAAGTGATTCTCTGGATAAAGCTGTGATCCGACAGCTCTGAAGTCCCCAAATCAGTACTGGTCTTGGGCTAAGGATTTCTTCCAACCTCCCAAAGCAAGTAGGTTGTGACCCCAACAAGTATAATCAGTTACTTCCAGGCTGTCATGTAGACTACTATGACTAATCACTACCACAAGTATAACTCAAATTGCAATCCTTTACAACAGTTGTGAGAACAAATGCATCTCAGTATGGACTCATCGTAAAATCTTGAGGTGCAAAGCGATAAGGCCATACCAGGATCCACTCATTAAGAACAGGCTACAATGGGTAGCGGTTCACAAAAATAGTAAAACTGAAGAGCCTGACTAGTATTTTTCCAGTTTTTATTTTGCATTCACCGCCATTTTTTCTCATTTCGATGTTTGATGTAAACAATTAATGAAACTCTTGTTCAACAACTGCATTATTTTATGCATTGCATCCTTTATCCATCAAACATCAAATTCAGCTTTCAGACAGATATTCAGCTTTTAGCTTGATGTCATCTTTAAACATTCTTTATAAAATTTGCAGTCAAGTCAGTGAGTGCTCAGACTGTGAAATAGCCGACCATTCTCAAATCATAACATTTCCACCACTTTCTTCACACTTGGTATGAGGTTGTTCTTTACATGTGATTTTTTTCAATTTTCCAAATGGCCTGGTCTTTGACAGCATCATCAGTGGCAAACTGTAGTTGCTCTGTTGTTCTTTTTGAACATCTGAGACTATTTTGGATTGTAGAACAATGCACTTGTACGGTTACAGTTGCTAAAAATTACTTGCAAAACCAATGGTTCATTTAAGTGTTCTTTGGGATCTGCTTTCACGTGAAGTTATCTGTTCCCTATTTGGTGGGGTGGCTGGTCCTGTATTTGGCATGATGGTGCATGCATACTCCAATAGCATAGAGACCACCAGACCCTCGATCTAGATGTAAATAATAATAAAGAAGTGTAAATAAGACAGATTCCACTTACAGGAGGTTGTAATGTATGGCACCTAATCTGGAACACCTGATTCTAATTGCATGGACATGAAGGCATTTTAAATTGAAGGCTGCATTTACTTTTTTCATGTGGCAGATTGTTTTTTGTTATTATTAAATTACTGCAAAATTAAAATTCAAGTGTGATTTTGTTGGAATACACTATGTTTATGTGTGGGGCAGTGGTGGTCTAGTGGTATAGGGCGCTGGATCGCTGATCCAAAGGTTGGGGGTTTGAGTCCCACTCTCCACAAGGTTGTCACTGTCCTCCCCCAGTGCAGCTAACTGGGTTATCAAAGGCGGGCCATGTCTGTCACTGTCTCTGGTGAGAGGTTGATGTAAAAGAACCATTGCTGACTTTCGTAAAGAGGAGCTGCAAAGTCGTCAGCGTGTTTGCTAAGAAGGGTTGAGTGACAGGAAGGGCATCTGACGTAAAAACCTCTGCCAAATCAGACGTGCGAATCAAATGATTTGCTGTGGCGACTCCTGAGTAAAAGGGAAAAAGCCGAAAGGAAGACAGACAGACACTGTAATGTTTATCTGTGGACCCTGAGTCCATAGGGATAAACTGTTCGCCTTTTCTATGTTGAAATAAAAAGCTCTTTGAATGGAATTACGTTTCATAATAGGTGTTTCGGTGTGAAGTTTGTATATTTTATTTTTTCCCAGAGTGCGCTGACATAGGCTCCAGCCTCCTTACGACACTAATAGGATTAGTTGGTTTAATAAATTAATTAATGTACTTTTTTTTTTTTTTTTTACATTATTCCAAGAAACCAAAATCTGCTTTAGCTTGACAAATACCACTGTGCAACAAGTGAGCTTCATGATGACATGGTTTGCTAGGTTATAGTGGAAAAGCTAAAATGTCTGGCAGAGAGCCCTGACCTTAACCTCAGTGAATACCATTGGGGTGAACACAACTTCAAGTCTGACTGCACCCCAGACCTCTTGATCGAACTGTAGTATCTGAACATTTTGACGCTTCTGTGGCTGAATAAGCACACATCCCTCCTCTGCTCTGCAAAATTAGATCGAAAGCCTTCCCAGAAGGCTAATGATTTTGAAAGCTGCTACAAGGTATTCTGGTTTTGTTCACACACACTCAGGATTGTTGAAAAATGACATTGACTTCAAACTCCAAGAATCGACCACAATTATGTAAGATTGACAACAATGGAAGAACCGTAACTGCTCAATTGTAGACATGATCAAGATGAGAAGTTGGATAGGCTATAGGATATTAAAAAGCATATGTGCTTATAATGGTTAAATGTCCAGAAACTTCCAGAAATAGTTATTTACAAAGGGTCATTTGATTGCCATTGCAACAGCAAAGCCATAATACAGGTTACAGTAGCAAAGTCACTTGCGCGATACCATTTGCAGAGTGTACTGTCACTTCAGAAGGTGGATAACTTACCTTTGTCCAATATATTTTGGTAGTTTGTTTGTTTTGACCATGTGCAGTGGTGCTATTCTGTGTTAGTGAACAAGGATTCAGGATCACCCAGGTCAGCGGACAGAAATGATAGGACTGTGGTCTATTGTACCATATTGTAGGTGTAACCAATAATTAACTGCAATTTTAATTCCCCTTTATTTTGTGTGCACGATTTTTATGGGGGCATAGTGTTTACTGTGTCTGCCTCACAGTAAAAAGGTCCAAGGTTTGAGTTCCGAGCTCAACTTGGGGCTGTTCTGTGTTGAGTTTACAAGTTCTCTCTGTACTTATGTGGGCTTCTTATGGGTGGTCCAGTTTGCTCCCACAGTCCAAACACATGCACATTAGACTAATTGGCCATTCCAAATTGCCCTTAGGTTCGGACATGAATGAAAGTGGTTGTGTGTGTTAGCCCTGTGATGGGCAGATGAGCCTTTCAAGGTGAACCCCTCTGTCACCTAGTATCAGCTGAGATAGGATCCAGGCTCCCTGTGACCTGAGTAGGACTAAGCGGTTCGGCAAATGAATGAGAGTGAGAATTTTCAATTACACAGGATAGCTCCTTTCACATATACATCTAAGTATATTCTATTACTGACTCGTACTATATTTTCAGACAACATTTAAATCATAATTTAAAAGTGGATTTATTTTTAATTGCTTAGAATGCCATGCCTGCTTTCTGTATCTGCTTTTTTTACTGCTGGATTGAAATTTCCAGTGGAACTAATTTTCTATCCAAAGTAATTGCATTCTTCATTAATTTTCTATTTTGCATGAAAATGAAAGTGTGATGTGGTTCTTAACATCCTGATCTCTTTGGAAAAAATAAGCCTCAATCTGTTTGAGGTTGACTACCCGGACCCAGGTCTGACTGTACCGGCAGAGCAGTTTAGGCTTCTACTTTATACCCATTATTGCAGAAAGGCATGCAAAAAAAGTCTGGCTTCCATTAGTGGCAAAGTTAGTCTGTGAGTCACTGATATTGTGTGACAAATCTGATTAAAAAAGTACTCGGAACGTGACAGCCAATGTTGTCTGGTTCAATTTGTTACCCTGTCTGAGAAAGCCTGGCCAAATTTCTTGGAAAACCTGGCCAAATTTGGAACATCACTTCCCTGAGCTTGGCATTGTTTAAAATGATTAGTCATGGCATGTGCTGAATATAGGAAATATGGAATACGACACTTATTTTTACAATAAAACTGCCTTAGCCCCACATTAAAAGACCTTTGTTGGAGCACAAAGTCCATGAATAAATTTAATTTCTTTTTTTTTTTTTTTTGTGAATGAAAACGTTAAAATTTAACTGCATTTACGTTTACCTCAGAGAAAGCTATTGTGGTTTGATGCTATTCAAGTCAAACTCCATCCATACCGTGTACACAGGTGAGATTCCTGAGACTGCTGGGAATGGAGTGCGAGGTGATGGGACCACAGAAAGCCAGAAGTGAGTGACAGGAAAAGCTGCTATAAGTTATTGTTATTATTATTATTATTATTATTGTGTTGTTGTTGTTGTTGTTATTATTATTATTATTATTATTATTATTATTATTACTATTATCATTATTATTATTATTATTATCATTATTATTATTATTATTATTATTATTATTATTATTGTGATTGTTATTATTATTATTATTATTATTATTATTATTATTATTATGATTGTTATTATTATTATTATTATTATTATCATTATTATTATTATTATTATGATTGTTATTATTATCATTATTATTATTATTATTATGATTGTTGTTATTATTATTATTATTATTATTATTATTATTATTATTATGATTGTTATTAATGAAATATGTACGCATGTTTGCGTAAAGAATTCTGATATGAGATATAAAACCAAAACATTGTCTCAAATTAATTTCATTTATTTTAAAAGGTACTAACGGTAGTAAAATAGAAGAAATCATGATATGGGTTTTGCATTACACCCCACATCCAGCACCCTACTAACCGTAAGGACCGTTGTGTCTTTGCTTCTCTCTTTGGTATTGACATAATCTCTGTTGTCAATCAAATGATGAAAAAAAAAAATATGTTTTGAGTTAATTTCATTCATTCACTTTCTGAACTACTGAATCCTAATTAGGGTCACTGAGAAACATGGCCGAAGTTTGATAACCCAGTGGGGTGCACTGGGATGGAGTTGACAACCCGTTGAGAGTGGGGCTTGAACTCCCAACCTTGGGATCAGTGATCTAGCACTTTACCACCAGGCCACCACTGCCCTTGGTAAGGTAGATAGATTTTTACTGGTACCAATGGGTAAATGTATACTGCTGGGTGCAAATACTTTTGGTCATACCTATACAGTCGGCCCCCTACTTACGAAATTAATCCGTTCCAGTGCATTTTTCGTAACGCGGGAGTTTTGTCAGTAGAGGTCGTATTTTACATGATTCGTTCCAAGGCTCCCAAGACTACCTCATAAACCCTTTAAAAATGATAAAAGTACACCAATTTTGTATGAAATATGTGTTAAAAGTAAAATAAAATTATTTATTAAACCATTGTATTAACATATTAAACCATTTTATTAACATATTTATTAATTAAACCATTATTAAACATTTTTTATTAACACACACACACACACACACACACACACACACACACACACACACACACACACCACCCTGTCTCTCTCTCTCTCTCTCTCTCTCACACACACACCCACAAACACAGAAACACAATACAGTACGCATTAAATGTGTATGGAAATGTGATGTGGAATTCAAAGCGTATTCCCTGCTTGACAGATCGGAGGTCCAAACTCAACTTTAACTTGATTCCTTGAGGGATCGGAATTGCAGATGAGCTCAAATGCGTCACATTTATTAAACATTTACTGAATTAAACAACTTAAAAACTAAACTAAAAACTAAAGAGTTAAGCTTCCTTCTCTCTCTCTCTATCTCTCTCTCTCTCTCTCTCTCTCACACACACACACACGCATACTCTCTCTCTCTATCACACACACACACACACACACACACACACACACACACACACACACACATACACATGGACGGGATGTTTTATTTAAAGTGGAATTACAGTACCTGTTTGAAAGATCAGAGGTCCTCACTGTATTTCCGCTTTAAGGTCTGCTTCCGGTTCAATATCCTCCCGATTGGAGAGGGGTTTCTGTGATAACAAAATACTGTATAATGCTACATGATCAATCTCAAAACAACCCAACAGTCAAGTCTCCTTCACGTGTGTGACAAACAGGAAGTTTGGGTAAGGTTCAGCTGCATCATCCCTCCTAGCCAATGAGAGGCCAGCGGGGCGGGATGTTGTGTTAGGAGACAGCCAATGAGCGAGCAACTCGCGCATCGTGTGAAATTTTGATTGGCGCTTTTGAATTTTGAATGGCGCTTTTCGTATCATCGCATTTTTGTTTTTTGTAACCTGGAATTTTCGTACCCAGGGGGTTTCGTAATTCGGGGGGCCAACTGAATATGGTTGTTCTTCAAACTGTTACCACAAAGTCCTTGCACTGAAGTAAAGATATTTAAACATAAGTTCATGAGGCCTGTTTATTATACAAATCAGGTCTTCTATGAATAGTACAGGGTATTAAAACAGATTAAAATCGTGAATGGGATGTTCGACATACGCATGGGTCTGATGGTCATGTGTCTACAAGCTTTTAGCCATGTAGTGAATGCAAAATGTATGAAAGTATGAAATGCAAAACCAAAATCTCGTCTGCCTCCTTGACACTTAATGTATAGTAATATTAGTCTCACAGTCGTACCAAAGTCGATAGTGTTTTAGATTTTTTTTTTTTTAGTGACTCAACTGACAGAAAACATTAGAGGCCATTTAATGAGTCAGAATATGTAACTGAATAAAAAAAATTGATTCAGCAGTGAGTTTCAAAAAGTGCTTTCGATTATTTTCAATTCAATAAAATAAAATGAAATAAACCCCCTTCATATTTCTCTTTTCAATCTTTCACCATCCCTTTTTATTTTTGAACTTCTCACTACAGTATTCCTTTTTTAAAATCGATTACGTCACACGCTTAGTCATTTATCTGTTTTATTCATACAACATTTCCCAATCTCCTTACCAATTATACTATAATGAGGAGAGGACCGAGGGATTGGTCGAGACCATTCAGGTGAATCTGTTGATATTTAATGCAGATTAGAGTAATTTAAAGTGTTGGTGTAGATCACATTGTCTTTATTTGACACACTAAAGCTGATTCCAACAGAATATAACAGTCTTGATCAATGATGGCTGATCGTTTTTCTAAAAGAAAATACACTCTTTGTGTGTCTATTATTTTTTTTTATATATCTGTCTGGCCAGTCATCTATCTATCTATCTATCTATCTAGATGGATAGATATATCCATCTATCTGTCTGTCTGTCTGTCTGTCTGTCTGTCTCAAAAGCATGAGAATGCTTTATTGATCCTGGAGGAAATTGTGTGTACATAGTTGATCCATACAAGTAAGAGTGAGATAAAAGTAAATTCCAAATATTTCTATATTATATTATATTATATTATATTTATATACAAATATATAAGAAATCTAAATATATAAATATATCTGTATGTAAGTGTAAAATTAGAACTCATATAATATGTATATAAACAGATGGAGAATGAATGGAGTCAGTGAGGGTTATGTGCAATATTATCAGTATAATAAACAGTAGAATGTAAATGTATAACGGTGGATGTTGGTGCTTTATGGACGAGTTTTGTACAGTATAATATTCACAGATAGGAAGATTTTCTCTGTAGTTCAGTGGTGCATTTTTGGGGTATCATTCTTTCTCCAAACGGCTGCTGAGACTGATCAGCAGGTTGTGGTGGGAGGTATTGTTCAATGTTGTCTTTATTTTGGACAACATTTTCCTGTCCAACACCACCGTCAGAGTCCAGCTCCTTCCCCACAACGTTACCGGCCTTGTTCGGTCTGCTTGCGTTTGCAACGTTTGAGTGGAAACAGGGCTCACTGGTGTTTCTACAATGATTTTCTTGGTATTTATCACATTAAGCTACAGATCATTCTGCTCACACCATGGGACAAAGGAATCCACCGCAGCCCGATATTCTGCCTCATCATCTCCGCTGATACATCCGACTACAGCAGAGTCATCAGAAACCTCTGAAGATGGCAGGTCTCTGTGAAGTAGCTAAAGTCAGTGGTGTACTGGGTGAAGAGGTAAGGGAACGGGATGGGCCCTTGGGGCCCTCCGGTGTTGCTGACCACCGTGTGTGACATGCAGTGCTGCAGGCACACACACTGTATATCAGCGGTCAGGAACCTTTTTGACCTGGAGAGCCATAAAACCAAATTATTTCTAGATATATATTTTTTGAGAGCCATATAGTATTTTAAACATATAATAATAATAATAATAATCTTCTTCTTCTTTTCCTTTCGGCTTTTCCCTTCAGGGGTCGCCACAGCGAATCATCTGCCTCCATCTCACCCTATCCTTTGCATCTTCTTCTCTTACACTAACGACCTTCATGTCCTCTTTCACCACATCCATGAATCGTCGCTTGGGTCTTCCCCTAGGCCTTCTGCCTGGTAGTTCCAGCCTCAGCATCCTACTACCAATATACTCACTATCCCTCCTCTGTACATGTCCAAACCATCTCAATCTAGCCTCTCTGACTTTGTCTCTGAAACGACTTACATGTGCTGTCCCTCTGATGTGCTCATTCCTAATCCTATCCATCCTCGTTACTCCCAAAGAGAACCTCAACATTTTCATCTCTGCTACCTCCAGCTGTGCCTCCTGTCTTTTCCCCAGGGCCACTGTTTCTAAACATACAACATGAGTGATGAATTTGAAAAGACCAGTGTTCGCACGAAATTCTCCAAAACGTGCCTTGAATGACTGCAGGAGATTGGACGTATAGTCAGCTAGCTGCTGGAGATCCAGATGTTGTGTGGGGTCGCTTGCTAAGCATGCATCTCTAAATTGCTGCAGTCCTTCAAAGTGCAGAAGACGACCTGTTTCAATGTCCCTGAGAAAAACTTCCAGCTTGCTTTCAAATGCAAACACTGCTTGTTGAAGGGATGAGATTGTATTCCCAATACCTTGCATTTTCACATTAAGCTGGTTTAGATGGCCAGTTATGTCCACAAGATAGTGAAAATGCAGGAGCCAGGCAGTATTGTCCAGCTCAGGACGCTTGACGCCTTTCATTTCTAGAAAAATCCGTATTTCACTCAGGCAAGCTGCAAAACGGTTGAGCACCTTCCCCCTGGACAACCAACGCACGTTGTTGTGTAAAATCAGACCGGGATATTGATTCCCAACTTCTTCCAACAGAGCATTAAACTGCCGATCATTTAAAGCTCGGGCGACAATGAAGTTGACCACTTGAATGACCAGCGACATCACCTCACCAAGTTGCTGGCCACACGTCTGAGCACAAAGCGCCTCCTGGTGCAGGATGCAATGAAAACTTAGGATTGCTCTCTTTTCATGCTGACGGAGAAGTGCTACAAACCCTTTGTTCTTCCCCAACATGCAGGGTGCACCATCAGTGCACACAGAAATAAGTTTATCCAGTGGTATTTTTTTTTCCTTAGCAAACTCCATGAACGACATGAATAAATCCTCTCCTCTTGTTGTCTCTTTCATTGGCAAAACAGCCAAGATTTCTTCACGCAGTGTGTCACCTGTAGCATACCTGGCAATTATACTGAACTGAGATAGATTGCTAACGTCTGTTGACTCATCTAACGCGAGAGAAAAGTATGTCCCAGCGTTTATGTCCTGAATTTGTGTTTCCTCGACTTGATTCGCCATCATGATGCTCCGATCGTGAACCGTTCTTGCTGACAGTGGCATGTCTTTTATTTTTTTGATTATCTTGGCTTTATTTGGAAAGTCATCAAAAAGTTCATTGGCCACATCAAGCATAAATGTTTTGGCATATTCGCCATCTGTGAACGGCTTTCCACTCTTCACTATTGCCAAAGCACCCGCAAAGCTAAGCGGAATTACCGTCACCTTGCGTGGTCCAGACACGCAGTTGCTGCTGGCTCGTCTGCACTTTCCGTTGCAGCTCTTCGCATGCCTTTTTCCTGCTGTCCCCCGGTGGATATTTCAATGCAAAAGAAGCATGACGCGTATCGAAGTGCCGCTTTATATTTGAGCGTTTCATTGATGCAATTTTGCCATTGCATATTAGACATACTGCGGATCCTGCTCTCTCCACAAATGCAAATTCCTCTGTCCACGCAGCCTGGAATGTACGGTAATCATCGTCTTTTTTTCTTTTCGCCATCTTTTCTGTTACAAGGGTTGAAGCGGGTTGAAGGGTTGAAATTTTATCTCTGATAAAATTAATTTCCGTACATTGACAATGACCCGTGACGTACTTGCGATCGATTGGTTCCCGACCTGATCCTCGGGTCACCGGCGGATTGCAAGTGCCGCAACCCACCCCTGACTTTTAAAATGTACCTTTAAAACTAATTTTAAATTACTTAATATTATTAAGATTATCACTAGTATTTTAAAACCAGTTCCAAAATATATATATATTTAAATTTAATTTAATTTAATTTAATTTAATTTTTTTTGGCCCCCTCAACTCCAAACTGTCTGGGAGCCATATGACGTCTCCGGAAGAGCCATATATGGCTCGAGAGCCATAGGTTCCCGACCGCTGCTGTATATAGATAACATCTATTCTACTACAGATATATACCATTTATCTATCTATCTATCTATCTATCTAGTCTGCATGTTCTCCCCCTGTATGCGTGGTTTCCTACAGGTACCCCGATTTCCTCTCACAGTCCATAAACATCCACATTAGGCTAATTGGCTGTCCCAAATTGGTTTCAGGTGTGAGTGTGAATGGTTGTGTGTTGCCCTGTGATGAACTGACAAACTTTCTAGTGTGTCGGCCATGACCTTAATAGGATTAAACGGTTCAGCAAATGATTTGAGAGTTATTTGGCACCAATACACTCAAAGCACTGACTGACCCAGAGACGTCAGTCATGATCATGCTCATATTTGATATGTCCATACGGCACAAATAAAAGCACATTGTCCAGTGAACAAAATGTACTTCCAGTGAGGTCGAGTGTTTGGACGTGGCTGTGATGGCAAATGATGTATTAAAAAGTCACTGTCCATTGAGCGTGCATGTTTCCCCACATTAACGTAATGAGTAAAGGCTGGCACAGACTGGTGTAGTGGTTGCACCTCTCCCTCACATCAATTTGGTCCTGGGTTGAAGCCCAGTGACTGACGAGGGAATTTCTTCCACAGTTTACAGGAATGTCTTTAATTTCTTTTATTTTTGATATACAGTAGGCCCTCGATATTCGCAGAGATTTGGTTCCGGCCCTTCTCGCGAATGAAGATAATCCGCGAGTTTTGTACCCGGAAGTAAAACCGAGCAACCGGAAGTAAATATACTATGTATCTATTACATGCGCTAAAATATGCACCTTAAACCCATTCTGTAGACAGTCTTACTCATTAATAAAGTATTAATGTATAGTAATGATTAAGAAAAACCTTTTAATATTGAACTGTGATATTTATTAATAAAATATATAATCATTATACAGCATACTATCTATCTATCTATCTATCCATCCATCCATCCATCCATCCATCCATCCATCCATCTATCTATCTATCTATCTATCTATCTATCTATCTATCTATCTATCTATCTATCTATCTATCTATCTATCTATATGTGCAGTGCCTGAAGATAATCATCTGAACTGTTGTAAAGCTGTAGTATTAAAGTCTTTTTCAATTAGTATTCCAGTACAGTGCCTAAGTTAATGTTTAGAAGACACGGAGCAGCTCAGCCACGCCCCTCAGCCGGAGCGGACAGTTAGCTAGAGAACACAGCAGTCAAAATCAAAGTCCCCCAAAAAGAACATAAAAGAACATGAAATGTAATAAATTGAATAAACAAAACAAAATGATAAACATGCTACACCACAGTAAAATCATAAAACCACACACACAAAAATTCTAAACATTAATTTAGGTACTGTACTGGAATATTGATTGAAAAAGACTAATACTAGAGTGCTTTCAGATGATTATTTCTCTTCAGGCACTTCAGAGGAAACTGTCTTTCTTCAGGAGAAAGTCTTATTTCTTCAGAAGAGACATCCAATGTCATTATCTTTTCTAGAGCTTAGCCAGAGAAGACGCACAACGTTTGAGTGTCATCACAGAGCCTAACTGGTAATTAAAACACACTTTAAAAAAGGTAAGGTAAGTCTGTTGGGTTTTCACACCCGAGGCTTATCCCCGGTTTCCGTAGCATGAAGCGACCAGGAGTTCAACTCCTCCTGGATGGGATGCTAGTCCATCACAGGTTACCTTCCCAGTACATTTTTACTGGTACTCATTTATACTGCTGGGTGAACAGAGGCACACTTGTTGTTGAAACCTTGCCCAGGGGTCTTAGCACAGTGAGGGTCTCAGTAGGATTTGAACTCACAACCTCCCGAGCACGAGTCCAGCACTTTAACCACTACACCACTGGCCCCACACTTAAAAAAAGAGGTTCATTGAAAACTTGTGCACAAATGAGGAAAAATGGGCATTACATCATCTCAACCAATCAGCAGATGGAGGACAGCCATTGGCTGAATTTGATTGACATGTCAGTTCCTTGGCAGTGCACGAATACTCAAATCATGAGTGCAAAACCGCAAATTGTCAAGGGCCTACTGTAGTTGTACTGAATTAATCCTGTGAGGTAAATTGGTACATTTCCAAATTTATTTGTTTAACCCATCAAAGTGAACACACACAGACACACACACACACACACACACACACACACGCACACACACACGTGAACAGTGAGCACACACATACTCCGAGCAGTGGGCTGCCACACACAGTGAGGATGCCCAGAGAGCAGTTGGTGCAGGTGCCTTGCTCAAGGGCACTTCAGCCCATGAATGTGAAAGAAGGGAAGATGCAGTGCCATATGATTTTCCTGCTGGTTTGTTCCCATGGTCCTATGATGGTCTCTCAAGCTGTTTCGAGTCTAGAAGTACACCCTGAGCTAGATCGTGTGGACTCCAGCCTCGCTGGGATTCTAATGAAAGATAAAACGTTTCAGGAAATGTAATGAAATGATACCAAGTAAACAAACAGATAACAGACAAACGTTTGGTTTCAATGGGTGTCTGTTAGCAGTGTGGGGTCCTCCAAGGGACTTTAAAGAATTAACACTGAAGTTTTGCAGTGAGACACTTGACTTGCTACAATTCTGAAGTACACCAGTTCTGAGGAGTAATATACTGAGTACACATGAAAACGCACCACTTGAAAAAGTCAATATTTATGTTCAAATGAACTTCAATATAATTTTTATACAACAACAACAACACTACAGTGACGTCACCCGACATGCCAGGTGCAAGAAATGTGAGAATTTCATGTTAACTGTAACGCTAGGCAATTTTTCACAAAACGCAACATTTTGCACGCACACCACGGGAAAAATGAATTTCACACTGAATTTGTGCACACATTCCCTTTAAAAGCATGTGAATCCGAATAAAATTTCACTTGTTTACTGACACTTGTGAAAAGCCGACACGATGCCGCGACTTACATCCCCTGAATGAGAACGTGCCTTAAGCATGCTTCCAGCTGGCGCCAGCACCAGGGAAATTGCCAGACGACTACACTGCGCACACAGAACGATCGCAAGACTCCATCAAAGGTTTCTGCAAACGGGGAGCACTCGGGATCGTCCTCGACCAAGTCAACAACGTGTGACAACAGCACGTCAGGACCGTCAGATCATACGGGATCATGTCTGAGACTGAACAATACCAGTGACAAGAACGACTGCGCAAGTTCAAGGACGACGGGGATTCATTCATCCCAACACCATACAGAACCGTCTGTGAGCTGCAGGCCTGCGTGCACGATGTCCTTACTTTGGCCCCATATTGACGAATAGGCACCGAAACCACCGTCTACAGTGGGCAAACAGACACCATGATTGGCGACTACAACAACGGCACAGTGTCATCTTTTCTGATGAGTCAAGATTTCACTTAAGGAACGCAGATGGCTGTATACGTTTGGCGGAGACGGCGTGAACGTTATAACGCCGATTCTTTTGTTCAGACGTACCGTTGGGGTGATGGCAGCGTTATGGTGTGGGGTGGAATAAGCTACCGTCACAGAACCTCTGTCCATATCTGCAGAGGAAGGGTGAACACCGTCTCCTACCGGGACCAGGTGCTGCCGAACCCTGTCGTACCGTTCTTCAACCAACACCACGATGTCCACAGGTTCCAACAGGACAATGCTAGGGCACACACTGCAAGGGTGTCCATGCAGTACCTTGCACAGCAGAACATCCCCGTGCTTCAGTAGCAAGCTCTGTCACCTGACCTCTCACCTATCGAGCACTTATGGGATGAAATTGGACGACGTCTTTCACATCGACGCCAGATGGACAACATCCGTGAACTTGAGGTTGCCCTTGTTCAGGAGTGGAATGCTATCCCTCAGAACACTATCGAGAGGCTGATCAACTCCATGCGACGACGATGCACCGCATGTGTCAATGCAAATGGCGGTCACACCCGTTATTGACTTTCCTGTTTGACCCCCTACACCAGTTAGGCCTCTCTCGCGCATTAACATTATCGTGAATGAAATTGAATGATGTTTACATATCTTCTTAAATCATTCATTATCTCAAATGCATCATAAGTATATACTTCACATATCAATCCGTGGAGCTATTCCAGATTTCGTGAGTGGTGCGTTGTCATCTGGACTGCGTATATAAATACTTTGGTAAACATTCCTTGGTCTGCATTTTTTGACAAGTTAGGTGAAACAGGGCTTCCTACTTAGCCTTTAAGCAATCTATGCTAAAGCACATCACGATCATTTTAGATTCCACATTATTTTAGCAAACAGGAAATTCTATATTGACCTTTCTTAAGGTTATGGTGGAGTATAATTCCCATCTAAGTTCTTTTTGTTCAGGTCAAGGCGTCTGGCCATCAGCTTCTGAAGGACATTCATCCGAGTCATATCCTGAATGGAAAGTCAATGAATATCAGGTGCAATATGAGTGTAGGATTTTCTTGGCAGTGTGTCTGTCTTTTGAGTGTCCTTTCCTGTGTTAGCCTTCATTGAGTCTGCCACAGATATCACCAGAGGCCTTTATTTGTGTGGATCCCTTATCCCCATCAAAAATCAATAGGTTATTTTTGAACTAGCTCAGATCTGAAATAACCCAGGGAGGCTGAATTCAGAAAACAACACTCTCTAAGTGAAATGCTTCCTATCGATTTGAAACAATGAATTATGCAAGCTGAACATCCCACATAAGTCTGTCCATCATAATGCATTTCACTGCTGTAAACCAAGTTGTTTTCACCATGATCAGGCTCGACACTTAGGACTGGAGAAGATGCCAGCGTTCAGAACAGTCACCTAATGGACAATTGTTATACTCAGAGCAGGTCATTTTTCATTTACAAATATTCTTCAACCTTCTTGTCATCATCTCCACCTGAAAGTGGGGGCGTATTCATCAAGGAGGACAGGTGTTACTGACTTCCTAGCCAGAGCTCCTTTATCTCCACTTCCAATATTTCCTTCCAGTAAAAACAGCACACACTGTGGGCATCTTTAAATTGATCCTGGGTGGATTTTCCTGTTTGCTATTGTATATAAGCAGTTTCCTTTCCTTCTTCATTCAGAAACATCCATTATTTAAGCACTACACACTCATCCATCAGAGTCATGGTGAAAGCTCAAGCCAGTCCCAGGCTACCCTAAACATGCGTCAAAATATCGTAGGCCTGACACTGAGGTAACCAACCATTCACACTCGCATTCTCACCTATGGGAAATTAAGAGTGGTCGGTTGACCTGATGTAACTGGAACCTGAAGCACCCAAAGGAAACATCGCTAGCACGGGGGAGAAAATATACAACCTCCATACGGAAAGGTCACAGTCAAAGAGATTAGAACCCAGAACCTTCTGGATGAAACTATCGTGCAAGCCACTATATCACATGTCACTTTGTTATCTATTTCTTGAACTACCCACCATAAAATATAATTCACTCTTACCAACAATTCTGTTGTTCACTAACAATTCTCTCTCTCTCTCTCTCTCTCTCTCTCTCTCTCTCTCTCTCTCTCTCTCTCTCTCTCTCTCTTTTATTATTTTTATCTCCTTCACTCTCAGCACCTTATTTCATTTTTTAATACACTGAGAGCTGCATATAGTGACCATAAACACATCCTGCATCTTGAATCATTAAAAAAATTGAATGAGCTTTAAAACTATAGTGGTCAAGGTAGACTAGAGGGGCATTCATAGAGTGCAAGGGATCTCTGCCTCGCAGCATTGATAAAGTACTGACTGGCTCACCAGACCGGAGCTTAGCCCTGGTTTCTGTAGTGTGAAGTGGCTGGTAGTTGAACTCCTAGGTAGGACGGTCAAGAGGTTGTGGGTTTGAATCCCCATTTAACCCTCACTGGGCAAGGTCGTAACAACAAGTGTGCTTTTGTCAACAACAAAAATACTAGGAAGGTAACCTACATGGTCCTAATTACTCATGTGGTCAACTACTCATTTAGTGTACAGTTAGCGAAGACATGGCAAAGTTAGCGAAATACCCAAATTCAAAGGTTTTACAAGATGGCTGGTATTTGACCTTTCAGAGTCACTCAAGATCCTCAGGATTCCTATTTGTGTTCCATAATAATGGCATGTCTATCTGCACTCTTTTCTTTTCAAAGTTGTAAGCACTCAAAATGGTAGAAGTTCAATTTTTACCATTTGAGGTCACTCAGGGTCAAAGGGGATATGCTGTTTGTACCCTGCCTTTGCCCAGAGTTGGCTGAAGCTTCAGGCTCCATGATCTTAGTAGGATCAAGCAGTTCTGTGAATAAAAAAAAATGCATGAAGGCAATACAAGAGCAAATTGCAGAGAAGCAGCTAACAACAACAACAACAACAACAACAACAACAATACTACTACTACTACTACTACTACTACTACTAATACCAATAAATCTACATGTGTCCCCACAGTGCAGTAACTGAATTATCAAAGACCGGCCATGTCTCTCACGGTGTGTGGTGGAGGTTCATGTCAAGGAACCATTGCTCAAGAGGAGCTGCATAGCCGTCAGCACGTCTCTGCCCTACGATGGCCTGGCGAGCTGTCCAGGGTGTACTCTGCCCTCGCCCAGGGTCAGCTGAGATGCCCCCCCCCCCCCCATTAGCTTTAGTGGATCAGAGAATGAATGAATGAGTAATAATAAAACCCTTTTTTTTAACGAACTCCCCTTCCTCCAGTGTAGCTCACCCCGTTCCCACTTGTTCAGCCTAAACTGATTTAACTTGTAAAATTGTCTCTGTGAAATAGGTTAGCTGCCACAACCACAGCTGCACTAATTAAAAGTAGAATGCAAATGCATTCATAATTGTGTTGCAGTCTTATCTATTCAGCGCTTGGCACTAGTTTAAAGTACATTCGGGGAAATTGCTCTCATCTTCACAGAAAAAGAACAAGTGCAGAAAAAAGACAAACTGAGGAAGAAAGGCTCCTCTTCTTAGCAAAGATCTAATTAGGTGTCTGAGAAGAGTGCTGATGTGTGTGTGTGTGTGTGTGTGTGTGTGTTGTGCAGCTTTCCCTCATACTTTTAAATGACTAAAGCAATCCTTGGAACAAAAGTCTGAAGACCACACATACACACACACACACACACACACACACACACACACACACACACACACACACACACACACACACACACACACAAACAAACAAAAACAAAAAAACAAACAAGACAAGTTCCTACTTGTGTGGCCTACTATCTTTTCACAATGTCTTTCTTCACCCTTCATGTGAGCACTCACTCAAAAAGCCATTTTTAATCACAGTCTCTCTTCTCCCTCTCTGTCTCACACACACCTTTTATTTTTGCAAACCTCTTTCTCTCACTTTCCTTTCTACAGATTATGGGAAGTGGACCATCTGTTTCTGTTATAAGCGGTGGAAAACACACGCACATATGCACTGACACACGTATACACACACACACACACACACACACACACACACACACACACACACACACACACACACACACACACACACACACACACACACACAGTATTGCTTCCTCATGCTGAAGGAATCGCTCTCTCTCTCTCTCTCTCTCTCTCTCTCTCGCTCCCTCTCTTGGTCTCATTCCTGTTCTTTCTTTCTCTCTTTCACAATCTCTCCTTCCGTATACAGTATATGTGTTTTGTTGCCCTCTGCTTTAACCTGATAACCCACATGCTTCTTATCTAGATATATCTGGGTTTTTTTCTTAGCTACTCAATTGTCTCCAAGTAATTTTCTGATTGTTGTGGACTGGTGGTAAAGGTGTTGGATTACTGATCTCATGGTTGGTGGTTCAAGCCCCACTGTCAACAGTTGTCAATTCTGTTCCCTCGTGCAGCTAACTGGGTTATCAAAGGCCGGCCATGTCTCTCACTGTCTATAGTGAGAGGTTCATGGAAAAGAACCATTGCTGATTTTTGTGAAGAGGAGCTGCATAGCTGTCAGCATGTTCCTGCCCTGTAATGGCCTGGTGAGCCATTCAGGGTATACTCTACCCTCGCCCAGAGTCGGCTGAGACGGGCACCAGTCTCCCTGCAACCCTAATTATGATTGAGCAGCTCATAAAATGAATGAATAAATAATTTTCTGATTATTGGAGGCATATGTATGAAGGCATCATGATCCCAAATTCCAAATCTAGTTGACCGATTAGAACTTTACAGATTTTTGTTTTAATATTCAATTATCTCATTTGGGTTATCAGTTAATCATAGGTCCGCTTGTTGCTGTTTTACAGGTGGCTCAGTCAGTGGATTGTATTCAGGAGGGATGAGTGGACAGTCGGAGTGTGAGCACGGCTGTCGTAATGTATGTAGAGGTTGCTATTAAATCTGTTAATTCACGTAAATTAAAAAGAATACAGATGAGCACTAAACGCTGTCCTGCACATTTCCTTCCACAGCTCACATTTAAAGTCCAGATCCAGACCCTACATAAAGGGCCATATTGGTGCAGTGTGGATGTCACTGGCCTGATCACCTCCATCACAATGTAGGGGGATTTTATTTATTGTGCAATCTGCTAGGGATATGGCTTCGTAGCCAGAGGTGGCAAGAGAATACATATCTTTTACCCAGGAGGAAGCATAGATAGTTGTGTAAAAGTAAAAACACTGATAAAACGTGTTTTCTCAAGTATATGATGCATAAGTATACAGGTAACAATGCTGAAGGATAGTTCCCAGTGAAATGAGCCTTCTGGCTTGTTTTTGCTTTACCAGCCCCACGCCTGTCTCTCTTTTCTCATTTAGCGTGCAGCAATGCAAAATGGAAAAGAATGATAGTATAATTGCTCTCTGATGCATTAAAACTGAAACAACAAGCTGGTTTGTAAATGTAAGGAGTCTAATGTATAAATATTCAGGTTGAAATTTAGGAAGAAAAAGTTAAAAAAATACTAATTAAAAGAGAACAGATGTCACTAAACTGTACTTAAGTCCCACAATGAAGTGTTGCTACCCCATCTCCGAGTAACATAACAGCATATGGCTGCTAAAATGAATTTAGAGAAAGCAGGTTGATATAAAAGCTTTATGCACCCTATTATAAGCCATTTGTTCTTTGCTGACCTGATTTAGTGTCGTTGTCTAAAATAAACTCATGAAAACTTTAAACAAACAATTATTTATTTAGTTATAAAGAATGGAGCAATAAAACTAAACATAATATAATGTTTATTTTAATAATTTGCAACTCATTCATTTGCAGAACTGCTTTCTCCTTTTAGGGTTGTGGGGAGGCTGATGTCTGTCTCAGCCGACATTAGGTGAAGCCGGGTACATTCCGAGCAGCTCACCAGACCACTGCAGAAGCAAACACACAGGAACACCCATTCACACTCACACTCACATCTTGGGCCAAATTGGAACATCCAGTTATGCAAGTCTTTGAAATATCAGAGGAAACCGAAGTATCTGGAGAAAGCATGCAAACTAGCTAGCATTCACTTGATTGGCTGATTACAGCCAACCAGCGATTGCTATACATATACGATACGCTATATCTACCGCGTGCTTTGTAATTCCATGTGTTGTTGCAGTGTTGCTGCACAGGATACTCGCCATCTGTATCAGTAGATTTGTTAACATGGCGAATTAGTTTCAGTTTGTTAACTAATTGTGTAGTTGTAAGGTTGCTGCGTCTGATACATGCCGTCAATCAGCAAAACAGCAAAGATTATTATCAAGAATTATTTGAATAAAACTTCAAAAAAGAGAAATGTTGCAATTAATACTTAATAAAAAACTAAAACAAACCTTTTTTTTTTTTTTTACAGCCAACCTTAGTTTTGATATATGTTGTTAGTTTACACTTCCTATTTCATTAGTTCTTCCATTGAATATTTCATTTACATTACATTATTAAATCTTAAAGACATGTGTGTAATTTTGTATTTTCCCCCTACGTCTGTCTGTCTGTCTTCCTTTCGGCTTTTTCCCTTTTACTCGGGAGTCGCCACTGTGAATCATCTGATTGGCACGTTGGATTTGGCAGAGGTTTTTACGTCGGATGCCCTTCCTGTCACAACCCTTTTTAGCGAGGGACAGAAACACGCTGATAGCTTTGCGGCTCCTCTTTACGAAAGTCAGCAATGGTTCTTTTACATCAACCTCTCACCATAGACAGTGACAGACATGGCCCGCCTTTGATAACCCAGTTAGCTGCACTGGGGGGGACATTGACAACCTTGTCGAGAGTGGGACTCGAACCCCCAACCTTTGGATCAGCAATCCAGTGCCCTATACCACTAGACCACCACTTCCCCACAATATAATATAAAACTTGCATGAAATGGCTTAAAAATCTTAAAAAAACCTTTAAAACCAAAATTTCCACACACAACCAGGGCATCGCCCTGGACCTGACACCCTGCTTCTCACTCTTTATTAATCTTATGGGTTGACAGCTATGGAGTATCCAGAGGAAACCCATGCAAACCTGTGCGAGAAACAGGCCAGCTCCACACCGAAATGCCTCTTTCATTTCTAGTTTGAACCCCCAATTTTTTTGAGGTAAGAGTACTAACCATGTGCCACCATATTGCAAAATATTATATTTATATAAACAAATATAACACATAAAATTTACTCACTTTCTCTTACTCATTTTCAGGACTATTTAATCCTACTTGGGTCACAGGGAAGCTGGACCCTATCTTAGCCCACACTGGGTGAAGTCGGTGTATAGCTCACATGACCATCATAGAGCCAAAACACACAATCATTCACTGTCACACACACCTAGGGGCAATTTGGAAAAGCTACTTGTCTTTGGACTGTGGGGTAACTGGTGAAAAAAAACAGAAACATGGTGAAAACATGCAAATTCCACACAGAAACAACCCAGGTCTATAACACTTTAGAACATTCTTGATGTTGGGTGGACACTCTCACAACTATGCCAACCGTGCCATCCCAAAAAATGAATTATCATTAAATATTATAACATTAGGGGCATTAGATGGTCTGATGCTGGCTTACCGATCCGAAGATCAGGGGTTCAATCTCCACTATCACCAAGTTGTCACTACTGTCCCATAGTACAGCTAACGGAGCTATCAAAGCCAGCCATGTCTCTCACTGTCTGTGGTGGAGGACACCAGGATGCCATCAGCATGTAATTACACTGCACTGGCCAAGCTAGTTGTCTAGGGTGCACTCTGGCCCGCATAGAGTCGACTGAGATGGGCACCAGCCTCCCCATGACCCTATTTAGGATTCAACAGTTAAAAAAAGGAATGAATGAATGAATGAATGAATCATATATTATACAGTATTATTAATAATAATGTTTTATTTATTTTCTGTATAAATCATATGAAGCTCAGTGCTGACATTGTTCGGTGTCCTAATAGAAAAAATAAGTAATGTTCTACGGGTGAAACAGGTGAAAATTGTTCTTTTTTTTCTTCCTTTTTTTCTTTTTTTTTGGAAGGCAGCCGAACGTGTCACTGTTATTTCTCTTTCATTGACTGAATAAAGTTATGAATGATGTGGGACGTACAATAAGAGCATGCAACTCGAACACAAGTTGGTGGTTCAGTCTGACAAGCTCCCCCCCACAGTATAGGAACACCAGTAGATGTCACACTGAAAGACCATGGAAGTACTCAAAGATGATTTTTTGTAATGTAGCAACTGTAAACACTGCCAGCACAAAAAATATTGTATGTGCTGGATCTAAGCACTAATAGTTTGCCAGTTAAGAGTTACTCTCCAATAAGTGCTGTATATAATGCAAAAGGTGCAGTATAATTCAAAAATGCCTAAATAATGCAATACACTCATGCCTCGGTTTAACGGACTAATAGGGGGGAACACTGGTCCGAAGTACCCGATTGTCCGAAGTATCCAATTCCATATATTGAAACGATTACATCACAAAAAAATTTTACTTAAGCACACTATGCAATCTGCAAATGTAAATACTGTATACTCCGTAAATGTACACCATCAGATCAGGGGGCGGGAACCTTTTTGACGAAGAGACTAAGAGAGCCAAAAAAAAGACATATTTTAAAATCTAATCCTCTGAAAGCCATATATATATATATATATATATATATATATATATATATATATATATATATATATATATATATATATATATAAATATATAGTTGGCTGTTTTCATGACTGTATCTGACCCTCAGATAAATCAGGTGGCCTTTCTTAACAGGATAATGAATACATAATTTCACTGCTATTTAAATAAAAATACAAAAAAGCTATCAAATAAAACAAAAACAGATAAACAGATAAATCTCACGCATTTAAATCTATACATCTAGTTTCAATGCTACATCACTGTGACGCGCGGTGGAGAGCCGGTCCTTTCTGTACGCCAGTATATGGGCGGGTCCGATACCTTCAAACTCTAATTTTATAGGATTATAATAGCCACAGACTGCGCATGTTGTTTTTGAGTAAAGAAATAAATTTCCTTCATTTTGATCGGCTCATTTCCACAAAGCCAAGCACAGCTGGCAAGCAAACACAAATGGACAGACACGGAAAACTTCAACCTGCAGAGCAGCTGATTGCCAAAACTTGGGACGCGCTTCCTGTCACATAAACACTGCAGCGTGTGAATCCAATAAAATTAGAGTTTCAAGGTATCTGACCCGCCCGCATACAGAAAGGATTGGCTCCCCACTTCGCGCCACAGTGACGTGGCATTGAAAATAGATGAATAGATTTAAATGCGTGAGATTTATTCAAGTCAGTATGGTCATCTGGCAGGGGGCAGTGGTGGTCTAGTGGTATAGGGCACTGGATCGCTGATCCAAAGGTTGGGGGTTCAAGTCCCACTCTCCGCAAGGTTGTCACTGTCCCCCTCAGTGCAGCTAACTGGGTTATCAAAGGCGGGCCATGTCTCTCACTGTCTATGGTGAGAGGTTCATGTAAAAGAACCATTGCTGACTTTCATAAAGAGTAGGCTGCAAAGTCGTCAGCATGTTTCTGTCCCTTACTATAAAGGGTTGTGACAGGAAGGGCATCCGACGTAAAAAACCTCTGCCAAATCAAATGTGTGAATCAGATGATTCGCTGTGGCGACTCCCGAGTAAAAAGGGAAAAAGCCGAAAGGAAGACAGACAGACAGACAATCTGGTCATCTGGCAGTCACTTTCGGAAACAATGGCCTGCGTCCGGATGATCTGGACTAGTCGGAAGCTACAGATTTTGTCCGTTGTGTCCGAATTCCGTTAAAGCGACGTCCATAAAACCGAGGCATGAGTGTATATAATCCCACATAAACATTTCTTCACCAAACTGCAGTAAGATCTTATTATAGCTGCAGTTTCATGAGGAATTTGTTACATTTATATATTAAGGCATGATCATCATCATCATTTTAGTCTTCTGCCGCTTAATCCGGGGTCGGGTCGCGGGGGCAATAATCTAAGCTACGAGGCCCAGATGTCCATCTCTGCAGCCACTTCCTCCAGCACTTTCAGAGGGATACCAAGGTGTTCCCAGACCAGTTGAGAGACATAATCCCTCCAGTGAGCTCTAGCTCGACCCCAGGGTCTCTTCCCGGTTGGATATGCCCGAAACACCACACCAGGGAGGCGTTTGGAAGGCATTCTAATTGGATGCCCAAGTCACCTTAACTGGCTCGCTCAATGCAGAAGAGCAGCAATTCTACTCCAAGCTCCTCTCAGATGGCTGAGCTTCTCACCCTATTCTCTTCACTTCTCTAATTGAGAGCCTTGCAACCCATTGAAGGAAGCTCATTTCAGCTGCTTGTATCCAAAATCTTGTTCTTTTAGTCACTACCCAAAGCTCATGATCATAGGTGAGGGTTGGAACATAGATAAATTGAAAGCTTTGCTTTGCAATTCAGCTCTCTCTTCAAAATGACGGACCGGTACAGGCTCCGCTTTACAGCAGAGGCTGCAGCAATCCGCCTGTTGATATCCCCCTGCATTCTTCTCTCACTTGTGAACAAAACCCCTAGATACTTAAACTGCTCCACTTGGGGCAGGACCTCATTCCACCCTTTTCTGGCTGAAAATCATGGCCTTTGATTTGGAGGTGCTGGTTCTCATACCAGCCCCTTTGCACTTGTCTGCAAATTGCTCCAATGAGAGCTGGAGGTTCCAGATTTATGAAGCCTAAAGGACATCATCCGCAAAAAGCAGAGATGAAATCCGATGGCCACCAAACCAGATCCCCTCCACACTTTGGCTTCACCTAGAAATTCTGTCTATACAAATTATGAGCAGAATCAGTGACAAAGAACAGCCTTGGCAGACTCCAACCCTCACCAGAAACAAATTTGACCTCTTTTTTCAATGTGGACCAAGCTCTGGCTCTGATGATACATAGACGGAATCGCCCTTAGCAACTGGTCTGGTATGCCGCACTCTTGGAGCACGCCCACAAGAATAGCCAGAAGAATGATGTAGAAAGCCTTCTTTAAATATACAAAACATATGTGGACAGATTGGACAAACCCCCATTGCCCCCTCCAGGATCCTGTGGCGCATATAGATTAGGTCGAGAGTGTTCCAGCCAGGATAAAAACCACATTGTTCATCCTGAATCCAAGGTTAAACTATCAGTCGGATCCTCCTTTCCAGTACTCCTGCATAGACTCTCCTGGGTAGCCTGAGGAGTGTGATACCATGATAATTGGAACACACTCCAGTTTGCCTTTTTAAAAAAAGGGGGGGTCTACCACTCTGTTTTGCCAACCCAGAGGTACGGCCACCAATGACCATGCAATGTTGCAGAGATGTGCCAACCAAGACAGGCCTACATCATTCAAAGTTCTGAGATATTCAGATTGGATTTTATCCACCACCCACCCTGGAGCCCGATCACCGAGGAGCTTTATGACTACCTCAGCAACCTCAGCTCCAGCAATGGGTGGATTCCCACTCAAACCCATAGGATTTTCTCCTCCACAGAGGGCATGTTGGTGGAATTGAAGAGGTCCTCGAAGTATTCCTTCCACCTCCCAACAACATCAGTCGAGGTGAGCAGCTCCCCACTTTCACTGTAAACAGTGTTTGTTGAGAACTGCTTCCACTTCTTAAGGCATCGGATGGTGGTTCAGAACTTTTTTCAGGCCAACTTATAATTGCTTTCCAGGACCTCACCAAACGCCTTCCACATGTGCATGAGGGAAACTGTCCTTTTATGGTTGTCCATAGCGGTCTTTGAATCGCTCTTCATCTGGCCCTTTACCTTTGACCTGTTTGCAGTGAGTGACCCTTCCAGGAGCATAATGCCCCCGACAACATAGCACCTAGGGTCATTTAGACACACAAACCCCTCCAGTACAATAAGTGGTGGTGATTAAAGGGTGATTCATTCATTTTTGTGTAATGTTAAACCTATAATCCTATACCTTTATTCTTCATTCACCATCATTTTATGTAATTGCTTAATCCTAATTAGAGTTGCAGGGAGGCTAGCGGGCAAACCAGCCGACTCCGGGTGAGGGCAGAGTACACCCTGGAATACCTGGAGTACATCCTGGTGGAAACCTGCTGACTGCTATGCAGCTACTCTAGTCAAAAGTCAGCAATGGTTCTTTCCATGAATCTCTCACCATAGACAGTGAGAGACATGGCCGGCCTTTGATAACCCAGTTAGCTGCACTGGGGGCAGTGATAACCTGTGGAGAGTGGGGCTTGAACCCCTAACCTTGGTATCAGTGATCCAGCACCTTTACCACCAGGCCACCACTGCCTACCTTTATTCTTCTTTACTTTATTCCGCAGGAAACAGCAACATCGTTTAATAAACATCAAGTAAAAATAGCATCCATGAACTAATACCAGTGCATGTAACACTGAATAAATACTTCAGGGAAGGATGAGACAGCACACATTGTCTGTTAACTGAAGGATGAAGATCCACAGGGTTTAACCTGGCCTTGTTAATGAATTAATGACTTGCACTCACATACTCAGGGGGACTTCATTAGAAGATAATAAGACATGTGGACTCAGAGGGTGGTAGATATTATGGGAGGGCACTGGAGCTTTCATAGCTGGAGAGGTGGAGAATATAATTATTGTATTCTCAGATGTGCTGCTGATGTAATGGACACCAGGATCAAAAAGTGGCCTTTGAAAACCGATCAATTCTAAGGCTCGATTTGTGGTCTCACACAGATCGGTTACATGAACCTCCCACCATAGACAGTGAGAGACATGGTCCGCCTTTTATAACCCGGTTGGCTGCACTGGGGAGACAGTGACAACCTTGTGGAGAGTGGGAGTCGAGCCCCCAATCTTGGGATCAGCGATCCAGCTGCCCTTTACCACCAGGCCACCACTGCCCACAGTTTATGGGACTACCTTCTTAGAAATAGTAGTCAGTTCACCCCAACATGTTTATGTGAGACTCAGGTCAGGGATTAAGAACTCGGCAGCATGGTGGTATAGTGGTGAGCACATCTACCCCTCAGCAAGGGTTTGAGTTTCGGGCTCAATGAGGGTGTTTCTGTGTGGAGTTTTCATGTTCTCCCTCTGCTTGTGTGGGGTTCCTTCAGGTACTTCCCACAGTCTAAAAACATTTACATTATGCTAATTGGCTGCTCCTAGTTACCGATTAGTGTGAATTTTAGCATAAATAACAGCTCTCTTTCCTCTCTCTGAGAGTGTGTGTGTGTGTGTGTGTGTGTGTGTGTGTGTGTGTGTGTGTGTGTGTGTGCTGGCCCTATGGTGTTCTGGCGGACCAGTCCAGGGTGTACTTTGACCAGTTTTGGCTTTGACGCTAGCAGGTGTGAATAGTTTGCCAATCTGAATTTACATTTAAAGTATTTGGCAGACAATCTTATCCAGAGAGACTTACAACAAATACCATTTTATAAAACTGAGCGATTAAGGGCTAAGGGACTTGCTCAAAGGGCCCAACAGTGTTGACAGTGGGGATTGAACTGCTGACCTACAGCTCAGAAACCCCTCCACTTTTTACCACTGTCATCACTGCAAATAAGTAAGTGATTGAGTAAGTGTTATTTGTTGGAGTATATCACCTTTATTCGGACATATAATAATTAAAGAAAGTGAATGGTTGCCTTCAGGTGCCCGGTCTCCTCCCACAGCCCAAAGTCATGCACAGTAGGCAAATTGCCTGTTCCAAATTGCCCCTAGGTATGAGTATGAATGTTTGTGTGTGTTGCCTTGGAATGGATTGGTTCAGGGTGTGTCTGCCTTTGCTTAGGGCTAAGATAAGGCTCCATCCTCCCTGTAAACCAAGTAAGTGTAAGCAGTTTAGCAAAGAGATGGATGGCTTATGCCAATCCAAATAATTTTTGCAACTTTCCAGACTGTGTAAAGACTTTGCATGCGAACTTTTGATTAACTGAAATTCAACTACAGAAATAAATATCTACTGATTTTTTGAAAATGACCTTTGATGTCTCTCTTTCTCATAAAAGAAAAAAAAACAAAAAAACAAAACAAAAACAAAACAAAACAAACAAACAAACAAACAAACAAAAAAATATATATATATAATGAGCAAAGGAGGGGTAAACCCTGAAGAGCTTGCCAAACTATCGCAGGGCAGCAAACGTAAAAGCAAAAACATTTGGAACAGCCAGTTTGCATAACATGTGTTTGGTCTGTGGGAGGAAACCAGAGAACCTGAAGTAAACCCATGTGCAGGGAGAACATGCAAACAACACATATAAACACCCAAGCTTAGGACTCACAACACAGAACCTTTTACAATGAGGTGGATATGCTGACCACCACTGTGTCTCCCACAATCCTGTCAGAAATTACTAAATAGTCATTATATTAATTTTTGTAACCTTCCAGACTGTGTAAACAATTTGTATGTGACCTTTCAATAAATTGAAAATTGAATACAGAAATAAATCTCTACTGATTTTTTTGAAAATGACCTTTGATGACTCTCACTTTCGCTCTCTCTCTCTCTCTCTCTCTGTATATATATATATATATATATATATATATATATATATATATACACACACATATATATATATATATATATACATATATATATATATATATATATACACATATATATATATATATATATATATATACATATACACATATATATATATATATATATATATATATATATATATACATATATATATATATATATATATATACATATATATATATATATATATATACATATATATAAATATATACATATATATATATATATATATATATATATATAAATATATATAAATGCTACCTCACTTTACGAAAGTACGAAAGTCTCACTAAACAAAAAAATTCAAGTTATGAAACGCATTTTCCTAAAATTTTTCTCTCTGGATATGAAACAGATTCACATTACGAAAGCGCCATCTTAAAAATTCAAACGCGCCATTCAAACTTAAGATGTGACATTCAAACATTCAAACAATGCACAAGCTGCTCTCCCATCAATGACGTTCAAACATCCCGCCTCGCTGGCCTCTCATTGGCTAGGAGGCATGACGCAGCTGCCTCACATTGCCAATCTCCCAACATCCCGCCCCGCTAGGCTCCCATTGGCTAAGAGGGATGACTCAGCTTCCTCTTATTGGCTATCTCCGAACATTCCGCCTCGCTGGCCTCCCATTGCAAGCGCTGGCAAGGGGCGTGGCTGCAATGAATGAAGAGAGAGTTAACGCCTCCAGCCAGCACAGACCATAACAAATAAGATCTATTTTATTAAACTTAATTTTCAAACTTTATTTATCAAATAAAGTTTAATAAAATAGATATTATTTGTTATGGTCTGTGCTGGCTGGAGGCGTTAACTCTCTCTTCATTCACTCCAAGCGCTGGCGAGGGGCGTGGCTTCTACCTGCAGGCGAGGTTCAGAGAGAACACCTGTTTCCATTCAGCAATCAGCAATCAGCGAGCTATAAATAGGAGCGGGGTGCTTCCCTTCAACGTCGGAAGATTGTCATTCCCAGTGATTCCATTTTCCTGCTATCTCTCTGGTATTCTGATTCATGCTAGAACAGTTTTCATCGATTAATTATTTCCAGTGATTTAGATTTTCCAAAGTGCAAAATAAAATCTTCTTCCATGGTCTCCTGCATCTTTGGGTCCGACGCATATGCTCCAGGCGCAACATTTTTAACCATATTGAAAATTGCATTCATGAATAAAGTATAGAACTAGGAATGGTTATTTTCTGTTTAGTCTAGACAAGTAAATTTGGCGTTGCCTACATAGGCTAGCATAGAGACAAGCTAATTCGACTTAAGTCTTTTTTCGTCTTAAGTCATCTCTCCTGGAACCAATTAACGACATTGGGTGAGGTATAGCTGTGTGTGTATATATATATATATATATATATATATATATATATATATATACACACACACACACCTCACAGAAAGAAAGTCTGATGTTCAATTCCCAGGCTCTGGGCTTTTCTGCGTGGAGTATGAATGTTCCAACTGTGCTTACGTAGGTTTCTTTTGGGTGCCTTAGTTTCCTTCCACAGTCCAAACAAATGCACAGTAGGCTATAGGTGTGATTGTGAGTGTGAATGGTTGTGTGTGCTGGCCCTGCGATGGTCTTATGACCATCTTTAAAATGCCTAAAAAAAAAAAGCCTTTAAAATGCCTAAATGAATTGTTATCATGACAACTACACAGTCCAGGCACTCCATCATCATCTCCATCATCATCATGTAAAAATATATTTTTGTGTCCCACCCTTGCCCAGAGTTGGCTGAGATGGGCGCCAGCCTCTCTGCTATCATAATTAGAAATAAGCAACTTATTATTCCTACTTTTTTTTTTTTTTTTTACAAATGTAAACTCTTTACATTAAATCAATTACACTGATAAAACATGGAAGAACCAGTCCGGTTGGCTGAAGTCCATCCATTGGCTGCAATCTAATTGGCTGCAGCAAGTGATCTGAAACAGGAACTAAACTGTGACAGGTGCCATGTGTGGAGGTGTTCCAGTCCCAAAGATCATTTTCCCCTTCCTTGCTGAGAATATTTATTAACAAATTCCTAAAGGTCATTACGTCAAAATCTTGCCACCTTTTTAGAAACACACTTTGTATGTGATGCATAAAAACACAAATGATCAAATACTAGGCTTGAACACACTATAGCTGCAGAAAGACAGATTTTACTTTACTATTTACTCAGATTTTGCCATCACAAAAGTTTTAACAATTAACATCACATAATTCGTCCTGTCTTTCACTTCTCCTTCATCTCTCTCACCTTTTACTCATCTCCCCAGACTCACTGGTTGCCATTGGCCTTTGATGGAAACACACACCCTGTGCCTCCTCTGTTTCATTAATTGCCTTTGCACCCCTGTGGTCCCAGTATGTGTGTGTGTGTGTGTGTGTGTGTGTGTGTGTGTGTGTGTGTGTGTGTACAGTATGTGAGAGAACCACATGCTCAAGGTCAGTGTGTGTGTCTGTGTGTGCGTGTGTGTGTGTGTGTGTGTGTGTGTGTGTGTGTGTGTGTGTGTGTGTGTGTATGTGTGTGTGTGTGTGTGTGTGTGTGTGTGTGTGTGTGTGTGTGTGTGTATGTGTGTGTGTGTGTGTGTGTGTGTGTGTGTGTGTGTGTATGTGTGTGTGTGTGTGTGTGTGTGTGTGTGTGTGTGTGTTGTCTTTGGCCTCTGTGCTGTAATTGTAAGTCCTGTGGGACTGTGCCCCTGCTGCCAGTCTGTACCTGTGGGAACTTACCCGCAAGCCTCACCTGTAAAAATATATAAATCGTGTTTTAATGTGTGCCGTTCTGAATGACCTGTGTTGTACTGGACATGTCAACAAACACTACCAGAGCCTAAAAGAGAGCAACTGCAAAAATGAATTAAAAACATGCACGTTTTAAATGATTACTTCTTTAAAATCAAGTTTAGCTGCACATTATACGCGCTCTTTTATTAACTGCTTTTTGATCGAGTCAAACAGCATGAGGTGAACTGAACATGCTGTGCAATGACAAGCTGATATTCCATATTGACACAGGGAATGAGGAAGAAGAAAAAATGAACAGATTGTGTGAATTGGACACACACACACACACACACACACACACACACACACACACACACACACACACACACGGAGGGTTTATTTAAGCCTCAGGTCAGCAAACACTGCTTGCAATATGGTTACTGTCAGCCTCTCCACAGACTCTGTGTGCTCATGCTAACCCTGCCGTCCTCCAAGTCATGAGATCAATCAGTAGAAATGGATTTCTGGTGCATAATTTTTCTTTTTTGAGGTTTTCACTTACGGAAGCATGCACACTGGCAAACAGCGACTGGGATTTACTCAGGTTAATAATCAGAAATGACTTACCTTAATAAATTCTTCTTCTTCTTCTTCTTCTTCTATTTCTTCTTCTTCTTCCTCTTATTATTATTATTATTATTATTATTATTATTATTTCACTCTGGCTGGGGTTTGGAGGACTAAACGGTGAAGCATCAGGAAATGCGATCTGTATGGAGTTTTCCCATCATTCATGCTTCCTACAGTACTAGAACTGTTCAGAATGATCATAAATATCATGTATAGCATGTAGATATTCTGTCCTCACCACGTGGAAATGTAATCTATTACAGATCTCAGAGTAAGAAGTGCTTGTGTCAACATTTGTAATTTATTATTTATATATATTTTAGTCTTCAGTTCAATTCACCCCACAATGATGTTGTACCTGGGCCACATGTTGCGTGTTCAGAAGTGATTTCTACCAGCAGCTGCTTCTTTAGCTTTCTTCTCAGTGATAGTCTGGTGATAGAGAGCTTTTGTTACAATTTCTTTCCAGTTTTATTGCGTTCTGCATGGTCTTCTCTGCAGGCAGTTCTGAGTTGAAAGATTTTATAGGAATCCTGCTCGTATTCAAGCATTTTATAGAACCAAACCCTTCATCCATTTGTTTGGAGAACTGCTTTGTGCTGACTTTGCACATTGGCAGGGAACACCCTGAACAGCTCACCAGTACATTGCAACACCAAGACATACACAACTGCTCACATACCTCCCAGTGCATGTCTTTAGACTGTGGATGGAAACCAGAGTACCCAGATGAAACCTGCCATAAACAGGGAGAACATGCCAACTCACGGAGACCAGGGCTCGAACTCAGGACCTTCTTGCTTTGAGGAAGAAGTACTAACCTCTGCACCACCATGCCAACCATAACCAAACCAATGTAGCCTTTCCCCCATGATGATATTTAAGTTTGCATCTTTGTATTTTTCTATACAGCTGCCATTTTTAACTTTGTCCTTCCACAGTATTCTTACATTTATTACCATTTGTGAACAGCAGTGTCCAGTTTTCCCATAGCTGCGGTTGATTAGCCATGCAAGAGTGTTGGTCAGTGGTCTCCAATCTTAGCCACAAAGGGCCAGATGGGGGCAGGATTCAAATTAAATTAAATTCAACCAAGCAGTAGCCACACCTTCCACCTGTTTCAATCAATGTTCACAAAAAACAAAACAAAACAAAAAAAACCCACTTACAGTATTTAGCAGATGCTCTTATCCAGAGTGACTTAAAGTCTTTTACAGTCTTTTTTGCATTAAAGTCACTATCAATGAATGAATATACACTTATACTGATTTTTTAGAATACAGACCTGGTATATTGTCAGTCAAACTCAATCAGTAGGGGTGTGTGTGTGTGTGTGTGTGTGTGTGTGTGTGTATGTGTGTGTGTGTGTGTGTGTGTGTGTATGTGTGTGTGTGTGTGTGTGTGTGTGTGTGTGTGTGTGTGTGTGCAGCATAATGCTAATCTAAGTAAAAGGTAAGTTTTCAGCCATTCTTTGAAGAGATACAGTGACTGAAATATCTAGACATTTAGAGGAAGTTCGTTCCACCACCTTGGAGCCCATCCAGAGAAGAGTTCAGATATATTTTTCATTGTCTTTTGGCAGAGGGAGGGACCAGTCTAGCAAGCTAGAGGATCTGAGCGAACTTGGTGCAGCGCAGGTCCATTTTTGCATTGTAGGAAAGCATTAATACTTTAAATGTTTAAATCAACATGATGCCAGTGGAAAGATCATAGCTGTGGTCTTCTTCTTCTTCTTCTTTTCCTTTCGGCTGCTCCCTTCAGGGGTCGCCACAGCAAATCATCCACCTCCATCTCACCCTGTCCTCTGCATCTTCTTTTTTGACTCCAATGATCTTCATGTCTTCCTTCACCACATCCATAAATCTCTTCTTTGGTCTTCCTCTAGGCCTTCTGCCTGGTAGTTCCAACCTCAGCATCCTACTGCCAATATACTCACTATCCTTCCTCTGTACATGTCCAAACCATCTCAATTTAGCCTCTCTGACTTTGTCTCCAAAACATCTTACATGGGCTGTCCCTCTGATGTACTCATTTCTGATCCTATCCATCCTCGTTACTCCCAGAGAGAACCTCAACATTTTCATAGCTGTGGTATGCTGTTGGAAAAATTGGGAAAGATGAAAAAAAGCTACTGCATTCTGGATCAGTTGCATAAGGCAAATAGCATGCAAGAGTAGACCTGCCAGCGAAACCATGACATCACCAAGAGACCTAGTACAAAGTGAGAACAGAAGTGGACCAAGAACTGATCCCTGGTGAACACCACTGGAAAGTCGGCATTCAGATGTGGATCCCCTCCATGTAACCTCATATGAGTGACCTTCGAGGTAGAAGGCAAAACACTGTCATGCTGCACCACAATTTCCTAGATTGCTGAGGATGGACAAGAGTCTTGTGATGTCAAATGTTGCTGAAAGGTCAAGGAGAATGAGGAGTGATGGCATCTTGGCTGATCTTACAGCATGTTGCTTCTCTGTGGTAGACAAGAGTACAATCTTTGTGTAATGTGCTGCTTTGATGCCAGATTGATTAGGACCAAGGAGGTTTTTCTGAAAAAGATAGAAATACATTTTGTTATCAATAGTGCATTTAAGAACTTTAGAAAGGAAAGAAAGAAGTGATACCGGCCTGTAATTGCTGATGTCTGATGAATCCAGAGAGGGTTTCTTTTAGATGGGTAAAACCCTGGCTCTTTTGAATGCTGTTGGAACATAACCAGATGATATGGCGTTATTGATGATAGTGGATGTAAATGGAAAGTCTTGAGAGATGGTCTGGGGTATTGTGGGAAGGATTAGATCCAGTGAGCAGGTGGTAGGATTGCATGAAAAGATGACTTGCTGGATATCTTAATTTGTAAGATTGGAAAAATTGTGCAAGGGAAGGGGAAGGTGGAATCTATGCTTTGCAGTGTAGGAGTTGTGGTGGGAGTAAATGTCAAAAATTTGTTTAATCTTCCCATCAAAGAAGTTGGCAAAGTCTTCAGTGGTCAGGGAAGATGGGGTAGGTGGAGCACATGGATTGAGTAATGATGAAAAAACGTTGTGAAGTTTGCGTGGGTCTTTTGCAGCAGTGTCCAACTTTTTCTTGTAGATGACTGTCTGAGCTGAAATCACATCAGATGAAAATGTGGAGTGTAGAGGATGATAGGAAGCCAGATCAGATTCAAGTTGAGATGTCTTCCAATTTCACTCAGTTGTTCTGAGTTGTCTATGATTGCTTCACAGCACCTTCAAGATCCAAGGAGCAAAATAAGAAGTCTTCTTCGATTTTATAGGTAATGGGCAGAAGAGATCCAAAGAAGCAGAGTGAGAAGAGAGGAAAGTGTCGGTAGCAGATTCTAGCTGTAGGGAAGAAAAGGAGACTGGATCAGGAAGGTAAGATAAAGTAAAGGAAGCAACAGCTGAAGGAGATACAGTGCCAAGGTTTGAGTTGGGGAAGAAAATAGAGAGCTAATGTTAGATAGAACGTAAGTTAATAGTAACGGAAACCAAGTGGTGTTCAGAGATGTGTAGTGGATCGGCATGAATTCCTGTGACTGGGGAGGCACGACTGGAAATAAGAACCAAGAGATTCCCTCCTTTGTGTTGAGAACAGTTGTTGAAAGTTAAAGAAAATGAATAAAGAAGAGGGAGAAGGCAAGAGGACTGACGCTTGTCAGAAGGGAGATTATAATCTCCCAGAAGAGTGGGAGGAGTGTTGTCAGTTGGTGAATTGCTGAGGTGTGTCCATTTCTTCCTGAAGGTGTCCTACGGGTCCTGGAGAGGGTTGTTTGGAGTAGAGATTTTTACTGCATGAAGCTCAAAAAAGGGGATGCTGAGATGAGGCAGATAGTTGTGAAGCATCTACTTTGAGACAGGAGGAGACCTGTACCTCCAGCTCTCCCAGTTTCATGTGGAGTATGAGAGAAACATAAACAGAGGAAAGAACCGCTGGAGAAGCAGAGTAGTGTGAGGAAATCCAGGTTTCCGTTAGTGCAGGAAAGTCAAGAGAGTAATGAGATGAAATCATCTCTTTTCACAGCAGATTGGCAGTTGTCAGCTGGTATGTGCTACAAACCATTTTACTGTTTGAATTCAATATTAAAATATATATTTTTTCAATAAATAATAGCAGAATTCCCATATGTCCTGAAGCTGTGCGTTGAGGCAGCGCTTTGCTGTGCCGCTCAGTGGATTGTGTCCCTCACAAACTGAACTGGTATGTCATGCAAATACTGTGTCATATATATATATATGATAGACATATATATATGACAGTATTTGCATGACATACCAGTGCAGTTTGTGCAGTTTGTATATATATATATATATATATATCTTCTTTTCCTTTCGGCTTTTCCCTTCAGGGGTCGCCACAGCGAATCATCTGCCTCCATCTCACCCTATCCTTTGCATCTTCTTCTCTTACACCAACAACCTTCATGTCCTCCTTCACCACATCCATGATTCGTCTCTTTGGTCTTCCTCTAGGCCTTTTTCCTGGTAGTTCCAGTCTCAGCATCCTATGACCAATATACTCACTATCCCTCCTCTGTACACGTCCAAACAATCTTAATCTAGCCTCTCTGACTTTGTCTCCAAAACGTCTTACATGTGCTGTCCCTCTGATGTGCTCATTCCTAATCCTATCCATCCTCGTTACTCCCAAAGAGAACCTCAACATTTTCATCTCTGCTACCTCCAACTCTGCCTCCTGTCTTTTCCCCAGGGCCACTGTCTCTAACCCATACAACATCGTTGGCCTCAACACCGTCTTGTACACTTTTCCTTTCATTCTTGCCGATACCCTCCTATCACACATCACACCGGACACTTTTCTCCAACCATTCCAACCTGCCTGCACATGCTTCTTGACCTCTTTTCCACACTCTCCATTGCTCTGGATTGTTGAGCCTAAGTACTTAAAATCCTCCACCTTCCTTATCTCTGCTCCCTGTAATCTCACCATTCCTCTTTGGTCCTTGTCATTCATGCACATGTATTCTGTCTTACTGAGGCTAATCTTCATTCCCCTCCTTTCCAGGGCATACCTCCAGCTCTCTAGATTTTCCTGCACTTGTTCTCTGCTCTCACTACAGATCACAATGTCATCTGCAAACATCATAGTCCATGGGGAATCTTGTCTAACCTCGTCTGTCAGCCTGTCCATCACCATAGCAAACAAGAAGGGGCTGAGAGCTGACCCTTGATGCAGTCCCACCTCCACCTTGAACTCTTGTGTCACACCGACAGCACACCTCACCACTGTCTTACATCTCTCATACATGTCCTGCACCACTCTAACATACTTCTCTGCCACTCCAGACTTCCTCATGCAATACCACAGTTCTTCTCTCGGCACCCTGTCATATGCTTTCTCCAGATCCACAAAGGCACAATGCAGCTCCCTCTGACCTTCTCTGTACTTCTCTATTAACGTCTTCAAGGCAAACACTGCATACTTCTTGGAATGAAACCAAACTGTTGTTCACAAATGCTGACCTCTGCCCTTAGTCTAGCATCCACTATTTTTTCCCATAACTTCATCGTATGGCTCATCAACTTTATCCCTCTGTAGTTGCCACAACTCTGCACGTCTCCCTTGTTCTTAAAAATGGGCACCAACACACTTCTCTTCCATTCCTCCGGCATCTGCTCAGTCTAAGACCTTGTTGAATGTTCTTGTCAGAAAATCTACTACGACCTCTCCTAGACACGTCCATACCTCCACCGGTATGTCATCAGGGCCAACTGCCTTTCGACTCTGTATCCTCTTCAGTGCCTTCCTCACTTCACCATTACGAATCTTTTCTACTTAATGGTCCTCAACGGTCACCTCTTCTACTCTTTTTTCTGTCTCATTTTCCTCATTCATCAGCTCGTCAAAGTACTCTTTCCATCTTCCCAGCACACTTCTGTCATACATTTCATAGAATTTCATACATTTAATACATTTCCCTCTCTGTCCTTTATCATTCTAACTTTCTGCATGTTCTTCCCATCTCTAGCTTGCTGCTGTGCCAACATGTGTCAATAATTTTCTTCATCTTTACTGTCCAACCTAGCATACAAGTCATCATACACCCTCTGTTTGCCCTTTGACACCGCTACTTTCGCCTTACGCTGTGTCTCCCTGTACTGCTGTTTACTCTCTTCAGTGCTCTCAATGTCCCCCTTCTTCTTAGCTAACCTCTTCCTTTGTACACACTCCTGCACTTCCTCATTCCACCAACAAGTCTCCTTATCTACTATCCTTCCAGAGGACACACCAAGTACTCTCCTACCTGTCTCCCTGATCTCATTTTCTGTGGTTGTCCAGTCATCTGGAAGCACTTCCTGACCACCCAAAGCCTGTTTCAACTCCTCCTTGAAGACAACACGACACTCTTCCTTTTTCAGCTTCCACTACTTTGTCTTTGCCGTCTTCATCTTCCTCACCATCAGCGTCATCCTGCACACCACCATCCTTTGCTGTTTGGTAACACTCTCACCCACTACTACTTTGCAGTCACAGACTTCCTTCAAACTGCATTGTCTACACAAGATGTAGTCTACCTTTGTGCTCCTACATCTGCTCCAGAATCTATCCTTCTCTTCTAGCTCACATCCTGCCTATGGGGCATAAGCACTAACAACATTGAACATCACTCCTTTAATTTCTAACTTGAGACTCATCACTCTGTCTGACACTCTTTTCACTTCTAGAACCTTCCTGACAAATCCCTCCCTTAAGATGACTTGAAGACCTCAAGACTACTCCATTTCTCTTCCCATCACACCATGATCAATCTATCTCGTGCTTGAGTTGTAGGACGGCCATTGGCGACCCGCCATCAAGGATAATGCCCTGGGACCGGTTGTTCAAAACACGGTTATATTTTAACCATTGGCTAAGTAGAGTTCACCAACCGTTAAATTTAACGCTACCGTTATGTTGTTGTTCAAAACTCGGTTAACTTTAACGGAGTGTTAACTTGACGTTAAAGTTAACACACCGAAGGATCGCTGCTAAATTTTTAACAGTGTGGTTAACTTGCAAGGTGGTGTACATGGCTAGTGCTGCATTCATGATGTCGCATCAGCGGCATAAGGACAGAGTGTACCGTGGGCTTGATTATGACATAGCTGCTTTTTCAGACACAGAATTAAGAATCCGCTCCCGGTTCAGGAGAGGGTCAACTGCGTACCTGTGCAATCTGCACCTGTACAATTTGCAGTGTTCCACGAATAGGGGCCACGCACTGACTATCCAGCTGCAAGTGTTGGCGGCCCTTCACTTTTATGCCAGTGGGAGCTTTCTACAGGTGGTTGGGGACACTGCGGGCTTGGAAAAAAGTACAGTATAGAGAATAGTGAGAGATGTTACAGATGCCTTGGTGAGAAGGCATAATGACTTTATTTCTTGGCAGACTGACAATTGCCGACTGCAACAAATTGAGGATGGATTCTTATAAATATTATTAATATTATAGTTCAACCAAAAAACATTCTCAAATATATTTCAAATTACATCTGAAAGTACATGTGTTAAATACATTTACAAATTGAGCTAATTAGTTATTTACTTATTCAAAGGCACAAATATTAATACATATTTACAGCACAAAGACATACTATTTTTGATATATTTTATTATTTTTATTTATTATGTTTTTTATATATGTTATTAAAATATATTTATCAAAGTACTGACTGACTGCAGATCCAGGCTGGATGGCTTATGATTATTTTATCCATTCGTTCTCTGTGTGTCAATGTTTGTGTTCTAACACATGTGCAGGAGCCGGAGGCGGGACTAACAAACTGTGCTTTATTCTCACACTCGCACTTTGTTTGAATGACAGTGTTCAGCTATTATTGCTTACTGATAATATTATGTTTGTTGATTGGTCAGCTCGACTGTGCACATGCGCAGTCCCCGTTACACGTTAACTTTTGGTTTACTTAATGACTCTCGTCATGTGGAACTTATCTCCGACTTTCTCTTCAATAACAGTCATCATCATCATCATCATCATCATCATCGTCTTCCGCAAAGTCCGGGGTCAGGTCACGGGGGCAGCAACCTAAGCAAAGAGGTCCAGACATCGCTCTCCCCAGCCACCTCCTCCAACTCTCCCCGGGGTACACCGAGGCGGTCCCAGACAAGCCAAGAGACATAGTCCCTCCAGCGTGTTCTAGGTCGACCCCGGGGTCTCTTCCCAGTTGGACATGCCCAAAACACCACACCAGGGATGGGTCCGGGAAGCATTCTGACCAGATGCCCGAGCCACCTCAACTGGCCCCTCTCAATGCGGAGGAGCAGCGGATCTACTCCGAGCTCTCCACGGATGGTAGAGCTTCTCACCTTATCTCTAAGGGAGAACCCCGCCACGGCAAAGGAAGCTCATTTCAGCCGCTTGTATCCATGATCCTGTTCTTTCGGTCATTACCCAAAGCTTGTGAGCATAGGTGAGGGTTGGAACGTAGATCGACTGGTAAATTGAGAGCTTCGCCTTGCGGCTCAGCTCCTTCTTCACCACGACGGCAGAGGCTGCAGCGATCCGTCTGTCGATCTCTCGCTCCATCCTTGCCTCACTCGTGAACAGGGCCCCAAGATACTTAAACTCCTCCACTTGGGGCAGGACCTCATTCCCGACCCTGAGGGTGCATTCCACCCTTGTCCAACTGAGAACCATGGCCTCAGACTTGGAGGTACTGATCCTCATCCCGGCTGCTTCGCACTCGGCTGCAAATTGCTCCAATGAGAGCTGGAGGTCCCGACTTGATGAAGCCAAAACGACATCATCCACAAAAAGCAGAGATGAGATCCGATGGCCACCAAACCAGAACCCCTCAACACCTCGACCACGCCTAGAAATTCTGTCCATAAAAATTATGAACAGAATCGCTGACAAAGGACAGCCTTGGCGGACTCCAACTCCCACCGGAAATGAATTCAACCTGTTGTTACCAATACGGACCAAACTCTGGTTCCGATGATACAGCGACCGAATGGCTCGTTGCAACAAATCTGGAACGCCGTACTCTCGGAGCACGCCCCACAAGATCGTTCGAGGGACATGGTCGAAAACCTTCTCCAAATCCACAAAGCACATGTGGACGGATTGGGCAAACTCCCATGCCCCCTCCAGAATCCTGTGGAGCATATAGAGTTGGTCAAGAGTGCTACGGCCAGGACGAAAACCACACTGTTCCTCCTGAATCCAAGGTTCGACTATCGATCGGATCCTCCTCTCTAGTACCCCTGCACACTCTTTCCCAGGTAGGCTGAGGAGTGTAATTCCACGATAATTGGAACACACTCTCTGGTCCCCCTTCTTAAAAATCGGGACCACCACCCCAGTTGACCACGCGATGTTGCAGAGACAGTTGCAGTCCTACAGCATCCAGAACCCTGAGATATTCCGGGCGGATCTCGTCCAACCCCGGAGCTCGACCACCAAGGAACTTTTTGACAACCTCAGTGACCTCCACTCCAGTGATGGGCGGACCCCCACCAAAACCCCCAGGGTCTTCCTCTTCCACGGAGGGCGTGTTGGTGGGATTGAGGAGGTCCTCAAAGTATTCCCTCCACCTCTCGACGACATCCCCAGTCGAGGTAAGCAGCTCCCCACCTCCACTGTAAACAGTGTTTGTGGAGAACTGCTTCCCCCTCCTAAGGCATCAAATGGCGGTCCAGAACCTTTTTGAGGCCAACCAATAATCACTCTCCAGACCCTCACCGAACTCCTCCCATGACCGAGATTTTGCATCTGTGACAGCCTCGCTGCAGCACGTTTGGCCTGCCGATACCTGTTTGCTGCCTCGGGTGTCCCACAGGCTAATAAAACCGATAGGCCTCCTTCTTCAGCTGGACGGCCCCCTTCACCGCAGGTGTCCACGACCGGGTTCGGGGATTACCGCCACAACAAGCACCGATGACCTTACGGCCACAGCTATGGGCTGCCGCCTCAGCAATTAAGGCATGAAACATGGCCCATTCAGATTCCATGTCACCCGCCTCCTCCGGAACATGGTTGTAGCTCTGCTGGAGGTGGGAGTTAAAGGCCTCTCGGACAAAGGACTCTGCCAAACGTTCCCAGCAGACCCTGATTACACACTTGGGCCTGCCAGGTCTGGAAGGCAACCTCCCACACCGCCGAAGCCAACTCACCACCAGGTAGTGATCGGTAGACAGCTCAGCTCCTCTTTTCACCCGAGTGTCCAGAACATATGGTCGCAAGTCCGATGACACGACTACAAAGTCAATCATCGAACTTTGACTTAAGGTGTTCTGGTGCCAAGTGCACTTACACAATTATGTGTGTTGTGTATTAACATAATTGTTACACAATTATGAACATGGTGTTCGTGATAGACAAACTGTGACAAGCACAGAAGTCTAACAACGAAACACCATTCGGGTTCAGACTGGAGAGGCCGTACCTACCGATCACACCCTTCCAGGTCACACTATCGTTGCCCACATGGGCGTTGAAGTCTCCCAAGACAATGAGTGAGTCTCCCAAGGGAGCGTTCTCCAACACCCCCCCTAAGGACTCCAAAAAGGGTGGGTACTCTGAACTGTCATTTGGTGCATAAGCACAAATAACAGTCAGGACCCGTCCCCCCACCCGAAGACGGAGGGAAGCCACCCTTTCATCAACTGGGGAGAACCCCAACATTTGGGCACCGAGTGGGGGGGGCAACAAAAATACCCACACCGGCTCGCCACCTCTCCTCATGAGCAACTCCAGAATAGAATAAGGTCCATCCTCTCTCGAGATGGGTGGTTCCAGAACCCAAGCTATGCGTTGAGGTGAGCCCGACTATATCTAGTCGGTATCTCTCCACCTCGCGCACCAGAGCAGGCTCCTTCCCTGCCAGAGAGGTGACATTTCATGTCCCGAGGGTCCAACAGAACCCATGCCTTCGGCTGCCACCCAACTCACACTGCACCCAACCCCTAAAACTCCTCCCACAGGTGGTGGGTCCATGGGAGGTCAATAACAGTCATTAAGTTTATTTATTAGATTGTGAATACACATCGTTTCTTGTCCAGCGGAAGTCAACTCCTGCTGTGGGGGTGCACAGGGTGCCTCTGCCCTTGATCAGCTGCATAGTATTCATTGGAGACGTTTCAGATATGCAACACCGCAGGTAGTTGGCGAATCGCGCATTGAGAGTTTCAAACGTACATGCACAAAATAAATAAATAAATAAAATATTCACGAGCTCATGTATTATTGTTGATCAACATTTTTATAATAGTAAAAAGCGTACACAGACATCTTACCCCCCTCCCCCCTAGCGTACGTTTTGTACGCTTAGGAAAATGTTGAATGACCCCCTAGTGCTAACCAGTAAGGTAAACCACACTGTTAACTTTGACGGCAACGTTAACTAACGACGTGACTAACCATGCTTTGAACAACGCATATTTAACGGTTGGTTAGCTAACGGCGGGTTAAAAATTTAACCAGCCGGTAGGGGATAACCGGCAGTTAAAATAACCGTGCTTTGAACAACCGGCCCCTGTTTATCATCTTCATGGAGGTTTTCTTGGCAGGATTAGTGCAGTGGTTTGCCATTACCTTCTGCACAATGCAAACCTATGGGCAATTTAGAACAGCCAATTAACCTACTGTGCATGCTTTTGGATTGCGGGAGGAAACCGGCACACCCGGAGGAAATCCATGCAAGCACAGAGAGAACATGCAAACTCCACACAGAAACGCCCAGAATGGGAATTGAACCCAGGCCTTCTTGCTGTGAGGCAGACGTGTTAACCACTACACCACCGTGCTGCTGCCACACCATGATAAAACAGCTTAAACCCTGCTCCTAAACTTCTAGCCTTGCTACCTTTTCACCTGGTCTCCTGAACACAGAGTATGTCCACCTTCCTCCTCTGCATCATGTCAGCCAGCTCTCTAGCTTTTCCTGTCATAGTTCCAACATTCAACGTCCCTACTCTCAGTCCTGGACTCGCGCATTTCCTCTTCTCACTCTGCCTATGGATACGCCTCCTGCGTCTCCTTCCTCGACCAACAGTCGTCCAATTTCCACCAGCACCCTGTTGATTAACAGCACTGATGGCGGTCGTTGTTAACCCGGGCCTCGACCGATCGGGTATGGAGGTAATATTTGTGATTTGAACGATAAAGCTTGCTTTGCATTCTTTTTTACATGACGGTCTAGAAAAACAATTAATGTTGGTATAAGATTAAAGATAAGTGTAGGCAGGTTCAAAATAAGTGCTCACTGAAGTAAATGTAGTAAAAATTGAAAATACACAAGATGAGCTGTAATCGCTTCTTGAGTGGGTGAAGCTCATTCCTTGTTGAGTTGGAGGAAATGGCCAAATATGCAATGGGCGTGGTCAGGATTGTTTGGATTTCTTCTGGGTGTGGAAAGGACTGATTGAAGCTCCTTTTGGCCTTGGAGTGATAGGTCAGAAAAGTTAAAATTCCTTCTGGAGGAGGTGAATCTTGTGATAATTTCTTCGGGGGTTGTGCTAAAAGTAAAACATTTCTTAGGGGGTTGGTGGTAATGAGCTTAATACCGTGCTGTACAGTAGAAGTAGTTTGGATTGTTCTGATTTTTTTTTTTTTTGAATGTGAGCAGGATTGACAGGATTCAGTTGGCCTTTGTCCCAGTGGGCCAATGTCCAGAATGAACCACAGAAATTGTGCAGAATATGTGACACCAAAAGAAACATTTCTTGTGAGATTTCCCATGTAATGGGCAGTAAGTGATGTTCCTCCGGGGCCAATCTGCATGTTCCTTGGACCCCTTGTTTTTTGTCACAATGTCCTGCAGTTGTGTCACATGTTGTGGCATCAGCACCTACCGACTACCCAGGGACCTCACGTGTACAGAGCTTTATATACTTCAAGATTATAGGTATATGCTTCCAAATTCATTTCTTTAATTGTGGAACTGCTTCACAATTTAAAAATAGTACTTTCAGAGTTTTAAATGTCATCACAGATTGACATCACGAGTAAAAAAAACAAAAAACAAAAAAACAATGAGCTTACAGTATAAAAGGAAAAAGGCTTCTTTGTTTTATTTTGTATTTAAAGTGTAGTGAGAAAATAAATCTTAAATTTAAGAATGTGTTTGTGAGCACTCAAAAGTTACGTAGGTGTGTGCGTGTGCGTAAATACGGGGATGAGCCCTTGTGTGTATGTTTGTTCAATCTGTTTCAGTGCCCCCGGCCATGTCTCCCTGTGGGGAGAGTTAACAGCAGGTGCAATTCATTAATGTGTCTTTGTCTTTCTTTTCACACGTTTGTATTGAGCTGAGCTTCTCTGCATCACACACTGTGATCATTACTGTTCCAGCCACTGCTTCTGCTCAGCAGTGGCATACACATCCATTTCTTTGCATCTTTAATTTAATTTCCTTCCAAAGAACTATAGATAAGAATTTGGGAGGTCTGAAAATTAACAGGGAAGACGATGCTGATCTCTAACCTGTTGAAGTCAGTAGTTGTAGCTATAAAACTGCAGGAATGCCGAGATAACAAGCTCACACACAGCGTTCTTGGCAAGACAGTTATACTGGTCATCATTATTATACCACAGATCCACACAACACATGACTTTGGTTCCTGGCTCATCTGCTTTTAAAGCTCTGAAAGGAGAGGAGTAATCTGAGCATGCTTTAGGGCGGAACAGGCTACTCTAAATCAATGCTCACACTTGCTAATCCATCATCTCATTGTGGTTCAGATGGCAGCAGTTTGGGCAGAATAAGCTCACTACAGAAATAAACACTGTCCCATTCAGTGAATATTTCACTTCACATTAAAAACAAACAAACAAATAAACAAACGTAAATACATCCGTGAAGCTGTATGTTCCTCATTGATAACGTGCTATAAATTTCTCCAACTGCAAATTCTACCCAAGGCACTTCCACCATTGTACAGTGGTAGGTCACTATACGCTGTATATAAACACGCTGACGGCTTTGCAGCTCCTCATTACGAAAGTCAGCAATGGTTCTTTTACATGAACCTCTCACCATAGACAGTGAGAGACATGGCCCGCCTTTGATAACCCAGTTAGCTGCACTGGGGGGGACAGTGGCAACCTTGTGGAGAGTGGGACTCAAACCCCCAACCGTTGGATCAGCGATCCAGCACCCTATACCACTAGACCACCACTGCTCCACCATGATGTCCTTAATGGTGGTTGCTACCATACCCCTTTGCTCAACCGAATCCCACTTTCATGTTTTTTTTTTTAATCATCTCCGGTTTTACTTTTATTGATAACGGAGCCCACTTCTTCTTTTCAGTCTCACCGGGAATCACTTTCTTAAAGCTCATGATTAATAACGAAAAATAACACTGCAATAAGCACACTTAAAAAATCTCAAGAAACTCACGAACCAATAGTACAACTCTCCTTCACGCGTGTGTCGAACAATGGGTCGAGGGCACACGAAAAGCATTATGGGTACAGTACTGTAATATGGAGATTCAGCTCCCTCCTAGCCCCGGGAGACAACCAATGGGAAAGCACCTTGTACATTGTTTGAATGTTTGAATGTTTGAACTGTGTGTTTGAATTTTTAAGCTGGTGCTTTTGTAAAGTGAACTTGTTCTGTATCCAGAGACAAAAATTTTAGGAAAATGCGTTTCGTAACCTATTTTTTCGTTTGGTGAGACTTTTGTAAAGTGAGGTACCACTGTACTTCCATTCTATTCCATTTAGGTAAAGGCATCTCTGAAGTAGACCTTATATGCTTATTCATTCATTTTCTGAACCGCTTAATCCTAATTAGGGTCCTGGGGAGTCTGATGCCCATCTCAGCCGACTCTGGGCGAGGGCAGAGTACACACTGGACAGCTCGCTAGGCCATCGCAGAGCAGAAACACACTGACGGCTATGCAGCCTACCCTTTATGAAAGTCAGCAACGGTTCCTTTTCATGCCTCTCACCATAAACAGTGAGAAACATGGCTGGCTTTTGATAACCCAGTTGGCTGCACTGGGGATGCTTACAGTTAGTTGCCAAATATTTGTGTTTAATGTACAGTTGTGTTCAAAACAATAGCTTTGTATAAAGTTAACAATAAGTGAATGAAGCTCAGAATCATTGTAAGTGCTTTTATTGCCGTACACACAAATGCATTGGGAAAACGACACTTTCTATTCTAAATCACAACATGGAAAAAAAAAAAAAAAAAAAAAAGTTCACGGGCTTTGGGTAGTGAACGAAATAACAAGATTTCAAATACAAGCAGCTGAAATGAATTTCCTTTGCCAGGTGGCGATATAGAGAGAGCGAGAAGCTTAGCCATTCGGGAGGAGCTCGGAGTAGAACCGCTGCTCCTTGGCGTTGAGCGGGGCCAGTTGAGGTGGCTTGGACATCCGGTTAGAATGCCTCATGAACGCCCCCAGTGTGGTATTTCGGACATGTCCAACCGGGAATTGACCTCGTGGTCGACCTAGACACACTGGAGGGACTATGTCTCTTGGCTGGTCTGGGAACGCCCGGAAGTGTCCACCCGGAAGAGCTGGAGGAGGTGGCCGGGGAGAGGGACCCCCCCGCGACCCGACCCCAGGTTAAGTGGAGGAAGATGATGAAAATGAAGAAAAAATTATCAGATTTGTGTTATTCCTTTAAAGAAATCCAAGAAAAGTTAACATTAGACTGTTCATAAAAATATGCTTTTTTAAAAAGTCTGCTTTTCTTCTTTCCACTTTTAGTTTTAGTAACTTTTAGTTGCCGTTTTAAAGTGTTTGCGATTGTTTTATCTGCGCAGCCTCTCATTTTCTGCTTCTTAATATGTTTTGCTCTCTCCAATCAACTTTTTAATCAAGGTCCACTGTTCTTCTCAATAATGTCTGGGTCGACCCATTTTCCTCAGAATTTCAGAGAGAAATGTTTATAATCTGCAGGTACAACATTTGCTGCTTCCTTCCTTAAATAAGGACAATAACTGGCTCCTGATTTTTAAAGAATGAATGACATCACTAACTGAACTCCACACTGATATTATTTTGAACAAAAATCTTTCAATTAGTGATTCAATTACATACACAGAATCAGCAGAATGCAGGGCAGGACTGCTGGTCCTGTTGGATTCTATTACTTTAATATGCCTGATAGGAAATTATTTTCCATGTAGAAATATCATTTCTACCAAAAACACTGATGATCAGATGAGTGATGTCAGACTGATATGATGTCATATTATATTTTATACAGTGAATCTGGGTTTCGTTGTATTTTGTTCAGTGAAGCATTATTATTAATATCATTTAAGTTATGAAATGCCTCAGTGAATAAAGTACAATGCATAAATAAATGATAAAAAAGGTAGAGTGTTAGCAGTGCCGGGCCGTGCATTCCACACCGAGGCCTTCAGTCGTGCTCCGTCTGAATCAACCCAAAACTCAAGAACTATTTTGTGGCTATAAAACTTTCACTGCAGCTACAGCTGCGACACCCAAAAAAAGCATCAATAATAACCTCATAAAATTGCAATATTATTTAGGAATATAGACACATTTTACTCACCAAAAATCAGTTTTAGTGGTACACAAAATCCATCGTCCTTTCTTTCCTCAAGAAGATTTCAATTCCTCTGTCGTACAGATTATCCGTGAGTTTCAGTTCCATCAACAGATCCTTTTCTATCGCCATCGAAGCTAATGCTGAAAGTCCAGCCGGCTCCGTCGTATTTCTGGCAGAAGTTGTTATTCGATTTAGGGCTGAAAATGTCCGTTCGACAGAAGCAGTGGACACGGGGATGGTCACTGCCAAACAGACAAACCGCTCGTTGACACCTGTGGCCGTTACATAACGCGGAACCAGTGCGAGATGCGCTGCATTACTTGCGACTGTCGTCTCATCCACCATAACAGAGACCAACGGTGCTTTATTAACTTCCCTTCTGATCTCCTCCCCATCACTTCAGCAATAGCACGGATCAGCTCGTTTTGTATTTTGCTCGATGTCCCACCAAACACTTTATTAGTGGACAGGTGGGAATGTAAATCCGTGTTGCTCTCAGCAATGACAGAAAGAAGCTCCACATAGTTTCCCTTGTTTTTGGATCCAGCGCTTTCATCGTGTCCCCGAAATGAAAGTTGAACAAACACTCCCAGTATTACAATGTGCAGTGTTCCTCGGAGCCTGTGAGCCAGGTGTACCGCTCGGAGTTAGTGGACTGAAAGTGGCGGACAAATCCTTTTCCCGGTTGTGACAGGCTTGCTAGCTTCAGAGTTGCCTGACCTTTCTTAACGATGTCCAGCTTTTCTTGAAAAGTCCGTCTTGAAAATGGCTTTGAGAGTAAATCTGCAACCAAATCCATTTCTTCTCCTCCTTCAGCCATTGTGGGACAAAACCGCTATTAAATCAACACAACAATAGATTTGCTTGTGCAGCTCACTACAGATGCAGTTTGCTAGCTCTGGCTAGTACACTCTCTCACTATCCAATCATAGGGTGTGAAAACGCTGATGCTTCCATATGCCCGCTAGAAGGCCTTGGTGTCGCCGACTCTAAATCTGATTGGTTAAAGCAACGGTTTCCCCAACACTTATTTTATGCTATAAGGCCATTTTATGCTACAGAACTGATTATGGAGGCCTCCAGGTAGATTTCTGACCCTGGCAACAAATAATAGCTGAAATGTGATTGGTTAAATTCTTAAATATGAAAACACACATCTGGAAGCAGCGCAACCAGGGGAAAAGCAATGAAAGGAAGCTGACAATTTGGAATTATATAATAAGTATTCATGAACAAAATATAATTAACATCAGTCTGTGATTCAGATTTTTGAGGCCAGCAGAGAAGGCCTTGCAGGCCCTGACAGCCCACCACTGAGTGTGTTATTATAACTCATGACCAAATAATAATAATAATAATAATAATAATAATAATAATAATAATAATAATAATAATAATAATTATATAATAATAAAAAAAGGCTGGTGTTCTCATGAGAGAGGGGAGGCATCGTCTTTCTCTTTCCTCACAGTGATGTGAGGCAGTTTGTCTGTAAGCTCATGCATAATAAGTTTTTAAATCTTATCTATTTTTTAAAACTATTTTCTGTGGTTTTCTGGTTTTTGACCTTGAGTGCCAAGAAAGGGGCCTTTAAATATTACTATTACGATTATTACTATTATTATTATTATTATTATTATTATTATTATTATTATTAGTAGTAGTAGTAGTAGTAAATAAATATTAAATTAAATATTAAATAATTAATATTAAATATTACTATTACAATTATTACTATTATTACTATTATTACTATTACTATTATTATTATTATTATTATTATTATTATTATTAGTAGTAGTAGTAATAATAGTAAAGTGGACAATGCTTTCTTCCAAGTGTGTTTCACAATCCTTCTGACAATTTACAGGCAAGAATGTTGAAAAGATAAATATCAGCTGGCACCTGGGAGGAACCATTTGATAGTCCTTGCCCAGCCCCTGTTAGTAGCTGAAGGTTGACAGGGGCAAGTCTGATAGGCTGAAATTAGCCAGGACTAAATTAGAAAGATCGGTGGGTTTAGAGAAAAAAATTCATGCACACTATGGAAGTCTCCCAAATGTCATGTTGAAAAAACAGAAAGAAAGGAAAATGTCAAAAGAAATCTACTTTGGCATGCAACACACGAGGGAGCTCACATATTGCATCCTGCTGCATGCGAACTTCCAGATCGGTCCTCTATCGGTCACTTAATTCTGGCTCCAAAGATGTATTGCAAAGCATTAAAGGATGCAGCCATGATTCTTCCCCACTGAACATTCTCAGGTGAATTAATGGACTTATTTTGTCTTCAATTATGGATTTAATTTTGACTTACATTCCTTTGAATTTTTTTCACGCTGAAGGTCTCTCTGCTTAATGCAGTAGATCACTTTAACCTTGTCTCATGGCTGAGCACAAGCCACGCCTTATTTGATTGCAGCATGGACCGAATCAGCAGAATTTTTTTTGAATTTCACTTCCAGTTTCTTTTAAAGCTACAGTATTTTGACACAGGGTTTGAAGACATAGACAAGATAAAACTCAATAAGTTAAGAGTTTATATAAAATAGTTTGAACAAGATATGTTTGTGTGCATGAACAAAAACTATTTCTGAGTTGAAGTGATCATACAACTTGCAGAAGATAAAAAGTAAAGATCCAACAGTGATCCAACAGTCTGTCTGTCTTCCTTTCGGCTTTTTCCCTTTTACTCGGGAGTCGCCACAGTGAATCATCTGATTCACACGTTTGATTGGCAGAGGTTTTTACGTCGGATGCCCTTCCTGTCACAACCCTTTTTAGCAAGGGACAGAAACACGCTGACGGCTTTGCAGCTCCTCTTTACGAAAGTCAGCAATGGTTCTTTTACATCAACCTCTCACCATAGACAGTGAGAGACATGGCCCGCCTTTGATAACCCAGTTCGCTGCACTGGGGGGGACAGTGACAACCTTGTGGAGAGTGGGACTCGAACCCCCAACCTTTGGATCAGTGATCCAGCGCCCTATACCACTAGACCAAAATGAAGCCAAGGAAGGTTAAAATATATATTTGATGACTTTTTTTCTATTTTTTTTTTTTAAATAACAGTGAAATTATGTATTCATTATCCTGTTAAGAAAGGCCACCTGATTTATCTGAGAGCCAGATACAGTCATGAAAACAGCCACCCCTGATATATATATATATATATATATATATATATATATATATATATATATATATATATATATATATATATATATATATATATATATATATATATATATATATATATATATATATATATATTAGCTTCTGTCATCACCTGAAGAGAGAGGATGGTTTCACCACCCCTCGAAACAGATCTGTTGTGAAAAATGAAGTTTCAATAGAAAGTCTTTGTCCTGTCCTTTTATTTTTACTTATATTTGCTCTACGAAAAAGTACTGAGCACTCTCTTACGGAAGGATCTACTCAGAAAATTCTCTCTCTCTCTCTGTCTCTCTATATATATATATATATATATATATATATATATATATATATATATATATATATATATATATATATATATATATACACACACACACTAATGCAGCCATGAGGCGGGGGCACTAACCAGTGTCTCTCCTCTTATGCCGGTCCTAAGCCCGGTTAAATGCAGAGGGTTATGGCAGGAAGGGCATCCGTGTAAAACTTCTGCCACATTTAAAAATGCAAATGATCAAAACAAAATTCATACCGGATCGGTCGAGGCCCGGGTTAACAACGACCGCCATCAGTGCTGTCAACCAACAGGGTGCTGATGGAAATTGACTACTGTTGGTCGAAGACGTCGAAGAAGGAGAGGCGGGAGGCGTGTCCGTAGGGCAGAGAGAGAAGAGGAAATGCGTGAGCCTCGGACTGAGAGTAGGGACTTTGAATGTTGGAACTATGCAAGGAAAAGATAGGAGCTGGCTGACATGATGCAGAGGAGGAAGGTGGACATACTGTGTGTTCAGGAGACAAGGTGGAAAGGTAGAAAGGCCAAAAGCTTAGGAGCAGGGTTTAAACTGTTTTATAATGGTGTGGATGGGAAGAGAAATGGAGTAGGAGTCATCTTGAAGGAGGGGTTTGTCAGAATGTTCTAGAAGTGAAAAGAGTGTCAGACAGAGTGATGAGTCTCAAGTTAGAAATTGAAGGCTTGATAGTCAATGTTGTTAGTGCTTATGCCCCACAGGCAGGATGTAAGCTAGAAGAGAAGGAGAGATTCTGGAGTGAGTTAGATGAAGTGATGCAGAGTACCCCAGAGGTGAAAGAGTGGTCATTGGAGCAGACTTCAATGGACATGTTGGTGCAGGCAACAGAGGGACGAGGAAGTGATGGGCAGGTTTGGTATCCAGGACAGGAACACAGAAGGACAGATGTTGATCGATTTTGCAAAAAGGATGGAATGGCTGTGGTGAATACTTTCTTCCAGAAGAAACAGAAGCATAGGGTGACTTATGAAAGCGGAGGTAAGAGCACACAGGTAGACTACATCTTGTGTAGGCGATGTAATTTGAAGGAAGTCAGTGACTGCAAAGTAGTAGTGGGTGAGAGTGTTGCCAAACAGCATAGGATGGTGGTGTGCAGGATGACACTGATGGTGAGAAAGGTGAAAAAGGCAAAAGGTAGAGCAGAAGACAAAGTGGTGGAAGCTGAAAAAGGAAGAGTGTCGTGTTGTCTTCAAGGAGGAGTTGAAACAGGCTTTGGGTAGTCAGGAAGTGCTTCCAGAGGACTGGACAACCACAGCCAATGTGATCAGGGAGACAGGTAGGAGAGTATTTGGTGTGTCCTCTGGAAGGAAAGTAGATAAGGAAACTTGGTGGTGGAATGAGGAAGTGCAGGACTGTGTACAAAGAAGAGGTTAGCCAAGAAGAAGTGGGACATTGAGAGGACCGAAGAGAGTAAACAGGAGTACAGGGAGACACAGCGAAGGCTTAAGGTAGCAGTGTCAAAGGCCAAACAGAGGGCGATGATGACTTGTATGATAGGTTGAACAGTAAGGAGGGAGAAATGATCTATACAGGTTAGCACAGCAGAGAAATAGAGATGGGAAAGACATGCAGCAAGTTAGAGTGATAAAGGACAGAGAGGGAAATGTATTGACTGATGACAGAAGTGTGCTGGGAAGATGGAAAGAGTACTTTGAAGAGCTGATGAATGAGGAAATGAGAGAGAAAAGAGTAGAAGGGGTGACCGTTGAGGAGCAGGAAGTAGCAAAGATTAGTATGGAGAAGTGAGGAGGGCATTGAAGAGGATGAAGAGTGGAAAGGCAGTTGGTCTCTGATGACATACCAGTTGAGGTATGGAAGTGTCTAGGGAGGTAGCAGTAGATTTTCTGACAAGAATATTCAACAAGGTCTTAGAAAGTGAGCAGATGCCAGAGGAATGGAGGAGAAGGTGCTTGTGCCCATTTTTAAGAACAAGGGCGATGTACAGAGTTGTGGCAACTACAGAGGGATAAAGTTGATGAGCCATACAATGAAGCTATGGGAAAGAATAGTGGAAGCAAGACTAAGGGCAGAGGTCAGCATTTGTGAACAACAGTTTGGTTTCATGCCATGAAAGAGCACCACAGATGCAGTGTTTGCTTTGAGGATGTTAATAGAGAAGTACAGAGAAGGTCAGAAGGAGCTGCATTGTGCCTTTGTGGATCTGGAGAAAGCATATGACAGGGTGCCGAGAGAAGAACTGTGGTATTGTATGAGGGAAGTCTGGAGTGACAGAGAAGTATGTTAAAGTGGTGCAGGACATGTATGATAGATGTAAGACAGTGGTGAGGTGTGCTGTCGGTGTGACAGAAGAGTTCAAGGTGGAGGGGGGACTACATCAAGGGTCAGGTCTCTGCCCTTCTTCTTGGTTGCTATGGTGATGGACAGGCTAACAGATGAGGTTAGACAAGAATCTCCATGGACTATGATGTTTGCAGATGACATTGTGATCTGTAGTGAGAGCAGAGACCAAGTGGAGGAAAATCTAGAGAGGTGGAGGTATGCCCTGGAAAGGAGGGGATTGAAGGTTAGTCTTAGTAAGACAGAATACATGTGTGTGAACGACAAGGACCCAAGAGGAACTTTGAGGTTACAGGGGGCAGAGATAAAGAAGGTGGAGGATTTTAAGCACTTAGGCTCAACAATCCAGAGCAATGGAGAGTGTGGAAAAGAGGTGAAGAAGCGCGTGCAGGCAGGTTGGAATGGATGGAGAAAAGTGTCCGGTGTGATGTGTGATAGGAGAGTATCGGCAAGAATGAAGGGAAAAGTGTACAAGACGGTGATGAGGCCAGCAATGTTGTATGGTTTAGAGACAGTGGCCCTGGGGAAAAGACAGGAGTCAGAGTTGAGGTAGCAGAGATGAAAATGTTGAGGTTCTCTTTGGGAGTAACGAGGATGGATAGGATCAGAAATGAGTACACATCAGAGGGACAGCACATGTTAGATGTTTTGGAGACAAAGTCAGAGAGGCTAGATTGAGATGGTTTGGACATGTACAGAGGAGGGATAGTGAGTATATTGGTCGTAGGATGCTGAGGTTGGAACCACCAGGCAAAAGGCCCAGAGGAAGACCAAAGAGAAGATTTATGGATGCAGTGAAGGCGGACATGAAGGTCGTTGGAGTAAGAGTAGAAGATGCAGAGGATAGGGAGAGATGGAGGCAGATCATTTGCTGTGGCGACCCCTGAAGGGAACAGCCGAAAGGAAAAGAAGAAGAAGACACACACACACTCATGCCTCGGGTTTACGGATTTCACTTAACAGATTTTGGATGCAACGGACAAAATCTGTAGCTTCCGACTAGTCCGAATTGTCCGGATGTGGGCCGTTGTTTCCGAAAGTGACCACCGGATGACCAGACTGGCTTGAAGAAATCTTGTGCATTTAAATCTATTCATCTATTTTCAATGCCACATCACTGTGGTGCGAAGCGGAGAGCCAATCCTTTCTGTATGCGGGCTGGTCCGATACCTTGAAACTCTCATTTTATTGGACTCACACATTATGTGACAGGAAGCGCGTCCCAAGTTTTGGCAATCAGCTGCTCTGCGGGTTGAATTTTTTCATGTCTGTCCATTTGTGTTTGCTTGCCAGCTGTGCTTCGTGCAAATCAGCTGATCAAAATGAGGCAAATTTATCTGTTTACTCAAAAACAATATGCACAGTCTGTTGCTGTTGTTATAGTCCAATAAAATTAGAGTTTCAAGGTATCGGATCCGCCCACATACTGGAGTACAGAAAGGATTGGCTGTCCGCTGTGCGCCACAGTGATGTAGCATTGAAAATAGATGTATAGATTTAAATGGGCGAGATTTATTCATGTGATTTTGTTTAACTTGATGGATTTTTATCACATATGATCACATATATATATATACAGTGGTATGAAAAAGTATCTGAACCTTTTGGAATTTCTCACATTTCTGCTTAAAATCACCATCAAATGTGATCTGATCTTTGTCAAAATCACACAGATGAAAAAAACAGCGTCTGCTTTAACTAAAACCACCCAAACATTTATAGGTTTTATATATATATATATATATATATATATATATATATATATATATATATATATATATATATATATATATATATGTGTGTGTGTGTGTGTGTGTGTGTGTGTGTGTGTGTGTGTGTGTGTGTGTATGTGTGTGTATATGTGCATTAATAAAAATGTTTAATAATGGTTTAATTAAATATGTTTAAATAATTTTAAATATAATGAATATTAATTGTGTGTGTGTGTGTGTGTGTGTGTGTGTGTGGACAGTGGTGGTCTCGTGGGATAGGGCGCTGGATCGCTGATCCAAAGGTTGGGGGTTCGAGTCCCACTCTCCACAAGGTTGTCACTGTCCCCCCCCCCAGTGCAGCTAACTGGGTTATCAAAGGCGGGCCATGTCTGTCACTGTCTATGGTGAGAGGTTGATGTAAAAGAACCATTGCTGACTTTCGTAAAGAGGAGCTGCAAAGCCGTCAGCGTGTTTCTGTCCCTTGCTAAAAAAGGGTTGTGACAGAAAGGGCATCCGACGTAAAAACCTCTGCCAAATCAAACGTGTGAATCAGATGATTCCCTGTGGCGACTCCCGAGTAAAAGGGAAAAAGCCGAAAGGAAGACAGATATATATGTGTGTGTGTGTGTGTGTGTGTGTGTGTGTGTGTGTGTGTGTGTGTGTATAGCAAACAAACAAATCACTTACACAACATAAATAAATCACAAATGTAATTAATTATTCTGAATTGCTTAGTCCTAATTATGATCACAGGTAGATTGGCACTCATCTCAGCCAACTCTGGGTGAGGGTGGGATACACTTTGGACATCTCACCAGGCCACTGCTGGACCAACCACTCAACCTCAAACGCACACAACCTTTCATACTCACACGTAGGGGAGATTTGGAACAGCCAGTTAAACTACTGTGCATGTTTTTGGTCTGTGGGAGGGACCGGAGTACCCAGAGGAAACCCACACAAGCACAGGGGAACATGCAAACTCCACATAGAAACATCTGGGCTGGGAATCGAACCCATGACCTTCTTGTTGTGAGGTAGAGGTGCTAACCACTATGCCACCGTGCTGCCTAATTACTTTATTATTATTATTATTATTATTATTATTATTATTATTATTATTAATTTATTTTTCACATACGTTCCTCATTATTTGAATTGCAATTTAAAAGTCAATAGTATGAAATCAACTTTCTAAAATAAATACTAGTGCATATCATAATACTGAAAATAAACATGGCCACAAAATGACTCAAACAAATAAAATGATGGAAATGTTAATAAAAGTACTTCAAGAGGTAAATCCAGCATGGACTGATCCAAAAGATCTCGGTGGCTCCGAGTTGGTTGTGTAGACCAAGGGAAAAGTTTACTTCACTTGGTTGCAGCTGGAGCATAAAGGCTGGGAAAGTAGCTTTGGGACTGAAAGGTCGCTGGTTTGATTCTAAAACCAGCAGGAAAAATGTGTGGTGGTGGGTGAGTGAGCTGCTCCTTCCCTTCCACCACCTTGATGGTTCAAGTGCCCTTGAGCAAGGCTCCTAACTCCCAACTGTTTTCCTTATGCACCCAATGTGTGGCAGCCCACTGCTCTGTGTGTGTGTGTGTGTGTGTGTGTGTGTGTGTGTGTGTGTGTGTGTGTGTGTGTGTGTGTGTGTGTGTGTGCATGTGTGTGTGTGTGTGTGCATGTGCGTGTGCGTGTGTGTGTGTGTGTGTGTGTGTGTGTGTGTGTGTGTGTATGTGTGTGTATGTGTGTGTGTGTGTGTGTGTTCAATGCAGAGGCAATAATTCCCTAATATAAAGTAATATTTCTTTAAAATACAAAAATGCACAACAACATGAAAAAACAAAATAAATCGAAGCAGAAGTCAAGGTGGCCTTCCTGGTGATGTAGTGGTTAGCACGACCACCTCATAGGAAGAAAGTCGTGAGTTGAAATCCCAGGCTCCAGTGCTTTTGTGTGGAGCTGATGGGTTCTCCCCGTGCTTGCACAGGTTTCCTCTGGGTACTCCGGTTTCCTTTAACAGAAAAAAAGGCATGCACATTATTTTAATTACTGGCCACTCCAGATCGCGTCTAGGTGTGCGTGTGAGTGGTTGTGTGTGTGCTGGACTCCAACCCGGGAGATTCTTGCTGTGACGCGGACATGCTAACCACTACACTACCATGCCACGCCTATCTGCACTGTTAATCACAGATTCATATTTCTTTCAGCATGGGTTCATCTCTACCCCCACGTCTGTTCTACTCTAACAATTCATTTAACTGCTAATGAACTGACTGAATTATTCAAGTCTATTTGTTTTGGTACTCTGTGGAACTTCGCCATGAGACTGATCTCTGCACTGGCTTGCTTTGAGGAAAGAGAGTCACTTGTTTTTAAACCAACATGTTTATCACCCAGTGAGCTTACTGACGGCAAAGGCAGTGGTTTTGCCAATTCAACATCTAGAGTCCTGCTACCTTGTGCATTGTTTTTTGAACACACTCTAATCATTTACTAGCCCCATCTGAATAGCGCAAAACACTTACATGTGCTAGGCAGGGAGAATCCAGGGCCAGAATTATGAAGCAGTTGTGTGTGACTCTGACCCAAATGTCCATTAGCTATAATTAATAGGCTCTCCATTACCCATGTGATGCACACTATTCTGTATCTGTATCTGCATATGACATACCCAAGCTTATAAATCACATTCAGGGCTCGACAGCAACTTTTTGAATTTGAGATATTTTAAAGTTTAGGTGGCCCAGCCCAGTCTCGTAATGGTTAGCATGGCCATCAGTCGGCAAAATGGCCCTGGGTTCAAGTTCTGACTTTGGTGTTTCTGTGTGATCTGTGTGATTTCTGCTCTCCTCGTGCTTGTGTGGATTTTATCTGGGTATTCCAGTTTTCTCCCACAGCTGAAAGATGCACAGTAGGCTAATTGGCGTTTCCAAATTGCCCCTAGCAGTGAGTGTGAATGAATGTGTGTGTGTGTGTGTGTGTGTGTGTGTGTGTGTGTGTGTGTGTGTGTGTGTGTGTATATATGTGTGTGTGTGTGTGTGTGTGTGTGTGTGTGTGTGTGTGTGTGTGTGTGTGTATGTGTGTGTGTGTGTGTGTGTGTGTGTGTGTGTGTGTGTGTGTGTGTGTGTGTGTGTGTGTGTGTGTGTGTTGCCCCTGCAAGGGTCTGGCAAACTGCTCTGTTCTGTCCCTACCGCTACACCATGTCGCGACCCTAAAAAAATGAAGTTCGACATATGAATGACTAAGTGAGGTCTGTGAAAATAAATCCATTTAAAATCAATACAGGTTGGCACAGCAATGTAGTTGTTCGTAGGAACATCCTGTGTTCATTGCAGAAAAATCGTGGGTTCGAACCTCTCGCCTGGTGTGCATGTTCCTAGGCGGAGTGTGTGTTTTCTTCTGGGTGCTTCACTTTCCTTCCACAGTCTGAAAACATGCACATTACTATATTAGTATAATTGGGTATTCCAGGCCTCTGCGCCTGAACAAAGGAGTGGACCCCCTTTCACCTGGGGGGGGGGTGCCCCGAGGCCACGACCCACCAGTCAGACATGGCAGTGGTGGCCTGGTGGTAAAGCTGCTGGATCACTGATTCTAAGGTTGGGGGTTCAAGTCCCACTCTCAACAGGTTGTCACTGTCCCCCCAGTGCAGCTAACTGGGTTATCAAAGGCGGGCCATGTCTGTCACTGTCTATGGTGAGAGGTTGATGTAAAAGAACCATTGCTGACTTTCGTAAAGAGGAGCTGCAAAGCCGTCAGCGTGTTTCTGTCCCTTGCTAAAAAAAAAGGGTTGTGACAGGAAGGGCATCCGACGTAAAAACCTCTGCCAAATCAAACGTGCCAATCACTGTGGCGACTCCCGAGAACGAGAAAAAGCTGAAAAGAAAAGAAGATTTAAGTGGTGCATTAATTTAAATACAACCTAGCATGTGATAATAAATATGTTTTTAATACAATTTGGCAAAATGCAGTATACTAAACTGCAGCTCACAAGTAATTATCTGTTTGTTGGTGTAATGCTTCCTGAGAAAACAAAAGAAGTTTGGAAAAAAAACCCCCAAAAAACAAAAACCAGTGTGTAGCACATGTATGAACGTGTAGTTACATCTGTGTGTGTGTGTGTGTGTGTGTGTGTGTGTGTGTGTGTGTGTGTGTGTGTGTGTGTGTGTGTGTGTGTGTGTGTGTGTGTGTGTGTGTGTGTATAAGAGCAAGAAAGGAATGGAGTCATTCGGTGTGGGAGGGAGAGAGTGAACACTGCATCATTGCTCTGATCAAGATATAGGGCTGGAAAGTTGAGATGAGTCGAATGAAGGAAATTCATCACTCTTGTCTTTCTTTGTTGTTTGTAGTTTTCCTCCCTGCTTCACCTTACATTGTTCTTTCTTCTTGCTTCTGCTCAGTCTAAATATTCCACTGGCACTTGAACACAAGATTTTACACTTCAGTGGAAGCTGTGCATGTTTGGAAAGGGTTTGGGACCTTAGAAGTAAAATCATGCACAGAGTATTCAGAAATTATTCATTTTATACATCACATTTTACTATAACTACAGTATTGTCTTTGCTTTTACTCACTCTTACTTGCTCTTGGCGAGATCCTGGCCACTGCCATGCATGGGTCTGCCTGCTCCTCTTCCACCTTACACGCTCACTCGTTCCTATGTCACTTAATCCTACGAGAGTCTGAGCTGACACCAAGCAAAAGCAGGGTACACCCTGAATGGCTCGCATAACCATGGCAAGGCCAACCCACACACCATCAGTCACATGTAGGGTCAATCTGGAGAGTAAATTTGCCTACAGTGTATGTTTTTTAACTGTGGGAGGAAACTGGAGTACCTGGAGGAAACTCACACAGGAATGGAAGGAACACACAGTCTCCACACAGAAACACCTATGGCCGGGATTCAAACCAGGACCTTCTTGCTGTGAGGCAGATGTGCTCAACATTACGCCACCATGCAGCTGCTATTATTATTATTGCTTATTATAATGATAATGATATAAGACTTTTATCCAAAAATGGACACAGCACCATCTAATAGTTCAGTTAACTGCTGCTGCTGCTGCTGCTGCTGCTGCCGATTTATATTATTATTTTATACTACTCCTACTACTACTACTACTACTATTACTCCTACTCCTACTACTACTACTACTACTACTAATATTAATAATGAGGGCCTGGTGATGTATGCCTCTGCACAGTGGGCCTAGATAGGGGAACTATGTTCCCTGAACTAAACCGACATCACCCAATAAGGGCTGACCCCCAGAAGCTGGTAATTCACTGGTTACTAGCACCAAGGAAAATTTATCATTTTCAAGTCCACAGTCCAGTTTGTCTCCCTCCGTTAATGAAACCACCAAAACTGAAAATGTGAATTGCCCCAGGGGGAGGCAAAGAATCCAATCCACGAATACCCTGGATGAACCATCTGAAATCCACAATACTTGAATGTGCGAGAGCGACTGGATGGCCCAACAATCCACGTATCAAAGGAAAGTTGCTAAAGGAATATTGGGATAATGCCAACCGGATGCTTTCATTCCTGACCGAGCAAAATTTATGAGATAAACTCCGGCGGCTTAAGATCTATTAGTACATGCGGCATAATGCAGATGAAAAATTTCCTGCAAATGGTCAGATTCCCTCCGAAGATCAAAGTGTGTCATCAGCAATGGATCATAAACTACTAATGGAAGCCTGCATTTTTCTGTAACCTCTTTCTCCCAAAATTAACCCATCTGACCTTAAAAGTAACACCACTGGCCTTCCACCTTTTGAACGAAGCCCCCAGGACCCTCCTTCTTGTGTTCCCGATGAATCAAATGATCCTATTTATGTTTTGTTTCAAAAATATTACGATGAAATTTCCGATTTGCCTCTTGAAAAATGGAGGCCAATTAAAATACAAATTAAAAAATTTCCACAAAATGAAATCAATAAAGTAAATGAAATAATTTCTTTGACTCTTGACGTGGTGTGTTTATTGCAAGCCATTGATTGCTCTATTTATGCTGTTTGTCTAACACTTGGGGAACTTCACTCAGTTTCCAAGCCAACAATTGAACAAACCTAAAAACAACAATATGAAAGAAAACAGGTTTCAACATAAATTGAAAGAAACAAGACGAGACATCACGAGGTTGAGGCTTTGCCTTAACTTAAGAACTCAAGGGGAGTCAATGACAAAAAGACAAAGGTTCATATGGAGAAATATGAAAACAAAATATAAGACAACAAAAGAAAAAAATCTCCAAATTCTTGAAGATTTCAACAGAAAGAAAAGAAAATGGGAAAAGAAGAGCAACTTTATTAAGCAAAATAAACTCTTTTAGAGCAATGAAAAGCGGTTTTATAGGCAAATCAATTCAGCTTCGAGGAATGACAATACAAGACCGTCCATGGAATCCAGTGAAAGGTTCTGGTCACAGTTGTGGTCTATATCCGGCAACTGTAACCTGGAGGAACCATGGGTTGATGATTAAAGCAAAATCACGAAGGATAAAATCACCTTACCAATGCTGCCTCATATTTCTCCTGATTGCCTGAGAAAAGTAATTAAATCGTCCAAATCTGACACGACTCCAGGGCCTGATGGTACACACAACCTGGAAGCTGTTTCCCTGTGTCGAACCACACTTAACTGTTTTAATTCAATCATGGATACAGGGGATGTTCCTTGGTTCTGTAAAGCTCGCACAATACTTCTCCCTAAGAAAGGAGACTTGGCAGATCCAAAAATTATCACCCTGTCACTTGTTTAAATACAGTGTACAAAATCTTCACGGGGGGGTTAACAAAACTGGCATCTTCTTACTGCTCGTCCAATGAAATTATTCACCAGAAGCAGAAAGGAGCCAGAAAAGGCTGCTGAGGATGCAAGGATCAATTATTGGTCCAGAAAATAATACCTAAAGAAGCAAAAACTTAATATTGAAACCTCTCAATGTGTTGGATTGATTACAGTGTGACTCTGTCCCTCATGAATGGATTTTAAAGTCTTTGCACTGTATTGGCCTGGCGGAACAACTGCTACTTTTACTCGAGTCCTTAATGGGTTGCTGGTCAGGTCGGGTTGAGATGCACTCACTCGAGCAGGTTAAAACTTCAGGAATATTCCAAGGTGACTCTTTTAGTCCTTTGCTTTTTTTGTCTGTCACTCAATCCCTTGACTTTCATGTTCAACAAGGAGGAGGGTTGTCATCCAGACCTCCTCAGGAAAGATCCCCAACACCTCTCATTCACCTCCTCTACATGGATGACATCGGACTGACTGCCAAAGGAGCTTCCAATTTGAAAGACCAAATTCATGTTGCTGAGCCCTTTGCACAAGATATAGGAATGTCGTGTGGACTCAATAAATGTAATGCTCTCCATTTAAGGTGTGGCAAGCCAGTCAATAATGGATCTGTTGAGTTACACATGGGAGGAATTATTGAGCATCTAGTGGAAGGCCAATCGTACACCTATTTAGGGATGCAAGTTCGAGATAAGCTCCAGAAAGCCCACATTAAAGACAAGTTACAGGCAGAGTACAAAGCTCGTGTTAAAAAGATCTGGAGTTCGGAGCTGACGCGAGAAACAAAGTCAAAGCCACAAATACTTTTGCAGTACCTGTCCTGTCATATTCGTTTGGTATCATAGGCCGGACAAAAGATGATCTCATGGGACTTGATCGCCTTACAAGAAGGATCATGTCTGAAAATCGAGCTCACCACCCTTGCTCCTCTCTCAATCGTTTATGTATGTCACTCAATTCTGGAGGGCGAGGTTTGATCAGTGTGGAAGCTCTTCATGATTGTATGTAGCTGTGCACTTTTGCACACATTTATCTATCAGATGATCCTCTTGGAAGACATGTCAAGACTCATGATGAAAACAAGGAGTTCCACAGTTATTTCAAACGTGCAAGTGCTGTCACTCAGGGTCTCAACTTTGCTCTCGATTGTGTTAATGGCGAGGTACTGCTGGTCGGTACATCAATGTGTGTCAACCATGTGAAGTCGTTTACAAAATCAGCTCAAAGTCGCCATTTTAAGGAGCAACTTTCTGCAAAGCCACTGCATAGTGTTTACGTGCAGTGTGTTGAACTGAACAGTAATCCTACTTGAACATGCAAACTTCACACTGCCATGGACTTTGAATCCATGAGTCGAACCCAGGACCTTCTTGTAGTGAGGTGGACATCCTAACCACAAAAAAAAGCAAAATGATTAGAATGTAATCATCATTATTTTGATTCCTTATCTGAATCCTCTCTTTTCACTGGAATTTTTCCCTTCCCTTTCTGGCACTCCTCATCACCCATAGTATACATTTCTTCCTATCCAAGCTCTTTGTCTTAAATAATCCCTGGACTGAGGTTTAAATGAAAACAGTGGATTGAAAGGAGCCAAAAATGAAGTAGTAAATGCCTGCACCAAGCCACTGCTGCACACTTGTGATATGACGAGGTGTTTGGGTTGATCCATTCACTCCCTCCTTTGTGCCAAGGATAAAACTGACTTTGCCAATGTGAAGACTGCACGCTGTGTTCCATCCCTTTCTTTCCATTGCAAGCTCTTCCCCCTCCCCATCTGTTTGGCATCTTAAACCTCGTAGATTGCAGTGTATTTCAATAAATATTAATGACCATGTTTGGCAGATTCAATGTTCAATGGCATGAGATTGTGTATGTGTGTAGGAGAAACATTTTTATTTTCTCAAAGTCTGTCCATGTGTATATTTGAACTATTAATATTCATTTCCCGAGAACATACATCACTGTGTACAAAGAACATATCTTTTTTTCAAGCCCATCATTTTAATATGTCCATTTCTTTATATTAGCATTCATTGATTAACTTATTTTCCTTCTCTCTGATGGGGTACTGATGCCAAGACCAAGAGGGTCACCTGCAATAGTTTATATCCAGTCACAAATTCCAGCTGCTCCTGAGCGATTCACAGATGCTCCCATGCCAACTGTGAGACATGATCTTTCAAATTGGTGCTGGGACTGTTCCGGAATCTCCATCTAGTTTGACAGTACAACTTTCAATGAAGCCAACCCTCAAGCAACCGCATAAGGTGGTCAAATCAACCAAACTGGTTTCTTTCAATTAAAAGTACCAATGGCTCTATGCCAAAGCCCTTCTGGATTGTCAGGGTCGAACCTTACTTTTGAGAATAAGCAATCCTATAGAGAAACTGATTTTTTTACTGCCCGACCTGGAAATCTTTTCATTTTTGTTACCACTCACAGCGTATGACTATCGATGAGGATAGATGGAAAGATCAACTGGTTTTAGTTTGTAACCATAGAACAATACAGTGACGGTAACTCGGCTCCATTAAGCTAGAATCTCATGGATGGCGCCTTAGTTCCACTGAAGAGAAATTATAAGGCTATTGTAAGACCCACATATGGGCATATAGATCAGTTTTCCACATAATAGGTCTTATGGTGTCATCACACAAGAACATTCAACAAGGTCTTAGAGAGTGAGAGGATGCCAGAGGAATGGAGGAGGAATGTACTGATGGCCATTTTTAAGAACAAGAGAGACATTCAGAGTTGTGGCAACTACAGAGGGATAAAGTTGATGAGCCTTACAATGAAGTTATGGGAAAGAATAGTGGAAGCTAGACAAAGGGAAGAGGTCAGCATTTGTAAACAACAGTTTGGTTCCATGCCAAGAAAGAGCACCACAGATGCAGTGTTTGCCTTGAGGATGTTAATAGAGAAGTACAGAGAAGGTCAGAGGGAGCTGCCTTGTTCCTTTGTGGATCTGGAGAGAGCATATGACAGGGTGCCGAGAGAGGAACTGTGGTATTGCATGAGGAAGTCCGGAGTGGAAAAGAAGTATGTTTGAGTGGTTCAAGGACATGTATGAGACAGTGGTGAGGTGTGCTGTCGGTGTGATAGAAGAGTTCAAAGTGGAAGTTGGACTGCATCAAGGGTCAACTCTGAGCCCCTTCTTGTTTGCTATGATGATGGACAGGCTGACAGACGAGGTTAAACAAGATTCCCCATGGACTATGATGTTTGCAGATGACATTGTGATCTGCAGTGAGAACAGAGAACAAGTGCAGGAAAATCTAGAGCGGTGGAGGTATGCCCTGGAATGGAGGGGAATAAAGGTTAGCCTCAGTAAGACGGAATACATGTGTACGAATGACAAGGACCCAAGAGGAACGGTGAGGTTACAGGGAGCAGAGATAAGGAAGGTGGAGGATTTTAACTACTTAGGCTCAACAATCCAGAGCAATGGAGAGTGTGGCAAAGAGGTGAAGAAGCGTGTACAGGCTGGTTGTAATGGTTGAAGGAAAGTGTCCGGTGTGATGTGTGATAATAAGGTATCAGCAAGAATGAAAGGAAAAGTGTACAAGACGGTGTTGAGGCCAGCGATGTTGTATGGTTTAGAGACAGTGGCCCTGGGGAAAAGACAGGAGGAGATGAAAATGTTGAGGTTCTCTTTGGGAGTAACGAGGATGGATAGGATCAGGAATTAGCATATCAGAGGGACAGCACATGTAAGACGTTTTGGAGACAAAGTCAGAGAGGCTAGATTGAGATGGTTTGGACATATACAGAGGAGGGATAGTGAGTATATTGGTAGTAGGATGCTGAGGTTGGAACTACCGGGCAGAAGGCCTAGAGGAAGACCAAAGAGACGATTCATGTTCGTGGTGAAGGAGGACATGAAGGCAGTTGATGTAAGAGAAGAAGAGCTGGAGGCAGGTGATTTTCTGTGGAGACCCCTGAAGGGAACAGCCGAAAGGAAAAGAAGAAGAAGCCTGATCACGACACCTGAAACGAAAGCTTAATCCCAAGGTGTGGTCATGTGTCCCTGTAATATGTGGATATGTAGTGCTCTCTCAGTTATTCATTCATTCATTTTCTAAGCTGTTTAATTTGTGGGGACAATAGCGCCCATCTCAGCTGACTCCGGACAAGGGTGGGGCACACCCTGGACAGCTTGCCCGGCTATTGAAGGGCCAACACACAACCATTCATACTCACTCACACTTAGGGGTGATTTGCAACAGACAATTAGCTTAATTTGCATGTTTTCAGACTATGGGAGGAAACTGGCGTGCCCAGAGGAAACCCACACAAGCATAAGGAGAACATGTAAGCCCTACACAGAAACACCAAAGCTGGGAATTGAACCCAGGCCTTCTACTTGTGTGTTGGATGTGCTAACCATTATGCCACCATGCCACCCCATGCTCAGCCATATATTGTGTACTCTAACTATGAGTCCATGGCTGCCAATAAATGTTGCTAATGACAGGTGAACACTAATGCAGCCGTGAGGGGGGGGCACAAACCAGTGTCTCTCCCTCACGCCGGTCCCAAGCCCGGATAAATGCAGAGGGTTGCGTCAGGAAGGGCATCCGGCGTAAAACAAATGCCAAATAAACTATGCGAATCACAAGAAAGAATGACATACCGGATCGGTCGAGGCCCGGGTTAACAACGACCGCCATCAGTGCCGTCAACCAACAGGGTGCTGATGGAAATTGGACTACTGTTGGTCGAAGACGTCCGAAGAAGGAGAGGCGGGAGGCGTGTCGGTTGCCAGAGAGAGGAGAGGAAAGGCATGAGTCTAGGTCTGAAAGTAGGGACTTTGAATATTGGAACTATGACAGGAAAAGGTAGAGAGCTGGCTGACATGATGCAGAGGAGGAAGGTGGACATACTGTGTGTTCAGGAGACCAGGTGGAAAGGTCGCCAAGGCTAGAAGCATAGGAGCAGGGTTTAAGCTGTTTTATCACGGTGTGGATGGGAAGAGAAATGAGTCAGTCATCTTGAAGGAGGAGTTTGCCAGGAATGTTCTAGAAGTGAAAAGAGTGTCAGACAGAGTGATGAGTCTCAAGTTAGAAATTAAAGGTGTGATGGTCAATGTTGTTAGTGCTTATGCCCCACAGACAGGATGTGACCGAGAAGAGAAGGAGAGATTCTGGAGGAGTTAGATGAAGTGATGCAGAGTACCCCTCAGAGGTGAAAGAGTGGTCATTGGGGCAGACTTCAATGGACATGTTGGTGCAGAAACAGAGGGGACGAGGAAGTGATGGGTAGGTTTGGTATCCAGGACAGGAGCAGAAGGACAGATGTTGGTAGATTTTGCAAAAAGGATGGAAATGGCTGTGGTGAATACTTTCTTCCAGAAGAGAGGAGCATAGGGTGACTTATAAAAGCGGAGGTAGGAGCACACAGGTAGACTACATCTTGTGCAGGCGATGTAATTTAAAGGAAGTCAGTGACTGCAAAGTAGTAGCGGGTGAGAGTGTTGCCAAACAGCATAGGATGGTGGTGTGCAGGATGATGCTGATGGTGAGGAAGGTGAAGAAGGCAAAGGCAGAGCAGAAGACAAAGTGGTGGAAGTTGAAAAAGGAAGAGTGTCGGGTTGTCTTCAAGGAGGAGTTGAAACAGGCTTTGGGTGGTCAGGAAGTGCTTCCAGATGACTGGACAACTACAGCGAATGTGATCACGGAGACAGGTAGGAGAATATTTGGTGTGTCATCTGGAAGGAAAGTAGATAAGGAGACTTGGTGGTGGAATGAGGAAGTGCAGGAGTGTGTACAAAGGAAGAGATTAGCTAAGAAGAAGTGGGACATTGAGAAAACCGAAGAGAGTAAACAGGAGTACAGGGAGACACAGCGTAAGGCAAAGGTAGCAGTGTCAAAGGCCAAACAGAGTGCGTTTGATGACTTGTATGCTCGGCTGGAAAGTAAGGAGGGAGAAAATGATTTATACAGGTTGGCACAGCAGAGAAATAGAGATGGGAAGGACGTGCAGCAAGTTAGATTGATAAAGGACAGAGAGGAAATGTATTGACTGATGACAGAAGTGTGCTGGGAAGATGGAAAGAGTACTTTGAAGAGCTGATGAATGAGGAAAATGAGAGAGAGAAAAAAGAGTAGAAGAGGTGACTGTTGAGGACCAGGAAGTAGCAAAGATTAGTAAGGGTGAAGTGAGGAGGGCATTGAAGAGGATGAAGAATGGAAAGGCAGTTGGTCCTGATGACATACCGGTGGAGGTATGGAAGTGTCTAGGAGAGGTAGCAGTAGATTTTCTGACAAGAACATTTAACAAGGTCTTAGAGAGTGAGAGGATGCCAGAGGAATGGAGGAGAAGTGTGCTGGTGCCCATTTTTAAGAACAAGGGAGACGTGCAGAGTTGTGGCAACTACAGAGGGATAGAGCTGATGAGCCATACGCTGAAGTTATGGGAAAAATAGTGGAAGCTAGACTAAGGGCAGAAGTCAGCATTTGTGAACAACAGTTTGGTTTCATGCCCAGAAAGAGCACCACAGATGCAGTGTTTGCCTTGAGGATGTTAATGGAGAAGTACAGAGAAGGTCAGACGGAGCTGCATTGTGCCTTTGTGGATCTGGAGAAAGCATATGACAGGGTGCCGAGAGAAGAACTGTGGTATTGCATGAGGAAGTCTGGAGTGGCAGAGAAGTATGTTAGAGTGGTGCAGGACATGTATGAGAGATGTAAGACAGTGGTGAGGTGTGCTGTCGGTGTGACAGAAGAGTTCAAGGAGGAGGTGGGACTGCATCAGGTCAGCTCTCAGCCCCTTCTTGTTAGCTATGGTGATGGACAGGCTGACAGGACGAGGTTAGACAAGATTCCCCATGGACTATGATGTTTGCAGATGACATTGTAATCTGTAGTGAGAGCAGAGAACAAGTGCAGGAAAATCTAGAGAGGTGGAGGTATGCCCTGGAAAGGAGGAAAGAAGATTAGCCTCAGTAAGACAGAGTACATGTGCATGAATGCCAAGGACCAAAGAGGAACGGTGAGATTACAGGGAGCAGAGATAAGAAAGGTGGAGGATTTTAAGTACTTAGGCCCAACAATCCAGAGCAATGGCGAGTGTGGAAAAGAGGTCAAGAAGCGTGTGCAGGCAGGTTGGAATGGTTGGAGAAAAGTGTCCGGTGTGATGTGTGATAGGAGGGTATCGGCAAAAATGAAAGGAAAAGTGTACAAAAGCGATTGTTGAGGCCAACGATGCTGTATGGGTTAGAAACAGTGGCCCTGGGGAAAAGACAGGAGGCAGAGTTGGAGGTAGCAGAGATGAAAATGTTGAGGTTCTCTTTGGGAGTAACTTGAGGATGGATAGGATTAGGAATGAGTACGTCAGAGGGACAGCACATGTAAGACATTTTGGAGACAAAGTCAGAGAGGCTAGATTGAGATGGTTTGGACATGTACAGAGGAGGGATGGTGAGTATATTGGTAATAGGATGCTGAGGCTGGAACTACCAGGCAAAAGGCCTAGAGGAAGACCAAAGAGACGATTCATGGATGTGGTAAAGGAGGACATGAAGGTCGTTGGTGTAAGAGAAGAAGATGCAAAGGATAGGGTGAGATGGAGGCAGATGATTCGCTGTGGCGACCCCTGAAGGGAAAAGCCGAAAGGAAAAGAAAGAAGAATGACAGGTGAACACTAATTTTTACCGACAGAAAGTTGGTGAATCTAAAATTTGCAATCTACATCGGCATTCACCACTCCAGGAGATACAAGCTTCAACAATTTCAAACTGTTTTCCATTCCTTGGGGGTCAGTGGGAAAAATTCCACCAGTCTTACTAATATACAAAGGGCAATACACAATGCCTATCCCCTCCCTTGGATTGTCCCACACATTTTTAGCTAACTAAGGGACTAAGGACTAAGGGAACTAAATCACAACCACCGGTCACAATGTGGACAGAACTTGAACCTCTAACCTGGGGGCTTGAACCCCCAACCTTTGGAATCAATAAGTCAACACCCTACCGGTGGAAGCCCTTTTATTTTGGTACAGCTATAGTCTAATGGTAAGAGAAGCGGCTGTGGGTCGATTCCCGAACCAGCAGGAAAAATATGTGAAAGTATGTGAGTGAGTAGCACCTTCTCTTCCGCTGCACTCATGGCTGAACTGCCCTTGAGCAGGGCACCTAACCCCCATCTACTCTTTGGGAGCACCCCTGTGTGTGTGTGTGTGTGTGTGTGTGTGTGTGTGTGTGTGTGTGTGTGTGTGTGTGTGTGTGTGTGTGTGTGTGTGTGTGTGTGTGTGTTCACTTTGGATGGGTTAAATGCAGACGCAATAATTTCCCTTGCTGGATTAACACAGTATATCAAAACAAACAAACAAAAAACATCTACCGTGGGACCACCAGAGGAAGGGAGACACCAACCCCAGTTAAGAGGTTTGCTATGTAAGTCCATAGTGGATTTTAAGTGAATTCTATCTAGTACAGTATGAATTAGACACTCTTTCCGCACCAGTGAAGCAATGCAGCACATTCCTACGTCCAGTTTCAATTGCAATGGTGTAGTCTATCTAAGATGGTCACTGGTTCAATTCCCAAACCAGGAGAAAAATGTGTATTTAATGTGTACAGAAATTGAGTATTTTAAATACACAAGCTATGGCTGAGAGTGCACTTTATATACAGGACGGGAGGCAGAGCTGGAGGTAGCAGAGATGAAAATGTTGAGGTTCTCTTTGGGAGTAACGAGGATGGACAGGATCAGGAATGAGTACATCAGAGGGACAGCACAAGTTTTGGAGACAAAGTCAGAGAGGCTAGATTGAACTGATGCTGAGGTTGGAACTACCAGGCAGGAGGCCCAGAGGAAGACCAAAGAGAAGATTTATGGATGTGGTGAAGGCGGACATGAAGGTGGTTGGAGTAAGAGTAGAAGATGCAGAGGACAGGGAAAGATGGAGGCAGATCATTTGTTGTGGCAACCCCTGAAGGGAACAGCTGAAAAGAAAAGAAGAAGAAGAAGATATGAACATATGACCTTACCTTGGGATTAAGTTCAATTTAATTTCAGATGTCATGATCAGGGGTCCACATACAATATATGGCTTATTATGTGGTAAACTGATCTTCGTACCCTTATGTACAGTAGGCCTCATAATAGCCTTATAATTTATCTTCTCTGGAAATAAGAAGGTGTAGTGGTAAGCACATCCGCCTCACAGCAAGAAGATGCTGATTTCAGATCTTGGGCCAGATGTTTCAGATGTTCATGCAATATTTGCACGGGCTTCCTCAGGGTTCTCCAGTATCCTCAAATAGTTCAATGACAAGAACATAAGACTAAGTGGCTGTATCAACTTGCCCCAGGTGTGAGTGTAAATGGTTGTTTGTGTGTGTGTGTGTAGGCTGTTCAGGGTGTACCCTGTTTTTTTTTTCTCCAATGTCAGTTGAAGTAGGCACTAACCCTCCCGAGAACATAATGGGATTAAGCAGTTTGTCAAACGAGTCAGAGATGAGAGTGAGTGGAACTAAGAGCCTCCATAATATTGCACCTGAACTCAAAGCGAGACCCATGAATATGTGATTTTTCACGGGTGTAGTAAAAGACTGTCCGCCACAGAACCCTGGCCTTATCTCCACTTAACCTAGGAATGCTGACGGTGCATCAGGTCTTCTGAGCTCACTAAAGCTTTTGTGGCTGAATGAGCAGAAATCCTCCAAGCCACAATAAAAATTTAAGTGGAAAGCCTTCCCAGAAGAGTGGAGGTACCTCAGCAGGATAAACTGTATATATACAGTCGGCCCTCAAATTACGAAGACCCCTGTGTATGAAATCCCCGGATTACGAAGAACATTTTCCTGAGATTCCGTCCCCGAGATACGTAACAACCCCATCTTACGAAAAGAAATTCAAAATTCAAACGCGCCAATCAGAATTTCACACCACACGAGTTGCTCTCTCACTGGCTGTCTCTCAACACCCCGCCCCGCTGGCCTCCCAGATAGAGACAGGAGGAAGTTTCACTCTTTAGATTTTAGTTTTTTAAGTTGTTTTAATTTCAGTAAATGTTTAATAAATGTGGATGCATTTGAGCTCATCTGGAATTCCGATCCCTCAAGGAATCAAATTAAAGCAGGGAATGCTCTTTGAATTCACGTGCGCGCGAGAGAGACAGAGAGAGACAGAGAGAGCGAGAGAGAGAGAGAGAGAGAGAGAGAGACAGAGAGAGAGAGAGAGAGAGAGAGAGAGAGAGAGAGAGAGAGAGAGAGAGAGAGAGAGAAGTTGTTTTAATTCAGTAAATGGTCAAGCAGGGAATGCGCTTTGAATTCCACGTCTTGTGGGCGTGGCCCGCAACGGTAGAATAAACATGTGCATTGTCGTCTGTGTGTGTGTGTGTGTGTGTGTGTGTGTGTGTGTGTATGAGAGAGAGAGAGAAGGAGAGAGAGAGAGAGAGAGAGAGAGAGAGCTCTGTGTGTGTGTGTGTGTGTGTGTGTGTGTGTGTGTGTGTGTGTGTGTGTGAGAGACAGAGAGAGAGAGAGAGAGAGAGAGTGTGTGTGTGTGTGTGTGTGTGAGAGAGAGAGAGAGAGAGAGAGAGCGAGAGAGAGAGAGGGGTGTGTGGGGGGAGAAAGAGAGAGAGAGAGAGTGAGTGTGTGTGTGTGTGTGTGTGTGTGTGTGTGTGTGTGTGTGTGTGTGTGTTATAAAAATGTTTAATAATGGTTTAATTACTAAATATGTTGATAAAATGGTTTAATATGTTAATAAAATGTTGAAATGGTTTAATAAATAATTTTCTTTTACTTTTAACACAAATTTCATACAAAATTGTTGTACTTTTATCATTTTAAAGGGTTTATGGGGTTTATCCAGTCCAAAGACTGGAGCCTTGGAACGAATTAGACATTTAACATGTAAGATGCGACCCCTACTTACGAAATCCCCGCAATACGAAAAGGCCTCTGGAACGGATGAATTTCGTAAGTTGGGGGCCAACTGTATATATACAGTCATCCCTTGAATATAGCGGATAATGTAGACCGGACCTGGCCGCGATATTCAAAATATTCAAAAAACGTGAAGTAGGAACTCCCCTCTCATTTCTACTACACGCATATGTTTTAGCATCTATACAATATCAAGACGTGTATATTAAACGTATATTAAACGTTACACAGTTATATGCATATGTAAATACTGTAATGTCATCATCACCATCATCATCTTCTTCCGCTTAGTCCAGGGTCGGGTCGCGGGGGCAGCAACCTTAGCAAAAAGGTCCAGACATCCCTCTCCCAATCTACTTCCTCCAACTCTCCCGGGGGGACACCGAGGCGGTCCCAGACAAGCCGAGAGACATAGTCCCTCCAGCGTGTTCTAGGTCAACCCCGGGGTCTCTTCCCGGTTGGACATGCCCGAAACACCACACCAGGGAGGCGTCCGGGGCATTCTGACCAGATGCCCGAGCCACCTCAACTGGCCCCTCTCAATGTGGAGGAGCAGCGGTTCCTCTCCGAGCTCTCCCCGGATGGCGGAGCTTCTCCCCCTATCTCTAAGGGAGAACCCCGCCACCCGGCGAAGGAAGCTCATTTCAGCCGCTTGTATCCGTGATCTTGTTCTTTCGGTCATTACCCAAAGCTCGTGACCATAGGTGAGGGTTGGAACGTAGATCGACTGGTAAATTGAGAGCTTCGCCTTGCGGCTCAGCTCCTTTTTCACCACAACGGACCGGTACAGGCACCGCTTAACAGCAGAGGCTGCAGCGATCCGTCTGTCGATCTCTCGCTCCATCCTTCCCTCACTCGTAAACAAGACCCCAAGATACTTAAACTCCTCCACTTGGGGCAGGACCTCATTCCCGAATATAATATCCTAGGAGCTATGTTGTTGGGGGCAAATGCCCCTGGTAGGGTCACCTAAGGCAAACAGGTCCAGACAAAGTGCGATTCAAAACAAACCTCTAAGACACAAGACAACAAAGGAAGCAGTTTCCCTTGCCCGGACGCGGGTCACCGGGGTTCCCTCCTGGAGCCAGGCCCAGGGGAGGGGCTCGAAGGCGAGCGCCTGGTGGTCGGGCTTATGCCCATGGAGCCTGGCCGGGCCCAGCCCGAAAAGGAGACATGGGTCCGCCCTCCCATGGACCCACCACCCGTGGGAGGAGTTTTAGGGTCGGGTGCAGTGTGAGTTGGGTGGCAGCCAAAGGCATGGGTTCTGTCGGACTGATCCTCGGCTGCTTACTCTGACCTTCGGGACATGGAATGTCACCTCTCTGGCGGGAAAGGAGCCTGATTTGGTGCGTGAGGTGGAGAGATACCGACTAGATATAGTCGGGCTCACCTCAACGCATAGCTTGGGCTCTGGAACCATCCATCTCGATACTGTAATGTATTACAGTAATTGTTAAATAGAATTTATATACATATTTATAAGTATAAAAATATATATATATTTATATATATATATATATATATATAAGTACAGTATAAATACTTTAGGTACTGTACTCACCTCTGAGAAGCTCTTCGCATGATATGTGACGACGAGAGACGATGAGAGACCTGTGCAGTATGATGAAGGTGAAGTGAAGATGAAGTGAAAATGATGAAGATGATGGTTATTGCAAGTCTGATCATGCCTCTTCGTCAGATTTGAGAGGCATTGGATCATTGATGGAAGTCGCAGGGGCAGCAGGAGGCGCGGTAGGAGCAGGAGGAGGTGTAGAGGTGGCGCGAGAAGCTTCTGCGGGAGGTTTTCGGCGCACAAGGAACCTGGTGATGGGGAGTTGTGACTGCTGTTTCTTTTTTGGTACAAATATATTTTTGTACAAGGACACGACACCGTCAAGACGATTGCCAAATTCAATGGCTCTGACCATGTTGTCATCAATCTCCTGGACCCTTTGTCGCAAACTGCGTGCCATATTGATAATCTCTTGCAGATTTCTCAAAGTTAGACCACGCTCTTCATCCTCATTGTCATCCTCTGCCTCCTCTACCTCTTCTTCCTCCACTCCCCGATTTGGTCCTTTCAATGAGGTCCTTATCAGTTAGGCGGGTTGAATTGCACTCGAGCAGCGTGTTGATGTCCTCCGTCGTCATGTCTGAGAAGCCTTCAGTGGTTACCGACCGAGCCAGTTTCACGGCCTTATCTATGGCTGAGTGATGAACCTCCTCAGGTGTAAATCCCTCATAATCATGGGTGATTTTTTTCGGCCACAATTTTTTCCTCTTGAAATAATTGTTTTGTCTATCATATCACTGATGGCATTCTGGATGTTGGTCAGACATGTGGCAATGTTGTACAAGCGCCAATACTCTTTGATGCTGAATTGTTGGTTGTCCTCGTGAATTGATGAGATGAGGCCCTGCATTGTGGATCTTGTGTAGAGGACCTTGAAGGCCCGAATAACCCACTGATCCATAGGTTGAATGAGGGAAGTGGTGTTGGGGGGGCAGGAACTCCACTTGAACCCCTTCATAATGGAGGTCGGTTGCATGTCCTCCTGCACAGTCCATTATGAGGAGGACCTTGAAGGGCAGCCCTCTTTCAGCGAGGTAGAGTTTCATGCTCTGGATGAAACAGTTCAAAAACCACTCATTTGTGAGGGCTTTCGTGATCCATGCTTTCTTGTTGCTCATCCAGTAGACAGGCAGCAAGTCTTTGTTCTTGTTTTTCAAAGCATGCGGACGGTTGAACCTATAGATTAAGGCTGGCTTTATCATGAAGCCAGCAGCATTCCCACACATGATGAATGTGAGGCGATCCTTATGCGCGTTGAACCCTGGCCTTTTCAGTTCATCTCTTCCAAAAGAGACCAGTCTCATCCATATTAAGCACTTGTTCCGGAAGATAACCATTCTCTTCGATAATTTTCGGGAACTCTACTTCGACGTACTGTTTGACTGCCACTTGGTCTGCCGAGGAGGACTCCTCATACAGTGAAACACTCTGCAGGCCGTACCTCTTCTTAAAGTTTTCAACCCAGCCCTTGCTGGCAGCAAAACCATGTTTTTCTTGTGGCGCAGCAGTACTGGTACTAGGCTGAGATTCATCTTCATCGTCTTCGCTTGGTTCGAATCATGTGTCTATCGAGACTGATCTTCTTCTCCCGACAGTCCGAGATCCAAACCGATAGCGCATTCTCCATCTTAACAATGTTTTTATTTCTAGTGCTTTCCACTCGCTTAGTGTCCTTGGAAAAGGATATTGATGCCGTTTTCTGAATGTTCAGTTTCGTCTTTTTTGATGTACCGCACAGTCGACTCGTTTAGGCCGTAATGGCGTGCCACGTGGGCATAAGTTTTGCCCACAGCCAGCATATCTAACAACTTCACCTTCTCATTCACAGTCATCATCTTCTGCTTTTTCTTGGGCTCATTGAATGCCGCAGATGGTGCAGGACATTTAGGAGCCATTTTCGAGATAAATAAAATAGAATACTGTAAGGAACAAAATGTACAGAAATACTGTAGTGCGATAAGAAATCCAACAAAGCTTGAGCGAACTCGGCGTCTTCTGCCTCCCCTCGGGGATTTATTGATGTGCGAGACTACAGCATCATGTGTCTAAGCCAATCAGCTTGCGAATAGGAGGTCCCTGCAAGTTTCGGCGCAGATTTTGAAATTTGAATGAATATATATATATATATATATATATATATATATATATATATATATATATATATATATATATATATATATATTTTTTTTTATTGTTTTTCAATACCACGTTGCTCCAAGACCACAATGCTCAAATCGTGAAGTGGCAAGGGATGACTGTACACACACACACACACACACATATATATATATATATATATATATATATATATATATATATATATATATATATATATATATATATATATATATATTATAATCTTATAAACATGGCTCATTGGTAATGACAACCACATGAAACAATAAGGAATGAAGATAGTTTTTATGATCGATTTGAGCAGTGATGTGGTGCATTTGCCCTGACAGACACAGGACTACGTACAGAGTAAGTTAGAAAGGAGGCAGGTGTTCTTTAACTCTCTTTCGAGAGTGCTCATTGCAGCTTATTTTTCATTTTTTAAGTTGTTTAATTCAGTAAATGTTTAATAAATGTGTCGCGCGTCGTCAAATGTGAGCAAAACGCGGCTCATCCGGACCTCCGATCCCTCAAAGAAACAAGTTAATGTTGAGTCCGGACCTCCGATCTGTCAAGCGCGTTTTTAATGCCCCATCTCAAAAGCTCCGGCATTGGCTGTGCGCCACAAATGTGTGTTGTTTGTGTGTGTGTGTGTGTGTGTGTGTGTGTGTGTGTGTGTGTGTGTGTGTGTGTGTTTGTGTGTGTGTGTGTGTGTGTGTGTGTGTGTTTGTGTGTGTGTGTGTATGTGTGTGAGCAAGAGATAGAGAAAGAGAGAGAGAGAGTGTTTTTCTGTGTGTGTGTGTGTGTGTGTGTGTGTGTGTGTGTGTGTGTGAGAGACAGAGAAATAGAGAGAGAGAGAGATAGCGAGAGACAGTGTGTGTGTGTATGTGTGTGTGTGTGTGTGTGTGTGTGTGTGTGTGTGTGTGTGTATGTGTGTGTGTGTGTGTGTGTGTGTGTGTTTGTGCGTGCTTTAATAAAAATGTTTAATAATGGTTTAATTAATAAATATGTTAATACAATGGTTTAATATGCTCAAAAATGTTTATTTCACACAAAATTGGTGTACTTTTATCATTTTTAAAGGGTTTATGGGGTAGTCTTGGGAGCCTTGAAACGAATCACGCATTTTACATGTAAAATGCACCTCTACTTACGGAAACTCCAGGCAACGAAAAAGGCTGTACACACACACACACACACACACACACGCATATATATATACATATGTTTCCGTGTGTAGGGTATTTTTATTATAAATCACAAAAGCGATTAATGGACAATATAAAGAAAAAGAAGAAGAAGAAGATGTTACAGCTAAAACAAATAAACAAACCAACAAGCCAACCAATAATAATAATAATAATAATAATAAGCATCTTTTTTAATGTCCATGGGAATTTTGAATTTACATTAAAACAAGCCATGAAAATATTTTCTACAAACACTTTTTTTGTTGATTTTATGGAAAAGGTTATAATTATTTAGACAAGGGTTACTTTACTTTCAGTTCCATGAAAGTGTGTATACCTTCCCTGATCTAATAAAGCAGCATTTATATGATATGGCATTTCCATTAATTCGAGTATGTTTATTTATATAGCTGCCAACACCCACAAGCAGCAAGCACAATTAAGTCTGCACCTCTGTAGATAAATACAGCACGACTGCATGCAGAGCTGAGGAAGCTATCTGTTAGGATCCAGAACGGTTATAGTCTTTGATTGGTATGTTTGTAATCTGCATTTTATTTACATAATTTGGGTTCATTTCGCTGGTATGTGGTCTGGCATGTGATAAATGTAATTGACTCTCACCATGGTGCTTGTCTTTTTGTGATTTCTGCCCATCCCTGTCCTGATTGGCTACTGAAAAAAAAAATCTTCTTTCACAATTTTATGCTTTCTTTTATTCAGCTCTCTGTCTGTCATTGATTTACTTTAGTGCTGCCTGAATTCAGCATACTGCCCAATACTGGTGAGAAAGTGATGAAGCGAGAGAGAGAGAGAGAGAGAGAGAGAGAGAGAGAGAGAGAGAGAGAGAGAGAGAGAGAGAGAGAGAGGTTGTGCATAATGCGTAATAGTAAAAAAACAAACAAAAAACAAACAAACAAACAAAAAATACTCTGTCATTAATTTTTGCTTGAAAAGGAAATTATGGATTTCCACTGTGTTATGAGTCATAAATAGTTAGTTAAACTTTGTTTAACTAGTTTGTTAGGTTAACTTATTGAAAGCCTAGAATAGAGCATGCAGCATGTTGCATATATCTATGACCTGCAATTTAATTTCCCTTCCACCAGATATGTGCCTTATAGACAGGAAATCTCACCACATTAAATTTATTAATTAATTTGTAATATATATATATATATATATATATATATATATATATATATATATATATATATATATATATATATATATATATATATATATATATATGTCTCTGCTCACGAACATAATTGTTTACCAGAAAGTGTGTGTAAGGCGAAAAGTTCGTCTTCCGAACATTTATTTCCCATAAGAAACCATTAAAATGAGAATAATCCGTTCCCAGGTCCCCATAAAACATAATTTTCTACTAAATAAGCCGTAAAACTACACAAAAATATACCTTATTTTATGTATAATAAATGTGCTATTGTATTGTAATTAAAGAAATAAACTGTACTGTATAATAAAGTCGTTTAATTTACCTTTGTGATGATAGTTGATGGCTTGATGGAATGGAGTGGGAGGAGGAGGGAGGGAGGGACTTACTGTTTGGAAGGAGAGTTTGGAAACGCCTACTGTTTGGAAACACCCTTAGCCACACACGCACCCTTAATAGCTTCCTTGTTCTTAAGGATGGGAGCAATGGTAGACTTGGCGTACTGGTACTGGGACGCTGAGTCACACAAACGCACACCTCGTTCGTGTTTTTCAATGATCTCCGCCTGTGGTGGGGTCTTTTTCGGTCCCATAATAGCAAAAGTACACTCAATATGGTCCAAAATGTCTATCAAACACAAACCACTTCCGCATTCAAAAAAAGGGGTGACGAACTGTGACGCCATGAGCGTGCGTCAGCTTCTTGTGGCCGCCACCGTGGCGCTGTTCGACCGCGTGGTTTGATTCGTCCGCCGAAAACTAGTTCGTCAGCAGAGACTATATGCTCGCAAATTTAATGTTCTTGAGGCGAAAAGTTCGTGAGCTTAAGCGTTCGTCAGCGGAGGTTTTACTGTATATATATATCCGACTACAGCAGAGTCATCAGAAACCTCTGAAGATGGCAGGTCTCTGTGAAGTAGCTAAAGTCAGTGGTGTACTGGGTGAAGAGGTAAGGGAACGGGATGGGCCCTTGGGGCCCTCCGGTGTTGCTGACCACCGTGTGTGACATGCAGTGCTGCAGGCACACACACTGTATATCAGCGGTCAGGAACCTTTTTGACCTGGAGAGCCATAAAACCAAATTATTTCTAGATATATATTTTTTGTGAGCCATATAGTATTTTAAACATATAATAATAATAATAATAATAATCTTCTTCTTCTTTTCCTTTCGGCTTTTCCCTTCAGGGGTCGCCACAGCGAATCATCTGCCTCCATCTCACCCTATCCTTTGCATCTTCTCTTACACCAACGACCTTCATGTCCTCCTTCACCACATCCATGAATCGTCTCTTTGGTCTTCCTCTAGGCCTTTTGCCTGGTAGTTCCAGCCTCAGCATCCTATTACCAATATACTCACTATCCCTCCTCTGTACATGTCCAAACCATCTCAATCTAGCCTCTCTGACTTTGTCTCCAAAACGTCTTACATGAGCTGTCCCTCTGATGTGCTCATTCCTAATCCTATCTATCCTCGTTACTCCCAAAGAGAACCTCAACATTTTCATCTCTGCTACCTCCAACTCTGCCTCCTGTCTTTTCCCCAGGGCCACTGTTTCTAAACCATACAACATCGTTGGCCTCAACACCGTCTTGTACACTTTTCCTTTCATTCTTGCCGATACCCTCCTATCACACATCACACCGGACACTTTTCTCCAACCATTCCAACCTGCCTGCACACGCTTCTTGACCTCTTTTCCACACTCTCCATTGCTCTGTATTGTTGAGCCTAAGTACTTAAAATCCTCCACCTTCCTTATCTCTGCTCCCTGTAATTTCACCGTTCCTCTTTGGTCCTTGTCATTCATGCACATGTATTCTGTCTTACTGAGGCTAATCTTCATTCCCCTCCTTTCCAGGGCATACCTCCACCTCTCTAGATTTTCCTGCACTTGTTCTCTGCTCTCACTACAGATCACAATGTCATCTGCAAACATCATAGTCCATGGGGAATCTTGTCTAACCTCGTCTGTCAGCCTGTCCATCACCATAGCAAACAAGAAGGGGCTGAGAGCTGACCCTTGATGCAGTCCCACCTCCACCTTGAATTCGTCGGTCACACCGACAGCACACCTCACCACTGCCTTACATCTCTCATACATGTCCTGCACCACTCTAACATACTTCTCTGCCACTCCAGACTTCCTCATGCAATACCACAGTTCCTCTCTTAGCACCCTGTCATATGCTTTCTCCAGATCCACAAAGGCACAATGCAGCTCCCTCTGACTTTCTCTGTATTTCTCTATTAACATCCTCAAAGCAAACACTGCATCTGTGATGCTCTTTTTTGGCATGAAACCAAACTGTTGTTCACAAATCCTGACCTCTGCCCTTAGTCTAGCTTCCACTATTCTTTCCCATAACTTCATCAGATGGCTCATCAACTTTATCCCTCTGTAATTACCACAACTCTGCACGTCTCCCTTGCTTTTAAAAATGGGCACCAGCACACTTCTCCTCCATTCCTCTGGCATCCTCTCACTCTGTAAGACCTTGTTGAAAGACCTTTCTACTCTTCATCCTCTTCAATGCCCTCCTCACTTCACTAATCTTTGCTACTTCCTGGTCCTCAATGGTCACTTCTGCTACTCTTTTTTGTCTCTCATTTTCCCCATTCATCAGCTCTTCAAAGTACTATTTCCATCTTGCCAGCACACTTCTGTCATCAGTCAGTACATTTCCCTCTCTGTCCTTAATCACCCTAACATTCTACACATCCTTCCCATTTCTATTTCTGACCACCCAAAGCCTGCTTCAACTCCTCCTTGAAGACAACACGACCCTCTTCCTTTTTCAGTTTCCACCACTTTGTTGTCTGCTCTGCCTTTGCCTTCTTCACCTTCCTCACCATCAGCGTCATCCTGCACACCATCATCCTATGCTGTTTGGCAACACTCTTACCCATTACTACTTTGCAGTCACTGATTTTCTTCAAATTGCGTCTACACAAGATGTCGTCTACCTGTGTGCTCCTACCTCCGCTTTTATAAGTCACCCCATGCTCCTGTTTCTTCTGGAAGAAAGTATTCACCACAGCCACTTCCATAATTTTTGCAAAACCAATCAACATCTGTCCTTCTGTGTTCCTGTGTCAAAACCTGCCCATCACTTCCTCGTCCCCTCTATTGCCTGCACCAGCCTGTCCATTGAACATTGAAGTCTGCACCAATGAGCACTCCTTCAGCTCTGGGGGTACTCTGCATCACTTCATCTAACTCACTCCAGAATCTCTCCTTCTCTTCTAGCTCACATCCTGCCTGTGGGGCATAAGCACTAACAACATTGAACATCATGCCTTCAATTTCTAACTTGAGACTCATCACTCTGTCTGACACTCTTTTCACTTTTAGAACATTCCTGACAAACTCCTCCTTCAAGATGACTCCTACTCCATTTCTCTTCCCATCCACACCATGATAGAACAGCTTAAACCCTGCCCCTATGCTTCTACCCTTGCTGCCTTTCCACCTGGTCTCCTGAACACACAGTATGTCCACCTTCCGTCTCTGCATCATGCCAGCCCGCACTGTAGCTTTTCCTGTCATATTTCCAACATCCATAGTCCCTACTCTCAGTCCTAGACTCATGCCTTTCCTCTTCTCTCTATGCCTACGGCCACGCCTTCTTCGACCAACAGTTGCCCAGTGTCCACCAGCACCCTGTGCGGCCATTGTTAACCCGGGTCTCGACCGATCTGGTATGACATTCTTGTTTATGACAAATTTGGCAAATGTTCAACGTTGGATGCCCTTCCTGATACAGCCCTTTGCATTTATCCAGGCTTGGGGGAAGACGTGAGGATGAACACTGGGTTGTGCCCTCCCCGACAGCCGCATTATATATATATATATACATCCCTTGCTACTTTCTGAACTTCAATTAATGCAGCCGCATTCAGTGCCTTCGCAGTTTTTTTAAATAGATAAATAAATAAGGAAATTCAGGAACAATAGGTTGAAAAGTTACAGAAAATGTCACTGGTCAGAGAGAGATAGAGAGAGACTGTGTGTATGTGTGTGTGTGTGTGTGTGTGTGTGTGTGTGTGTGTGTGTGTGTGTGTGTGTGTGTGTGTGTGTGTGTGTTATTTAGTGTATGTATGTATGTATGTATGTATGTATGTACTGTAGGTTTATAAGTATATACATATATATGTATATATTTATCTGTCTGGCAAGGTATTTAAAATATCTGTACATACTTTGAAATAATTGTAATGAAGAGAAGACTATATATATGGAACAGATTTCGAGCAACTGTCAATTTTTCCAGAACTGTCCAGCCCATTTGATGTTTCCAAGATTTCTAAAATTTCATCATTCAGGTTACTTTTTCCAACTGTTGTTGTGAAAGTGCATGCATCTTTGAGATTTATCAAATTTAAACTGCATGGGAGGTGTACCAGGAAAAGAGGTTGCTGCCAAAAACAACATTAAAGCAAGACTGTACATTGTCAGTGAATGTAGTTTTGCAACAGTCAACACCACATGATTCTTGGTAGAAGAACCTCACACCAACTGTGAAACATGGTGGTGGAAATACAAACCGAATTCAAAAAATGTGGGACACGAAACAAATTGTGAATAAAAAATTGAATGCAATGATGTGAAAGTGCCAAATTTCAACATTTTATTCTGAACAGAACATAGATGACAAGGTCAAAAGGTTAAATTGAGAAAATGCATTTTAAAGGAAAAATATGTTGATTTTTAATTTCATGGTGTCAACAAATCTCAAAAAAGTTGTGACAAGGCCATTTTCACCACTGTGAGGAGTCCCCTCTTCTTCTTACCACAGTCTGCAAACATCTGGGGACCGAGGAGAAAAGTTTCACGTTTAGAAATAGGAATGCTGTCTCATTCTTATCTAATACAGGCCTCAAACTGTTCAAATGTCTTGGGCCTTCTTTGTTGCACCTTCCTCTTTATGATGAGACAATGTTCTCTAAAGGTGAAAAATCTGGACTAGAGGCTAGCCATTTCAAAACCACGATCCTTTTCCTACACAGCCATAATATTGTAATTAATGCTGCGTGTGGTCTGGCATCATCATGTTGAAAAATGCAAGGTCTTCTCTAAAAGGAGACAATGGCTGGATGGGAGCATATGTTGTTCTAGAACCTGAATATACCTTTCTGCATTGACGGTGCCTTTCCAGCTGTGCAAGCTGCCCATGCCACATGCACTCATGCAACCCCATATCATCACAGATGCAGCTTCTGAACTGAGCGCAGATAACAACTTGGTTTGTTCTTGTCCTCTTTAGTCCGGATGACATGGCGTCCCAGTTTTCCGTAAAGAACTTCAAATCGTAATTCGTCTGACCACCAAACAGTTTTCCACTTTGCCACACTCTGTTTTAAATGACCCCTGACCCAGAGAAAGTGCCTGCGCTTCTGAGTCCTGCTTTAGAAATGGCTTCTTCTTTCCACTGTAGAGTTTCAACTGACAACGGTGGATGGCAGCGTGGATTGTGTTCGCCCAGAGATCACGGGCATCCAGTCCAGTTTTTCAGCCTTGATTCGCTGAATCTTTGGATGATGTTATGCACTGTAGATGATGATAACTTCAAACTCTTTGCAATTTTTTGCTGGGGAACACCTTTTTTTTGATATTGCTCCACTATCTTTCTTCATTGGGGGAATTGGTGATCCTCTATCCATCTTCGCTTCGGGGAGACTGCCACTTTGAGAAGCTTTTTTATACTCAGTCATGTTGCCAATGTACCTCATTAGTAGTAATTGGTATTCCAGCGGTTTGTTATAAGTGCATTTGACTTTTTCAGCCTCTTATTGCTACCTGTCCCAACGTTTTTGAGATTTGTTGACACCATGAAATTTAAAATCAACATATTTTTGCATTAAAATCATAAATTTTCCCAGTGTCAACTTTTGACCTGTCAATCTATGTTCGATTCGGAGTGAAATATTGAAATTTGGCACTTCCACACCATTGCATTCAGTTTTTATTCACAATTTGTATAATGTGGCAACTTTTTTGTAATCCGGTTTGTATTTTGGTTTGGAGTTGCGCCTCTGTGCCTCATAGACTCGGCAGCCTTTACTATGTGTTTGGAGTTTTGTATGTTTTCCATGCATACCCATGGATTTCCTCAATTGACCCCAGTTCCCCATTACCTCCCAAACACATACCTGTAGCCGAATTGAATTTTCTCAGTCACTGCTGTGTGTGTTTTTGTGAAGCCCCAAGATAAACCACATTGCTATCCAGGATGTCTTCCTGTCTCGAACTCAGTTTTTAAGCGGCTTCGATACTGACAGCACTGAGGATGCCACAATGAATCTATAGCACCTTTTAATTGTACTTTTTACCACAAAGTTGGTTTGCAATAATCTGTCTCAAGTGAATTTATTGGCAAACTGAAGGTCATGACAAAAGCATTAAAACTCTGGTCTTTCAACAATCATAAACCATTAACTAGGCCACGGTCTACTAGCAAGAAGCACACATTGTCCAGAGATCACCTGTCTCACTTCAAGGTCATTTTCGAATGTGTTTTCATCAGACTTTAATGATTGTGTGTTTTCCTTCCATGTGTCCTCTCCATCTGTTCTTCCTTGTATTTTTGAGGTCTATCAGAAGCACATGTTGTTCACACATATCGAGTAATAGGTTCATGTCTGCCTAAAGAGCTCAGCAAATTGTATTGTTCATATCCATTTACTTCCATCTGATGTGCTTACTGTGGATAACTTTGCTGCTTTGTCTTTCCTATTAAAAAAAACATTCATAATTTCAACAAGAACAAACTTTGGGTATGAAATTGAGAACTTTGTAGTAGAAGGCTGAGATGTGTGTTTATCGATAAATATATGTATGAGAGTCTGTGTTTTGTGGGAATCCATATCCAGTGCTATTGTAGTGCTTTTACACTATTTGCTCTGCACTGTGTCAATCCTGCACTATTGGTGTTTGATGACAGTGTGTGTGCTTTAATCTCGTCTCACCGGAGCACCTGCATTTCCACTTTCACCACTAGCGAGAGAGGGTGAGTCATACACACTCTCCAGCACATCATTATTACTGTTACTGAGGACAAAAACACATAAACACAGCCATGTTTGTATTTATGGGTATATATGAGGAGATGGTGAGGTGTATTTTTCTTGTCTCCACAACGACCGCTGATGATGTGAGTCTTCTTTTTCGTCTTCTTTTCCCCTTTTGTTCGATCCCTGCCATTTGCTATATCAAAGCATTTATTAAAAATTGAGAATTAGAAGTTGCCATCACCAAGTTGCCAAGTTGCTGTGTTTAAATGCAGACCGTTTTCTGATGACTCCAAGTGGGCTATGAGAGGGTGAGAAGGGTCCAGCCAGTCATCGAGCAAACTCAAAAGATATACAAGCAGGAAGTGATGTGAGGTGATGTGGCGATCAGTGATCATGTAAAGTCAACAGAAGCCAGTGAGATGAAGTCACGACAGGTGAGATGTTCCCTCGAAATCTTTACAGTTTGAAGTTATTCTCTACTGTCAATTAATCTTTGGATAGCATTTTTCTACAGGATAGCGTAAATCACCAATCAACAGCTTTGATCTGTAAATAATACAATTTTGTGTGGTTAAAAAAGAATAAATAAAATAAAATGATGCACAGGTTACACTCCCCTCTATAATTATTGACACCCCTGGTTAAGATGTGTTCCTGAGCTTCTAATAAATTCAGGTTTTTTTATTTTTTTTTATTTATTTAATTTTTTTTAATAATATCAGACCACAATGGAAAAAAGAGGAAAACCTTTAATTCAAATTCATTTATTCCCACAGAATCTCACATTAAGAAATAATTATTTTACATCAAATCATATGTGCCATAATTATTATCCCCTGATATTAATACTTTATAGGGCTGCCTTTTACCAACAAAACAACACCTAATCTTCTCCTATAATATTTCACAAGATGGGGGAATACAGAGAGAGGATCTTGGACTGTTCCTCTCTGCACAATCTCTCTAAATCATCCAGCAACCTGGTCCTCTCCTCTTCAGCTCACTCCACAGGTTGAGGTCTGGGGAATGGCATGATCATGGGAGGAGCTTGATTTTGTGTCTGGTGAAACATTTCGGTGTAGATTTGTCTACATCTTTAGGGTCATTATCTTGCTGAAAGACCCAGTGATGGCCCATCTTTATGGCCATGCACTGTAAGAAGGTTCCCAGGACCTCTGGAAGAGAAACAGGCCACATCATCACCGATCCTCCCCCAGACTTCACAGTGGCCATGAGATGCTTTTCTGCATACTCGTCTTTTGTGTTCTGCCAGAGTGTTTCTTACCAAAGAGCTCTATCTTGGGCTCATCTGACCAAAGCACATGATCCCAGTTCCAGTATTGAAGAAGTTCCAGTATTGCTTAGTGAACTCCAGATGGTAGATATGGACAGGTGCAGATTAGGGTGAATTTTCATCTGCCTTACTTGAATGGTGTGTTCCTTTGTCTTCCCCATGTTGAAGAGTGGTTAAGAGAAATGGCCTCTGTGTCATGTCATATTTATACCGCAGTGAAACAGGAAGTGATGAATTACTAATGAAATGTTCATAGATACTCTAATCAACTTTGTAAACTACTATAGAAATAATGTAAATACTTCAGTTAAATTTATTTCCTCAGAATTCTTAGGGGTGCCAAAAATTATGGAACAGGTGATGTTATAGAAAATAATTATTTCTTACTCAGTGATGTTTTCCCCTTAAAATTGACTGGCGTTGAAGGCTACATTTTTTTTTCTACAATTTTAAGCTTGAGAGGAGATTGTACAATAAAAACGGAATTCATGTTAAGGCTTTTAATATATCTTAAACCAGGGGTACCAATACTTATTGAGGGCATTGTATTTGTCACTGTTGATATGTAGTTCTGTTCATATGAATACGCTGATGGTATATGTTTGGTTTTGTTGGGGGCCAGCCAGCTGGCATTGTTTGGAAAGTTTTGGTGGTGAGAAATAGACAAGAGTGTGTCACGGTCATGTTGTGGTGAGCATGTGCACCTCACAGTATGAAGGTCCTGTTTTTGACAAGGCTGTATCTGTGTGCAGAGTGCATGTAACCAATGGTCTTCCGGGCAATCCAGTATCCGTATACATTTCTTAGACATGCACATTAGGCTAATTGACTCAACTTACCCCTAGGTGTTAGCGCCGCAATAGATTGGCAAGCAGTTAAAGGTATAGCCTGCCTTTTACTAGAGTCAGATGAATTAGGCTTCAACCTCTATGTGAGTCCTGTAGGTTTGAGCACTTCAGTAAATTAATGAATGAACAGCACTGTATATACACAATGTTTACAATTGGCCTGGGGTATCCAGAATGGGATCAACATTCGAGAATGAGCGAATCGCTTTCTGTGAGTAAGCCCCTCCCCACGAAGGGACTATCTTTAAAAAGGCTGAGTCATATAACATCTGGTAGGCTCTCCTGATATTTCTGTTTCCAATCTTAACAAGAACATTCAATGTAACTTTCACCCGTTCTGAGTGAGGGTGGTAAGCTTCCTATTTCTCAGGCTCTGCCGTGTCGAATCTCCCTTATCATTGTTACCAGCTGTTCCACATCATTAGCTTTATTATATCTCATTAGGCAGTGTATACATTCTCCTTTGTTTGTCTGTGGTCTTTTCAAGTACTAATACTATTGAATTTTAAACTGCGGTGCATGCAGTTCCACAGTCAGTGTTCAAATAAAATAGAAACATTCATAGGTGGGCCAAAGGTTTGTGGGATACTATGGGTCTTGTTTCTGAGGATCAGCAGAACACAGAAATATTCACGGGTCAGGGTTAGGCCAAACCTGCTAACATTTTCAATCATTAATTTAACAAAAACATCAGTAGATATTATTCCTAGTAGTACGTTTATACCCTTAGAATATCCAGAACTCCACCCTTCAGCAAAAACAAGTTAATAAAAGTGTTCTGCATAATTAAAAAAAAAAATAATAATAATAACAAAAGCCCTTCAGTTGCATGTTATTTGATGTCCTGACCTTTTCAAATCCCCACCACATTTCAACAGAGGTTCAATAGGTCATTCCATTACTACGTTTCTTGTTTTTGATGTTAGATGTCAGAGGGTTCTTAGGATCTTTATCATATTTGAAAGGTCCACGTCTGGTTCAATTTAAACTTCCAAACAGATCATTTTATATTCGTATTATTTTCAAGCACTCTTTGATATGAGGCAGACTACATAATTGAGTCAATGACTGCAAATGCCCAGGCTCTGAGGCAGTGGAGCAACACCAAACCATAATGGTCCTACTGCCATGCTTCACAGCTGGCATGTGGTTCTTCTCTTGTTGACTATGGATATTATACTTGACGCAGTATCAAATCAATCAGTGTAATTTTGAGCTGGATTTTCTGGAGTATTCTTTTCTTTTTTTATCTATGCCATTGTAAATGTTTTTTAAACGATTACAGTAGAATTAGTCATTTCAAATAATGTAAAATAAATGATAGATACATAATCAGATATATTTTTTAACATTGTGTAAGACACGTATACTCCACACCACCTTTTTCTTTACATTTTTTTTTTTTTTTTTTTTTGCATGATGAAACTGCTTATCAACAGCAAGGAGAACACTAGACCCTAGATGTCAGATGTAATCCTAGGTTTATTCTCGGGCACATTGTCTGTGATCTCTGCTTTTAAAAGAGCACGGCGCTCCAGGACTTATGAGCATGCTGGGAGCATGATTGGAAAATAAAAAGGAGACAGCTCACATCCAGCAGATAAAACTTGACAGAATTGTGTTGCCAAGTTCATCAAGATCCCTACAATTGCACATCAAGGTCTGTTAAGCTCTGTTAAGGTTTGCTAAGGTCTGTTAACGTCTACTGCGCTCTTTCACACTTCTCACATTCTATCACGAGTCGTGCCAAATTGTAATATGCTGGGATAATCAACCACAATCAGTGCAATCACCACAATTCCTCCAAGATCATCACAAATCCAACAAGTTCCCTTGAGGTCATCATGATGTGATCAAACGACCTCCCAAACGCTTCACAGTTCTCTCAAATTGTGAGGATCATGTAAATCGTGCCCCATTGTAAACTCAGGGCAAGTAAGACAAGTTCAATCTGCAGGAGTTTCCAAGCAACAGCACCTTACCGGGTGAATTGAACATGTGATGAATATGGCTGTGGACCTGATATATATAATGGATATTTTTAATTATTTATTTAATATGAAAATGACTGCAAATTCTAACAATATGTGTCATTTGTTGGCACAGTAATGAAGTGGCCAGCATGTCCACCAAACATCAAGAACATCTTGGGTTCAGGTCATGGCACAATGTTCTCACTGTGCTTCTGTAGGTTTCCTCTAGACACTCTGAATGTTTCCTACAGTCCAGAGACATGCACATTAGGCTAATTGATTGTTCCAAATTGACCCCAAACGGGAGTGTACATGATTGTGTGTGCATTGGCCCTGCGATGGTCTGGTAAACTGTTCAGGGTTTATCCTGCCTTTTGCCCTGTGTCAACTGAGAGAGGCTCCAGCTTCCCTGCTACCCTAGTAGGAGTAAGTTTTTTTTTTTTTTTTTTTTTTGCAATTGAGTGAATGAGTGGGTGAGTAGTGCTGAAATGTACCACCTTCATTTGTAAGCATTGTACTGGTCTGGTCTGGTACCTTCCGAGTTGTAGGACGACTATTGGCGACCTGCCATGAAGGATAACACCTTGATTATCATCTTCATGGAGGTTTTCTTGGCAAGGATAGTGCGCAAGGATAGTGCAGTGGTTTGCCATTGCCTACTGCACGATGCGAACCTACGGGATATTTAGAACAGCCAATTAACCTACTGTGCATAATTTTGGAGTGTAGGAGGAAACCAGAGTACCCGGAGGAAACCCACACAAGCACGGGGACAACATGCAAACTCCACACAGAAACGCCTAGGCCGGGAATCGAACCCAGGCCTTCTTGCTGTGAGGTGGACGTACCAACCACTACGCCACCGTGCCGCCAGGCATTGTACTAAAGAGGATGGAATGTTTACTTGCCCACATATGTTGTAAACAGTCAACACTTTTTTATCGAGATGTATTTACTTATTACGGCTATTATTTTCAGCTCTTGGGCTTCACTCACTGTTGCTTTTCTCCAGTCACATCAGCACATTCTTTTTCAACAAAGCAACTATCAGCTGAGAACGCAAACAAACAAACTGACTTCTGCTCACCCAAATTAGCAGCGTGCTGAATTTATTTCAACACCAACATCAGAAACAAAGCTCGAGGGATCCTATTAGGTGTGTGGGCTCCATTTGATGTGTGATGTAGCAAAGCATGGCAATTTGGATATTAAAGGGTCCTCCAGCATTTCACTGACATATTGAACCGGACAACAGCTCACTGTTTCTATAGAACATCTGGCTACTTTAGGTGTAGTCAGCTGACTTTGTTAAGTACATTTTAGTCCGGTTTGAGTATTTTGCTTTTTGAAGATGTAATAATAATAATAATAATAATAATTAAAAATGTGTGATAAAAATAAAACGTGATAATAAGTGATAATCATAAAACAATTTTATATATATATATATATATATATATACATACATTCTTCTTTTATCACCTGAAGAGACAGATCTGTCGTGATAAATGAAGTTTCAATAGAAAGTCTTTGTCCTGTCTGTTTATATATATATATATATATATATATATATAGAGAGAGAGAGATATATATATATATATATATATATATATATATATAGAGAGAGAGAGAGAGAGAGAGAGAGATATATGAGTATCCTTATTCTCTTATATTCTGTTCATCATTTAAGTTTGCAATAATAAAGGAAGATCCAGGTCATTTAACTGGCTTTGCCAAGGTGGGACACAGTGACAATAATAAAATAAGTGACAATGTTGGTGAGTGGTGGTCGAGGGGTCGAGGAGCTGAATCACTCATCCGAAGGTTGGGGGTTCAAGCCCCACTCTGAACGGGTTGTCACTGTCCCCCCAGTGTGGCTAAGAACGGACAGCCATGTCTCTCACTGTCTATGGTGAGAGATTCATGTAAATGAACCATTGCTGCTTTTGACAAGAGTAGCTGTATAGCCGTTAGTGTGTTTCCGCCCTGTGATGGCCTGCTGAGCTGTCCAGGGTGTACCCTGCCCTCGCCCCGAGTCGGTTGAGGTAGGCACAAGCCTCCTCACGACCCTGAATAACAATCGGATCCAAAAATATTTGAGGCATCTGATTTTAAAATAAAACAAGAGTTCGAACAATTGTTTTTATATGGAACTACAGAAATTACTCAATCAAAGGCTCCTGTGTATTGTGTTCATTTAAATCAAAATGCTGGTGACACGGTGGTGTACTGGCACCTCTGAAATGGTCCTGGGTTCATTTCCTGGGCTCATGCGTTTCTGTGTGGAGTCTGCGTGTTCTCCCCGGGCTTGTGTGGGTTTCCCCCGATAAGCCCGGTTTCTTTCCACAGTACGAAGACATACACATCAGGCTAGTTGACTGTTCCAAATTGACCCTAGGGTTGAGTGTGAATGTGTATGGTTGTGTCGGTGTTGCTCTGCAGTGGTCTGGTGAGCTCATGATGCTACCTCTTCTCATATTAGCAATAATAATATTCTCATAATAGCAGCCTCCCCCCCACCCTAGTGGTATTAATCAGTTCGGCAAATGAGTGAGTAAATCCAAATAAAGACTTTTTTTTTACCAGGCAGTGTACATATAACACGATATTATTTAGTGTATCTCATTATGTAACAAAAATAATTTTAAGTATCAGAATTCTTCTTCTTCTTCTTCTTCTTGAGTTTATTATACAATATTAAACAGATAAATTGTTGTGTACATTTGTGTTCTTTGCACCTTAAAATAAAATGAAGTGCCAATAAGTTTCAGTTAAAACTTAATCCTGACTATTACTAAGAGACAGAGGATAGAAAAGCCTAAATATTTTATTAAACAGGACATGTTCCATTAAACGCGACCCCTCCCCCTCAATAATGTGACTTTTGACTCTATTTGTTGATAATTAAACTATGTGAGATGCTTTAGGGAGCAATGACACTTCACGCACCCGTTATCAGCTCTATTAATGGTAAGCTCTTTACGTTTCTCCTCCAGTATGACTCGGAAACTAAGGCCTCTTTGTTGTTAACTTCAAAGCAACACAGCATGTGGCAACATGAGGAGAAAAAAAAACAAAACAAAAAAAAAACAACCTTCTATCAGCAACAAAATTGAGATGTTTTAAAATGCACATACAGGATCACACACATCCAGGAGCCTAATGAAATTAAACTCCTGCTGGCTTTTCAAGGCGAATCAGTACATTAAAAGCTGTCATGTGGACCACATTTGTACAGCCTGTGACACCAGCGACAAAGAACTGATGATGGAGACAGACAGAGCGAGACAGGCTGAAAGAGACACACTTTGTTTTCCCCTGACAGCCGATTTTAAATATTTAATGCATATATACAGTTTTTAAACAAGGCCACTAAAAGAAACTCTGTAAACATTGATCTCACATTAAACAAATCGAAAAAAAAAAAAAAAAAAAAAAAAAAAAAAAGGGATGAATGATGAGATGGCCTTACTCGGTGACACTTGCCAGCACCAATCAAATGGCAGCATGTAGCCCTGACGCTGGGTGTCATCTGTTTGGCTTTTGATGCTGATAATGGAGACTACAATTCCGATGTAAATGGGTTCGCAGCAGCAGGCTCACTATTACCCACAGCAAACATTATAGCATCAATACCAATTTGCCGGGAGGCCCAACTGATTCTGGCACTAGTTAGTTTAAAGACATTCACTCTGACTGTGAGGCGAAATTTACTCCAAGCTGTCAATGCATCAAGCACTCATGACCCTGTGAGAATAAAGCTTTTCTCTCCCTTCTCCTTTCATTTGCATACAAGTGGGGGAGAATTTTCCTAGTTGCACACATGGACAGTGGTTAAAGTTCCGCACCAGTGAGTTTGTATTCCAGGGCGTCTGACATCTCAGACTTATTATGTGTGAAAGATTCATTGTATTGTATTGCAGGCATTTACACACAGATAAACAAAACATTCCCTCAGTCCTGCACCTTCAATCGCAGCTGTTAATATTATCCCTTTTTTTTTTTCTCTCATGTGATGGGTAAGCACGAGGAACAACATAGTTGCTACATGACATACGAAATGTTATTTTTAACCTAAACTTCCTATTCATACATTCATGCATTTATTTATTCATTTGTTGAACCACGCTATCCCAATAGGATCTCTAGAGCCTATCAATGCCAACCCAGGTTGAAGGTGGGGTACATTCTGAACAGTTCATCATGGGGCCAGCACAGACACAACCATTCACACTCCCTCTTGGGGACAATTTTGAATAGACACTGAGTCTCATCGTCATGTTCTTAGACTATGATCCATCGTCAAGAAATCATTTATTATCCTGATCAGGTTGATGGGAAATGCAGAGCAAATCCCAGCAACACAAGAGATTCCTCATTCTCACTGAACCGCCAATCTACTGCAATTCACTGTACAGCGCGCCCAGTCATTCACATGTAGTGCTAATTTAGCATCACCATTCGTCCTACCTGCATGTTTTAGATTAGATTAGATTAGATTAGATTCAGTCTTATTGTTATTACACATGTAACACATACAGGGTAACAAAATTCAGGTTAGCATTCAATCAGAAGTGCAGAGAGCAGCAAGTGCAGTATGTAGACTATGAGCAGTGTGTAAAGTTAGAAGCAGTTATGCACAGATTTGGACAGCGTAAAAAAGGTAGAAACAGTCATGCACAGATTATGTATACATAAATTATGTGTGCAGTTATTTACAGATATAGGGTGTAAGGATGTAGCATTGATTTACATAGGAGCAATATACTATACCGAAGAATAAAATGTGCAAATGTAATGTACAAATATACAGCATGTCTATATGTCTTCCTTTCGGCTTTTTCCCTTTTACTCGGGAGTCGCCACAGCGAATCATCTGATTCGCACGTTTGATTGGCAGAGGTTTTTACGTCGGATGCCCTTCCTGTCACAACCCTTTTTTATCAAGGGACAGAAACACGCTGACGACTTTGCAGCTCCTCTTTACAAAAGTCAGCAATGGTTCCTTTACATGAAGCTCTCACCATAGACAGTGACAGACATGGCCCGCCTTTGATAACCCAGTTAGCCGCACTGGGGGGGGGGACAGTGACAACCTTGTGGAGAGTGGGACTCGAACCCCCAACCTTTGGATCAGCGATCCAGCGCCCTATACCAATAGACCACCACTTCCCACATTATGTATAATTGTAATATGCAAACATGCAGATGTGCTGTGTGTGAACGTATACATAAATATAATATAATATATACAGTGTGCTATGAATGCATATACAGTAGTGGAAGAAAAGTACTGTGAATGAACTATAATAGTGGAAGCATGTACATGAATGATCTGAATGGTAGTGATATGGTGTAGTGTGGATGGGATGGAAAGGTTCAGCAGGGGACTGACCTCAGTAGGGAGACAGCTGTGAGGAAGAAGCTGTTCCTAAACCTGCTGGTTTTTGTTCGAACGCTCCTGAAGCACCTTCTGGAGGGGAGGAGCTGGGAGAGTCTGTTGGCAGGATGAGAGGAGTCTGTGAGAATGCTGTGCATCTGGCGAAGACATCATTCTCAGGGACTCCTCTCATTTTTTGTGGCCAGTGTGAGGAAACTTATGTGGAAATAAGAAAAACAGTCAAAACTCAACACAGACCATAATCGGAGCACATGCGCAAATCCCAGGAACCTGGCGCTATGAGGAGGGAATATAACTGTCATGGCACACGGTGACTATCCTATAAAAGCAAAACAAAATCAAGGGCAAAAGCCTCCAATTGATCTGTGTCACTCTATGTTCTGATCAATCAAGCATTAACACCTCCAGCCGATTGTGCTACAGTAGCACTTCTGTGGGATCAGACCAGACATACTAGTCTTCATTCACCATGTGTGTCAATGAGCCTTCAGCATCTATGACACTCTTGCCAGTTCTTCTTCCTTGGACCAACTTGGTATGCTGGTAGGTTCCTACCACTGTATACCAGGAACACCCCTCAAGACCTGTCGTTTTGGAGATGGACAGGCTAAGTTCTTTAGTCATCACAACATCGCCTTCATTAAAGTCACTCAGATCTTTACACTTGGTGATTTTTTTTTCTTCATCTACCTCAACACAGTGCTGGTCTTCCATATTTGTTGCACTCTTCCCCTGACCATGCTGCAAAGCTAGTTAGAAATTTTTGCAGAACATCTGGAATCCACACCTGTAATAAAATCGGGCCTCAGCTTACATAGCATGAAGGTTGGCGCAGTGCAAAAGGTACAACAGGATCACATTAAAATACTGCAGTCCCTTTCTGTCTGTCTCTGGCTGTTTTTTCTCCCCAAAGCTTTTGGCTGCAGCACAAACAGAATCATTAAACTGTTATTCTAAATACTGGTTTGATGCTGACTTCAAAACCCATGTCGAGGTTGCCTGCATAGTGTCTGTCACTGGATAGAGACAAATTTAACACCAGTTTGAGAAAAACAGGCAAGTGCTAACGGATTTATTTCAAATGCAGTGTAATGATATTACCTTAAAGGTTGCTATTTATGATCACCCAGGTGCCAATTGCTTTATTAACACATGCCTTTTTGTTTTAAAAATCCAGTTTCATTCTCTTTGATATACGAAAAGTACCATTTGTCAAAACATTACCTAGCCTTTATTTGGAATGTTCCAAGACATTTCTGCTGTCTAGACTCACCTCATAGCTGTTCAGGAGATATTTACAGAGGTACAGAGGTGGGAAGCAGTTCCATGGGAAATAAAGCGGTCTGTGCACTTACCAACCAACTTTTGGAGCAAAACTTCTTCAACTCATTCAGGCTTCTGTTCTACCCCACTGCCATATCAGATACACATAGGCAACCACTGACAATCATGGACGATAGGAAAATCATTCCAAACTGGGCTCCACAACCGCCCATGCTTAATCCCATAAATGATGCTCATAGATCTTTGTCCCGCCCTGTGCCCTGCCCCAGGGTCATCTGTACCCTGTAATCCCCTATCCACCCTGATGATATCCAGCAAGTTCTATTTGTTACATACAATACCCTATGATAAAATTTGTCATAATATACCTACTGATAATAAAATTCAAATGACAATCACTAGCCATTTAAAGAAATCTTCAGACCTGTGCTGATCATTTATTCCAATGGCTCAAAATGGAACGTATAGGATCACCAGTGAGGTGCTTCCAGGGGAGGCGGGTGAGGCAGAGCCTCCCCTATCAATCTTGAGAAGAAAAAAAAGTTATTCATAAAATATAATAAATGTTAATATTTGTTAGCTGGTATGTATTACAAACTGTTTTACCATTCAAATCCAATTGCGTCGATCACAAACTACGCTGGTATCTTCTTTTCTTTTCGGCTTTTTCCCCGTTCTCGGGAGTCGCCACAGTGAATCGTCTGATTCGCACATTTGATTTGGCATGGGTTTTTACGTTGGATGCCCTTCCTGTCACAACCCTTTAGCAAGGGACAGAAACATGCTGACGGCTTTGCAGCTCCTTTTTACGAAAGTCAGCAATGGTTCTTTTTCATGAACCTCTCACCATAGACAGTGAGGGCCATGGCTTGCCTTTGATGACCGAGTTAGTTGCACTGGGGGGTGGGGGTGGGGGGCAGTGACAACCTTGTGGGGACTCGAACCCCCAACCTTAGGATCAGCGATCCTGCGCCCAATCCACTAGACCACCACTACCCACAAACTAAGCTGCTATGTGATGCAAATAACGTGTCGCTCTCCCGCTACATATCGCAGATGAAATGCTTTCAGACACTCAGATTACATGCTCTGCCTTTTCATAATCCGGATAATGTATAAAATAGAGCAGGTGCTAACAGGAGGAAACACAATATCACACCCCACATCAAACCCCATACTAACTGTGCAGACAGTTGTAACATTGCCTCTTCTCTCTTTGGCATTGATTTGATGCTGTTGTCAATTAAATGATGAATAATAAACTATTTTGAGTTCATTTGTATTTGTAAATCCGAGTCTAAAAGAGTCAGTGCCTCACCATCTGTCAACCTTACGGCTCTTCACTGACTATTACATATTTTACAAATAACAATCTGCATGTTTCAGATAAACAACTAATCATTAAAAAATGTCACAGATCCTAACTATTTTGCATTCATGCATCATTCATTATTTAATTACATTTTTGAATGACTTTATCACTTATTAGCTTCCTTCTGGAGCTGTCGGATTGGGTTCTGACTTTCTATCCGTCCCATTTTAGTTTTCGGACATCTACATGCTGGACACTGAAGCTGGAGCTCTCAGACTTGGTACGCTGGCCCACTACTATGGATGTTAGGATGAGTTTTTGTGAGTGACCTTGACCTATTTTTCAAGGTCAGAGAAGCGAAATTGTATAATATTAGGTTTCTGGACATTTCCTTGAAGCGAACAGAGTACCTGAAGGAAACCCACACAAACACAGGGAGGACATCGAAACTCCAAACTGAAACACCCTTGCCAGGTCCGAGTACCCAGGACCCTCTTGCTGGGAGACAGATATGCTAACCACCATACCATTGTACATACCATTGTAATGGGGCAGTGGGCAGATGCTTCGCATCTGCACGGGAAAATGAACAACCCCGCCCTCCATGAGTTTCCTGCTGCCTTGCAGGTCGGCCTTGGCTGGTCAAAGGCTATGGGAGTAAACCCAGATAGAAAATCCGGTAAGGAGGCCCGAAGGCAGTTGGCCGAGCTCTGTGACGCCCTCTGACACCTCCTGCAGCCGCGCTGGCACCGGCTGTACTGGCTTGCCTTTCCGCCGGACTCTGACAGCAACGCCGAGAGGGGGATCCTGGCACTGGGCACTCCAGGATCTCCATACCACTTGCCCAGGCCTGCACCTGGAGAGGTCACTCCAGCTTCGCTGTCTCAGCATAGACATCAACACGGGAGCAGCAGACACCAGTGATAAGCCCAGGCTCGTTTGGTGTAGAGCCGGGCGCTAGGGGTTGCTCGACGGTGGGAGGAGTCCTCTGACTCCATTGGGAAGTTACCGCCGCCTCAACCCGGCAGCCCCGGCAATAAGGTACTACCCGCCACACAACTTGCTTGCTTCATCGGGTGTGTGAAGCTTAGATCAAAATCGACAGGCTTGTTGTAAAATTGAGCACCAGGCAAACACAGAAAGAAAAAGACAAAGCAACCGCCAGCCCTGCGGCTGGCAACCTGGAAACGTCCAGAACGATGTGTCCCGGCCTCACTGACGACCTCCAGCAAGTCGACGACACAAGGAAAACCGCCATCATTAGCCGTGAGCTGGCCAAGCGGAACATCGACATCGCCGCCCTACAGGAGACACGCCTTGCTTCAAGTGGCAGTCTCAAGGAGAAGGACTACACGTTCTTCTGGCAAGGTCTGGAGGCAGACGAGCGACGACTCTATGGGGTTGGTTTCGCAGTTCGCAACTCCCTGCTGTCGTCAATTGAACCTCCTTCTCAGGGAACCGAGCGCATCCTCTCACTCCGACTCACCACCTCCTCGGGACTTACACACATTTTCTGCGCCTACGCCCCAACACTCGGCTCCACAACTGAGGCAAAAGATGCATTCTACGAGGAGCTTGAGGCAAGGATCAGAGAGATACCAGTGAAGGAAAACCTGTTCCTGCTTGGAGACTTCAATGCCCGGTGGGAGCAGACTGCACCGCCTGGCCACGCTGCATTGGACACTTTGGCATTGGCAAGCTCAACGAGAATGGACAACGGCTACTTGAGCTCTGCTCCTTCCATGACCTCGCCATTACCAACACCTTCTATGCCACCAAGCCCCACCACAGAGTTTCATGGAGACATCCCAGGTCGAGGCACTGGCACCAGCTGGACTTCGTCATCACCAGGAGACCCATGCTGAACCACGTGCTCTGCACACGTAGTTACCATAGTGCAGACTGCGACACTGACCATTCCTGGTCGGAAGCATGGTGCGTCTACGACCCAAACAGATCCACCGCTCCAAACATAAGGGCCAGCCCCAGATCGACACTGCCAGAACTTCAAAGCCCGAAGCTGCGCAAATGCTTTGCTGAGGCCATCGACAACGCCCTGGAAGACTGCCCCACAGACAACGCCACAGCACGCTGGGACTTCATCCGCGTTGCCGTTTTCCAGGCCGCCTCTGACTCCTTCGGGAAGAGAGTCAGGAAAACGAGGACTGGTTCGAGGCTGGGATTGAAGATATGGAGCCTGCCATAGCCGCCAAGGGTGTTGCGCTCCTTGAGTACAAGAGGAAGCCATGCGAGAAATCACTGGCCACCTACAGAGAAGCCCGCAACAATGCCAAGAGGGTCGCCGCAGGTGCGCCAACGACTACTGGCTGAAGCTTTGCAGCGATATTCAGACCTCTGCGGACTGTGGAAACACCCGTGCCATGTATGAGGGGATGAAAAAGCTTTGGACCAAGTGCCACCAAGATCGCACCCCTCAAATCCACCTCCGGCGACATCATCAAGGACCGTGGGGAGCAGATGGAGAGATGGGCCGAGCACTATTCAGAGCTATACTCCAGAGAGAATGTTGTCACTGACACAGCCATGGAGAACACCATCCCACTGCCCACCATGGAAGAACTCGACTCGCCACCTACCATCGAAGAGCTCAGCAAGGCCATTAACTCGCTGTCTAGCGGGAAGGCACCAGGCAGCGACGGAATCCCTCCAGAGGTGATGAAGGCTGCAAAGAGAGCTCCTCCTTGGGCATCTCCATGAGCTTTGCTTCAGTGCTGGGAAGAAGGAACGATACCCCAAGATATGCGAGATGCGAAGATCATCACGCTCTACAAGAACAAGGGCGACCGCAGCGATTGCAACAACTATCGTGGGATCTCTCTTCTCAGCATTGTAGGGAAAGCCTTTGCAAGGGTAGTCCTCAACCGCCTGCAAGTACTTGCAGACCGTGTGTATCCCGAGTCGCAGTGCGGGTTCGGGCAAAGCGATCAACCATTGACATGGTGTTCTCCCTTCGGCAGCTGCAGGAAAAGTGCCGTGAGCAGCGGCGTCCTTTGTTCCTCGCTTCATCGATCTGACCAAGGCATTCGACTTGGTCAGTCGGTCTGGCCTCTTCACCCTCCTCCAGAAGATTGGATGTCCCACCAAGCTCCTGAAGATAGTCGAGTCATTCCACGACAACACGTCTGGCACAGTTCAGTATAACGGAACATCATCAGACCCCTTTCCAATCAAGAGCGGTGTGAAACAAGGGTGTGTCCTGGCCCCGACACTTTTCGGCATATTTTTCTTTGCTCCTGCGCTTACGCATTCAGCGAGTCCGAAGATGGCATCTTCCTCCACACACGGAGTGATGGGAACCTCTTTAATCTCGCCCGCCTCAGGGCAAAGACCAAGGTGCGCAAGGTCCTCATCCGGGATATGCTCTTTGCTGACGACGCTGCCCTCACTGCTCACTCTGAAGCCGCCCTTCAGCAACTCATCAATCACTTCGCGGAGGCATGCACAGAGTTTGGACTCACTATCAGCCTCAAGAAAACCAATATCATGGGTCAGGATGTCAGCACAACTCCCACAATCAACATCGGCGATTACACCCTGGAAGTGGTGGACAAGTTCACCTACCTTGGCTCCACCATCTCCAGCAACCTATCCCTGGATGCTGAGCTAAACGTAAGGATAGGCAAAGCAGCAACATCCATGGCCCGCCTAGCGAGCGTGTGTGGAACAACCCCAGGTTGACCCTAAACACGAAGATGAAGGTGTACCAAGCATGCGTGTTGAACACGCTTCTATACGGCAGTGAGGCCTGGACCCTATACATGCACCAGGAGCGAAGACTAAACGCCTTTCACCTGCGCAACCTCAGACGACTCCTCGGCATTACCTGGCAGGATCGTGTCTCCAACTCGCGTCTTGGCCCAGGCAGGCATGTCAAGCATGTTCGCCATCCTCTCCCAGAAGCGCCTGCGCTGGCTCGGACACATCTGCAGGATGGATGAATTCCGCATTCCAAAGGACATCCTCTATGGCGAGCTCGCCTCAGGAACACGACCAACAGGACGACCCGCCCTGCGCTACAAGGATGTCTGCAAGAGGGACCTGAAGTCATGCAGCATCAACCCAGTAGATCTCGAGGCAGCGAGCTCCGACCGCTCTAGCTGGCGTGGAAAGGTAAAATCCGGTGTGCAGCAGGCCGAGGAGGCGAGAGAGATCCAGCATGAGGAGAAGAAGAACCGCAAACAGCAGAGAATTCTGTCTGCCACAGCCTGCCCCACGATCCCTACTGCAGAATACACTTGCAGCAAGTGTGGTAGGAGCTGCATCTCCCGCATTGGCTTATTCAGCCACAGCCGGCGCTGCAGCCTCTCAGCTAATTGATAGACCTGCCTAGGTGCAGACTCCATTGTCTCTAGAGACAGACGGATGCCAAGAGAGAATTGTACTGCCCCTGTGCCGATCACATTTTCAGGTAGGTTCAGGTGTAGCCATAAAAGGTACGCGTGTGTTGACACAAGTCCCCTGAAATCTATCCAGTAATACTTTATAATATCAAGAAGCTACTTCACTGCTTTCATAGATTTTGCTAAATCCATAGTGACACCATCTTGGTGTATCTCCTATGTATGTTATTGCACCTGTTATAACCTGTTATGAGTCCCTCTCCTGATTGCCAGGTTCACGGGAGATTTTCTCAACATCACGTTTCCTGGCAATATTAAGTCGGTTGAAGAGGGATCCGCACCCCCCCCCCCCCACCACCACCACCACCACCCTGACCTCAGGCCTTGTGACTTTTTTCTGTGTACACCACTAAGCCCTGTGACCTGTCACAGCTTGAAGAAAGATTCCGCCTGCATTGAGGTCAGAGAAGTGATGCTGTAAAATGTTGGAGAGGCCTGCAGTTTAGTGTGGCTGAAGGTTGTTGATAATTAATTCACTCACATGGAGCATCTTCAAGGTGTTGGAACATGATGGTAGGGAGCACCACATGGGCTGTTGATTATATACCCCACCCCTTTTGGGACTGTCTCGAGCTTTCTTCTAACCCTAAAATGGATAAATACACAGTGGGATGGCAGTGCACATATTCTATGACATCGTGGTTGAACATTAGTAGAATTTATTTGAGAATTATAAATGAGTGAAATTATACATAAACTCGTTTGATGTGAGATGATCCATAGGGTATAAAAGTCAAATAACTGAAACTAGCTTTTCTTCTTGTTTCCTCACTGTTTAGATATCAAACTGTATTTTTGTGGCATTTCAGGCATATAAATAAATAACTGGCCGGAGGATTTCTGGGCAGCTGAGACGTCCCAGCTAACACTGTTGCGGACGTGTTCTGTTGGTTTATGGCTAAAATGTTCAATCTGATTCCGGGAAGGATTTTTCAGCTGTTTTCTTGGTAGATTACACATCCTTTTATTTTTACATACCCTTCTGTTGAGATTGGCAGCCAACTAAGTTTTTACTGCACACTTTCAAGTGCCATGTGATTGGTGCCTGCTCTTCAGTGGTTTGCGAGTGGTACACGCTCTCAAGTGCTTTGTGAGTGCTGCACTTTTTTGAGTGCTTGGTGTATGATCAAGTAGCTCTGTTGTTTTCTTTTAAAAGTCTTCACTTGTACCCTTTTAAACATCACATCCTGCACTCACACAGCTAACATGTGAATGAAATAGATATGGATCTATTTGTAGGTCTTGTAACTAATACTATTCAGAACGATAATGCAATGCATCATGGGAAGGTGTAAAAAACATTCCTTCATGTTTTAGAAACTTTCTCTGCACCCCCCCTCACTCTCTCCCTCCCTCCCTCCCCATTACTCTCCCTTCCCCTCCCCTCTCCCCCCTCCACACCTCCTCCCCTCTCCCCCTCCACATCTCTTCCCTCCCCCTCCACACCTCCTCCCCTCTCCCCCACACCTCCCCACACACACACCTCCTCCCCTCTCCCCCTCCACACCTCCTCCCCTCTCCCCTACACATCTCCTCCCCTCCCCTCCACACCTCCTCCCCTCTCCCCCCACACCTCCCCCCACACACACCTCCTCCCTCTCCCCCTCCACACCTCCTCCCCTCCCCTCCACATCTCCTCCCTCCCCCCACACCTCCCCACACACACCTCCTCCCCTCTCCCCCTCCACACCTCCTCCCCTCTCTTGTAGCATCCAACGAGGTCAGTCCATTTGCATTTCCTGCACAGCACTGCACTACACTACACAGCAACTGCAATTATCTTTGCATTACTCATTTTCTGACATTTTAGATAATCTTCAGCACCTTCTTTTGTACTTCTGGCTGGGTTAAAGTATTTTTTTGAATTGATGCACCCTGATGCTTTATAGATTTCTAGAACATACAGAGAAATGGATGTCCTTGCGTTTGATATATAGTTCTGATTTGAATTATACATGCATTTAGCATATTTTCACTGTCATTGACTGAAATTGATGCTTTTTATATTTTTGAATGGTGTGTTCCTGAAGCTCCCTGTGATGAGAACATCAGCAGAGATCTAATTTTGCTGTATGCAACATACACTTATTAAATTACATTTAGTGTGCTAATTATGATAGTTTATTTGTGAATATTGCATTCAATAATAATAATAATAATAATAATAATAATAATAATAATAATAATAATAATAATAATAATAATAATACATTTATGTAAGTCCATTACATAATGGTTTATTACAAAAAAAAAAAAAAAAAAAAGGAACTCAACCTAGACCTTTTAGCAAAATTAGACTTTTTCTAAATGCCATTTAAGTGTTCCTCTGCAGTCCCATCACGTAAAAACAAGCAAATTGCATATGTCCTCTGTTTGACATTACCTTTTAATATTGGACATCAATCTTCTCTTACAGACAAGGTTACCAAAAGAACACACTTGCTCACAAGGTTGCAACTGCAATACATTAAAACAGGAAATTACACCCTCGTAGAAAGCAAACAGACGTTGGTGACAATCACTGCATTTAAAATGGGATTTATCATTTTCTGAAATTTAACAGAATTTATAAACTTCCTGCTGTGATTGACTCCTCAACGGTTTGAAATGGTACAAAGCAAGGTCCCTGTAAGATATCTCCCTTTCAGGAATTGAATATAATTGGTGAGTTAATTGTCAGAGCCTCTCTGGGATTAGTTTAGTGCATTATAAAAGGTTTGATCGGTTGGGTGTAGCTGTGAGACACTATCTGTCTCTTCTTTTCTTCTTTCTCTCTGCTCTGACTCTCTGACTGCAAAACACCTCTGCAGCTTTTTTTATTTTCTCCGTGACATGTTTCTTTAGAATGTCTTCCCCTTGTTCCCTTCATAGCTTGTACTGTACCCCCCCCCCCCCCCAACAAAAGGTATAACCCTCAGTTGAAAAAGCTTGTGTCAAAGAGAGTGTTGTTCTACCACTGTAATTTGGCTGGCTTTTTAGAAGGCCAGCTTAATGAGAGCTCAGGGGAGTGGGGCTGCTGGGGCTTCTGGGAAGTGGCTGTCACCAGCTCTTTCTGTCTTCCACTTGGCGATTCACTCGGAAAGGACGAGCAAGAGAATCTGAGAGAAAGCACACACACACACACACACACACACACACACACACACACACACACGCACACACACACACACAAACACACACACACACACACACACGCACACACGCACACACACACACGCAAACACACACACACAAACACACACACACACACACACACACACACACACACACACACACACACACACACATGTCATATGCCACATTCTGATTTCCTATATTTTGACGTAATCATTTTTGATTGCCAAACAACTTTTATATAACACAAACGATAACCCAGGTAAACATTCATTCATTTTCTGAACCATTTATTCTTGATTAGCATTACGGGGAAGCCGGCATCCATCTCAGCCGACTCTGGGCAAGGGTAGAGTACACCCTGGACAGCTCACCAGGCCATTGCAGTACAGAAACAAGCTGACAGCTATGCAGCTCCTCTTGTCAACAGTCAGTGATGGTTCTTTGACATGAACCTCACACAACAGACAGTGAGAGACATGGTCATCCTTTGATAACTCAGTTACCTCGACTTGGGCAATGATAACTTGTTGAGGGTGGAGCTTGAACCCCCCAATCATGAGATCAGTGATCCAGCACTTTACCATCAGGCCACCACTGCCCCGAGGTAAATAATACTCTATTTTTAAATAATCTTGTGTTTTACTGAAGTTCCACTAGCACCTATAAAATACGTGTGACAAAAGCACTTAAACCAAATGTAACTAAATGGTTAAAACCAAGCAGAAGATTGCTGACTGTTACAGCCTTGTTGAGTTCAGACTTCACAACTGATTGAGCAATGTGAAGTTTCTGCCCCAATCCAAAGGAATTGTAGAAAACCTGGAAAAGTGAGTATTTGAAATATGTCAGTTAGGAAAGGGTTACAAATCAATCTCACCAACTCTGGGACCCCAGAAAACCAGAATGTGGGCCACCATTTTCAAAAAAAGATAATAAAATGAAACAGTGGTAAATGTACTTTTCTCTCAGTTCACTTAATGGCGGTGCTCATAATGTCACCATTAGAATGACTCTGTTCAAAAATAGTGTCCATGGGAGAAAGGTAAGATTGCTTAGTAAGAGTAATGTAAAGTTTTCATTATGTTTCATAAAAAACAAACAAACAAACAAACAAAAAACAACAAAAAAAAAAACAGCCCATACAAAATTAGTCCACTTTGTGATAATGTTCCATGTACAGATTAGTCAAAAGTGTAACTTTTTTGGACAACACAGTTCTCATGACATCTGGAGTAAAGCAAATGCAACTTTCCACAATGACAACATCATGCCCATAGTAAAGCATGGTGGGGATAGTATAATGGTGTGGGGATGCTTTGCTTCAGCAGGGTGATGGCTTGCCATTATTGAGCCAAAGATGAATTTCCTTCAGTAAATTATTAAGGAAAATCTCTGTTCATCAGTCCATGATCTGAAGCTCAGTGCAGTTAAACAATTGGGGCAATGATTCAATGCATAACAACAAGTCCATCACTGAATAGCTAAAAAAAATAAATAAATAAATAAAATAAATAAAAAGATGTGAAGTGAATTCGAAGTGCTCTGAAATATGGACCTGAACAAAGCAGATCAAAGATGGAAAACATGAATAACACCAATTTTATAATCATAAGCAGGTCTTTTTTTTTTTTTTTTTTACACGAGCAATGCTAAAGACTAATCATTTGTTAACTGATGCATTTGATTGAAGCTGTTTCTTCTGAAAGTGTTAATCAAATATCGTTTATGATATTTTTAATACATTTACAAGATCATCTAAAAACAGTGAATCATTTTATGTCATCACTTGAGTGGCAAAGTGTTCAGTAAATACAACATGCAAATAAAAAATGTTTTACTGAGTATGTCAGGCACACAAATTCAGACACAGTCCAAGCTAATAAATTAGAAAGAAGCAGAGGTAAATTGATGATATTGAACCACACAATAGAGATAATCCAAATAGCAGTCAAAAATATAGACAAAGCCCATAAATGGAATAGAATTATCCTAGGCTGGGTATGGAATCAAAGACACAAGAACAAACTGAGCAGAAACAAACGGAGTTGTTATGGTGAATAGTTGGTGAAGAACAGGTGTGCTGTGAAAGAAATGCTGGGAGGTGTAGTGTGAGTCTTGTGTGTGATCTGGTGATGACATGTTTACTAAGGCTATATTTGGTATTAAAATAAAACTGCTTTAAAAGCAGAAACAGATAAGTTTGATGAATAAATTAAGAGAGAAATAATCCAAATACTTTGTCACAGCACTATAAACAGTGCTTGATTGTCTTGTGCTTCTCTAGTCTTGTAATTAATGATCACAACTGAGAATCGATCAATCTTGAAGACTATACCGACACACTTCTTATTACTTACACACACTATGTTCTTTCACATTTTTCTTTTCCATGCAACATGTCAGCTGTAATAAGAATTCACTTCAATGTCATGCCATTTTCCAGCTGACTCTGAACACAACCATTCACACTCACACCCTGGGGCAATCGAGAATAGCCCAAGGTCAATCTTTGGAGTCCCAGAGGAAACCAGTGCACCGGGAGGAAACCTACACAAACACTGGGACTGCATGGAAATTCCACTCCCTCTTGCTGTGAGACAGAGGAACTCACCACTACACCACCATTCTGCCCCACCGCAATGTTACTCTAATTATATCCTCACCAGTAGCATGTTGAACAAGGAACAAGATGTTCTTGGGGTTGAAGGGAAGCAGGGGAAAGAAGAAGTAGTAAGAAGAGACAGAGAGAGAGAGAGAGAGAGAGAGAGAGAGAGAGAGAGAGAGAGAGAGAGAGAGAGAGAGAATCTGGGTAAGAGCATGGGGGGTGATGAGGTCCTATCCAGACTCCTGCAATTATACACCTTAATGATTCAGACTGGCTTTGTGTACAGCGAGGATCTGAGTGAATAAAAACATTCCAGGAGCCCTTTACTACTGTAGTACTACAAAGTTTGTGTGTGTGTGTGTGCGTGTGTGTGTGTGTGTGTGTGTGTGTGTGTGTATGTGTGTGTGTGTGTGTGCGTGTGTGTGTGTGTGTGTGTGTGTGTGTGTGTGTGTGTGTGTGTGCGTGTGTGTGTGTGTGTGTGTGTGTGTGTGTGTGTGTGTGTGTGTGTGTGTGTGTGTGCGTGTGTGTGCGTGTGTGCGTGTGTGTGTGTGTGTGTGTGTGTCTGTGTGTGTGTGTGTGTGTGTGTGTGTGTGTGTGTGTGTGTGTGTGTGTGTGTGTGTGTGTGTGTGTGTGTGTGTGTGTGTGTGTGTGTGTGTGTGTGTGTGTGTGTGTGTGTGTGTGTGTGTGTGTGTGTGTGTGTGTGTGTGTGTGTGTGTGCGTGTGTGTGTGTGTGTGTGTGCGTGTGTGCGTGTGTGTGTGTGTGGGTGTGTGTGTGTGTGTGTGGGTGTGCGTGTGTGTGTGTGTGTGTGTGTGCGTGTGTGCGTGTGTGTGTGTGTGTGTGTGTGTGTGTGTGTGTGTGTGTGTGCGTGTGTGCGTGTGTGTGTGTGTGTGTGTGTGTGTGTGTGTGTGTGTGCATGCATACTTTTATAAAGAAAAGTAGCTGAATGAGCAGTTATGCCATGATAAATTGATCTAATCACCTAATTCCTTTAACTGTATCTTAACCTTTAACGCGAAAGCGCCGGTGATTCAAACGCATATCCAGCACGTCTCTAAGGGCTGTATGAATAGGTGCACAGCTGTTAATTGAAGCTCCATTCAGAAAGTACAAGCACAGCCAGAGATCAAGAGCATCTTTATCCTCCCACTAATTCCCTACAATCTAACTTAAAGGAGTCGCAGGGAGTAAATTAGCGAGGGGAAGAGGAGGCGGAAGAGGTAGAGAGGAGGCAAGAATTAGCAACTCTTCAGAGAGCTGTAAGGGCAAGAAATTTAACTCCGGTCCCTCTCGCTGCTTCAGGCATACGGATGATGCTTCCATCTCACTCATTCTGCTCCTGCGTTTCTGTACAAACTACATATTGTGCATAAGTTCATTTGTTTAATCAGCAGTTCAATCGTGTAAAGTATAACACAGTGTTCAACATCCTTGATTAATTCATCTTGTCGTATACACAGCATGAAGTAGGCTATTTATTCTGACATGTCTTCTTTGTGTCTTCACTAAATAGAATGACATACAGGGATCCCTCGCTACTTTGCGCTTTGATTCATGCGGCATCGGTGCATCACATTTTTAAAAAAAATATTCATCGAATTAAAAAATAAAGAAATTAAAGAAGGATAGGGGGAAAAGTGAAGGAAAATGCCAGAAAAACAAGGCCAATTTTACAAAAACCTCAAACGAACAAAAACAAACAAACAAAAAAAAAACAACCCAAACCCCCCATCAAGACCTGGTCTGGTCCCTACCCAGTTGTAGGACGACTCTTGGCGACCTGCCTTGAAGGATAACGCCTTGATAATCATCTTCATGGAGGTTTTCTTGGCAAGGATAGTGCAGTGGTCAATGCGAAGCTACGGGCAATTTAGAACGGCCAATTAACCTACTGTGCATGTTTTTGGACCGTGGGAGGAAACTGGAGTACCCGGAGGAAACTCACGCAAGCACAGGGATAACATGCAAACTCCGCACAGAAACGTCCAGGTCGAGAATCGAACCCGGGCCTTCTTGCTGTGAGGCAGACGTGCTAACCACAACACCCACGTGCCGCCAAATCAACACTACTTACATTTTTATGTGAGGTGCGCATCTGTGTGCACTTCTGTATGTGTGTGTATTTATATTTTATTTACGTCTTACGCATTATTTTTGAATGTTTGATTGTTCTCATAGGCATTTACAGCGTTGAATATGTATTTATTGATATTATATACACATATACATGTACGTATGCGTCAGTCAGGAAGGGTCGATCCTACTTAGCGGAATTCATTGGTTGTGTGTGTGTGTGTGTGTGTGTGTGTGTGTGGGGGGGGGGTCTTCCAATTAACCGTGGAAAGTGAGGGATCCCTGTACTTAGTATTAAGCTCTTTCTGGTCTCTTTATACCACAGTTTAGTCTTTTAAGGCGGTAGTACTCACACTGGTCATTATTCACTCCTCCCACTCCCCCCGGCCTACTCTTAATGCCTTGAAGAAAAACAATATTATATAGGATTCCATGATTCGTTATCATTGTTGTTGTTTTCTTGAACTGCTTATTTGTGTGCTGTGTGGGTAACAGTCTCTGAAAGCACAGACCACGTCTGATCCCTGAGCACTTCCATGCTTTTCTCCAAAAAATGGATTCCCAGACACCTGGGAAATATATTGTTACAATGGTGTGGTGGTCTGGAATTTCCATGTACTTTGTACTTACCTCGTAAGTCATATGATATTATGTGTGGAGTTTGCATATAGTTCCCATAGTTTTATGGGTTTTCTTTGGGTTCCCTCTCAGATTCCCAAAACATGCACATGACAAAACATGTCTCAGTTTGCTCTTAGGTGAGGGTGTTCATGGTTGTGTGTGATTTGACACCACAATGGACTGGCGAGTTGTTCAAGGTAAGTCAACCTTGTGAGGTTGCAAGTTGAGTTGTTATGGTCTGTGCTGGCTGGCGGAACTAACTCTTCCCTAATCATTGCAGGCGCTGGCGAGGGGCGTGGCGGTTGCCGGTAGGCGGGTCCGAGCTGAGCGCACCTGGTCCCAATCTGCAATCAACAAAGCAGCCAGCTATAAATGGGTGCGGCGCGCTTCCCTTGGATGTCAGAAGATTGGTTTCCCCGTGACTCTGCTCCTCGGCTTTCTCTCTGACTCCTGGTTCTTGCTTCCTGCTCGACCAGTTCTCTCAACTTAGTATTCCAGTGATTGACAGTTCCTAGTGTTAAATAAATCATTTGAACCTCCTTTTGGTCTCTTGCATCTCTGGGTCCTACGCATACACTCCAGGCATAACAGAATCTTCTGACCGGAAACATGGACCCAGCGGAGACCGCACAGCTTCGGCATAAACTATCCGACCAGGGCGCCCTGCTGGGACGACACGACTCCATCTGCATCAAATGATGGACAATCTCCAGTGCATAACCACCAGCTTGGCGCAGCTTGGCGGAAGGATGGACGCCGTTGCCACTCACCTCGCTGCCGCGATCCTGCCCCCTCACCCTTCACTTCCCGCTTCTGCAGCAGCGCCAGCACCAGTGATGCTCCCTGCGCACCGAGAACCACTCATCCCCACACCAGCCAGGTATTCGGGAGCGATCGGCTCCTGCGCATAATTCCTTCTCCAGTACTCGCTCGTCTTCAGCCAGCAGCCGCTCACATACGCCACAGATCAAGCAAAAACCGCCTTTATCATGAACTTACTCGCGGAGCAAGCCTCGTCCTGGGTGCTGGCAGTTGCTACCCACACCCCGAAATTATGCACCCAGGTAGAACAGTTCATGGAAGAAATGAAGGTGTTCGATTGTCCGGCGAAAGGGGAGGAGGCGAGCTCCCAGCTCCTACGTATACGGCAAGGCTCACAGTCGGTGGCGCAGTACACCATCCGATTCCGGATTCTCGCCATCAAAAGCGGCTGATACGACCCCGTGCTTCGTGGGGGCCTTCCTGCAGGGGCTCAATGAATGGCTGAAGGACGAGCTCGGGCCCGAGACGAGACGACTACGCTAGAGGAGTTAATCGTCTTGTCCACCAGACTGGACAACCAGCTGAGAGAGAGTGGGATAGATCCCGGAAGGGGGCCCCACCTCGAACTCACTCGCCATTTCCCCCTCTGAGGTAGGATGACAGCCAAGAACCCATACAGATGAACCGCACTAGACTGATGGCTGAAGAGAGGCACCGGCGGCTGGCCGACGGTCTCTGCATCTACTGCGCTGAGAAGGGCCATTTCCTCGCCCAGTGCCCCGCGCGGCAGAGCCCAACAGCAACGAGAGGATCCCTCACGACCCCTGGAAAGCGCCTGTGAGTTCAAGGTACGCTACACTCCGCGCAACACTCTCATCCTGCAGACGTATTTTTTGACTCAGGCGCTGACATTAACTTTCTCGATCCAGGGATGGTTGAGCTCCACGATCTACCCGTGTACGAACTCGAGACCCCCAAGGAGATGGTAGGCTTAGATGGCCGATGCATCGTTCAAGTCACGCACAAGACCAAGCCTGTGAAGCTCACTTTGTTAGGTAACCACCAAGAATATTTGGAACTGTTTGTTCTCCCTGCCTCTCTCTCTCTCTCTCCCCCCTAGTGGGTGAGAGGGGTGGCCACGGTTGTGCAGACTCACAATCCCCACATTGACTGGCGCACCCTCACCATATGCGACTGGAGCGACTACTGTCTGCAACACTGCCTAATGGCGGTCGTGCCCTCCCAAGCTTCACGAACCCCGGTCGACCTGGAGGATCTGGACTTAGCCAGCGTGCCCGAAGAATATCACGAACTGCAAGAGGTTTTCAGCAAGGACCGGGCTCGTTCCTTACCTCTTCATCAACCGTACGACTGCGCCATTGATCTACTCACAGGTTTCATGCACCCTTCCCAGCGACTATACAACCTCTCTAAGCCGGAGAAAGACATCATGGAGGCATACATCAACAAGTCGCTAACTGCAGGTCTCATTCGGCCCTCATCTTCCCTGGTAGTGGCGGGATTCTTCTTTGTCGAAAAGAAAGACAAGACCCTGAGACCTTGCATCGATTACATGGGCCTGAACCAGATCACCATTAAAAACAAGTACCCCTCATCACCGACTGACTGATGGACATCCCGCATACACAGTCAACCGTATCCTTGATGTATGCAGGAGGGGTCGAGGGTTTCAGTATTTAGTGGACTGGGAGGGGTATGGTCCTGAAGAGCGTTCATGGATTCCCTGCTCCGTAATCCGGGACCCAGACTTGTTAGACTAATTCTATCGCCAGTTCCCGGACAAGCCTGGTCGGGCGCCAGGTGGCGCCCCTTAAGGGGGAGGTACTGTTATGGTCTGTGCTGGCTGGCGGAACTAACTCTTCCCTAATCATTGCAGGCGCTGGCGAGGGGCGTGGCGGTTGCCGGTAGGTGAGTCCGAGCTGAGCGCACCTAGTCCCAATCTGCAATCAGCAAAGCAGCCAGCTATAAATGGGTGCGCCGCGCTTCCCTCGGATGTCAGAAGATTGGTTTCCCCGTGACTCTGCTCCTCGGCTTTCTCTCTGATTCCTGGTTCTTGCTTCCTGCTCGACCAGCTCTCTTGACTTAGTATCCCAGTGATTGACAGTTCCTAGTGTTAAATAAATCATTTGAACCTCCTTTTGGTCTCCTGCATCTCTGAGTCCTACGCATAGACTCCAGGCAGAACATGAGCCTCCTGATGACCCTAGTTGAGGAATCACTTCTGCAAATGAATGAATGAGTTGCTCACGTGAAAGGGTTTTTACGGAGGTAGGTGATGTGGAAGGAGGAGTTTGATTTGCTAGATTAATCGGGTGCCTGCAATCCGTGTTCATCAATAACCATATTATACAGTGAATTTGAAAAGTTCATGTCATGCTATTTGAATTCCATGCTAACAGTGATCATGCTATAAGAAAGCTACTATTTACACACAAGTGCATTTCTTCCAACCAGTCAAAGAATATCGTTCAATGATTTCCCAAACCAATATTTGGGACTTATATGTTTTATAAGTTACCTAGTGTGACTACACCCCAGGAAAGCATTTTATTTTCATTGCTTTATGAAGTAAGTCGAGTCTGTTTATATAATGCTGTTTGTTATGCTGTTTGTGATGATATAGTGGTTAGCTTGTCTGCCTCACAGCTGCAAGGTCCTGGGTTTATGTCCTGGGCTCGGCAAGGGTGTTTTTGTATGGGGCTTGCATGTTCTCCCTGCACTTCAATAGATTTCCTCTGGGTACTCTGTTACCTTTTACATATCAAAAACATTCACATTATGCTAATCAGATGTTCCAAATTGCCCTTAGGTGTGAGTGTGAACATACCTCTTATCCCTGCATCAGACATCACATCAGTTCTGAATGTATGCTGCCTTCAGCCAGTGTCGGGTGAGATAGGCTGTAGCCTCTCTGCAACCGCAGTTGGTTAGCAGTTCATCAAATGAATGAATTGAGGCTTTATTTGTACTTAATAACTTGTCATGTCATACTGAATGTAAACGTGTGTGTATCCAAAAAAGCATTTTTGTGCTGAAAACATATGGTGACCAAAAGCAACACTGGTTTAGGATTCCATTCCAATCTGTCTCTATCAGAAGCAAAGCCATCAGATACACTCAGACTTCCCAATTCCGCTGATAACCGTCACACTCAGATGCTGAGCCAGAGTAAATGTCAAACGTTATCTGCTGTTTGTTCTGTATCTCCAGGTTCACTCCTGCTCAATCAACCTAAAGCCAAGGCCAACAGCTTCACATGAAGCCAAATTTGTTTCAATACAAAAAAATCTCCCCAGAAAATACAGGTCCCCTCCCAACCTGGCAACACCTCTGAGAGTTTTGGGAATTGGCTGACTGGCTGGCTGAAGAGATGTTGAAAGGCGATTTATTTTCATGACCAAGAGAAGCGCATTGGTATGCGAATTCCAGCTGGCTGATATGTGTAAGCTTTGGCTCTGAAGGTGTGTGTGTGTGTGTGTGTGTGTGTGTGTGTTTGTGTGCGATCATGCTGGATGCTTAGACAGGGGGATAGGAAGGAGGAGTGTGGAATTCATTAAAAAGGGGGGAAAAACTGTCCAGGTAGGGAGGTGGAGCTTGTAAAGTGGCTGGTTATACCTATTATTGTTGGTCAAGGTGGTTGTAGGTCTCTCATTCTGTGATGTTAAATTGTCGCAGGCAGATAGAGCGAGGCATACAAAGCACAGACATCTGGTCCAAGGACACAAGCTGACTTCAGCCCTCATGAATATTCCACTCTGAAGCTAAAACTGCAATTGTTTTGTGTGAGCGTGCAACAGGAGAGAGACAAACCAGATCAATTTAAAGCTAATTCATGCACCTTCTCTCGTGAAGCCCTGAATGTTAATGCTCAGTACTGGGACACATAAATGTAAATAAAAACAACATCTGCTGCTACAAAATATATTATTAATTCATATCTTTTAAATATAATTGCTAATATGTTGGATTTTAATTACCTTGTTATCAGTGTTTTGCTGTTCTTGTTTTTCCATGGTACAGTTAACATTCAGTTCTTTAGCGAGGCAAAACTTGTAGCCCAAAGGCATCCAAAAACAAACCAAAAACAACAACAACAAAAAACAACAACAACAGGAAACAGATTAAAATAATAAATGAATGAAAACATGGCAGAAGTGTGTTGGCCTGAATGAAAGCCAAGCCGATTAGGAAGCTGAGGCTGTGCGTTGTATACTTCGTAGATGTTGATGATGGTTGGAGACTATGCTACTTCCATCTCATCTACATGTACATCTGGTGAACATTAACCATGCAGAATTTGCCTTTATTAAGGGCAAATTAGATTCCTGGGGCTTTTGCATCTGTTCTTGGAGAAATAAAATGTCACCACCTGCTGCATTATTCATTTGATTGCACATACCTCCAGATCTCCATGTTATTGATCCTTTTAGCAGATATTTTTCCATTGTGTGTTTCATAGTTGTGGGATGTTCTCAGTAATGTGGAGACCACTTAGCAGTGTTTATCTGGGGGCCAGACTCTGGGGGCCATGTCCCCCTTGTCTCAATCACTCACTCATTTACTACCCCTATTTCCATTGATGAGGGCAGTGGTAGGCTGGTGGTAAAGGCGCTGGATCACTGAGCTCAAGGTTGAGGGTTCAAGCCCCAATCTCAATGGGTGGTCACCCCCCCCCCCAGTGCACTAACTGGGTTATCAAAGGCCGGCCATGTCTCTCACTGTCTATGGTGCGAGGCTGTAAAAGAACCATTGCTGACTATCAACAAGAGTAGCTGCATACCCGCTAGCGTGTTTCCGCCCTGCGATGGCCTGGTGAGATGTCCAGTTTGTACTCTGCCTTTCCCCGGAGTCAGCTGGGATGGGCGTCAGCCTCCCTGTGACCCTAATTAGGATTAATCGGTTACAGAAAATGAATTAATGGATTTCCATTGATGGGGGACTATATAGTGAGTGCAATGTTAGGTTTTTAAAGTTTGGTACACGACACGATTCATGGATGTGGTGAAGGAGGACATGAAGGTCGTTGGTGTAAGTGAAGAAGATGCAAACGATAGGGTGAGATGGAGGCAGATGATTCGCTGTGGCGACCCCTGAAGGGAAAAGCCGAAAGGAAAAGAAGAAGACACTACACCTCAGCTCTATTAATTATGTAATGCAGTCACAATTAAAACATGACAGGCCTACGTAAACTGAGCTGGTGCACCATCCACACACACCCAATTCATGACAGTGTTGTTTGATTAGTGAGGTTTCACAATGCATTACGGGACACTACTGAATCCACTATCTAATGTATAATAATTCTCACTATGCTCTGGCAGACTGTTCAGGGTGTATCCTACCTTTGCTCAGTGTTGGCTGTGATGGACACTTGCCTCCCTGTGAGCCTAATAGAATTTAAGCAGTTTGGAAAATGAGTGATTGAGAGAGCAATTCTCACTACACATCTGGACACACAATGTAAACACCGACACAATGTCCGAGTCTCTTTTTTTACAGTGTACTGCTACTAGGTCACTTGACCCACATACCTTGGTGATGTCATAGAGAGCGGCGTTACCACCCTGGGACATTGTACCTGCAGAGATTTAAGCACGGCTAGTTTTATTTCAGTGAACTTCAGTCCTACTTGTGGATCTACATCTTCCTACAGAATTCAGTTCATACCCTAAATTAGACAGTTGGCATCCAGGTAATCGAGTAGACTCATTAAATGAGGTAGTGCGGTGGAATAGGACTGGTCTGAACCATGTATGTGGCTTCTGTGGTTCGACAGGAGCAGTGCTTAGTCATCCTGAAATTGGCCTTCAAAAATTGGACCAAGGATGCCTCAAGGAGAGAATCTCACAAGTCCGTGTTGCCCCCCCCCCTCCCCATTCACCCATGGCTATCATGCCTACCTCACAGCAAGAATGTTCTGGGTTTGAGGCTCAGGTTTGGCAAGGTCATTTCTGTGTAGGATTTGCATGCTCTCCAACGTGGGTTTCCTTAGGATACTCTGGTTTCCTCCCATGGTTTCCTCCCAAAGATATGCATAGTAAGCTAATTAGCTGTGTAAAATTGCCCCATTTGTGTGTCTGAATGCAAATTGTATTTTTTATTATTATTTTTGTGTGTGTGTGTGTGTGTGTGTGTGTGTGTGTGTGTGTGTGTGTGTGTGTGTGTGTGTGTGTGTGTGTGTGCGCGCGCGTGCATGTCTTGCCCTGAAATTGAATGATGCGTGTACCCGGCATTTGACTGTTGTTGGCTGAAACAACAGCCTCCACATGACCCCAATAGGATTAAGCAGTTCAACAAATAAGTGCATAAAACTGAGTATGTTATTTATTTATTTGTTTGTTTTCAAAGAATGCATAAAATCAGCTGTATATGAAGCAGTATCAGAATCCACTGCATTCCAATAGTAACCTGGAACTTACTGTTCTCAAATATGATGGCAGGGAACACTCTGCTCAGCAGGGCCATGAACTGGCAACACATGCAACCATTCACATTCACACTCACACCTCGGGCCAACCTTGGAACAGACCTTAGCCTAATGTGCATTTCTTTGGACTATGGGAGGAGACCAGAGGACCCGGGATAATTCTATGTTCTGGGAGAAGTCCACATGCAGCCTAAACAACTTGCCTGTTCCAATGTATGGCCAAGCTACACACACACACCCCCACTGGGCTCATGTACATGTCTTGAAATGTGAAAAGAAACTGTGTACCTGGAGGAAGTCCAGGGGGGCAAACTGCACACAGAGACAAAAATGTTGAGCCTAAGATGTGAAACCAGGAAGTATTAACCATTACGTTAGCACACAGGCATGTCATGCTGCTGTGGTAAATAATTCCCTAAACTTTACTTTGCAACAAATTTAGTTTTGCAAACCACACCATACCTCCTGAGAACCTAGTTTTTGGATTTGTTGGGTTAAACACCTTCCAAACACACACACACACACACACACACACACACACACACACACACACACACACACACACACACTATAATAAGTGTAGACCTGCTTTTACACATTGCTATCCCTTCTCAAACACAAGGGAAGAGGCTGAGCTTTATGTTCGTTCCATCAGGAATATGCTGAAAGGGAAATTAAAGAAATGTGGGCAGCAGTTTGAGAGAGAAATGTGCACACCCCTTAGACAGTAGAACTTTGATTGGTCTTAAAAAAAGTGACAATATCAGTTAACATCATCACACACAGATGTCTCTCCTGGCCCTGTTGTGGTTTAATGTTCTGGCCTGAACGGTGGAATAAAACGGAACAACATTCCTGATTCTGTCCTTTAGGCGAGGCGGAAAAAGGTCGAGCAAGCCTGTCTTGAACACAGTGTAACTGGTGCTAAAAAGGTTATGGTGCTGCTCTACTTTGTGAAGGTAACTCCCCTTATACACATTTACATTGATGGCATTTGGCAGACGCCCTTATCCACAGAGCGACTTATATTTTATCACATTTATACGACTGAGCAGATGAGTGTTGTGGGGCTTGCTGGAAAGCCCAGCAATGGTAGAATTGGCAGTACTGGGGCTTGAACTCTTCACATTTTAAATAATAACCCATATCTTTGAACACCGAGCACTTATAGACCTTATAGACAACCTTATAGTCCCTTCATAAGTGTATAAGCACTTGTGTGGATTTGTTCTGGGTGCTCTGGTTTCCTTCCACAGTCCAGAAACATGCACATTGGGCCAATTGGCTGTTCCAAATTGCTTCTAGGTGTGAGTGTGGATAATTATTTGCATGTGTGCTGGCCCAGTTCTTTGGGTGGTGTACCCTGCCTTCGCCCAGATTTGGCTAAAGCTCCAGCCTCCCTGTGACCTTAGTAGGATCAAGCGGTTCAGTGAATGAAAAAAAAACTCCATGAAGGTAATGCAAGAACAAATTGCAGATTCATTCATTTATTTTCTGAACCACATATTCCTAATTAGGGTCACAGGGAGGCTGGCACCCATCTCAGTCGACTCTGAGTGTGTGTGTGTGTGTGTGTGTGTGTGTGTGTGTGTGTGTGTGTGTGTGTGTGTGTGTGTGTAGGGGGGGGGGGGGTACACCCTGGACAGCTCTGGCTGAAACACACTGACTGCTATGCAGCCACTCTTGAGAAAGTCAGCAATGGTTCTTTTACATGAACCTCACACCACCGACAGTGAGAGACACGGCCGGCCTTTGATAACCCAGTTCGCTGCACTGGGGAGACAGCAGTGACAATTGTTGACAGTGATGCTTGAACCCACAACCTTAGGATTGGCAATCCAGCACATTACATTCCCAGTCACCATTGACCCCAAATTGCAGATAAGCAGCTAATTACTACTACTACTAATAAAAAAACAAAACAAACAAAAACAAAACATCTCCATGTCTCCCCAGCGCACTGACTGGGTTATCAAAGTCTGCCCATGTCTCCCACTGTCTGTGGTGAGAGGTTCGTGCAAACAAACCATTGCTGACTTTCATCAAGAGTAGCTGCACAGCCATCAGCATGTTTCTGCCCTGCGAAGGCCTGGCGAGCCGTCCCGAGTGTACTTTGCCGTCACCCCGGTGCTGGCTGAGATGGACGCCAGCCTTCCCGGAACCCTCTTTAATTAAGTGCATTAAGTGGTTCATAAAATTGAATGAATGAATAAATCTACATGTGGGTCACATCTGATGCTCACATGTGCAGACAAGTAATAATAAATAAATAAATAATCACGTTATTATTATTATTATTATTATTATTATTATTATTTTAAAATCAAGATTAAACCGTCTTTGTGTCCAAAAGTATGAAATGAATCAGTTTTGGCAGAATTCATCTCTTAATATGTATTGTGCAACCCTGGTTTAGGGAACAGACCTTATTTCTGGCATATATCAGGTCTAAAAGTACAATTTAATTTAAAAAGAGAAGTGTTGTATCACACAGCCAGCTTTTTATTGATACCTTCGACTCGATTCAATTTAATTCTGTTTGTGCCACTGTTTTGTTTTCCTTTTATAATAAACAATTATAAAAGACATTGCACAAACTAGCATGAGAAAACGCTTGTCAGGAATTCAAATATGAAATTGCTGCAGCACGGAAAGGTAATGACTTTTTTTTTTGGAAATGACGATTATTTTGGTTGTGTTTTTATTTACAAGAGAAAGGAAGCATTGGAAAATATCACCTGCAAGCCATGCCAACATGGTTCAGTCTGCTTCGCTGTAGTGTGAGCAGCGTGGCCTGATGTGCCCTGTGGCCATGAGAGTACTGTGGCCACAAGGGTGCCAGGCTCGATGTGCTTGAATAAATCCCGCCCGTGTTGGACTGTTGACCTTTATAGGACATTCAGAGGAACTGTGACTTTTTCTAGGGTCACGGGCCTCTCGGGACAGAGGACACTGACACCACTTAACATAATAAAACGTAGCAGACGGGTTTATTTTTGTTTGAATGCTCCCTTGGAATGCCATCTAGCCAGCATCAGACTATCTCTCATACGACTTTAAAGAGATTAGGAACTCGGTTGTGTGTATACGCATACATGTTTTATATTCACACAAAACAATAGCATCTGCAGCCTTTTAATATCTCCCTCATGCTTGGCTTTAAAGGCACGCATCTCTCTCTCTCTCTCTCTCTCTCTCTCTCTCTCTCTCTCTCTCTCTCTGTCTCTCTCGCTCTCTCTTGCTCTCTCTCACACTATCTCACTCTCTTTCACACACACACACACACACACACACACACACACACACACACACACACACACACACACACACACACACACAGAGAGAGAGGTTGCAAATGCCCTGCAGTAGAGACTGGAATGAAGGAAGCTGCTGAAATGGAGAGTCATTGTGGAATCATTAAAATGCCCACTGTTTAGTTTCCTCCACCATAACAGGGAGAAACAGAGACAGCGCTGAGACAAATCGACATCCAGAAGGCAGTTAACGGTGACTGTACAGTGTGCTTTCTATCAATTATTAAAGTCCCAGAGGCATACGAATGCAAAGTGGATTTAAAATGCCTGTGAATCCTCCTCAACCCCTCTTTAACCATCTCAACCACTTATCCTCTTTGTCACTCGACCCATTCCCACCTAATATGGATTGTATTCAATCTTTCTCCTCTTTACAAGTCTTTAAAGACTTCTAGATTTTGCTCGAAACTCTCGAGCCTTTTCGTGGCCAAGTACTGTCACTTTTATTGCAGCAGGCTGCTTATTCAGCAGTTTTAAAAACGAAATCATTTGGAGCACGATGCCCATGGTTTCCACAATCTGTGTCGGTTGTAGGATTGAATCGTGACGTTCTTCAGGAAACTTGCTGCATTTTTGAGGATCTTCAGAGAACTAAGTGGAAACTTCCTGGGTTCATGAAGATCACGCTGGTTTTTGGCAGTCAAACATTTGGCTACAGGTAATATGTTGTATTATAATTTGATGCCAGTCATGATAGAACATGGGAAGCATGGTAGAGCTGAATAGAGCCGAACAAACCATAACAGTGCTTAACAGACCTTGATGCACCATCGTAGGAGATCTTCATGAACTTGGCAATTTGATTCTTTCATGTTCCATCTCCTGGATGTACCCTGCCTCCTTTTCATAACCCTGATTGTGTGCTCATAAATTGTGGAGCTGCACACGTTTTTGAATCGCAGAGATTGTGGACCAAGTGCCCAGTGTGAACCCAAGGTTAGCTTTTACAGGCACACTTATATTAACCGAAGTGTACAGCACCTAAGAGCATTGGACCACAAAGTCCAGTTTGTTTGACTGACCTGATTATTATGGCCCACACTTAGACCCATCTTAATAGGGTCATTCCATATGAAATCAACAAAAATAGTGCCCCAATTGACCCTCTCAGACTTTTCTACATTTTTGCATACTTATAGAACATTACATATGACAGATTGATAGAACATTACATATGACAGATTGATTGTAAATATTACCAACATCATGATCGTTAGAAGTAGGTAGGGGTACCAAGATGCAGAAAAGAAGGTTTCTGAACTGTTCAAAAAAAAATTCTGGAAGACAGAACTGAACCAACTTTGCAAACTATTCTTGAAAATTTGTAAGTACTTAAAAATATCTTTTTGACTCTGCAATACATACAACCGAACACTTGAAAACCACTAAATTCTCTGTTATGTGGCTCAAATACGGGGCGAAAATGTCTTTACTTAATTTGAACATTTAACATTTTATTTTTTATAGAAGCACGTTGTGTGTGGTGTCAAAATTTAGGGAACTTCCTGTACCTCCACATGCTGCCTTTTTATCTGTGATACTTTCCCAGCCCCTCATGCTGATATTGCCCATTGAATCCGGAGGTTAGACAGAATTTTTTATTTTCAGCTGTTCGTCATGTAAAATATGGGCCCTTCATTTTGCACAGGTCCATTCCTCAGGTAGCCAAGATATCAGGCATTACATTTCGAAGCAATACGATGATTAGTTTTTGTTTAATGGGTGGCCAAAAGTAGTACTTTAGAAGTTCACAATGAATAAAATCTCAACTTTTTCATTCTCTATAACATGAAAATATACATTTTAAGTAAATATTTTTATTCAACAGATTCCCGTGAACTGATTCGGAAAATTTCAGACCTCTCGCTCTTGTTGTTCAGAAGTTATAGAAGACTGAAAATAGCCGAAAATTTCAAATCTTAATTTTGGTCACAATTTTAGAGTAGAGTGCCCTCTACCTACTTCAAACGGTGATGACTTCAGAACTATTTAAAATTACACATTGAAATTGTGGATTTTTCCCATCATATATAATGCACTAGAAGTATAAAATTTAGAAAAATCTGAGATGGTCAGGTGGGGACCACTTGATGAAATCATATGAAATGACTCAATAGGTGCTGGCTCTCACTTAACTGATGAACATGAGTTGGAGTTTGTGTGTAAATCTGGAAACTTTTTTCAATTTTCTAAACTGACTGCTTTATCCTTGTGTGAGACTGGAGCCTATCCCAGATGATTCAGAAATGGTGCACCTTAAGCAACTTTCAGGCTATCACAGGACCAACACAGACAGAACCATTCACACAAACTTTAACATCTTAAAGTGAATTGGAACAGTCGATGAGCCTAATGTGCACATAGCCTGATGTACATGGTGGCACAGTGGTCACCACATCCATCTCAGAGCAAGAAGGTACTGGGTTCAAGTCCTGGTCTCAGGCATTTCTATAGGCAGTTGGCATGTTCTCTGTGTGTTTGCATAGGTTTTCTCCAGGTGCTCTGTTTTCTCCCATGCTCCAAAGACATACATAGGTAAACTGGCTGCTGGAAATGATCTCCAGGTGTGTATGTAAATGTAATAGTTGTTTGAATGATGTGTTGTGTGAGTATCATTGGATTGTGGGAGGAAACCTACTCATGCACGGGGAGAGGATGACAACTGCACAGAGGAACACCCTTGGTATGCACGGACCTCGAACCCAGGACCTTCTTGCTGTAAGGCAGGAGTGCTAATGGCCACACCACCATTTACTGTAAAGCCTTGTGTCACGTAATTAATAAATCTCTGTGCCATGTAATGCCCGAGTGCCACCTCGCCCCAGATGATTCAGCTGCAGAGTGTCTGCAACTGTCGATTGTACTATGCGAAAGTGTTCTTTTTCAACACCAAAACGCTTCAGTGTAATGATGTCAGTGCACTCAGGAGTAAAGTGCTAAGCATAATGTGAGCACAGTGTGAGCACAGGATTGGAGATGGAAGACAATTGGATTATATGCATCGCAAGGTCGGTGAGCGGGGTACACCCTGAACAGGTTACCATCCATCCATCCATTGCAGAGCATAATTTTCAGAAATTTATTCTTGGTATCCACACTGATATCTGCTAGTAGAACAAGAATATTTCCAGCTTTAAATCCATGTTATTTAATAAAACATTACATAAATGTGCTCTTATTTAAAAGGAAAATGACTTGATAAGGTATCGCTTGATACAATTTAACAATTGAAAGTTTTCGAGGTCACAGACACACTGGAACTGCCCTCATAACAATATGCAGAAGAATTCATTATCTGTGTTGCAGGTGTATTTAACTTCCTCATAGCCTTAAACTCCTGCAGGTTTAATGGGAATGATGTAACTATATGACTGTGGTGGGTTTCCTTATCCTGATGGAGTTATGGCAGTAAATAAAGTGTGTGAAAGGAAGATTATGCCAGTATAGAGGCAGACAGTAAAATCTGATTTAACATCCGTAGTAATTATCATGAATAATCGCCGTCTAACTTCAGAGAACTTTTGCCTGTGGGTATTGTAATACCATCTCCTACGATTTCGCTGTCATGATTGTGCCAGTGGAATAGGATAATATTCTTTATCTAAATGTTCATTGCTTCCATTATTAGACTCTAAGTAACACCTCATTCCTTTTGAATATCTGCGCCTGTAACCTATTCGACTAATTCTCTCTCTCATTAGCCGTCTCAATTTTCTCAAGTCAAGGCGTTGCATGTGAATTCCTAGGTTGATGAAATGCCAAGACCTGAGATTAATATGCAAAAGCCTCTGAGCACAGTTTGTCCACATCCTGAGCAGGATGTGTTCTCCAGATGGGCTTCACGGGGCACTACCCAAGACAGTGGCACTGCCCCCTTTGAATGTGTGCAACAAGCTGTTTCTTACGAGTGCCAGTCTCACCAAAGATTTCTAGTGTGTGTTGGACATGTCATCATCTGCCTCAGTGGCCAGCCTGTTAGCTCTTGGTGATTAGGACCAGGTGGGATGTCTTGATACACCTGTGGAGTCAGCCTGTTCTCTGAGAGCGCATACACAGTGTGGTGTGTGAGTGTGTGTTGCTAAGTATAGGGACACAGTCACCATCTGTCGTCTCTGAACACTTCCTCTATCCAGTAGGGCCATGGGGCACTGCTGTGTTGTCCATTGCTTTGAGCTTCTTGTCAACCAGGTGGCGTTCTCTATTGCTGATTAATTTGTTGGTTTTGGCAATTGTCTGGCTTATGTTGTCATCCATGCTAATCCAATGCATGGCCCAACGTGAGGGTTCAAGCTGTGATTAGTGAATGTCTCGCAGATCTTTGCTGGACGGGGATTTAAGTCTATAATTTAATTAATGAATTGCATTATGATGAGATTGCAGCTATTCTTAACACTTTTTTCTGCACCTGTTGTAGTGCTGAATTAAATGACTGCCCAGCAAGAGGCTGTAGCGAGTACAGACACTAACGATTACCATGGCTGAAGAAGTATAAAGGTACAATAAGACCCAGAACCCATATTTGATAAAACTCTTCCCGGTGAAGACACAGTAATAGAATGAGACAATTTTCCTTGCAAAATGGTTCCATTACATTTGCTCCAACGTTGTCATTTTAAACACTGTGGGTATGCATTTATCTAAAGGTTGTAAATAAATTAGAAACACAGGAATCATCTCCGCTAGCATTTCCTTTATGTTCCATTTGTGAGGCCACTGCGACTCAGGTTTGATTCTGCATGTTTCACTGGCTGCTTCTGTATTGATAAAGACGTCCATGTTGAAGCCATTTTGTCCTGCTGACAGTAATTTGATTGATCCTGAGTTGGAAAGAAAAACTGAAACCAGCACGAATGCTCAGCAGTTTACTGCTTCATCAAAAACAGTTTTGCTTTAAATTATGGAAGAGTTTGCAAGAAAGTAATATGACACAAAACTTTAAAATGCCTCTTACACATTAATTTATTTAACCAGGTCTGGGTGTATTAGGACATTTTCATCATAATCATTTATCCATTCATTTTCTGAACCTCTTAAAGGTGACCATCTCAGCCAGCCCTGGGCAAACGCAGGGTAGACCCTGGATAGTTTTCCATTCATACTCACACTCACAGATGTATTGGAACAGACAAGTAACCTACTGTGCATGTTTTTGGACTGTGGGAGGAAACTGGAGTACCTGGAAGAAACCCACACAAGCACAAGGAGAACATGCAAACTCCACTCAGAAAAACGCCTGAGCTGAGAATGAACCCAAGGCTTTCCTGCTGTGAAGCAGATGGCACCGTGCCACCCTTCTGTGATGTTATTATTATTATTATTATTATTATTATTGCTGTTGTTGTTGTTGTTAGTAGTAGTAGTAGTAGTAGTAGTAGTAGTAGTAGTAGTAGTAGTAAAGGTGGTAATATTTCCTTAACATCCTGCTCTGTTTATTCATAGGGCGGGGTCCAACACATGAACTTAATGGATAAAGCCCACCTTAGCATGTGAGCAGTGGTTAGGAGGATGATCTCCTATTTTTTTGTATTCTAATGTTACTGATGTTATTTCTACTCCTTGCTTGACCAGCCTGAGAGCAGCCTATTACTACTGGGATTCTTGTGGCCTTGGATTTTGATTTACATGAGTCTTATTTATTATAATATCCCATCTGGTATTTACAAAGTTGTTTGTGGTTATATTCAGTGTGAAGGTTGTTGTAATGTATTCATTCACTTTCATAGCTGCTTAATCCTTATCAGGGTTGCGGGAGGCTGGCGCCCATCTCAGCCGACCCTGAACAGCTTACCAAGCCATCACAAGGCCAACACATATACTACCATTCATATTCATGCTCACACCTGGGGGTGATTTGGACCAGCCAGTTAGCCTATTGCACAAGTTTTTGGACTGTGGAAGGAAACTGGAGCACCTGGAAAAAATCCACTCAAGCATGAGGAGAACAAACTCAACACCGAAACTCATGAGCTGGGAGTTAAACCTAGGACCTTCTTGCTATGAGGTGGACATGCTAACCACCATGCCATTGTGCCGCCCTCTTCTTCAAGGGTCGCCACAGCAAATCATCTGCTTTTATCTCACCCTGTCCTGTGCATCTTCTTTTTTCAACAACCTTCATGTCCTCATTCACCACATCCATAAATCTCTTCTTTGGTCATCCTCTAGGCCTTCTGCCTGGTCGTTCCAACCTCGGCATCCTACTACCAATATAGTCACTATCCCTCCTCTGTACATGTCCAAACCATCTCAATCTCAATCTAGCCTCTCTGACTTTGTGTCCCAAACCTCTTCCATGTGCTGTCCCTCTGATGTACTCTTTCCTGATCCTGTCCATCCTTGTTACTCCCAAAGAGAATCTAAAAACATTTTCATCTCTGCAACCTCCAGCTCTGCCTCCTATCTGTTCCTCAGCTACACTGTTTCTAAACCATACAACATCGCTGGCCTCAACACCATCTTGTACACCTTTACTTTCATTCTTGCCGATACCTTCCTATCACACATCACACCGGACACTTTTCTCCAACCATTCCAACCTGCCTGCACACGCTTCTTCACCTCTTTTCCACACTCTCCATTGCTGTGGATTGTTGAGCCTAAATACTTAAAATCCTCCACATTCTTTATCTATGCTCTGTTTAACCTCATTGTTCCTCTTGGGTCCTTCTCATTCACACACATGTATTATTGAGGCTAACCTTCATTCCTCTCCTTCCCAGGGCACAAGTTCACCTCTCTAGATTTTCCTCCACTTGTTCTCTGCTCTCACGACAGATCACAATGATCTCACAGAATCACGAAAACATCATAGTCCATGGAGACTCTTGTCTATCCTCATCTGTCAACCTGTCCATCACCATTGCAAACAAGAATGGGGCTCAGAGCTGATTCTTGATGCAGTCCCACTTCCACCTTGAATTCGTCAGTCACACCGACAGCACAGCTCACCACTGTCTTACATCTCTCATACATGTCCTGCACCACTCTAACACTTCTCTTCCACCCCAGCCTTCCTCATGCAATACCACAGTTCCTCTCTCAGTACCCTGTCATATGCTTTCTCCAGATCTACAAAGGCACAATGCAGCTCCCTCTGACCTTCTCTGTACTTCTCTATTAACATCCTCAAAGCAAACACTGCATCTGTGGTGCTCTTTCTTGGCATGAAACCAAACTGTTGTTCACAAATGCTGACCTCTGCCCTTAGTCTAGCTTCCACTATTCTTTCCCATAACTTCATCATTTGGCTCATCAACTTTATCCCACTGTAGCTGCCACAACTCTGCATGTCTCTCTTGCTCTTAAAAATGGGCACCAACACACTTCTCATCCATTCCTCCGACATCCATTCACTTTCTAAGACCTTGTTGAATGTTCTTGTCAGAAAATCTATTGCTACCTCTCCGAGGCACTGCCATACCTCCACTGGTATGTCATCAGGACCAACTGCCTTTCCACTCTACATCCTCTTAAGTGCCATCCTCACTTCACCCTTCCTAATATTTGCTTTTTTCCTGGACCTCAACAATTCTATTCTTTTTTTCTGTCTCATTTTTCTCATTGTTCAGCTCTTCAAAGTACTCTTCCCATCGTCCCAGCACACTCCTGTCATCAGTCAATACATTTCCCTTTATCACTCTAACTTGCTGCACATCCTTCCCATCTCTAATTCCCTGCTGTGCCAACCTGTGAAAATCATTTTCTCCCTCCTTACTGTCCAACCTAGCATACAAGTCATTATACGCCCTCTGTTTGGCCTTTGACACTGCTACCTTCGCCTTACACTGCGTCTCCTTGTACTCCTGTTTACTCTCTTCAGTCCTCTCAATGTCTCACTTCTTCTTAGCTAACCTCTTCTTTTGTACACACTCCTGCACTTCCTCATTCCACCACCAAGTATCCTTATCTATTAGTACTTTCCTTCCAGAGGGCACACCAAGTACTCTCCTACCTGTCTACCTGGAAGCACTTCCTGACCACCCAAAGCCTGTTTCAACTCCTCCTTTAAGACAACACGACACTCTTCCTTTTTCAGCTTCCACCACTTTGTCTTCTGCTCTGCCTGTGCCTTCTTCACTTTCCTCACCATCAGCGCCATCCTGCACACCACCATCCTATGCTGTTTGGTAATACTCTCATCCACTACTCCTTTGTAGTCACTGACTTCAAGTTGTATCGTCTACACAAGATGTAGTCTACCTGTGTGCTCCTACCCCCGCTTTTATCAGTCACCCCATGCTCCTGTTTCTTCTGGAAGAAAGTATTCACCACAGCCATTTCCATCCTTTTTGCAAACTCTATCAACATCTGTCCTTCTGTGTTCCTGTCCTGGATACCAAACCTGCCCATCACTTCCTCGCCCCCTCTGTTGCCTGCACCGACATGTCCATTGAAGTCTGCCCCAATGACCACTCTTTCACCTCTGGGGGTACTCTGCATCACTTCATCTAACTCACTCCAGAATCTCTCCTTCTCTTCTAGCTCACACACTGCCTGTGGGGCATAAGCACTAACAACATTGAACATCACACCTTCAATTTCTAACTTGAGACTCATCACTCTGTCGCACACTCTTTTCACTTCTAGAACATTCCTGACCAACCCCTCCTTCATGATGACTCCTACCCCGTTTCTCTTCCCATCCACACCTTGATGAATCAGCTTAAAAAATGTTCCTGAGCTTCGAGCCTTGCTACCTTTCCACCTGGTCTCCTGAACATACAGTATGTCCACTTTCTTCCTCTGCATCATGTCAGCCAACTCTCGAGATTTTCCTGTCATACATTGGAACCAACATTCAAAGTCTCTACTTTCAGCTCTTGACTCATGCTTTTCCTCTTCTCTCTCCACCTACAGAGACACCTCCTGCCTCTCCTTCTTTGACCAACAGTAGTCCAATTTCCACCAGCACCCTGTTGGTTGACAGCACTGATGGCGGTCATTGTTAACCCGGGCCTCGACCGATCCCATATGGAGATAATATTTGTGATTTGCATATTCGATCTGGCTCAGGTTTTACGTCAGATTCCTTTCCTGACATAACCCTCTGCATTTATCCGGGATTCGAACCAGCATAATAAAGAACACTGGCTTGTGCCCTCCTCACGGTTGCATTGCCATGCCATCACATATTATAATGATAATAATAATAATAATAATAATAATAATAATAATTATTATTATTATTATTATCATTATTATTATTATTATTATTATTATTATTATTATTATTATCATTATTATTATTATTATTATTATTATTATTATTATTATTGATCTTGTTGTTTTGTCACTTTCTGTTAGTAGTTTTTCAACCAGGAACCTTACAGATTGCTTAGGATTTATCATCGACAGACAGGACCTTTTAAAGAATGTGGGCTGTTCCAAGGAGTGCAATCTTCTGCATCTGAAATGTCTTCGCCTTTGCTGGCATTTCACCAAGTTATTCTTGGAGGCATACACAGGTAGTGCATGGTGCTCTGCTATGACTGACATCACACAAGCCTTTATGAAATGTTGAATTATTATTATTATTATTATTATTATTATTATTATTATTATTGTTGTTGTTGTTGTTGTTGTTGTTGTAAGATGCTTATTTCTAATTAGGGTTAGCCCAGTAGGTGAGGGGTACACCCTGGACAGCTTGTTAGTCCACTGCAGGGGCAACACTCACACCTAGGAGCAATTTAAAATGGCCAGTTAGTGTACCGTGCATGTCTTTGGACTGGAAAAACCAGAGTACCTGGAGGAAACCCAGACAAGCATGAGGAGAACATTCAAACTCCACACAGAACCTCTCCAAATATTGAACCCAGGAACTTCATTCTATGAGACAGATGTGCTAACCACTGCACTATCATGCTTCAATAATAATAATAATAATAATAATAATAATAATAATAATAATAATAATAATAATAGGAAAAAGAAGAAGAAGAAGAAGAAGAAGAAGAAGAAGAAGAAGAAGAAGAATGAAACCAGAATACCTGGAGGAAACCCTCACAAGCACGGGGAGAGCATGCAAGCTCCACACAGAAACACCTGAGCTCGGAATAAACACAAGGCTTTTTTGTTGTGAGGCGGCCGGCCCTTTTGTGGTGTTATTATTATTATTATTATTATTATTATTATTATTATTATTGGTAGTAGTAGTAGTGATAATAGTAGAAGTAGTTTATATTTATTTATTTATTTTTATAATTATTATTATTTACCAAAGACAATGAAACTTCACCTTTCCTTAAGCTCCACCCATTTGGATTTTAACTAATCTGCATAATATGTCAAACATACATTTATTGCTCTGGGCCTCCTCATTTATGAATATTGATTGGGGTCAGATTACTTAACAGTGTCTGATCATCGAAATATCTTGACATTTCCAAGCCATCTGTTTGTGCGATAGGCCAACACATGCTTTCAGCTCTTACTCATTAAAACATTTTCCGGACCGAATTTTAAGGAAAGATGCCAAATTTTGGCTTTTAATTGGTGGTAGAGAGGTGGTTGGCCAGAACGTATTGGTGAAGACCTTGGATGTCTGATCAGAAGGTCATGAGTTTAAATCTCAGCACTGGCAATCTGCCACCACTGAGCCCTTGAGCAAGGCCTTTAGCCCTCAATTGTACAAATGAGATGAATGTTAATTAGATCAAGGCACCTTCCAAATGCTGTAAATTTAGATGATCAATTTGTAGATTTAAAACAATATACTTGACTGCCCGGATCTGGCACGGCTTGCTTGGCCAGAATATCTCAAACACAGTTGGCACAGCCCTTGGTCGTTGCTAAAGGTGTCACCTACCACCTTATGGGTCATGGGTTTAATTCTTGCACTGCACTGAAAATGTGTGCTGTGTTGTGCTGTCGGACCATTACGATGTGCATAAAACATGTACAACCAGTCTGTGGTGGATAATTTTGGCAGTGTGTGAGATTTTCTTTTGAGTTTTTGCACAACAAACTCAAAGGCTGGCCGTGCCTCTCACTGTCTGTGGTGAGAGGTTCATGTAAAAGAACCAGTGCTGACTTTCATCAAGAGTGGCTGCACAGCCAACAGCGTAGTTCTGCCCTGCAGTGGCCTGGCGAGCTGTCTAGTGTGTACGCTACCCTCGTCCAGAGTCGGCTGAGATGTGCGCCCCTAATCGCGGTGCATCCCTGCGACCCTAATTAGGATTAAGTGGTTCAGAAAATGAATAAACTGATGAAATTGGACTATCATTTCCCTCAATCTAATTCCAAAGCCATGATCCTCAATGAAAACAAGATGCAGCCTTTCACATATTCCACAGTTTCATCTTCAACAAACCTGAAAATAATGGAAGTAAACCTGACAACTTTCTACACTAGAATATAAAATCTTGTCAGTATTTATTGCGATTAAGCCAAAACTCTGAAGCTGATATTGTTCCTGCTGTGTTCTGTACTCAGAGTATTGAACATCAGACATTGTATTTATGTATAAATGTGAGTTGTTCCTTTTCATTAAAAAAAGATTTGCCAAAGTGCTTAATCCTATTAGGGTCATGGGAAGGCTGGTGCCTATTTCAGCCGGCACTGGGTGACGACGGGGTATACCTTAAACAGCTCACAAGATTATCACAGGGCAACAAGACACTTATTCAGACTCACACTTACATCTAGGGTTAATTTCAAACAGCCAGTGAGCCTAACGTGCAGTGAGCCTAATGGCAGGAAACCGGCAAACCTTCACCCAAATAAGCTCAGGGAGAACATGCAAACTCTATTGAGAAACACCCTCGCCAAGCTTGGGATTTAAACCTAACCACTTGTTGCTGTGAGGCAGATGTGCTCACAACTACAGAACTGTGTTGACTACTATTATTAGTCGTGGTGGCATTAACATTATCATTCATTCACTCACAGGCCAATCTGAATTAGGGCCACAGGGAGGCTGGCACTCATTTCAGCCAACTCTGGGTGAGGGAGGGTACACCTGAGACAGATCACCAGGCTGCTAAAGGGCCAACACACACACACACACACACACACACACACACACACACACACACACACACACACACACACACACACACACACACACACACACAACCATTCACTCAGTCTCACACCTTGGGGAGATTTGAAATAGCCAATTAGCCTACTGCACATGTTTTTGGGGCAGTGGTGGTCTAGTGGTATAGGGCTGTGGATCGCTGATCCTAAGGTTGGGGGTTCGAGTCCCACTCTCCACAAGGTTGTCACTGTCCTCCCCAGTGCAGCTAACTGGGTTATCAAAGGCCGGCCATGTCTCCCACTGTCTATGGTGTGAGGCATGTAAAAGAACCATTGCTGACTTTCGACAAGAGAAGACTGCAAAGTCGTCGGCGTGTTTCTGCCCTGCGATGGCCTGGCGAGCTGTCCAGGGTGTACTCTGCCCTTGCCCGAAGTTGGCTGGGATGGGCGCCAGCCTCCCCGCGACCCTAATTAGGATTAAGCAGTTACAGAAAATGAACTGATGAACACATGTTTTTGGACTGTGGAAGGAACCCAGAGCACCAGGAGGAAACTCACCCATGCACGAGGAGAACATGCAAACTCCATGTAGAATCTAGTACACTATTAGTATTATTGCAGATGTAGAATCTAGTACACTATTAGTATTATTGCAGATGTAGAATCTAGTACACTATTAGTATTATTACAGCACAAATCCTTGTAGGTTGTATTATTGAGAGCCACATCAGTTTCATAAGCAAACAGCACACAGACAGAAGCTCAACTATGCCAAGACAAATAAACAATATTGCTGTTGACACACAAGAAAGTAATACATAGAATGCTGTGTTTTCCATATTTTTCATTGTTTGTTTTTATGGTTCATTGCAAGGTAGGTTTAATGAAATAAAATAGGCAAAAATGAAAAACTCATTGTCTCCTCTCAAGGAGAGCGAGGGTGATTTGTTTTCATGTTTTCAACAAATCTACTGTTGCAGTAGGCGATGCATTGGGTGGAGAAGCACTTAACCAAGCATTTATCCACAGGGACTGTAAGAGGTATGCCTTATTATTTATTTGGCTCTGGAGACAGAGGCTCATTGCTGGAGAAGTGGGACATCTTGTATCATGCAATGATGGCAGCAAATAACAACTAATCTATTCTCTGAAGGACTTTCATTCTATTTATTTTATTTTATTTTATTTATTTATTTTATTTTTTTTTGGTTGTGTGGCTTTTGAGTCACATATGTCTTATAACAAGTACTGTACTACATAGCGCGATGGAGCCGTCTGGGATGATCAGATTACTTCATATAATATAAATGATTATTCACTGCTCAAAAGCTGAGCTCTAAAAATGTTTGGATGTGTAAATTTATAGAAATCTGCTTCAGCAAATAAAAAGAAGAAACTGCCAAGTGCAAGTCCACTCAGCGCCAACAGTGGCACACAATATAGTTTTGCCCACTATTTTCATGCTCGGTTGCCATTGTGCGCACGGAAACATGGAGGTGAAAACAAAATCAGGCCTGTGGCTTTATTACATCTACATAACGATGGCGCTACGCTATTATGTAACTGAGTAGCATGGCCATTTGTCTCACTTACTTAAAATGTTTCATACGAGTAAAGAATAGGGAGACACTGTGGCGTAGTGGTTAGCATGTCCACCTCACAGCCAGAAGGTCCTGGGTTTGATTCCCAGCCTGGGTGTTTCTGAGTGCACTTTGCATGTTCTCCCCGTGCTTATGTGGGTTTCTTCCGGGTACTCTGGTTTCCTCCCACAGTCCAAAAACAGGCACGGCAGGTTAATTGGCTGTTCCTATACACCTGTGAGTGTGAGTACGATCGGACATGGGGACCAGCTTCCCTGCGACCCTAATTCGGATTACGTGGCTCAGAAAAGGAATGAATGGATGAGTAAAAAAATATTATCCTAGAAACGGCCTCTGTTAATGTTCCTTTTAATTAACTCTGTAGCTTTGAATAGTCACAGACTGTGGTCGCCCGTAAATCTTTAGTAATTACCAAGTGTGTGAGCTGTATGGAAAAAGTTATTCATGCATGCATGAGTTGAACGAGGTAACGCTGCTGTAATGATGTACAGTGTGTCGGCCATTTTGAATTAAGGTGCAACTGGTATTTTTTTATTGTAGAATATTTCAATATTTTATATTTATGATGTTGCAAAACAAAACAAACAAACAAACAAACAAAAACAGATCTGCCTCACTGAAAGAAGGCCTGTGTTTGATTCCTCGGGTTTTTTTGTATAGAGTTTGCAGTGTCGGTGAGGATTTCCTCTGCGTGATGTTTAAGCTAATGCGTGCACAGTAAGCTGATTGGTTGTTCCAACTTGACTCTAGGATAAATGTGAATGTGAATGAATGTGTCTGTGTTGCCATGCATTGGCTTGGGGAGCTGTTCAGGGTGTGACTCGTCACTTGACGTTGGCTGAGATATGCACTAGCCTCTCTGAGACTCGAATGGGATTAAGCAGTTTGACAAATCAATGAATTAAGAAAGAGAAAAGTCACCTTGACAACTATGTGCCAGTGTTCGCATAGGGACAAGCTCATGTCACCCCCCCCCCCTCCTCGTGCACGCGCGCACACACACACACACACACACACACACACACACACACACACACACACACACACCCATGGGCAAAGGCATTGATCAGTAGACAGATAATGTTATGTTTCTGCTTAAAAGCAACTCCTTTCACAGCTGAAGTAATTGCTCGTGGCAGATCTAAACTGAGGCAAGAAAACACATCTGAAGCGGATAAATAAACCTCACTATGGGGAGAGATAATCATTAGGAGAGTGATTTTAAAATCTGTGCTTAAAGATAACAGTGGCAGCTCGAGTTTCTGCAAGTGTGTGTGTGTGTGTGTGTGTGTGTGTGTGTGTGTGTGTGTGTTACCCCGAGTGTGACACACCCTTAACGCTTAAACAAAAGAATGTTTAATTAACAGTGTCAGTGGTTTAAACCATGCGCAAAAAAATATATAAAATACAAAATAAAATAAAATAAAAAAATACACACACACACACACACACACACACACACACACACACACACACATATATATATATATATATATATATATATATATATATATATATATATATATATATATATATATATGAAATTAATTGTGTATCAGGGATGAGCCATGAAAATAATTGTTGCCTTTAGTTATTGATTTATTTCGAGTGGTTGCCCACCAGAATGCCAATCTAAAGCCACTATGGGCTTGGCTTTCTGTACACTTGGCATGAACACACACACACACACACACACACACACACACACACACACACACACACACACACACACACACACACACACCCACACACACACACAAATTCTGACATGCCTATGTAGATTAAAAAAAAAAAAAAAAAATCAGACAACATCATCAGTATTACTATTATTACAACTAATAATACTAATAATACTAATAATACTAATTAATACTACAGCAGTCAATACCTCACTCACTCATTTACCAAACTGATTATGCTATTTGGGTTGTGGGCAGGCTGGAGCCTATCTCAGCCAACACTTGGAAAAGGTGGAGTACACCCTGAAGAGATCAGCAGACCAGACCAACCCGCACACGGCCATTCACACTCACATCTCGGGGCAGTTTGGAACAGCCTAATGTGCATGTCTGGACTGTACAAAGAAACCAGAGTACCCAGAGGTTACGCATGCAAGCATCAGGTGAACAAATAAAAACACCTGAGCCCAGGACTTGAACCCAGGGCTTCATGCCACCAGGATAACATTTAAAAATGTAATTCCAGGTTTAAGTTCTATGTCGAGTGACTTTCATCTCTGTAGGGAGATTGCATGTGTCCCTGTGCCTACATCGGTTTATTTCAGGTATTCTGGATTCATTCCACATCTAAAGGCTTGGGTGTTGTTCATCCCCCTTGGTGTGAGTGTGTTGTTCCAGTGATTGACTGGAGAGCTGCTCGGGGTATACACCATCTTCGCCCAGAGCTGGATGAGGTAAGACCTACATTGTTGATTAATATCCACTGGCCTGCAACAGTATGTTGCTTACAGAACACGAACATGGTGGAATATACAGAGGGAGGACAACCACCTGAATCATCAAACAGTTTGTGGCTCTGAATTTCCTCTCCTGAAGTAAGTTTGAAAGATGTCTAACACCAGACTCCGTCTCTAAGTTTCGTGTAAATGTTGTTATTAGAGAACTTCTGAGGCAGGAACATCTGTCTCTTATCTGTATCTGAATGGATGTTCTGAGACATTCATTGCAGCAGACAGTAGTCTTGTTTATGTCTCCCTTTAAAACATACCAGAACTCAGAGCCGTTCAGAACTACAGGACTGACATTACTGCTATAGAGTCTCACGTGTGTTCTCAGGCCGTATCTGTTTGGATATCTAGATGGGCTGAAGTCTTGATAGTGTACATTGTGGTCATCTTCTGTAATGAACCTAATTTTGAGCTTTTTTCATTCCCTGCTATTTATTAATCAATCAGAGCCCCGGTGAGACCTACAAGCCACAGTATATTAAAGCTTTATCAGATTTGATGGATGATGGGGTGGAAATTGGGATCTGATGTTGCTTCAGCGAGGCTGGAATGGGACAAATTTTGTTTGTGAAGGTTGTAGGGTTTTGCTCTGATATTGTTCCCTAAATGTGAGGATCGTGTTGTTCAGCGGACCAGTTCCACATGCCATGCAGCCAAGCATATCAAGGTGTGGATGATTATGGCCAGCCCATTCTCAAGACCAGAATCCCACTTCAAGCCTCTGCAATGTGATCAAGCAAAAGATAGATGATCAGAACTCATCGCACTAAAACTGATTGAGTTTTTGGAAGCGCTGGTAGAAAGCATTGCCAAGGCACATGAAAGTGAGTGTGAATGCCAGGGTTATTCCAGTAAACAAAATTTCTAAACTAAAAAAAACACTTGTTTATGCTGTGTTGCTTAAAATGTAATCTGATCTTGATTCTTGATCATCATCATGTGTTTTGCTGCCAGTGTTGTGGACAGAAGGGCAGAGCAACTAGAGGCGATGTGTACAGTGCAAGTGCAGCCTGTTTGTCTTGCTTTAGCTTAACTACTCCAACCAGAACAGACCCAGCTGATGGACCGCTGATCACCGGGGGCCACTAAAGATGATCTGGTCTAGAGATGGAAACTACATGCAAGGGGAGTGGCATATTGTGTCCAGGAGGACGACCACAGGCAGGGAATGAGCTCACTGTGAAAAACAGGCTATTTTTAAAGACAGAAATATCTCTCTACAGCACATTTTATGACAGCTTCAGACAGAAGCTGGTATATTTTTATCATTACAAATCACTTAAAAAATGTTCACAATTTCATTTGATTTGATTTTATGCAGCATGGACTTATTGTTTGGTATGCAAACACCCCACTGTAAAAGAAATATTGAACATACTATTGGCTGTCGTTGTAAAGCAGATACACAGACTGTACACACAGATTTTTTGAACTCCTTATGACCTTTGTCCTACTTTTAATTGCTGGTGTTTACGTCCATTTAAAATCTATCATTTCCTTTTACTGATCTATGACAATGCTATTTTTTATTTAGAGGTAGGATTTTACATTGAAAATTAATGATAGCCGAAAGCTTCTAGTGAGATTGCTGAAGATAGAGGATCACCCAGATAGTCTAAAGATGGCTGTGAATGGTCGTATTGGGAGACCATAATAATCAGACTTGCTAAATATAGAGCAATCAAGTTTCCTTCATTATACAGTCATTTACTTTCCCTTACATACTATAAAATTAAAGCTCAAAAGTAGTATATATATATATATATATATATATATATATATATATATATATATATATATATATATATATATATATATATATATATATATATATATATAAAAATATATATATATATATATATATATATATATATATATATATATATATATATATATATATATATATATATATATATACTAGTCCTTCTAAAAAAATGAGCATATTGTGAAAAAGTTCATTATTTTCTGTAATGTACTGATAAATATTAAACTTTCATAAATTTTAGATTGATTGCACACCAACTGAAATATTTCAGGTCTTTTATTGTTTTAATTCTGATGATTTTGGCATACAGCTCATGAGAACCCAAAATTCCTATCTCAAAATTAGCATATCATGTTCAGGTAGTCTAAACGAGCTATTAACCTAATCATCTGAATCAACCAATTAACTCTAAACACCTGCAAAAGATTCCTGAGGCTTTTAAAAACTCCCAGCCTGGTTCATTACTCAAAACCACAATCATGGGTAAGACTGCCGACCTGACTGCTGTCCTGAAGGACATCATTGACACCCTCAAGCAAGAGGGTAAGACACAGAAAGAAATCTCTGAGCGAATAGGCTGTTCCCAGAGTGCTCTATCAAGCCACCTCAGTGGGACGTCTGTGGGAAGGAAAAAGTGTAGCAGAAAATGCTGCACAACCAGAAGAGGTGACCGGACCCTGAGGAAGATTGTGGAGAAGGGCCGATTCCAGACCTGTGGACTGGTCTACAGGTGCCGCATTCCCCAGATCAAGCCACTTTTGAAGCAGAAACAGTGGCAGAAGCGGCTGACCTGGACTACAGAGAAGCAGCACTGGATTGTTGCTCAGTGGTCCAAAGTACTTTTTTCGGATGAAAGCAAATTTTGCATGTCATTTGGAAATCAAGGTGCCAGAGTCTGGAGGAAGACTGGGGACAAGGAAATGCCAAAATGCCTGAAGTCCAGTGTCAAATACCCACAGTCAGTGATGGTCTGGGGTGCCATGATCAGCTGCTGGTGTTGGTCCACTGTGTTTTATCAAGGGCAGGGTCAATGCAGCTCGCTATCAGGAGATTTTGGAGCACTTCATGCTTCCATCTGCTGAAAAGCTTTATGGAGATGAAGATTACATTTTTCAGCACGACCTGACACCTGCTCACAGTGCCAAAACCACTGCTAAATGGTTTACTGACCATGGTATTACTGTGTGCAATTGGCCTGCCAACTCTCCTGACCTGAAGCCCATAGAGAATCTGTGGGATATTGTGAAGAGAAAGTTGAGAGACACCAGACCCAACACTGTGGATGAGCTTAAGGCCGCTATCGAAGCATCCTGGGCCTCCGTAACACCTCAGCAGTGCCACAGGCTGATTGCCTCCATGCCACGCCCCATTGAAGCAGTCATTTCTGCAAAAGGATTCCCGACCAAGTATTGAAGGCATAACTGAACATAATTATTTGAAGGTTGACTTTTTTGTATTAAAAACACTTTTTTATTGGTCGTACAAAATATGCTAATTTTTTGAGATTGGAATTTTGGGTTTTCATGAACTGTATGCCAAAATCATCAGTATTAAAACAATAAAAGACCTGAAATATTTCATTTGGTGTGCAATGAATCGAAAATATTTGAAAGGTTCATTTTTATCAGTACATTACAGAAAATAATGAACTTTATCACAATATGCAAATTTTTTGAGAACTAGTATATATATATATATATATATATATATATATATATATATATATATATATATATATATATATATATATATATATATATATTACTAATATTTTCATATTAGCTCCTGCTATTTAATTTCCAGTCTGATTGATAATATTCACCTATTTAGGTAAGAAATAGCATCTCATAAGGATCTGCATATATATATACATCTGGTATGAAATTAGTATTGGCAGTTCACATAGTGTATTTTGGCAAAAGTTTTACGCTGGATGCCCTTCCTATCATGCCTCTGCATTTACCTGGGCTTGGGACCAGCATGAGGATAGACACTTGTTTGTGCCCATCGTCATGGCTGCATATATATATATATATATATATATATATATATATATATATATCATATATATATATAAAGAAGTACAGAGAAGGTCAGAGGGAGCTGCACTGTGCCTTTGTGGATCTGGAGAAAGCATATGACAGGGTGCCGATAGAAGAACTGTGGTATTGCATGAGGAAGTCTGGAGTGGCAGAGAAGTATGTTAGAGTGGTGCAGGACATGTATGAGAGATGTAAGACAGTGGTGAGTTGTGCTGTTGGCGTGACCGACGAATTCAAGGTGGAGGTGGGACTGCATCAAGGATCAGCTCTGAGCCCCTTCTTGTTTGCGATGGTGATGGACAGGCTGCCAGACGAGGTTAGGCAAGAATCTCCATGGACCATGATGTTTGCAGATGACATTGAGATCTGTAGTGAGAGCAGAGAACAAGTGGAGGAAAATCTAGAGAGGTGGAGGTATGCCCTGGAAAGGAGAGGAATGAAGGTTCACCTCAGAAAATCAGAATTCATGTGTGTGAATGAGAAGGACCCAGGAGGAACGGTGATGTTACAGGGAGCAGAGATAATGAAGGTGGAGGATTTTAAGTACTTAGGCTCAACAGTAGAGAGCAATGGAGATTGTGGAAAAGAGGTGAAGAAGTGTGTGCAGGCAGGCTGGAATGGTTGGAGAAAAGTGTCCGGTGTGATGTGCGATAGGAGAGTGTCAGCAAGAATGAAGGGAAAAGTGTACAAGACGGTGATGAGGCCAGAGATGTTGTATGGTTTAGAAACAGTGGCGCTGAGGAAAAGGCAGGAGGCAGAGCTGGAGGTAGCAGAGATGAAAATGTTGAGGTTCTCTTTGGGAGTAACGAGGATGGATAGGATTAGAAATGAGCACATCAGAGGGACAGCACATGTAAGATGTTTTGGAGTCAAAGTCAGAGAGGCTAGATTGAGATGGTTTGGACATGTACAGAGGAGGGATAGTGAGTATATTGGCAGTAGGATGCTGAGGTTGGAACTACCACGCAGAAGGTCGAGAGGAAGACCAAAGAAGAGATTTATGGATGTGGTGAAGGAGAACATGGGGGCCATTGGAGTAAGAGAAGAAGATGCAGGGGACATGGTGAGATGGAGGCGGATGGTTTGCTGTGGCGACCCCCTGAAGGGAACAGCTGAAGGGAAAATAAGATATATATATATATATATGTGTGTAGTTGATCAAGGTCACTCAGCTTCAGTATGCGGCAAGTAGATGTTCGGAAACTGAAGTGTTATGGACAAATGGATGGAACTCATTCCTACAACTCCTGAGGGAAAGGAACGACAAACTAAATAAGGGACATATTATAGTATCACACATTCAGATGTGGTAATTTTGGATTGAGCAGAAACAGGCAGATGCAACAAGTGCCTTCAGTCCTGAGATTTTGTCCTTTCTGCTAAAAACATAATCTCAATCTAATTGAAGATGAATTACATGTACTGCTTTACTGCAAAGCCTACAGTGTTATAAGACATGTTCTTTTAGCTAAACATCAACTCCCCACTATCAAAATATAGCTTTGTTAATCTCATATCTTCAACAAATGAATGTGTCATTAAAAACTTGTATTTATTTTATATAATGTTAAGAAAATAAGGGACTCTGATGGCTCCCTTTTATCATAGAAGCACTCTTGCAATATATCTGTTTATTTCTGTCTGTATTATGGGCCAGTGGCCTTATACTGAATAAAATGTCTGTCTGTCTATTTAGAAGGCAATTTATGGGCATTGAAATATTCCAAATAACAGCTACGATATTGGCCTGGAGTTTATTTTGCCTTCTTACACAGGTCCATTCTGTAAGCTCTGATATCTTATAGACAACAGTGCATTTCTCTCAGCACTGTTTAGAACAGAATCTGACAGACAGGCTCCAAATCCTATCTTAAATAAAGACACCAGGTCTTCTTCTTCTTCTTCTTCTTCTTCTTCTTCTTTCATTTTGCAGCTCTGCTCTTACAGATCTAGAGTTTTAATATGCTGTCTTTCTACTATGTATTTGGAAGTCATGCTTTCAAATAAAGCTGATATTTGACCCTGCGGGACAGCATGAAGTGTTTATACCTGAGTCAGGTATCAGATATTAAACTCCAATTACTGTCTGTGTTGAATTTCCTGTGTTTTTCTTGGGTCCATACAGGCTTCCATCAGGCAGTCCGGTTTGATCCGAGTACCTGAGCACATGGCAGCAGGCTATCTCTCATACAGTTTCCTTCTGCGTGAGAGTACTGGACGTGTGCATGTTTGCATGTTGCTGTATGGTGATAACCTCTCTGTCTGTCTGTCTGTCTGTCTGTCTGGCCCCACGGTGCACCCAGTAACTATGACCCTGAACAGGTAATTAAAATAAATAAATAAATATACAAGTAAATGAAAGGATGCTGGAGATAGCCAGGCTCTAACATATTTTGATGTTGGTAGAGTATTGACATTTTCATTGTGTACTTCACTGCACTCAGTAACATTTTAAATAAAAGTTAAAGAGCTTTAAATATCTAAACAAGTTCCTCTTATCCAATCCTATCTTATCTATGAAACCGGATGAATGGCATAAGAATTACAACAGTTTACCTTACACTCAACACC
>CM045751.1:24317500-24457500 GCA_024760905.1 Plotosus lineatus | reverse complement strand
GACATCTGAACCTCACTGCTAAGATTGCTGCCACCTTGATCTGACACCGGACCAAGCTGACCAAGCTGATGAAGATGAATAGGGTGGCACTGTGGAGCAGTGGTTAGTGCTTTCACCTAACAGCAAAACTGTTATAAACATTTGACTAAATTACTATTTTATCTCTGTTTCTTTATTTGGTTTCACGTTTTCTCCATGGTTCTGTCGGTTAATTTCAATAAAATCTGGATCACCAAAAGGGGAAGTCATCCAAGGCGAATCATGGAACGCGCTTCACCAGCGTGTCGCCGTTCGGGACTTCATTGCCAAAGTCCATCATCCACGTTCACACACAGCCCACGCGAGGATGGTCATCTTTTGTTTCTTTTGCCACGCGGGATGGCAAGCCTTTCCCTGCCAGCACATGCACCATCTCTAAACTTACCCTACTGCGGGTGCTTGGTGACTCTGGGACCCTTTGTTAATTTGTATGTGGTTTAGCTTTAAGATGTAAGTTATGAATTTTGTCTTATTTTGTTCATATTATTAAACTGTACATAGTTTATGTTGTGGTCTGTTGTGCTTTGCTGGTTTCATTGGGGCAATTTCAATCCTCTAAATTTTCCTTTCCGTAATAAGTGGTGGCTGTCCGATAGAATCCATTAGGCATATGTAACAGCTCATAGTATCTGTGTTAGCCCTTCGATGGATTGGTGGCCTGCCCAGACTGTACCCTGCTGAAGTCACCAAAGATTGGCTGCTGCCCACCCTACCACCTTAAAGGATAAGCAGTGTAGATAATGGATGGGTGGGGGATGGATGGATGGAAGGAGATTTGCATAAGATGTGCATAATTTGGGCAATTAATGTTCAAGAGTCTGTAATCTATCAACATGCACGCTCAAGCAAGCATTACAAGAGAACTGTATTTTTTTCCAGGAAGCACAGTGGTGTAGTCTTTATTATGTCTGTCTCAGAGGTAGAAGATTGTGGGTTTGAGTCCCTGGATTTTTTTTTTTTTTATGTATTTATTTATTTTTTTGTGGTGTTTGCATGTTCTCCCCTTACTTTGGCTTCCTTACAACATTCCAAAAAACATGCATGTAGTGTAGTGGTTAACATGCCCACCTAAGAGTAAGAAGTTCTCGGGTTTGGGAGTTACTGTATGGAGTTTGTACCCGATCCCCCTGCTGGCGTGGGTTTCCTCGAGGTACTTTGGTTTTTTAACACAGTCCAAAGATGTGCACATTCAGCTGTTCCAGATTGACTCTAAATGGGTGTGTGTGTGTGTGGGGGTGTGTGTGTGTGTGTGTGTGTGTGTGTGTTTGGGGGATACTTTGGTGATTTTTTTTTTTTTTTTTTTTTGTACTTCACTGTATAAAACTTCAGAATGGATATTAGAAGTCCTAATCCCAATGATGGCATCAGTGTCCATAAGAGCAAAAACTGGACATGTTTAATTGAAAGCAATGGCATTACTCACTTTATCCTGACAATCACAGTGGCACGAGTCAATCGTGAGCATCTTTGAGCTCATGTATGCACTGGGCAGCAGATAATGCTTCACCCACTGACACAGCATGAGCAATAGTTTGAAAATATGTCTTGGAAGAAGCAACTGCTATCCTTCAGCCTTTCCTGTTGGCCGTTGTTACTCTGTGTTGTCTGGTGTGAGGAGAGAAAATAGAGCAAAAACATTTGAACTAATAGAATCATCACTCACTCATGTGCCAAACTTACTTCTACTACAGCTGTGGGGAGGCTGGAGCCCATCTTGACTAAGACCAGGTGAAGGCGGGGTACACTCTGAACAGTTCACCAAGGCCAACGCGCAGTTTTTCACACTGTCACTCACACCTAGGGGCAATTTAGAGCTGCCAGTTAGTATACTGTACATGTCTTTGGGACTGTGTGACAGAACCAGCATATCCAGGGGAAATCCACACAAACATGGAGAAAATGTCCAAATCCGCAGAAACATCCTTTTCAACAAGGCACATCACCGCTGGATCTCTTTTGCTGTGAAATGCATGTGTTAACTATTACACCACCATACCGAACTATAATAATTGGTTCCTAATGGTTCTACATGCAATATGTGATTATATTGAACTATACTACCCATCAGTCTCATATACCATATGATCCATGAAGTCATGTGCATCAATAATCACTTTCATTTGTGCATCATTATGTCTTGGAAACACTACTCTTTAAGTTTCAGTTTTTCAGAATCTGTCAAGCTTTTAATGACAGTGATGATTGCTGTCATTATTATTGATATTATGAACTTGAAGTCAAAAGAGGATTGCAAAGAGGCAGCAAAAAAGCTAAGCACAAATATAAGCATCTCATCAAGGAGCACTTTGACGGGAACAACACGAGGAACATGTGGAAAAGGATCAGAACACTCACTTGCTACTCAACACGCACACATCAGCAGACTCCTTGGACAACACTGCTGGACACCCTGAACCAGTTCTTTGCTAGCTTCGACCAAGACAACAGAGATGTGCGCACCTACCCTGCTCTTCCGGAGAGGGGTGAAGACCCCATCCAGCTTCAGCAGCACCAGATCAGCGCCACCTTGTGCAGAGTCAATGTGAGAAAAGCTAATGGTCCTGACGAGGTAACAGAAAGGGGACAAAAACATATACAGGTCAATTAGCAAGGGGTTTTATCACTGTCTTAAACCTCTCACTACCACATTATATGGTTCTCACCTTTCTCAAAACAGCCACCATCATCCCAGTGCCTCAAAAGAACCTAAACGACTATAGCTCGATTGCCACAATCCATATCATCACCAAATGTTTCAAGAGACTCGTCTTTTACATGCCTCTCACCATAGACAGTGAGAGACATGGCCGTCCTTTGATAACCCAGTTAGCTGCACTTGGGGGGCAGTGACATCCTTGCGAGGAGTGGAACTCAAACCCTCAACCCTAGGATCAGCGATCCAGTGCCCTATACCACTAGGCCACCACTGCCCTGTATACACACACACACACACACACATATATATATATATATATATATATATATATATATATATATATATATATATATATATATATATATATATATATATATATATATATATATATATATATGAGATACAGGAAAGTGTACATAAGTGTATGTAGGTATATGTACAAGTATAGCTCAGTGTAGTTCCTTAGTTTTCTTTTATGCAATTGTTTGATCATTGCTGCTAATAAAGAATTATAATTCTGCTAAACTGAATTTCATGCAACAGTTGACAATAAAGATCTTGATCTGATTCTATCTTTATTATTGTTTACAGTCTTCAGTAATGGGTAATGGGGGCAGTGGTGGTCTATGGGGGCAGTGGTGGTCTAGTGGTATAGGGCGCTGGATCACTGATCAAAAGGTTGGGGGTTCGAGTCCCACTCTCCACAGGGTTGTCACTGTCCCCCCAGTGCAGCTAACTGGGTTATCAAAGGCGGGCCATGTGTGTCACTGTCTATGGTGAGAGGTTGATGTAAAAGAACCATTGCTGACTTTCATAAAGAGGAGCTGCAAAGTCGTCAGCGTGTTTCTGTCCCTCGCTAAAAAAAGGGTTGTGACAGGAAGGGCATCCGACGTAAAAACCTCTGCCAAATCAAACGTGCGAATCAGATGATTCGCTGTGGCGACTCCCGAGTAAAAGGGAAAAAGCTGAAAGGAAGACAGATAGTCTTTAGGTCTCTTTTCTTGTCATAAATAATTTTGCTGTGATGATTTTGGTTGACACCAACGGTTCCAGGACCACCAGATGTGGAATATGACTCTTTCCCCAGGACAAAGAGGGTGGAATTGTATATCAGTTAATTGTTTTAAGGTCACAAAGTCACAGGTTCATTGCCAACTACACACACACCACACACACACACACACACACACACACACACACACACACACACACACACACAAACACACACACACACAACAATTTACGCTCACACTTATAACGAGAGACAATTTGGAACAGACAATTGACTTTGTGCATGTTTCAGACTGTGGAAGGAAACCAGAGTACCTGGGAGAAACTCACAAAAGCATATGGAGACCATGAAAACTACACACAGAAACATAATCTACATCAGAGTGGCACATTGACACGGTGTGTGATCATCAACTGGAGATCACTGTTTCCAGTCCGGGATGATGAGGTTTTCCTTTGAAATGTGTTAGGCTGCCTCCAAATACGCACAGCAGTTCGTAAAGCTACAGGTGGCAGCATAGCATGTCATGGAGGGGACATGGGCATGTTTAAGCCCCTCCCTGGTTGGTGATGGTCCTGTGATAGGTAGGCAATACTTGATGAGTGTAAAGTTGAAATCACTAAATTCAGGGAACAAAAAGAGTTTGAAAATGAAAAAGGAAAAAAAAAAAAAAAAAAAAACAATGAAAAAAAAAAAACCCACCCAAATGTCAGGACTCAAAGCCCGTACTTCCTTACTGTGAGGAGGACTTCCTAACCGCTACACCGTCATGCCACTCTATTAGGAAGCAATTTCTAGCAAACTTTCAATCGCAGAAAGACTTGATGAACATTTATCCCACTTTCAAAGCATGCATATATGTTTGTATAAAAACTTGTGTATTAGCATAAAGTGAGCAAAGGAATAAAACAATTCCCGAGCAAGAATTTCCTCACTTAAATCTGACCTGTGTCTGTTCGTGCGAACAGAATTGTTGACGTCTGGATTTCTTTAAGTGATGGCTTGTTTGATAAATCGGCTCAGCAGGGTTTCTAAAACAGCGGGAATTATTGGACAGAGTTCCCTGCTGAGAAGACAGACAACGCTCACATTACCACTTTGTCCAGCACTATTTCCTGTGGCTTTCAGCAACTAAGTGGCTGTTTTTTTCCCCCCTAAAACTAGCACATGAGATTTTGGAAAAACCTCAAAGGAGGGTTGAATCCATTCAGCGGTATAGATGAGACCAAACAAGTTAAGGAAGTGCCGGAGCTGTCAACATTCTCCCACGGCAGCCTTGTCACATCAAGGCCGAGTTAAGCGACAGCATTGACGCCTGAGTGATGCCGTTCTGAATGAGAACGTCTCTCTGAGGGAAGCCCTTTATATTACCACCAGTGTTGGAACACAAACAAAGTGTAAAACAGTTTAAGAATAAAAAGAAACCAACTTGTGAAGAACTGAAAAAAAGTAGTGTTGATACCTTGTCATGGTGCTGTCTTCTCTGTCACTACTGAGAATGATTCTGACTGCCAGGGCCAATGCTGCTGCATGGCAGCACTTTATTTAACACAATGCTTAATTACTGGCTAAATATCAAATGATTACGGGCCAATATTTGGATGAGTGGTGTGAATTAATACGCTGAAATGTCCCCTGAAGTAAAATACGTTCTTACAAAAGCTGATGGATGACAGAAATGACAGTGCATCTATTACGAAACACTATTAAAAGTGTCTTTTATCTATTACAAAACACTTAAAGGAAAATTTACCTCTGGCTTGCAAAGGCATAAATTGTCTGCTGATGCACTGGGATTGTGAATTAATGCTGCGTTCAGAGATTTAAATGAAGCATTAGCTAGCACCCTTTCACTCTGCACACACACACACACACACACACACACACACACACACACACACACACACACACACACACACACACACGCACGCATGGTTGTTAGCAGGGCATCCAACTGAACTAATAAGATCAATAAATACGACAGCATGGCTAACAGGTTGTTGCATTGTTTACTTATCCAATGGGTCGATCTATGGCTGCATCGGAATGCCGCTGTAGGACAGTTGATAAATTGGGGCTATTGTTCAGAAAGGTGTTGATAGAAACTTGCACATACAGCATACATACTGCACATGCTCCGCACTTAAACACGCATGTACGCACACAGTATATCATAAAGTTTGTCACATAGTCACATGAAAAACATACATAGACACTGTTGATTTTTTGCCAACATATGATACAGTGCACAGGTGACATTCGTTTATTCAAACATCTGCTTAATTCTACTCAAGTTGTCGAGAAGCTGGAACCCATCCAAGTTAACTTTGGCCAGTCCATTGCAGGGACAGTACATATTCGACCAATGACACACACAGTGGATCTCACTCTGGGCAAAGGCAGTGTACATCATGAATAGTTTACCAGTTCATTGCATGACCATTCAAACAACTGTTCACCTGTTCATATGGTTCACACGTCACTCACATTGACACATAGGGGCAATCTGGAACAGCCGATTGACCTAAAGTGCATGTCTTTTGACTGTGGAAGGAAACCAGACTACCTGAAGGAAACCCATGCAAGCACACTGAAAGCACACAAACTCCATACAGAAACTCTTGTTGAGCCCAGATCTTGAGCTCTTGCTGTGACACGGATGTGTTAATCTCTATACCGCCTTGCCGCCCCAAATGACACATAAAAGTGATGTTTTGTAGTTATCCCCAAAACATAAATAAAACAAACAAGAAAAACAGTTCAATCATACAAACAATATGGAAACCTTTACATTTATCACATCTTCAAGTTCCTTAAGGGAGAATCAGGTGTTTCAGTGTAGATGGCATTGATCAGGACCTCCTGCGGGTGAAACGTGTCTTATTTAAAACAAATCTTTCAAGGTACTCATCGACACGTCACATTGATTTTAAATGACAATGCTAATTTTACAGAATTGACTGCCGCAGTAAAATCAGGCCGGAAATGAACCATTTGACTTGTGTGAGTGTGTGTGTGTGTGTGTGTGTGTGTGTGTGTGTGTGTGTGTGTGTGTGTGTGTGTGTGTGTGTGTGTGTGTGTTGATACTGCAATGGATTGGCCGGAGTTGGCTAAGACAGGCTCCAGCCTCCCCATGACCTGAGTAGGATATAACAGTTCAGCATATAAATGAATGACAAAATGATTTTAGATTGAATTTATTGCAGTAGGCTTCATTTAATTTGAGGGAAGTCAGAAGAAGCAAATGTTTTCAGAAAGAAAACAGTACTTACATCCTGCATCATCCATCTGGTGGGTTCTGGAGAAAGCAAGGTTTTATTGCTTTATTGGTCCTAAAGAGGATGGATTATATCAGTGCTACAATAACTACAAAGCACAGCTCTTCATTTGGGGAAAAAAATGGCGGTGTTGGGGTTTTTGTACGATTTGTATGCTATTGGACTCAGACCATATTATTTACAGAGGGAATTCTCCCATGTAGTTTGGTAGAGCTCCCCCTGTCATTAGCGATAATTTTATTTGTGATATGTGTGTACTAGTTAACTGTCTGACGAAGAAGATTGTAGCGTTAGAAGTGCGCATCCAAACTTTAAAGAGTGAATAGCGTTTCTTTAGCCAGATGTTTGGGTGCCTCAGGTGGAGATAGTTACCCCACTCTTCGAGCACCAGAGCCCTTGCAGCGGGGTGAATGGTAATGACTTGCAAAGTTAACACTGAGGCTCGCCCACAGGAGCACCACTCACCTGTGCTTCACATGTTGAACAAGTCGCTCTCCTCAGTGAGACACCTACTGCGAAACCCAAAAGAGTTCAGGCTATAGGAAGTTTGATTTTAAGGCACCTGAAATTAGCTGATCCTTTAGGGGCACCAGCAGCACTTGTTAGGTGTATCCCAGGAGCCAGAGTGCCAGATGTGACAGGTTAACTTAGGTTCTTAGATGAGCGCACATTCTCTAAGATAATTATGCCTTCATCAGTCAGAGGTTACTAAGAGTAACTTTGTAGAGGAGTGGAAATTTTCGAAGGCGATGCCAAATGCTGTTGGATGTATCAGTGATGGTGAGGAGATGGAGTATTGGCCTGACGTGGATTCCTTTGTCACATGGTGTGAACAGAATCATCTGCAGCTTTATGTGACAACGACCAAAGAATTGATTGTGGATTTTAGGAGATCCAAAACACCAGAGACCCCTGTTTCCATCCAGGGTATCAATGTGGACGATTAGAGATACCTTAGAGTTCATATTGACGATAAACTGGACCAGGTTAAGAACGCTTGAGAAAAAGGGCTAGAACTCCTCCTCCTCTTCTTCTTCTTCTTCTTCTTCTTCTTCTTGTCGCCAAAACATCTTACATGTGTTGTCCCTCTGATGTACTCATTCCTGATCCTATCCATCCTCATTACTCCCAGAGAGAACCTCAACATTTTCATCTCTGCTACCTCCAGCTCTGCCTCCTGTCTTTTCCCCAGGGACACTGTTTCTAAACCATACAACATCGCTGGCCTCATCAACATCTTCTACACTTTTCCTTTCATTCTTGTGGATACCTTCTTATCATACATCACACCGGACACTTTTTTCCAAACCATTCACACCTGCCTGCACACACTTCTTCACCTCTTTTCCACACTCTCCATTGCTCTGGATGTTTGAGCCTAAGTACTTGAAATCCTCCACCTTCTTTTATCTCTGCTCCCTGTAACCTCACCGTTCCTCTTGGGTCCTTGTCATTTACACACATGTATTCTGTCTTACTCAGGCTAACCTTCATTCCTCTCCTTTCCAGAGCATACCTCCACCTCTCTAGATTTTCCTGCAATTGTCCTCTGCTCTCACTACAGATCACAATGTCATCTGCAAACATCATAGTCCATGGGGAATCTTGTCTAACCTCGTCTGTCAGCCTGTCCATCACCATAGCAAACAAGAAAGGGCTCAGAGCTGACCCTTGGACCCTTCTTCTGTCACACCGACAGCAGTAGCAAGAAACGGAAACCTTCAGGATCACCAACGGACTCAGTACCACCTAAGAATCTGAAACATCTTGTTCAGTCAATGCTGGCTCTACCTGAGGTGTTCGCTGATGGATCTTGTAGCACGCCCAAGACGACCCAGGCACAGAGTATATCAACAATAACAAGCAAGATGGCAGACACTTTACAGATAGGGGCTGGAGAACAAGAAAATATGCCTCATGATGTCTCATATCCATCATCGCTGTTCAACTTTATCAACGAAGCATCCGTTGACATTCTTACAACAAAGCTGGCAAATATGTCGATGCACTTCAAAAGAAGTTTAGAGCGTCTTTTGCAATTGTAGCAAAAGAAGTTATCAGCGACTTGGTGAAAGACATTGTTACGCCCCTAAAGAAGGAAATCAGTGAGCTCCGACGAGAACTGGAACTAAAGACGGACGAGCTTGAACAACACATTCGTTGCAACTCTGTCAGGATTACCGGAGTGAAGGAAACCAGTGAGGAAGACACAGAGGATGTTGTCCATGAACTGTTGAAAATTGTCCTCCTCAACATGTTAGCTGCGGGCACTGACAGATGTCACCGAGTTGGGAAGAAAGTTCCGGGTAAACATAGAGCTATCATTGTCAAGTTTGTCAGCTACTGGGATAGGAACAAAGTTATAAAAAAACAGGGGCCAACTACGAGATAAGATGAAATCTGTATACATCAACGAGGACCTCACTCAACATCGGATTATGCTCGATAAGAAAGCAAGGGACTTACGGACAAAGGGACACATTCATTCCACATGGACATACGATGGTAAGATCTTCATCAATGAACAACCAGAGGGAATGATCCATGTGATAAAGTGTGATTCGGATTTGGACAGATACCGTTATGAGATTCTGTGATTGTGTGATCTAAGTTCGCGAGACCAGTGTAACGGCACAATATCATGGAACGTTTGTAAGTATGTCAGTTATAATATATGCAATGTAAATATTATCAAATAACTGTCACAACACTGCTACTGTCATTTACCTTTCCTATTGTTGTCAATATGTTCATAACAATGTTTTTAATTACTTCAAGTATCCTTATTTTGTTGATAACTGTAACTGTCTTCTTTGTTATCTGTGGGCAATATGGTGTCTTGTTATTATGTAAACAGCAGCCAGAATAATGTTTTGTAGTATTAATCTCTTGCAATGCAAATATAAAACTATTGGGTAAAACAGTGATAGATAAAAGTATGAAAACCCGATCGAGCATCTACACGACTATGAGCATTTATAAACCAAGTTTTTCATATGGTTAATGATATAATTCAATATCGGGTGGCGATCAGTGTTTTTCATTGCATTGTTTGTTCTCGCAAAAGAATATATAAAATCAAAAGTTATTCATTTCAGTTTAGTTATGTTATGACCTTTCCTGCAAAGGAATTAAAACTGTATTGTGTCATTTTAGAAACTGAGTTAAAAGCATGTACAGTATCTATGTTTCTTTGTTATCTGCAAACGTATTTAGGTGATCCAAATGTATTAATTGTTTTTCGATTGTTAATACAGCTTGAGTTAAATCCTGAGCAGACAAAGCTTGTTGACTCCGCACGTAATCATCACTAGAAGTATACTTAACAAACTTAATTACTTAAAAGAATATTTGTCAAATTATGATGTAATCTACTTTACACAGGGACACACTTAGACGATTCAGTAGATAGTGATATTTTACAACGAGATAATTTTCATGAACCAATCCGTAAAGACAGAAATAGCTTCAGAGGTGGAGTCATGATTTATGTGACCAATAGATTAACTTTCAAAAGAGTTAATGAGCTTGAAAATCTGTATGATGAATCTATATGGATCAAAATATTTCTACCTCAGAAACCGTTACTAGTTTGCGCTGCTTATAGACCTGAATACAATTCTATACAATTTTGGAATCGTCTAGATGATAGTATGGAATCAGCTTTGGATATATCAAGCACAGTAACCCTTGTTGGAGATTTAAATGAAAATGTACTTTCAAATAAACAAAATCATATTTCAGAGCTGTTAAACAGAAAACATCTCAAAAACGTCATAACACAGCCCACAAGAGTCACGTCTAAAACCAGCACACTACTTGATCCAATAATTGTTAGTGATGATGTGGGTGTACTTGATAGTGGTATAAATGAGATTGATTGTACAATATCTGATCATAGAGGTACGTACATCCACATAGGTACATATATTAATACAAAAATATCCACCACCAAAGAAGTATGGTATTATAATCAAGGTGACTTTGAGAAGTAAAATGATTTAATAAGTATGACCGATTGGCCTATTTGATAATTGCTCGAATATAAATGCTATTTGTGATGTGTTTTACAATAAAATGAATCAACTAACCAAAAAATGTATCTCCAAACGAGTTGTCACTATCAGACCCAATGATAAGCCGTGGTTTGATTCTAAATTAAGAAAGGAATGCAGGAAAAGAGACAGGCTGTGCAAAAAAGCAAAACGTACAAAAAGGGAAAGCGACTTATCTATATATAAAAAACAACGTAATAAAGTAAATAACATGAAATACTATTCGAAAGAACATTTCTATTCAAAAATAGACACATTTTAGTCTGAACTTTATTCAGCAAACAAACCATCTTATTGCAAACTTTTACGTTCTTTGATAAAACAGGCAGATTCATCATCGTGCATCCCCCCCTCTTAAAAAGCATGATTTGGATGATCATCTTTACAGATTTAGATAAGGCTGACAAATTAAATGAATATTTTGAATCGATATCTACTATAACTGATGATAATGATCCCTTGCCATATCTCAAACAGCGGACAAGTAATTCCCTAGAAAATATATTTGTTACTAAAGAAGAAATATCTGATGTTATTAAATGTCTCACTGATAATAAGGCATCTGGGCCAGACAGAATTAGTCATAAACTTCTCAAGAACATAGGCGATTCTATTAGTGATGTTTTAAGTATAATATTCAACTATTCACTTAAGACATGCACGTATCCAGCAGAGTGGAAACGAGCACATGTTATGCCATTTTTTAAGAAAGGTGATCACTCAAATGCATCAAATTATCGACCTATAGCACTAATAAGCTGTGTTGGTAAAATATTTGAGAGTAGTGTATAAGCACTTATATAATTATTTCTATAGTAATTACTTACTGTACAAATATCAAGCTGGCTTTCAAAAAGGTCACTCAACTGTCCATCAACTAATTGAACTATATAACCAGATTTGTTTATCTTTAGAAAATCGTGAGCAATATCGTCTTGTATTTTGTGATGTATCCAAAGCATTTGATCGAGTCTGGCATAAAGGTTTATTGTACAAATTACAAAAGTATGGTATCAATGGAAATATTTTGAAATGGTTGTCCAGTTACATGCGCGACTATATAAGCTTAGTTTGTGGGCAAAAACATGGCTCATTAAATATAATCCAGACAAAATGCAAGCCGTAATATTTTCATTTAAAAAAGAAGTCGAAGATATACATTTATATTTTGATGGATGTGAAATTAAAAATGTAGAAACGCATAAACATTTGGGTGTTACTTTTTCCGCAAACGGTAAATGGTCTTGTCATGTTGAAAAATTAGCTAATACATTTGCAAAGATGTTATGTACTATGAGGAAATTAAAGTTTCTGCTGAATAGAAATACTTTTAACAAAATATATCGGGTGTTCATCAGGCCACACTTTGAATACGCCTGTGAATTATGGGATGGATGTAACTTAGAGCAATCAGATGCATTAGAACAATTACAGCTCGAAGCAGCCCGTATTGTTACTGGCCTTCCTAAATATACTCAACATGAGTAGTTGTATCTTGAAACAGGGTGAGAAACCTTATCTGAAAGGAGAAAAATGAAAAAACTCGGTTTATATTATAAAATGAAACACGATTTGGTTCTGGGGTATCTAAGGAATATACTGTTGGCTCAACTGTAACATACAATTTAAGACACTCTCAAGACGTAACGCTTCCATCTTTATGTCTAAAATCTTCAACACCTTCTTTTATTCCCATCGACCACGAGGTTATGGAATAGTATTCCACCAGAATATCGAAATTTGACACCAATTACTAAATTTAAATGAGTACTCTGCCGGACAATTACGGGCGTCGCATCATATTTCTCTTAAGGCTCAAGAATGTTAAATATCTATCATACACGTTTGAGATACAGGTGGAGTCAACTAAATTGTCATCTTTTTAGAATAGGTCTTAAATCCAACCCAGACTGTAAATGTGGTAATGCTCGTGAAAACTCTTATCATTACTTTATTCAGTGTCCATTATTTAAAGAACAACGATGTACATTAATTAGCAATGTGCGAGAAATTGTTGCAAATAAAATATCTATAGATTTAGAATTATTATTAAATGAAAACAATGAATGTTTACCTGTCATTGAAAACCAGTTTGTATTCAAAGCTGTTCAATCGTATATAAGACAATCAAAGAGATTTGCCTAAACTGCTCATCTTTATTTACTTTTTTTCTTTTATTTATTTATTTTTTTTCCTGTCATGTATATTCTCCTATTCTTCTTATTAGTCTTCGTGTTGTAATTTGTAATGTATCATCATTTGTAACTATCATGGAGAGGGTTCTCTAAGTTGGATAACTTGTTCCCAATCCATTTCATCAGTGAATAAAATATGTGTATAACAAACCGACAGCACACCTCACCACTGCCTTACATCTCTCATACATGTCCTGAACCACTCTAACATACTTCTCTGCCACTCCAGACTTTCTCATGCCATGCCACAGTTCCTATATCAGCCCTCTGTTATATGCTTTCTCCAGATACACAAAGACATAAAGCAGCTCCCTCTGACCTTCTCTGTTCTTCTCTATTAACATCCTCAAAGCAAACACTGCATCTGTGGTGCTCTTTCTTGGCATGAAACCAAACTGTTGTTCACAAATGCTGACCTCTGCCCTTAGTCTATTTTTATATATATAAAATATTTTTATTTTTATATTTAGTCTTATTCTTTCCCGTAACGTCATCATATGGCTATCACCTTTATCCCTCTGTAGTTGCCACAACTCTGTACGTTTTCCTTGTTCTTCAAAATTGGCACCAGCACACCGGTCCTCCATTCCTCCGGCATCCTGTCACGCTCTAAGATCTTGCTGAATGTTCTGTCAGAAAATCTACTGCTACCTCTCCTAGACATGTCCATACTTCCACCAGTATTTCATTAGTACCAACTGCCTTTCCACTATTCATCCTCTTCAATACCCTCCTCACTTCAACCTTACTAATCTTTGCTACTTCCTGATCCTCAACAGTCACCACTTCTACTCTTTTCTCTCTCTCTCTCTCTCTCATTTTCCACATTCACCAGCTCTTCAAAGTATTCTTTCCATCTTCCCAGCACACTTTTGTCATCAGTCGATACATTTCCCTCCCTCAATCACATGTCCAATTGCATGTCCTTGTATAAAACCTGTATAAATCATTTTCTCCCTCCTTACCATCCCGCCTAGCATACACATCATCAAACACCCTCTGTTTGGCCTTTGACACCACTACCTTTACCTTACCCTGTGAATCCCTGTACTCCTGTTTACTTTCTTTGGTCCTCTCAGTGCCCCACTTCTTCTTAGCTAACCTTTTCCTTTGTACACAATCCTGCACTTCCTCATTCCACCACCAAGTCTCCTTATCTACTTTCCTTCCAGAGGACACACCAAGTACTCTCCTACCTCTCCTACCTATCTCCCTGATCACATTAGCTGTAGTTGTCCAGTCAACCGGAAGCACGTCCTGACCACCCGAAGCCTGTTTCAACTCCTCTGTGAAGACAATGAGTCTTCCTTGTCCAGCTTCCACCACTTTGTCTTCTGCTCTTGCCTTTGCCTTCTTCACCTTCCTCACCATCAGCATCATCCTGAACACCACCATCCTATACTATCTGGCAACACTCTCACCCGCTACTACTTTGCAGTCACTGACTTCCTTCAAATTCTATCGCCTACACAAGATGTAGTCTACTTGTGTGCTCCTACCTCCACTTTTATAAGTCACCCCATGGTTCTGTCTCTTCTGGAAGAAAGTATTCTCCACAGCCATGTCCATCCTTTTTCTGAAAAAATCTATCAACATATTTCCTTCTGTGTTCCTGTCCTGGATACCAAACCTACCCATCACTTACTCGTCCTCTCTGTTGCCTGCACTAACATGTCCATTGAAGTCTGCACCAATGACCACTCTTTCACCTCTGGAACTACTCTGTATCACTTCATCTAACTCACTCCAGAATCTATCCCTCTCTTCTTGCTCACATCCTGCCTGTGGGGCATAAGCACTAACAACATTGAATATCACAACTTTAATTTCAACTTGAGACTCATCACTCTGTCTCACACTCTTTTCTCTTGTAGAACATTCCTGACCAAACCCTCTTTCAAGATGACTCCTACTTCGTTTCTCTTCCCATCCACACCGTGATAAATCAGCTTAATCCCTGTTCCTAAGCTTTTTCCTTGCTACCTTTCCACCTGGTCTCCTGAACACTCAAGTATGTCCACCTTCCTCTGCATCATGTCAATCAGCTCTTTAGCTTTCCCTGCCATAGTTCCAAAGTTCATAGTCCCTACTCTCAGTCCTACACTCATGTATTTTCTTCTTTTCTCTCCACTTATGGACACACCTCCTGCCTCTCCTTCTTAGTCCAACAGTAGTCCAGGTTCCACCACCAGCTGCATTCCCCCTCATGGTTGCATTCCCTTCGTCATGGCTACACCCCACCCTCCAATGCTGCATTCAAGCTCTGTCTATTTTTTGAGGAGGTTAAGGTGGTTTAACATGCCATAACACTGGTCAGGATGTTCTATGAATCTGTTGTGGCCAGTGCTGTCCTCTATGCTTTTGCCTGCTTAGCCAGCAGGCTGAGGGGTGCAGATGCCAACAGACTGAATACACTGATCCACAAGGTTAGTAATGTTGTGGGGAAGGACCTGGGCTCTGACGGTGCTTTCAGAGAGGCAAATGCTGTCCGACATGAAGACAATATTGGACAATACCTCCCACCCGCTTCACAACCTTCTTATCAGTCAGAGGAGCACATTTAGTGATAGAGTGATACCACCCAAATGCTCTATTGAACAACAAAGGAAATCATTACTACCCATGGCCATTAAACTGTACATCATTCATTCTCTTTCTGTTTTTATCGATATTACAAACTTCTAATCTCAGACTTTCACACACACACACACACACACACACACACAGACATATATATATATATATATATATATATATATATATATATATATATATATATATATATATATATATATGTATATATATATATATATATATATATATATATATATATATATATATATATATATATATATATATATATATATATATATGCCTTCTTCTTTTTTTTTTTTTTTTTTTTTTTTATTGAGACTTTATCTTTGTATCACGCTACTAGATATGGCGCAACTGTGTGCACACAATTATCTCCAGGAGCAATAAAATATTCTGATTCTGATTTAACTCTGACAGTTTACACAATTTGAGATCTTGTTGAAACTTGATAATCATAACTTGGAAAATTTCTGCATGTGTGAGATCAAATGTGAGTTTATAGATCATAATTATACATCACATTGCTTAAGTTATTTATTTATTTATTTGTTTCTTTGTTTATTTATTTTACAGAGACAGTTACTTTCTAATCCTGAAAGCAGATCTATTAATTGTTCATTTTTTTGTTTTTTTTTCTGTATAAGCATCTGTATCCTGGCTTCAGATGAGAGAGAAAGGCGAGTGAAAATATTCCCTGTTGCCTCTTGTGATCTATTTCAGTTATCTTAAACCAGTAGCGATAATTGCATTTTCTAATCTTGTTAAGTGATTTATCTTATTTAATGTGTCTTATTTGTGTTTTGTTTCCAGTCTTGCCTGATCCAAGATAAACACATAAACTTCTGAAATAATCTTTTCTTCAAGCCGTACCTCGACAACAGCCAAGCCTCATATACTGAAGCAACAGACATAAAAGCCCAGGTTTCTAAACAAGCCCTCCTCATACTTGCTTATTTGTTATAGCCTGATCATTTTTAAATGATGTGAGCTTTGTAATTACAGACTTTTTCTGTAGGATGTTTGAGCCATCGATATATAAGTGAAGACACAGGAGGTCTAGCACTCCGACTGGCTCGTTGCAGTACCATTTTTATCACTGCACATCCCTGTTTTTTTTTTTTTTTAATAACGATAAATCATTTTATTATTGATATACAGTACTTAATACATATTCTTTAAGTCCCCCAGAATTGCATGCATTCATTATCTGTAACTAATCATCAGTCGGGGTCACAGGGGAAGCTGGAACCAATCCCATCATACCTCAAATAAGAAGCAGTACACAACCTGAATGGGTCACTACTCCAGTGGAGGGCTAATATGGGCGCTAACAAGCCTTCACACTCACATACACAGAAAAGCCTTTGGCAGAGATTCTAACCCAGAACGTTCTCACTGTGATGTGTCAGTCCAGAGCAAAAAAGAAGGCATGGATACACTATAACATTGGGACAATTTAAAGTCTTCATATAAGATACTGTCTGTTGCTGGCTGTCTATTGGCACTAAAAAAAAAAAAAAACTATTATATTGAACTTTTTTTGAACAGGTGGACTGATGCTAAGCATTAGCCGCCATTTGCCATTTAAATTAAGATACAGATTTCGACACAGCCAAAAAATGATGCTCCAAGATAGAACAGAAGCTGTTTGACACTGTTTTCACTTCTAGAACATTCCTGACAAACTCCTCCTTCTAGATGACTCCTACTCCATTTCTCTTCCCGTCCACATCATGATAAAACAGTTTAAACCTGCTCCTAAGCTTCTAGCCTTGCTGCCTTTCCACCTGGTCTCCTGAACACACAGTATGTCCACCTTCCTCCTCTGCATCATGTCAGCCAGCTCTCTACCTTTTTCTTTCCATAGTTCCAACATTCAAAGTCCTTACTCTAAGTCCTAGACTCATGCCTTTCCTCTTCTCTCTCTGCCTACAAACACGCCTCTCGTCTCTCCTTCTTTGGCTTCTCCTTCTTCGACCAACAGTAGTCCGATTTCCACCAGCACTCTGTTGGTTAACAGCACTCATGGAGGTAGTTGTTAACCCGGGCCTCGACCGAGCCGGTATGCATTTAGTATTGGCAGTTCGCATAGTGTATTTTGGCAAAAGTTTTATGCCGGATGCCCTTCCTGCCTTCCTGTCGCAGCCCTCTGCACTTATCTGGCTTTGGGCTTGGGACTGGCATGAGGATGGACACTTGTTTGTGCTCATCCTCACGTCTGATATATATATATATATATATATAGGGCGGTGGTGGCCTGGTGGTAAGGTGCTGGATCACTGATCCTAAGGTTGGGGGTTCAAGCCCCACTCTCACCAGGTTGTCACTGTTCCCCCAGTGCTGCTAACTGGGTTATCAAAGGCCAGCCATGTATCTCACTGTCTATGGCGAGAGGCATGTAAAAGAACCATTGCTGACTTTCGTAAAGAGTAGGCTGCAAAGTCGTCAGCGTGTTTCTGTCCCTTGCTAAAAGGGTTGTGACAGGAAGGGCATCCGATGTAAAAACCTCTGCCAAATCAAACGTGCGAATCAGATGATTCGCTGTGGCGACTCCCAAGTAAAAGGGGAAAAAGCCGAAAGGAAGACTATATATATATATATCTATATATATTGATGGGTGCCTGAGGCTGGTGTGGCTCCTTTAAGGGCTGAATCAACTTTGGCTTTAGAGGAAATAAATAAATAAACAAATTTCCCCTGTGTTTCCTGAATATGGTCTGGAGTAAAAGCAGGAAAGGTTAAAACTAAGTTTTCTTTTCACTGCCGTTCACTTGCTAATATTCCAGTTCATTTGTATGACTTGCACTGTTCGTGTAATTATCTGTTTAACAGGTTCAGGTTCCAGGCTCCTGTTCATAGTTGGTGGTGTTTTGTTCAGCAAATGATTGTCTGCCTATCTGAGTTAGACGCTATGAATTTATTGTGTGTGTTCGAGGGGCATCTGATCTTCAGGAGGATGTTGAAAAGTCCATCCCGGCTAACTAGATCAAATGCCTTGGTTTGATCAATGAGAATGTAAAGGGGTTTCTGTTGTTCCCTGAATTTCTTCTGGAGTTGGCGAATGGAGAAAATCATGTCCACTGTTGAGCGCTCTGTGCGGAAACCGCATTGGGATTCAGGATAGACATGTTCAGCCAGTTGCTGGAGTTGTGCGAGCAAGATACGAGCGTACACTTTGCCCACAATGCTCAAGAGAAAGATGCCTCTATAGTTGTTACAGTCAATCCTGTCCCCTTTGTTCTTACACAGGGTGATGATTTTGGCATTTTTAATGTCTTGAGGAATGCTGCCTTCACACCAGCACTGGCAAAGGGTGTCGCGTAGTGGCTGCAGGAGGGCAGACTTGATGACGACATTCAAGTTGGAGTAGAATTCATCTTTAGCCTCAGGTGTTGATATCAGAGTAGGAGCATAGGCACTGATGAGGGAGATTGGACCGTCCGACGTGTAGAGGCAGAGAGTCAGCAGTTGTTCACATCCCTTGTCACATGGTTCGACCATCTTCAACAAGGTGTTCCTGACTGCGAAGCCCACCCCGTGTTCTCTGCGATGCTCAGCACCTTTCAAGAAAAAGGTGTAGTCCTTTTCTTTCAGCCTTCCAGAGTCTGCTAGATGATCTGTAATGATCATCCTCCTGTAAGGCGGCGATGTCTATCTTCAATCACAGAAGCTCATTGTTGATAACGACGGTCTTTCTTGCATTATTAATGTTCTGGAGATTATTAAGTCTGGTGTTCATGGTGCGGACATTCCGGGTTCTCAGTTTATGAGGTGGTCTCTTGCTTTTGCTTGTTCTTATTCTCTTGCTTGGTGCAGGTTTTTGATCTGCTTGTCGGTTGTTACCTAATCCCCATACACCCAATGAGGAAGACAGACCGTGTCGAGACAGCACCTTATAGACCGGGGGCTGCCCAGCTTAGGTGGGCGGTAACTGTCCAGTGAGATCCGAAGATCCCTCCCACCGATGAAAGCGACCCCTGGCACCAGGCTCTATGCCAATCAAGCATTGTGGCTTATAACCAGTAACTGCCGCTTTGCGTGTTTGTTCGACGCTGTGAGGCAAAGCTGGAGTGTCCTCTCCAGGGCACAGGCCAGGGCAGGGGTATATGGAGGACCAGCTCTTGCCCAGTTAGCAGGACCCCCCTCCCCCCCAGTCCACGGCAATGACTGCTCCCAATGGGCCGATATGGTCCGGAGCCATTGACGTCACAGGAGTTGCCAGAACGAGATTGATTACAACGACGAACTGCCTATGGGACTCCAGCTCCAGATTTTTCCTCAAGGTTAACTCCTGAAGCCTTTTCTCTTAGAGATATTAGCCGCAAGGCAGCAGAGGTTTTTGACAGAGTTTTCCTTCTCTGCATGCGACAGGTAGCACAGGATAGCATGATGCCTGTGGCAGTAGCAACCTGACCTGACCCTTATATTAATAACACTAACATTAATAACATGCTAATGTAATCACACTAACACAAAGGAAACATCCGAGTGTAAATACACTAAGACAAAGGAAACACCCTAGTGTAAACACAGTAACACAACAGAAACACACTAATTTAATCACACTAACACAAAGGCAACAGCTAGTGTAAGCACACTAACACAAAAAACACATTAATGCAATAACACTAACACGAAGGAAACATGCTAATATAATCACACTGAGACAAAGGAAATATGCTAATGTAATCACACTAACACAAAGTAAACATGCTAATGTAAACATGCTAACACAAAAAAGCATGCTAATGAAAACACTCCATACCATCTCAACCACTCTTCTGTATTATATTTTATACTCTTAAAAAATGTATTGAATATTATTTTTACATTAAATAGTTCATACGCCAATGTCTCTATCAAGAAAATGTGACCACGGAAATTATACTTTTTTTTTGGAAATCATTAATTCATATAATACATGAAGCCAGGGTCACTGTCAGAAAATTATTAATAGTTGAACAATTGAGAAAATTATTATCACCCAACTTCTGAGCAGTTGAATTTGAGAATTGTGCGGTGGTGGTAGTGGTGGTGTGTGTGTGTGTGTGTGTGTGTGTGTGTGTGTGTGTGTGTGTGTGGTGGTGTGTGTGTGTGTGTGTGGGGGGCTGTAGGAAAATTATACATGTTATGTCAAGTAATGAATAATAAGACAGAAAGGCTCTGTTTTAAATATTATAGTAAGAAAAATATAATATTTAAAACAGAGCCTTTCTGTCTTATTATTTATTTAAATAATAATAATAATAATAATAAAATAAAAATAATAAAATAATAATAAAATAATAAAAATAAAAATAATAAACTTATTATTTAAATATTATAGTAAGAAAAATATAGTGGGGCAGTGGTGGTCTAGTGGTATAGGGCGCTGGATCGCTGATCCAAAGGTTGGGGGTTCGAGTCCCACTCTCCACAAGGTTGTCACTGTCCCCCCAGTGCGGCTAACTGGGTTATCAAAGGCGGGCCATGTCTCTCACTGTCTATGGTGTGAGGCATGTAAAAGAACCATTGCTGACTTTCGGAAAGAGTAGGCTGCAAAGTCGTCAGCGTGTTTCTATCCCTTGCTAAAAGGGTTGTGACAGGAAGGGCATCCGACGTAAAAATCTCTGCCAAATTAAACGTGCGAATCAAAATGATTCGCGGTGGCGACTCCCGAGTAAAAGGGAAAAAGCCGAAAGGAAGACAGACAGACAGTAAGAAAAATATAGTATGGATATCAACACACGGCTATAATACTTTAATTGCAATATTAAACCTCTTCATCAATCAAACCTATTCACTAATTTTATGAACAGAGCTATAACGTTACTGTTTCAATCACCAACATTTCACATCTAATGGGAGAAATGACGTGTTTTGATTTAGTAAGAGAAGTGAAGTCAGATGTATAGGCTGTCAGAGCAACATGCAGACAGTGGTGCGCATGCACGGAGAGAGATGTGCGATTCTGACTTTTAATGGTGTTTTGTGTGAACCAAAACATGAGCACCACAATGTTCTTGGAGAGGATCAGAACCCAGTGGGATAGTTGGATCAGAGTTAGTGTGGGGTTTCTTAAACCGTCTTCTGAATTTATATTCTTTACTATATTCACTCTCACTGCACAGCAGACACACAGGCTTCAAGCAGACATATAAAAACACTACTCTGTCTATTCACTGTTAATCCACCAGCTCTCACAATCAACTTCTCAATTTTTATAGTATAAAAGAGACATATTTTTTAAGTTGCTGGCCTACTGCGCTGACAATAAGAATAGTATTGACCGGAAAAGTGCACAGAGTGCGGATACCTCAAATGTGATTGGTTTGTGATAGCAACTAGTACCACAGTAAATTGGGGCTAATCTGGTGAGAAAAATGTTGTGATACAGAATCATCCAAAAGTAGTTTGATTTCAGGATTTTTTTTAATTAAAAAAAATAATAATATGAATTTTTACTTAAAAAGTAGAGTAGACAATGTGAAGGGCTAGTGCAAAGTGTCTCCAATTAAATAGCCTGGCTCTGTGGTACCTTCTGCATGCAAACATACATGAAAGTGTTCATGCTTGAAAGTTTATGAACCCTTAAGAATTTTTATATTGCTGCATAAATGATTAAGGATCATGAGATTTTCACACACTAAAAGTAAAACAAGTCATTTATTCATTCGTTCATTCATTCATTCATACTTTGTGAAGCGCTTAATCCTAATTAGGATCACGGGGAGGCTGGCGCCCATCTTCGCCAAATCTGGGTAAGGGCAGAGTACACCCTGGACAGCTCTCCATGCCACCGAGGCAACCCCCCCCCCCACACACACACATACACACACCTATGGATTATTTTGAATAGCCACTTTACCCACTGTGCATGTTTTTGGAGTGTGGGAGGGAACCGGTGTATCCGGAGAAAACTAATGCAAACATGGGGAGACCACCTAAGCCCACTAAAAGTAAATATCAAGATAAATAAAATATCAATAACAATATTACTCTCATTTATCTATTTATGAATATGGTTCAGTTTTACTTGCAGTATCTGTGTGAGAGGCAAAATGTTGTTCCCCTTTGCTTTCCGACCTCTTGTGCAGTAATAACTGTAAATAAATTGTTGGAACTAGCGATCAGTCCCGCATTTCACCCTGAAATAATTTCAGTCTATTCATTCTCATGGAACAGTTTCATCTTCATGCTGTTTGTAGGTTTCCTCACATAAACTGCTCACACATGGCTTCGCGATCATTGTTTTGCTGCATGACTCACTGTCTCATGAGATTCAGGGCTTTTGTTCACCACTGTAGTTCAATACAGTATTAAATAATTCTACTCAAGCCTCTAAATAAGAACAGAAATAAATGTATGATGATGTATTATACAAAATACAAATGTAAATATCAAGAACAATTTACACATTTCAGGTTATTTTATGAATCTACATTCGTCATCTAGCATTCTTCTTCTTTTCCTTTCGGCTGTTCCCTTCAGGGGTCCTGTTGACTCTCTTTGGTCCTCTCACTGTCCCTCTTCTTCTTAGCCAACCTCTTCCTTTGTTCACACTCCTGCACTTCCTGATTCCACCACCAAGTCCTGTGTCTACTTTCTTTCCAGATGATACACCAAGTACTCTCCTACCTGTCTCCCTGATCACATGAGCTGTAGTTGTCTAGTCATCTGGAAGCACTTCCTGACCACCCAAAGCCTGTTTCAACTCCTCCTTGGACACAACATGACACTTCCTTTTTCAGCTACCATCAGTGTGTCTTATGTTTTCTTTATGTTTGGTATCCAGGACAGGAACACAGATGTTGATAGATTTTGCAAAAAGGATGGAAATGGGTGTGGTTAATACTTTCTTCCAGAAGAGACAGGAGCATAGGGTGACTTGTGGCGGTAGGAGCACACAGGCAGACTACATCTTGTGTAGGTGATGCAATTTCAAGGAAGTCAGTGACTGCAAAGTAGTAGTGGGTGAGAGTGTTGCCAAACAGCATAGGATGGTGGTGTGCAGGATGATGCTGATGATAAGAAAGGTAAAGAAGGCAAAGGCAGAGCAGAAGACAAAGTGGTGGAAGCTGAAAAAGGAAGAGTGTCATGTTGTCTTCAAGGAAGAGTTGAAACAAGTTTTGGGTGGTCAGTAAGCTAGGTTGGACAGTAAGGTGGGAGAAAATGATTTATACAGGTTGGCACAGCATAGAAATAGAGATGGGAAGGACGTGCAGCAAGTTTGAGTGATTAAGCACAGGGTGGGAAACGCATTGACTGATGACAGAAATGTGCTAGGAAGATGGAAAGACTACTTTGAAGAGCTGATGAATGAGGAAAATGAGAGAGACAAAAGAGTAGAAGAGGTGACTGTTGAGGACCCAGAAGTAGCAAAGATTAGTAAGGGAGAAGTGAGGAGGGCATTGAAGAGGATGAAGAGTGGAAAGGCAGTTGGTCCTGATGACATACCGGTGGAGATATGGAATTGTCTAGGAAAGGTGGCAGTAGATTTTCTGACAGGAACATTCAACAAGGTCTTAGAAAGTGAGAGGATGCCAGAGGAATGGAGGAGAAGTGTGCTTGTGCCCTTTTTTAAGAATAAAGGAGATGTGCAGAGTTGTAGCAACTACAGAGGGATAAAGTTGATGAGCCATACGATGAAGTTATGAGAAAGAATAGTAGAAGCTGGACTAAGGGCAGAGGTCAGCATTTGTGAACAACAGTTTGGTTTCATGCCAAGAAAGAGCACCACAGATGCAGTGTTTGCTTTGAGGATGTTAATAGAGAAGTACAGAGAAGGTCAGAAGGAGCTGCATTGTGCCTTTGTGGATCTGGGGAAAGCATATGACAGGGTGCCGAGAGAAGAACCGTGGTATTGCATGAGGAAGTTTGGAGTGGAAGAGAAGTGTTAGAGTGGTGCAGGACATGTATGACAGGTGTAAGTCAGTGTTGAGGTGTGCTGTCAGTGTGACAGAAGAGTTCAAGGTGGAGGTGGGACTGCATCAAGGGTCAGCTCTGAGCCCCCTCTTGTTTGCGATGGTGATGGACAGGCTGACAGACGAGGTTAGACAATAATCTCCATGTACTATGATCTTTGCAGATGACGCTGTGATCTGTAGTGAGAGCAGAGAACAAGTGCAGGAAATCTAGAGAGGTGGAAGTATGCCCTGGAAAGGAGAGGAATGAAGGTTCGCCTCAGTAAAACAGAATACATGTGTGTGAACAACAAGGACCCAAGAGGAACGGTGAAGTTACAGGGAGTAGAGATAAAGAAGGTGGAGGATTTGAAGTACTTAGGCTCAACAGTCCAGAGCAATGGAGAATGTGGAAAAGAGGTGAAGAAACGTGTGCAAGCAGGTTGGAATGGTTGGAGAAAAGTATCCGGTGTGATATGTGATAGGAAGGTATCGGCAAGAATGAAAGGAAAAGTGTACAAGACAGTGATGGGGCCAGCGATGTTGTATGGTTTAGAAACAGTGGCCCTGGGGAAAAGACAGGAGGCAGAGCTGGAGGTAGCAGAGATGAAAATGTTGAGGTTCTCTTTGGGAGTAATGAGGATGGATAGGATCAGGAATAAGTACATTAGAGGGACAGCACATGTAAGACATTTTGGAGACAAAGTCAGAGAGGCTAGATTGAGATGGTTTGGACATGTCCAGAGGAGGGATAGTGAGTATATTGGTAGTAGAATGCTGAGGTTGGAACTACCAGGCAGAAGGCCTTGAGGAAGATCAAAGAGACGATTCATGGATGTGGTGAAGGAGGACATGAAGGCAGTTGGTGTAAGAGAAAAAGCTGCAGAGGATAGGGTGAGATGGAGGCAGATGATTCGCTGTGGCGACCCCTGAAGGGAAAAGCCGAAAGGACAAGAAGAAGAAGAAGATTGTAAATGATAAACATATTGTACATTACAAAAATATGTTACATTTTAAATTTTACATTATAAACATATTGTAAATTATAAACATATTGACATATTGATATTAAAATTTTGAAAAAGACTTTAATATAAACAAAAGTCAATAACAACACACAATTATCTCAACAACGACAGAAACCAGCATATAATATTGTAGTTCATTTAAGGACCCATTGTTCATTGTCACCCTTTCTTCTGGCTGTTGGCATATTTCTGCCAAGAGACTTTTCCAATATCACTGTTGAAGTGGAGCTTCAGGTACTCTCTCTGGATCTTGACCTCTACAGTGTCTCTGTTGGGAACCACCATATGTTCATCATCTTCTCGGTCCAAATTGGCATCCTGGGTGACAATGTATCTCATCCTCATGATGTTGTGAAGACAGACAGCAGTTTCAACCATAAGTCTTACTACATCTGATCCTTGTTGGGTTTGTAGACAGTAGGAAATGCCAGCGATTGGACAAGATGCCAAACACATTTTCAACCACTCGACGTTTTCTGGATATCCTGTAGTTGTAGGCCAGTTCTTCTTCTGTAAGGGCTTGCATGGAATGTCAACAGCGTGTTTCTGTACCTTGTTAAAAAGGATTGTGACAGGAAGGGCATCCAACGTAAAAACTTCTGCCAAATCAAATGTGCGAATCAGATGATTCGCTATGGCGGGTCTCGAGTAAAAGGGAAAAAGCCAAAAGGAAGACAGACAGACAGAGGTACTTCCTGAGAGCAAAAGCATAGTCACGAACAATGACGTATGGCATGTCAGTGTCGTCTTGGGGCAGCGGCTCTGGTGTGGGGAAGTTGATGGTGCCATCTTCGATGCACTCTCTGAGCTCCAAGGTGTTGAATATCTGGGCATCGGACATGTGGCCCATGCCACCGACATCTATCCATAGGAACCTGTAGTTGGCATCTACCAGTGCTAGCAGAACAATGGAGAAAAATCCCTTGTAGTTGTAATAAAACGTTCCAGAAGATAGTGGTTTTCTAATGGCGATGTGTTTCCCATCCAAGGCTCCAACAACATGAGGCAGGTTCCATTTCTCCTGGAAATCCCAGTTGAGTGATTTCCATTCCTGCACAGTATGTGAACCCTGTATGACCTCGTATTTGTAGTGGTCGATGATGGCCTGACAGACCTCTGGTAGGAAACTAGCGATGGTGTGACGAGATACCCTGAAGTTGTAGGCCAGAGTGGGATACCTGTTGCCCGAGGCCAGATGACACAATGTGACAGCTAGTTTCAGACCAGGACTGAGTGTGCTTCTGAAGTTAGTATCCTTTTTTGCCAGTCGAGGAGCCAAAACCATCAGCAACTCGTCGAACAGTTCAGGTGGGACCAGGAGTTGTTGAAGAAGGACTGCTTGTCTTCGATACGGAGCTCCTCCATGAGGTTGTCATAATTCCCAAGGCCAATTCTTCTTTCCACCGCCAGCCATGACCGCACCCAGAAGCGTTTAGGTGTGTATCTCCTTTCTTTGGTCGTCCTCTGTTGTCGTCTCCTTGCATCTTGGTGTATTGATGAAGCAACAGCAGCACGTGTAGCAGTTCCAAGTGAGCCATTTCTCTATGCTTGTTTATTTTGGGAGAGCATCTTGATGTTTCCAGTATGGGGTCGCTTAACAGAATGAGCTTCCCTGGTCGAAAACGCAAATGTATAGGCGAAATTAGGAGCAAATCCTTTAATGATTTTTCAATGTTGAAACGTGGTTACGCCGGTTATTCCTCAGTCATTCCATGTTGAACGTGAACATTCTGCTTTCATTCTGCATGTTCTGGAATCATTCCGAAGGTCTTCCTTCGAAAATGGTGTAGAATGCGTTCCACGCCTTTCTGCCACAATCATTGCATTCTGTGCTTCAGTGAAATGGGGCCATAACCTGGACCAAGTGAAGCATGATGATGATGATGATGATGATGATAATGATGATGATGATGATGATGATGATGATGATGATGATGATGATGTAAATTTAACCTTGTTGGACATCTTTGGTAATACTAGAGATATTTAAATGAAAATAACAGTTACAATGGTGGTGGACTATCCAAATTATATTCTTAGTGCTCACTAGCATACTTGTAGGAAGTACTACGGGAATGATCAGGTAGTACTGAGCCAATGTTAGTCCATACTGAAAAAAAATAGGTGTGGCCTATGCGTTTGACGCAACTCAGTAAACACTGACCTTTGGAGCTCCCATATAGCTACATGTGAGAAGGAGGAGGATGTAGTTGCTCATTAACTACATTCACAAAAAAGTTCACCAAAGACTGTTTTTCCTGAGACAGCTCAAGAAATTTAGAGTGAAAACAAATCTCCTCCTCCGTTTCTACTCCGCCATCATTGAGAGCACTCTCACTTCATCCATAACGGTTTGGTATGGCAGCCTAGACAGCAACTCACAGAAAAAACTACAGTGCATTGTCACTAAATCATCCAGGATCATCGGCTCCCCCCTTCCATCAGTCCAATCAATTTATCATAAACGCTCAATCTTCAGAGCACAAAAATCACCTCTGATCCCTCTCACCCTGCCCATCATTTGTTTCAACCGCTGCCCTCTAGGAGGCGATATCGATCTCTACCCACCAGAACATCCCGTTTCAAGAAACAGTTTTTTCCCTACAGTCATAAGGACTCGGAACTCTTTGCACTGAAAGTACATTACAGCCTTGTCTGTCTTTTTTTTTTTTTTTGTCTGTTATGTCTGTAGTTGTTATGGATTATGTTTGTAATCATTTATTTTCATGTGTGCTGTCTTTGTTGTATGATGTGTGTTGTTAATGTTCTTTGTAACTTTTGTCATAGCTGAGTGCTGTACCGACAGCAAATTCCACCAAGTTGGTTGTGTGGTCATTAATAAATGATTCTGATTCTGATTCTGATTCTGATTCTGATTAGCATACGTCATCTTTTTGCTCATCTTGAAATTAAGGAAGGGAATTTCCCCACTTGTGTTATTATTACTAACCCCCCTCCCATCTGTAGTGTAACAACCTTCTGATCCGATGCCTTCTGTCACATCTCTCTTCTCATTGGCATCAAGATTCTACTGTATTGATAGGATTCATTAAGTTTGCGTGTGGTTTACTTCCTGTTTTCACCTTGTTCATCCAGACACAATCCAGATAAATAAATACCATCAAGAAAGCAAACAAGCATTTCATTCATCTCCTTTTCCTAAAGACAAATTCTCTCTCTCTCTCTCTCTCTCTCTCTCTCTCTCTCTCTCTCTCTCTCTCTCTCTCTCTCTCTCATTCACTCACACAAACACACACCTAAACATCTCATGCCTGTTTGTTTCTTCACAAAAATGAGAACTACACACATTTATGTTGTCAATTTTCATTCTTGTTCCACTTATTTATTTATTTATTTATTTATTTTTCTGTTTAAACCCTTCTCCTCCCTCTTGCGTGTATGCCTCCGGGGAGTGAGGCACATATGCTCCCAAATAGATTTTAATTATGATCTCACGCTTTGTCTGGGGTCTGTGATTAATAACAGAGAAATCAGCCCCTAATTGTTTGTGCAGGTTGAAAAGCATGTTGAAGACAGAGAAGGGATGGGAGGGAATGCTGTCCGCTGTGAATGCTAGCCCAGGAGGTCTACTCTGCATCGTGTTCCTGTGGAAATTGGATTTGTTAGTGGCCGCGATGCACAAAGCTGCATCCCTCTGGCACCATCCAATCATGTTTTATATCAGCAGGAAATGATGTAGGTGCACCTCTTCTCAAAAGCCTTCCCTCCCTTATTAACTCATTTATGGAGTGGAGTAGAGCAGAAGGCCAGCACGAAGAGAAGGAGGGGTGGTTAAGGGAATGAGAACAGAGCCATTAGAAATTACAAGAAGAGGACAGACAATGATCGGAAAAGAGAAGAGGAACGAGGTAAGGAGAAGAGACAAATTGAACAAAGGAAAATATGATGACAAAAGATGAGGTAAAAGAAAAAGGGAACAATTTGGAAGTGAGAAGAGCAGAGGAAGAGAAGGCAGAAGAGAGAAAAAACATATGAAAAGGAAAGTTGGGGAAATGAATGAACAGCATTTCTCTTATCACTGTTTTTTTTTTTTTTTTTTTTTTTTCCACTGTGGTAAGAGGAATATCATTCATTCATTCATTTATTCATTCGCCCAACTACTCAATCCTGTCAGGGTTGCAGGAGGCTGGTGCATGTCCCAGTTGACTCTTGGCGAAGGTACGGTATACCCTAAACGACTTACCGGACTAATTTCAGGGCCAACACATACACAACCATTCACACTCACACCAGCCAATCGGCCTGTCTTTGGACTGTGAGAGAAAACCATAGGACCCGAAGGAAACCCACACAGGCATGGAGAGAACATGCAAACTCCAAACAGGAGCGCTCTAACCAAGTCTGAGACTCGACCCTGGAACCCTCTTGATGTGAGGAGTACATACTAACACTACACCACTGTGTCTGTCTTCCTTTCGGCTTTTTCCCTTTTACTCAGGAGTCGCCACAGCGAATCATCTGATTCGCACATTTTTTTTTTTTTTTTTTTTTTTTTTTGATTTGGCAGAGATTTTTACGTCGGATGCCCTTCCTGTCACAACCCTTTTTCGCAAGGGACAGAAACACGCTGACGACTTTGCAGCTACTCTTTACGAAAGTCAGCAATGGTTCTTTTACATGCCTCTCACCATAGACAGTGAGAGACATGGCCCGCCTTTGATAACCCAGTTAGCCGCACTGGGGGACTAACACTACACCACTACGCGGTCCAAAAAGAGAAACACCAAACAAATCCATCCAGCACGCCTTTATTTATAAAGTCTTTAAAAACAAACAACACCAAACAAAGTGATGGTCAGAGGACAAAAATATCAGATGAAATATCCTGTGAAAAACAGGAAATAGATCAAAACAGAAACACGAAAACCATAACAGAGGAAATGTGCTTTATGGGATAACCGGGGTAACAAGGGGCCTGTCTCTCACCCAGTGGCAAAGCATTCCAGTCTCAAGACTGCAATGGTGAAAGCACGGTCCTCCGTGTGCTTAGGCTAATAAATAAATAAATAAATAAATAAATGATGGATGAACAATAAAGTTAAAAGATGTAAAATTAGATGAGGAAGAGAGGCAACGGGGTCTAATGAATTGAGAGTGTAAGGACTGGTCATGGTGCAAGAAAGAAAATGAGAGAGAGAAAGACACAGAAGGAGAAAGAGAGAGAGAGAGAGAGAGAGAACCTTATGGAGAGTGGGACTCAAACCCCCAACATTAGGATCAGTGATCCAGCACCCTATACCACCAGGCCACCACTGCCCTTAATAATAATAATAATAATAATAATAATAATAATAATAATAATCATCATCATCATCATCATCATCATCATCATCATCGGCATTCTGAATTCAATCCATCAATGAAAATTAGTCCGCTTAAATGAACAAAACTGAAATAATGACGTGAACACCTCATGTATGGTGTTCATATGGGTGTACAATTAGATTAGATGAGATTAGATTAGAGTTTAATTTATTGCCATTAACATATGAATAAATACAGGGTTCTTCTTCTTTTACTTTCGGCTGCTCCCTTCAGGGGTCGCCACAGCAAATCATCTGCCTCCATTTCACCCTGTCCTCTGCATCTTCTTTTCTGACTCCAACGACCTTCATGTCTTCCTTCACCACATCCATAAATCTCTTCTTTGGTCTTCCTCTGGGCCTTCTGCCTGCGTTCCAACCTCAGCATCCTACTACCAATATGCTCACTATCCCTCCTCTGTACATGTCCAAACCATCTCAATCTAGCCTCTCTGACTTTGTCTCCAAAACCTCTTACATGTTCTGTCCCTCTGATGTACTCATTTCTGATCTTATCCATCCTCGTTACTCCAAAAGAGAACCTCAACATTTTCATCTCCGCTACCTCCAGCTCTGCCTCCTGTCTTTTCCTCAGCGCCACTGTTTCTAATCCATACAACATCACTGGCCTCAACACCGTCTTGTACACTTTTCCCTTCATTCTTGCCGATACCTTCCTATCACACATCACACCGGACACTTTTCTCCAACCATTCCAACCTGCCTGCACACGCTTCTTCACCTCTTTTCCACACTCTCCATTGCTCTGGATTGTTGAGCCTAAGTACTTAAAATCCTCCACCGTCGTTATTTCTGCTCCCTGTAACATCACCGTTCCTCCTGGGTCCTTCTCATTCACACACATGTATTCTGATTTTCTGAGGCTAACCTTCATTCCTCTCCTTTCCAGGGCATACCTCCACCTCTCTAGATTTTCCTGCACTTGTTCTCTGCTCTCAGTAACAGGGTAACATTATATATATAATAGATATAGATATATATATATAGACACAAATAATAATACATACATAGAGATAAATACCAGAACTTGCTTTTTAAGCATCTGTTCTGCATGTTACTGGTTAATTATGGTTGAGGTGTTGATTAATATGAATAATTATGGTTGAGGTGTTTACTGGATTGTGCAGGAGTTAATTATTTGGCTTATTTAGTTTATTAATAAAAGCACATCAACTAATGCATCATTTTAAACTCTCCTTTTCAAAACACAGAGCTGGAACGAACGAATGAATGAAGGGTCATAATTAGCTCAGGAAAAAATCATTAAGCCTGTCATTGTGAAATGACAATTAGCCTATGTTCATCGTTGCCCTTCTCAGAAGCCCTGCGTCATCCCACTATGTCTCTCGACAGGAATAAAGTACACACACAGCAGAGAAAAATCACTGGTGTTGCGAATACAACTCGAGGCTGAACCACAGTCTGATTCTGCCACTGTTTTTGACAAGTTATCTGGCAACACATAGTGCAGCGCATCATTAGTATAGATGAAGTCAGAATCTAGTTTCATGATGTTCTGGATTTTCAATATTTACATGCACATCAAGGCAACTGATGGGGTGTGAAAATAAAAAAAGTAAAAAGTAAAAACAAAACAAACAAAAACACGTGTTGTGGATTTAATGTACTGAGTACATTTGGCGGTGCGGTTATAGGGCTGATGCTATCTGCAACGCTTTCATTCATGATTAAAGCCTACGTAAAGGCTGAAAAATCAATAGCAGTGCATTCCTGTTAAATTCTGAATGTTTGCCTGCAGTTTGTGCACTAGAGAGGCCTCCACATTTTGTAAAAGATGATGAAGAGTGAATGGTGATGAAGTTTCTTGTGGTATTTAGTTTCACAAATGTTTTGGCAATTTTCGTTTATATAGTAACTTGAATCTCGACTGAAAGTCATTCTGCTCCGTTCATGCTGAAGACTCGTGTTTTGATCTACAACTTAAGTGTGGGTCTCTCAATGGTCCAGGCCACACTAATGCCCATGTTTAGACTTCTTCTTCTACTTCTTTTCGTTTCGGCTGTTCCCTTCAGGGGTCACCACAGCAAACCATCTGCCTACATCTCACCCTATTCTCTGCATCTTCTACTCTTACTCCAACTACCTTCAAGTCCTCCTTCACCACATCCATAAATCTTCTCCTTGATCTTCTGGCTGGTAGTTCCAACCTCAGCCTCCTACGACCAATATACTCACTTTCCCTCCTCTGTAAATGTCCAAACCATCTCAATCTAGCCTCTCTGACTTTGTCTCCAAAACATCTAACATGTGCTGTCCCTCTGATGTCCTCATTCCTGATCCTATCCATCCTCGTTACTCCCAAAGAGAACCTCAACCTTTTCATCTCTGCTACCTCCAGCTCTGCCTTCTGTCTTTTCCCCAGGGCCACTGTTTCTAAACCATACAACATCGCTGGCCTCATCACCATCTTGTACATTTTTCCTTTCATTCTTGCTGATACCTTCCTATCACACATCACACCGGACACTTTCCTCCAACCATTCCAACCTGCCTGCGCATGCTTCTTCACCTCTTTTCCACATTCTCCATTGCTCTAGATTGTTGAGCCGAAGTATTAAAATCCTCATTTAAAATCCTCCACCATCTTTATCTCAGCTCCCTGTAACCTCACTGTTCCTATTGGGTTCTTGTGGTTCACACACATGTATTCTGTTTTTACTGAGGCTAACCTTCATTCCACTCCTTTCCAGGGCATACCTCCACCTCTCCAGATTTTCCTCCACTTGTTCTCTGCTCTCACTGCAGATCACAATGTCATCTGCAAACATCATAGTCCATGGAGATTCTTGTCTAACTTCATCTGTCAGCTTGTCCAATCTCCAAACAACAAGAGGCTCAGAGCTGACCATTGATGCAGTCCCACCTCCACCTTGAACTCTTCTGTCACACCGACAGCACACCTCATGTCTTACATCTCTCATACATGTCCTGCACCACTCGAACATACTTCTCTGCCACTCCTCAACAGTCACATCTTCTACTCTTTTCTCGCTCATTTTCCTCATTCATCAGTTCTTCAAAGTACTCTTTCCATCTTCCCAGCACACTTCTGTCATCAGTCATTACATTCCCCACCCTGTCCTTAATCATGCTAAATTGCTGCACATCTTTCCCATCTCTATTTATCTGCTGTGCCAACCTGTATAAATCATTTTCTCCCTCCTTAATGTCCAACCTAACATACAAGTCATCATACGCCCTCTGTTTGGCCTTTGACACTGCTACCTTTGCCTTACGCGGTGTCTCCCTGTACTCCTGTTTACTCTCTGTGTCCCATTTCTTCTTAGCTAACCTCTTCTTTTGTACACACTCCTGCACTTCCTCATTCCACCACCAAGTCTCCTTGTCTACTGTCATTCCAGAGGATACACCAAGTACTGTCCTACCTGTCTCCCTGATCACATTAGCTGTAGTTGTCCAGTCATCTAGAAGCACTTCCTGACCACCCAAAGCCTGTTTCAACTCTTCCTTGAAGACATCACGACACTCTTCCTTTTTCAGCTTCCACCACTTTGTCTTCTGCTCTGCCTTTGCCTTCTTCACCTTTCTTACCATCAGCATCATCCTGCACACCACCATCCTATGCTGTTTGGCAACACTCTCACCCACTACTACTTTGCAGTGACTGTCTGCTTTCAAATTGCATCACCTACACAAGATGTAGTCTACCTGTGTGCTTCTACCTCCGCTTTTATAAGCCACCCTATGCTCTTGTCTCTTCTGGAAGAAAGTATTCAATTCACCACAGCCATTTCCATCCTTTTGCAAAATTTATCGATATCTGTCCTCCTGTGTTCCTGTCCTGGATACTAAACCTGCCCATCACTTCCTCGTCCCCTCTGTTGCCTGCATCAATCTGTCCAGTGAAGTCTGCACCAATGACCACTCTTTCACCTCTGGGGGTACTCTGCATCACTTCATCAAACTCATTCCAGAATCTCTCCTCTTCTAGCTCACACCATGCCTGTGGGGAATAAGCACTAACAACATTGAACATCACACCTTCAATTTCTAACTTGAGACTCATCACTCTGTCTGACACTCTTTTCAATTCTAGAACATTCCTGACAAACTCCTCCTTCAAGATGACTCCTACTCCATTTCTCTTCCCATGCACACCCTGAAAAAAACAGTTTAAACCCTGCTCCTGTGCTTCTAGCCTTGCTGCCTTTCCACCTGGTCTCCTGAACACATGGTATGTCCACCTTCCTCCTCTGCATCATGTCAGCCAGCTCTCTACCTTTTCCTGTCATAGTTCCAACATTCAACGTCCCTACTCTCAGTCCTAGAGTCATGCCTTTCCTCTTCTCTCTCTGCCTACAGACACATTTCCCACCTCTCCTTTTTCGACCTCTCCTTCTTCTTCGGAAGGAGTTATGCCGTCCTAAGAGAGAATTGTTTGAATATTTTTTAATTAATTTTTATACCTGCTCCCACTTTATGTGATGATGTCACCCACTGACAGTTTTCAATCTCTATAAAATTCCTGAAACCTTAACAGTGATTGGCAGAAATAATTCTTCAAACAATGTTCAAATTCCATAGAGTCCAAAATAATGCCATCTATTTAAACTTTGAATCATTTTACTGTGATAAAGGATGGGGATGTGAGGGGGCTCTGAAATAATCATGCTTGTTGTTCTCCAGCGATTTCTTATTCATGCCAATGGGAAAATTTTCTGGAATTTTTTTTTTTTTTTGCGATTTGAATCACCAAGGTAAGTCAAGATATTTAAGAAAGACTATTGTGCATCATTCCTGATCAAGCTGCATGTTTTGATATACAATTTGTCGTGGGACATTCAGTGGGTTGGGTTCACATTCAACCAGGATTTACTGTATTTCCTGACTAGTAGTAGCAGTAATTGGCGGAACCGGTGGAGTAGTGGTTAGGGTGCTGCGCACATGATCGGGAGGTTCAAATCAAATCCCAGTTAGACCATCACTGTGTTAAGAGCCCTTGGCAAGGTCTTAAGCATAAGTGTGCCTCTGTTCATCCAGCAGTATAAATGGGTACCAGTAAAAATATACTGAGAAGGTAACCTGCGATGGATTAGCGTCTCATCAAGGAAGAGTTGTACTCCTAGTCACTTCACACAATGGAAACCAAGGATAAGCACTGGCCTGATGAGCCACTAGGCTCGGGGAGAAAAAGCCTAAAATGTAGTAATAGGCTCCGTTGGTTGATGTCGACCATCAGTGTTAAAGCACCCTAGTTGGATGCCATGGTGGACCCCCGGCTGGAACAGCTTTGCCTGCGACACACTCCACACTCCACCAGCTGCTGTGGTCTCCCAGTTCTCAGTGTTGATGTCTCGCTTGCAAACATCTTTATAGCGTCGCTTGGGTCAGCCAGCACGTCTGTACAGGACATCTTTTGGAATCCGGTCATCTTCCATCCAGCGAACATGGCCAAGCCAGCGCAGTCTATGTAGTCTGAGCGGGGTGAACATTCTGTGGAGGCTGTCACATGCAAGGACCTCAACGTTGAGTACTTTTTTGCTCCACTCAATGTTAAGGTTGGAGGTGGAGGCAGGGTATATGGGAACTGTTCAGTCTCTGATCCTGGTTTGTGTATGTCATCCACGACTCGCTGCCGTATAACAGAGTGCTGATGATGCAGGCCTTATACATCGCAATCTTGGTCGTGATTGTGAGGTTGGCATTCTCCCAGACACCTGTGGTGAGCCAATCAAGAGTTGTTGCAGCCTTCCCGATGCGTTAGTTGATCTCAGCATTCAGGGGCAGGTTGTCACTGATTGTGTACCCAAGGTAAGTGAACTGGTGTATGCTGAGTTCATAATTGTCACAATGGTGGTGACAGGTTTCTTTTCCACACCTCCGGCAAATTAGCCTTTTTCAGGCTGATCATGAGCCCAAAGTCTTTGCAGGCCTGAATCTGTCCATGAGTTCCTGGAGCTCTTGCTCTGTATGTGAAGTGACGGCAGCATCTCTGATGGCGATCTCACAAACTTTGTGGTTTGACTTCAGTTTGGCAGGGTTGAAAACCCTCCCGTCTAATTTGCTGCTACAGTCTTTCTGTGGCAGTCCCAAATGCATGTTTTGGAATCAGAGAGAAAAATATCCCAAAGAGGGTGGGTGCCAGAACACAGCCTTTTTTCACACCACTCCTGACGTCAAAGAACTTGATCGTAGAGCCTTCGTATTGCAATGTTATGCTGTTGTGGGAGGACCTGATCATGCCTTGTACTTTTGGGGAGCATCTGTTTTTCACTAGGTTATTGAAGAGCCCCTCCCTGATGACCAATTCAAACGCTTTCGTGAGTCAATGAGGGTAATGTACGGAGGCCTATGTTGTTCTCTACACTTGTTGTTGTTGTTCTATACAGTTGACGGGGGGAGAAGATCATGTCCACTGTAGAGTGCTCTACTTGAAAGCCGCACTGGGACTCAGGATAGACACGCTCACATAGTTGTTGTAGGCACGCTAGCACAACTAAGCCAGTTACATCTAATTATAGTCATGGGAAGAATGGCAATCTGACTCATCTGACTCTGGGTGAGGGCATGGTACACTCTGGACAGTTCATCAAGCTATCTTAGGACCACACTCACACCTGGGGGTGATGTGGAACAGCAAGTTATCCTACTGTGCATGTTTTGGACTGTGGGAGAAAACTGGAGAATCCATAGGAAACCCGTGCAAGCATGGGGAGAACATGCAAACTCCACACAGAAACACCTTAGAATAGAAAACCTGCTAACCATCATGTCACCCCGGTGGTAAAATTCACACCTTCAACACAGGTGCATTACTCATTTGACCAGAAAGGCTTTTAACCCAATCATATCAGGGAGATGCATGCTGTTTGTAGCGTGTATAACATGCTAACGGAAGTAAACCTACCCAGCAGACTGGTGTTGCTCCCCTTTGGTGATACTGGAGCTTGCATTGGGGCTCTCCCATCCTATAAATAAAATACTCACCCTCTGACTAGAAGAAATTATTTTTTAGATATTTTGGAGCTAAATGTCATTGGATCTGTCAGAAAATCACACATTTTGCATAGCAAATAATTTGGAAATAAACAATTTATTATGTTTTTGTGTTATTGAAATGTTCACTGAAACTACAGTTTCTAAATGGTGTGCTTTACATGTCGAGACTAAGAATGCGTGATTGGTTGCGTCATTTTTATTCCCTTCTGGAAACAAGTTATTAAAATGAATTAAACTTGTTAAACGTAGGAGACATGGATGGAATTTGAGAGTTTCCACCAAAAACTTTTCAAGTCAGGGAAATCATCTAGGAGCTCCACTTTTAGGCAATGCCTCAATCTTTATAGTACCTCGGTATTTCTACAGCCAATTAAACCAGAAACACTGTGTAAAGCTCTATAGGGGGGTGTCCCTGGATTGACATCCCCATCATCACAGAGTGTGGAGGTCAATCAGGAAATGATGATGCTACAAAGTGTGTAGGTCGTTTGATGCACCAGTTGGACATTGTGACAGTGGAGGGATGGAATATGGCACACAGTACATACTGTATTCATGAAAGACTGATGATTTATTATTTCACTACATCGAGTGACAGAGGAGAGGATGAGTTCCTTTTTGACTCTGAACTTGCCTCATGGTTTTCCGTGCTTGTTTTGTCTTAAAAGAGTTTTTTTCCTCACCACTTTTGCCTCTGGCCATTGCAATCTGTATATAGCTTTTTCAGATTTCCAGCATGCTGCTATGTGACAATGTCTAAGGTTAATAGTGCTATATATTTATATCTATATCTATCTATCTATATCTAGATCTATCTATCTATATATATATCTATATCTATATCTATATCTATATATATATATATATATTCTTCTTCTTTTCTTCTTTTCCTTTCGGCTGTTCCCTTCAGGGGTCGCCACAGCAAATGATCTGCCTCCATCTCTCCCTATCCTCTGCATCTTCTACTCTTACTCCAACGACCTTCATGTCCGCCTTCACTGCATCCATAAATCTTCTCTTTGGTCTTCCTCTGGGCCTTTTGCCTGGTAGTTCCAACCTCAGCATCCTACGACCAATATACTCACTATCCCTCCTCTGTACATGTCCAAACCATCTCAATCTAGCCTCTCTGACTTTGTCTCCAAAACATCTAACATGTGCTGTCCCTCTGATGTACTCATTTCTGATCCTATCCATCCTCGTTACTCCCAAAGAGAACCTCAACATTTTCATCTCTGCTACCTCCAACTCTGACTCCTGTCTTTTCCCCAGGGCCACTGTCTCTAAACCATACAACATTGCTGGCCTCATCACCGTCTTGTACACTTTTCCCTTCATTCTTGCCGATACTCTCCTATCACACATCACACCGGACACTTTTCTCCATCCATTCCAACCTGCCTGCACGCGCTTCTTCACCTCTTTTCCACACTCTCCATTGCGCTGGATTGTTGAGCCTAAGTACTTAAAATCCTCCACCTTCTTTATCTCTGCCCCTGTAACCTCAAAGTTCCTCTTGGGTCCTTGTCGTTCACACACATGTATTCTGTCTTACTAAGACTAACCTTCAATCCCCTCCTTTCCAGGGCATACCTCCACCTCTCTAGATTTTCCTCCACTTGGTCTCTGCTCTCACTACAGATCACAATGTCATCTGCAAACATCATAGTCCATGGAGATTCTTGTCTAACCTCATCTGTTAGCCTGTCCATCACCATAGCAAACAAGAAGGGGCTGAGAGCTGACCCTTGATGTAGTCCCACCTCCACCTTGAACTCTTCTGTCACACCGACAGCACACCTCACCACTGTCTTACATCTATCATACATGTCCTGCACCACTCTAACATACTTCTCTGTCACTCCAGACTTCCTCATACAATACCACAGTTCTTCTCTCGGCACCCTGTCATATGCTTTCTCCAGATCCACAAAGGCACAATGCAGCTCCTTCTGACCTTCTCTGTACTTCTCTATTAACATCCTCAAAGCAAACACTGCATCTGTGGTGCTCTTTCTTGGCATGAAACCAAACTGTTGTTCACAAATGCTGACCTCTGCCCTTAGTCTTGCTTCCACTATTCTTTCCCATAGCTTCATTGTATGGCTCATCAACTTTATCCCTCTGTAGTTGCCACAACTCTGTACATCGCCCTTGTTCTTAAAAATGGGCACAAGCACACTTCTCCTCCATTCCTCTGGCATCTGTTCACTTTCTAAGACCTTGTTGAATATTCTTGTCAGAAAATCTACTGCTACCACCCCTAGACACTTCCATACCTCAACTGGTATGTCATCAGGGCCAACTGCCTTTCCACTCTTCATCCTCTTCAATGCCCTCCTCACTTCTCCCTTACTAATCTTTGCTACTTCCTGCTCCTCAACGGTCACCCCTTCTACTCTTTTTTCTCTCTCATTTTCCTCATTCATCAGCTCTTCAAAGTACTCTTTCCATCTTCCCAGCACACTTCTGTCATCAGTCAATACATTTCCCTCTCTGTCCTTTATCACTCTAACTTGCTGCACGTCTTTCCCATCTCTATTTCTCTGCTGTGCTAACCTGTATAGATCATTTTCTCCCTCCTTACTGTTCAACCTATCATACAAGTCATCATACGCCCTCTGTTTGGCCTTTGACACTGCTACCTTCGCCTTACGCTGTGTCTCCCTGTACTCCTGTTTACTCTCTTCGGTCCTCTCAATGTCCCACTTCTTCTTGGCTAACCTCTTCTTTTGTACACACTCCTGCACTTCCTCATTCCACCACCAAGTTTCCTTATCTACTTTCCTTCCAGAGGACACACCAAATACTCTCCTACCGGTCTCCCTGATCACATTGGCTGTGGTTGTCCAGTCCTCTGGAAGCACTTCCTGACTACCCAAAGCCTGTTTCAACTCCTCCTTGAAGACAACACGACACTCTTCCTTTTTCAGCTTCCACCACTTTGTCTTCTGCTCTACCTTTGCCTTTTCACCTTTCTCACCATCAGTGTCATCCTGCACACCACCATCCTATGCTGTTTGGCAACACTCTCACCCACTACTACTTTGCAGTCACTGACTTCCTTCAAATTACCTCGCCTACACAAGATGTAGTCTACCTGTGTGCTCTTACCTCCGCTTTCATAAGTCACCCTATGCTTCTGTTTCTTCTGGAAGAAAGTATTCACCACAGCCATTTCCATCCTTTTTGCAAAATCGATCAACATCTGTCCTTCTGTGTTCCTGTCCTGGATACCAAACCTGCCCATCACTTCCTCGTCCCCTCTGTTGCCTGCACCAACATGTCCATTGAAGTCTGCTCCAATGACCACTCTTTCACCTCTGGGGTACTCTGCATCACTTCATCTAACTCACTCCAGAATCTCTCCTTCTCTTCTAGCTTACATCCTGCCTGTGGGGCATAAGCACTAACAACATTGACTATCACGCCTTCAATTTCTAACTTGAGACTCATCACTCTGTCTGACACTCTTTTCACTTCTAGAACATTCCTGACAAACCCCTCCTTCAAGATGACTCCTACTCCATTTCTCTTCCCATCCACACCATTATAAAACAGTTTAAACCCTGCTCCTAAGCTTTTAGCCTTTCTACCTTTCCACCTTGTCTCCTGAACACACAGTATGTCCACCTTCCTCCTCTGCATCATGTCAGCCAGCTCCCTATCTTTTCCTTGCATAGTTCCAACATTCAAAGTCCCTACTCTCAGTCCGAGGCTCACGCATTTCCTCTTCTCTCTCTGCCTACGGACACGCCTCCCGCCTCTCCTTCTTCGACGTCTTCGACCAACAGTAGTCCAATTTCCATCAGCACCCTGTTGGTTGACAGCACTGATGGCGGTCGTTGTTAACCCGGCCTCGACCGATCCGGTATGAATTTTGTTTTGATCATTTGCATTTTTAAATGTGGCAGAAGTTTTACGCCGGATGCCCTTCCTGTCGCAACCCTCTGCATTTATCCGGGCTTGGGACCGGCATAAGGGGAGAGACACTGGTTAGTGCCCCCGCCTCATGGCTGCATTATATATATATATATATATATATATATATATATATATATATATATATATATATATATATATATATATATATATATATATATGTCCTTGATTATTCGTGGTTTTGCACTCAAGGGTTGCATATTCGTGGATTTTGATGTTGATAAAGAAGAGGCATCTGTTATAAAAGTGTGCTTGAGTTGTGTTGGTGATGAGGATATTGATGAAGATGATAAATATTGAGGGCAGAGTTGATTTAGCCAACTGTTGAGCAGAGTTGATGATGCCAGCTGTGTTGATGAAGATTTTGATGTTGATGAAGAAGAGGCATCTGTTAATAAAAGTGTGATGAGTCAGTTTTGCTGTGTTTGTGACGAATATGAGAGCCTTTCAGCTGAGCAGGATATAGATGAAGATGATGATGCTGAGTTCAGAGTTGATGAAGCTTACTTGTATAAAGGGATCAGAGAATTTTGTTATATAGTTTTCATATATATAGTTTTCTTAATTTCAGTGTGATTGTTTGAACCTGACAGTGTTTTTTTTCTCAATCAGTATCATTTGAAGGCTTTTGACCCTTTATATAATGGTTGAAAAGATACATACTGATCTTATTGGAATAAACTGAAATGAAAAAAAAAAACAAAAACAAGAATAGTTGTTTTTTGTTAATTTTTTGGGGGTCACCACGGTGACTGATGGGTTTAAAAAGGGCGTGTCAGATTAAAATGAGGATGATTTCTCTTATCATCGCTTCATAAAACTCTTCCTAGACATGTTTTCTAAAAGTTTATATGGCTGAAGTACATAAAAATGTTTGGTTGCTAAGGACTAATGATGTTGGAAGAAGTGCGATCTTTGTGCTCATTTTTCTCTAAAGCGTTTTTTTGAAATTTTCAGTTAAATGTTGACACAAAAAATGGCATAGCTCGCTCAGATTTCAAGGTATTGACAACCTTTTGCTGAATTTTAAAGCTTTGGGCTTCCTCGATCTGACTGTGTAAAAAGCTCATTTTTCATTTTTGGACACAAGAGCCTACTTTCGGGGGAGTGGCTCACATATATTAGTAAAAAATAAACAATGGCATGAGTTGCATTTTTGAATCAGTTGCACATTTCACTTTTAAATCCTAATATTCAAAGTTACAATTAAATGCTGTTAAATTAGAAACAATATGTCAGAAATAGCAAAATGATGCTAAAGCACAGGTTTTTCCAGGTGATCAAATGCTAAATTACAAATTTATTTTTAGGAAAAGTTATGAATTTCAGAAATAAACTAAAATTCATAAATTTCTCCTTAATCAGATAGCAAACACACCAGCAACAGGAGCAAGACTTCCTTGAGAAGACATGAGAATGAGAGGAGCCAGACTCAAAAGGGTACCCATCCCTATCTAGCTGACACCGGATAGAGCATTTGGAAATAATTCCCTTCTACAACTAGGATGAATAGTGGAATAGTGTAAGCTGCAAAAAAGAAATCAAGTACATGTGCCACGAAGTCTATTTCGGTTGAAATGATCAACTATTCACTGATGGATATTTGAGTACAAGATTGTTCGTAGCAATTTCAGTTCTAAAGCTATCAAAGCAATTGCATTCCTCAGCCATCACTGCAGTACTGTTTCTATCAACTGCAGTCGAAAGTCATCAGTGGAAGTGTCCATGGTAATATATCTTTAGGTTCTCTATATGGAGTCGTCCACAGCAGTGGGTAGTAATGAGAACTCAAAGCATTGACTCACTCAGGCCATTGTAGGGCAGTGTAGTGCAGTGATGGCTTAGTGGGTAATGCGATCCGAAGGTCAGAGGTTCAATTCCCACTATCACTACTGTTGGGCCCTTGAACAAGGCCCTTAACCCTCAATTGCTCAAATGTACAAAAATGATAACTATAAGTCACTCTGGATAAGATTGTCTTGCAAATGCTGCAAATGTAAATGTAAACTCCAACTTGAAGTGTCCCCAAAAAGATCAGAGAGGTCAGGAATACATAAGGGTTCAGTATTAATGGCGTCTCAACAATATTATGGGTAGCAGTGAGAGAGAGGCTGAAATATGTGGTCAAAATATAAACTAAAGTTCAATGTGGACTTTTTGTGGTTAAGTTTGATATTATCACAAAGTATGTAAATGATGTGACACACTAGTAGGAAATCTACCTTACAAGTCTTTGTCATAAGTGGTTGTAGAGATACGAGCATGTAAGCCAAGGCCAGGGCACTATGCTAGTTTGGCATTGAAAATGCCCAGGAGGGGAGTGACATGGAGTCTGACTGCCAGTGAAGCACCAACACAAGCCCATGGCATAGCATAAACCACAATTATGACATCATAACTAAAATAGATAAAGAAGATGGCACAGTTCAGAGAGCACTTTCGGACTGTACAACAGCCAGACAGGCACGGTGGCATAGTGGTTAGCACATCCATCTCCAAACAAGTAGGTCTTGGGTGTGAGTCCTGAACTCGGATATTTCGCTAATTACTCTCTGTATGCAGCAATCTGCCCACCTTTTATTTGTCGTAGGAATGGTACATCACAAAAAGACACCATCATGCCTCCTAACTGTAAAATTTCACCGTCGTCGTCATCATCATCATCATCTTTTACTTTCACTTGGTCTGGGGTCTGATCACAGGGCCAGTAGCCTAAGAAGTGAGATCCAGAGGTCTCTCCCCAATCATTTCTTCCAGTTCTTCTGGAGGACACCAGCTGTTCTGCAGCTTCCAGACCAGACAATAGACTGACCCTCCAGCATGTTCTGGACCGATCTCAGGATCCCTTGCCTCTGTCTGGTTGGATATCCCTTAAACATAACATCAGGTGCCGAAGCAACTTTACAGCAGAGGCTGTACAGAACTGCCTGTCAATCTTCAGTTTCATACTTCGCTCACATGTGAAGATACTTGAGAGATACTTGAACTCCTCAACTTGGAGCAGGACCTCTACCACACATGGAGGGTGCCTTCAACCCTTTTCTAGCTGAGACCTTTGGCCTCAGACTTGGAGGTGTCAATTCGCATCCCGGATACTTTGGACTACTGTTGGTCGAAGACGTCGAAGAAGGAGAGGCGGGAGGCGTGTCCGTAGGCAGAGAGAGAAGAGGAAATGCGTGAGCCTAGGACTGAGAGTAGGGACTTTGAATGTTGGAACTATGCAAGGAAAAGATAGGGAGCTGGCTGACATGATGCAGAGGAGGAAGGTGGACATACTGTGTGTTCAGGAGACAAGGTGGAAAGGTAGAAAGGCTAAAAGCTTAGGAGCAGGGTTTAAACTGTTTTATAATGGTGTGGATGGGAAGAGAAATGGAGTAGGAGTCATCTTGAAGGAGGGGTTTGTCAGGAATGTTCTAGAAGTGAAAAGAGTGTCAGACAGAGTGATGAGTCTCAAGTTAGAAATTGAAGGCGTGATGGTCAATGTTGTTAGTGCTTATGCCGCACAGGCAGGATGTAAGCTAGAACAGAAGGAGAGATTCTGGAGTGAGTTAGATGAAGTGATGCAGAGTACCCCCAGAGGTGAAAGAGTGGTCATTGGAGCAGACTTCAATGGACATGTTGGTGCAGGCAACAGAGGGGACGAGGAAGTGATGGGCAGGTTTGGTATCCAGGACAGGAACACAGAAGGACAGATGTTGATCGATTTTGCAAAAAGGATGGAAATGGCTGTGGTGAATACTTTCTTCAAGAAGAAACAGAAGCATAGGGTGACTTATGAAAGCGGAGGTAAGAGCTCACAGGTAGACTACATCTTGTGTAGGCGATGTAATTTGAAGGAAGTCAGTGACTGCAAAGTAGTTGTGGGTGAGAGTGTTGCCAAACAGCATAGGATGGTGGTGTGCAGGATGACACTGATGGTGAGAAAGGTGAAAAAGGCAAAGGCAGAGCAGAAGAAAAAGTGGTGGAAGCTGAAAAAGGAAGAGTGTCATGTTGTCTTCAAGGAGGAGTTGAAACAGGTTTTGGGTAGTCAGGAATTGCTTCCAGAGGACTGGACAACCACAGCCAATGTGATCAGGGAGACCGGTAGGAGAGTACTTGGTGTGTCCTCTGGAAGGAAAGTAGATAAGGAAACTTGGTGGTGGAATGAGGAAGTGCAGGACTGTGTACAAAAGAAGAGGTTAGCCAAGAAGAAGTGGGACATTGAGAGGACCGAAGAGAGTAAACAGGAGTACAGGGAGACACAGCGTAAGGCGAAGGTAGCAGTGTCAAAGGCCAAACAGAGGGCATATGATGACTTGTATGATAGGTTGAACAGTAAGGAGGGAGAAAATGATCTATACAGGTTAGCACAGCAGAGAAATAGAGATGGGAAAGACGTGCAGCAAGTTAGAGTGATAAAGGACAGAGAGGGAAATGTATTGACTGATGACAGAAGTGTGCTGGGAAGATGGAAAGAGTACTTTGAAGAGCTGATGAATGAGGAAAATGAGAGAGAAAAAAGAGTAGAAGGGGTGACCGTTGAGGAGCAGGAAGTAGCAAAGATTAGTAAGGGAGAAGTGAGGAGGGCATTGAAGAGGATGAAGAGTGGAAAGGCAGTTGGCCCTGATGACATACCAGTTGAGGTATGGAAGTGTCTAGGGGAGGTAGCAGTAGATTTTCTGACAAGAACATTCAACAAGGTCTTAGAAAGTGAGCAGATGCCAGAGGAATGGAGGAGAAGTGTGCTTGTGCCCATTTTTAAGAACAAGGGCGATGTACAGAGTTGTGGCAACTACAGAGGGATAAAGTTGATGAGCCATACAATTAAGCTATGGGAAAGAATAGTGGAAGCAAGACTAAGGGCAGAGGTCAGCATTTGTGAACAACAGTTTGGTTTCATGCCAAGAAAGAGCACCACAGATGTAGTGTTTGCTTTGAGGATGTTAATAGAGAAGTACAGAGAAGGTCAGAAGGGGCTGCATTGTGCCTTTGTGGATCTGGAGAAAGCATATGACAGGGTGCCGAGAGAAGAACTGTGGTATTGTATGAGGAAGTCTGGAGTGACAGAGAAGTATGTTAGAGTGGTGCAGGACATGTATGATAGATGTAAGACAGTGGTGAGGTGTGCTGTCGGTGTGACAGAAGAGTTCAAGGTGGAGGTGGGACTGCATCAAGGGTCAGCTCTCAGCCCCTTCTTGTTTGCTATGGTGATGGACAGGCTAACAGATGAGGTTAGACAAGAATCTCCATGGACTATGATGTTTGCAGATGACATAGTGATCTGTAGTGAGAGCAGAGACCAAGTGGAAGAAAATCTAGAGAGGTGGAGGTATGCCCTGGAAAGGAGGGGATTGAAGGTTAGTCTTAGTAAGACAGAATACATGTGTGTGAACGACAAGGACCCAAGAGGAACTTTGAGGTTACAGGGGCAGAGATAAAGAAGGTGGAGGATTTTAAGTACTTAGGCTCAACAATCCAGAGCAATGGAGAGTGTGGAAAAGAGGTGAAGAAGCGCGTGCAGGCAGGTTGGAATGGATGGAGAAAAGTGTCCGGTGTGATGTGTGATAGGAGAGTATCGGCAAGAATGAAAGGAAAAGTGTACAAGACGGTGATGAGGCCAGCGATGTTGTATGGTTTAGAGACAGTGGCCCTGGGGAAAAGACAGGAGTCAGAGTTGGAGGTAGCAGAGATGAAAATGTTGAGGTTCTCTTTGGGAGTAATGAGGATGGATAGGATCAGAAATGAGTACATCAGAGGGACAGCACATGTTAGATGTTTTGGAGACAAAGTCAGAGAGGCTAGATTGAGATGGTTTGGACATGTACAGAGGAGGGATAGTGAGTATATTGGTCGTAGGATGCTGAGGTTGGAACTACCAGGGAAAAGGCCCAGAGGAAGACCAAAGAGAAGATTTATGGATGCGGTGAAGGCGGACATGAAGGTCGTTGGAGTAAGAGTAGAAGATGCAGAGGATAGGGAGAGATGGAGGCAGATCATTTGCTGTGGCGACCCCTGAAGGGAACAGCCGAAAGGAAAAGAAGAAGAAGAAAGAAGATACTTTATACTCGGCTGCGAATTGGTCCAATGACAGCTGGAGGTCTCTATTTGATGAAGCCAAGAGGACTACATAATGCACAATAAGCAGAAAGGAGAGCCTATGACCACCAAACCAGGCTCAACTAGAAATTCTGTCCATAAATGTGATGAATTGAACGGGTGAAAAAGCGCAGCATGAGTGGCATCTTACGTCACTGGAAAGGAATTTGACCTGCTGGTACCAACATGGACCAAGCTCTGGCGCCGGTGATACCAAGACTGAATGGCCCGTAGCAAGGAAGCAGCATGTGAGTTTGCACAATAAGATCAGTGTGTGTGTGGAGTCATGAAAAAAATCAGTGTGAATGTCTTTAGTCATTTTTTTGTGTAAACTTTTGGCCTCAACTTGAAGTTTTCTTTGACCTTCATGTGTAATAAGTTGACCTTGTTTCTTATGATTGACCCGGTGGTATGTTATAATCTGTGTTTGTATAGTATTTTAAACACATTCATTGATTTGCTGAACTGTTTAATCCTACTGTAGTCACATGGAAACTCATACTATAGTTAGGCGACTCTGGGTGAAGGCAGGTACACCTTGAACAGTCTATTGTAAGACCGATGCACACAACTATTCACACTTACCTCTAGGGGCAGTTTGTGACAGCCAGTTATCTGAAGGTGCATGTCTTCGGACTGGTGGAAACCAGATGTCTGGAGGAAACCTTCACAAGCACAGGGAAAACACTCATGCTCCACATAGGAAGGCCCTTGCTAAGCATCGGACTTAAACCCAGAACCTTTATTGATTATAATTTTGAATGGATTCTGATATGGGTGGCGTGGTGGTATTGAGTTTAGCACATCTGCCTCATAGAAAGCTATTCCTGGGTTCAATTTTTTGAGGTTTGGGTACTTCTGTGAGGAGTTTGGATGTTCTCCTTGTGCTTGTGTGGGTTTCTTCCTGGTGCTCCGGCTTCCTCACACAGTCCAAAGAAAGTAGCACAGTAGGCCAATTAGCTGGTCCAAAATGGTTGTGTGTTGAATGGGTGTATGTTGCACTGCAATGGTCTGGTAAGCCATTTTTACTCGTGTTGGATGAGACAGGCTTCAGCGTTCCTGTGACCCTAGTAGAATTAATTGGCTCAGAAAATAAATGACTCGGTGAGATTACCATAGTGATATCCAACATACAATGAAAAGCCGAAGTTTTTATCACACGGGATAGTCGCGGTGCTGGTTCTTATTTGTTACAGATGGAATAATAAAGCTAGTATTTATTTTTGCGTTGCTGAAAAGTAATAGAAATAGTGCTGTCAACCAAATCAGGCTGTTTAAAAGCGAGACATGATGCGTTTAAACCTGTGCTTTAAACTCAGCACCCTTTCGGCTTTTCGTCTGTGCTAAGAGGGCTCTCAGCATGAGGCAAGCCGAAAGTGTCACTGCTCTACCCACATCAATCCATGCACGTTAATTTCCTCCCAGAAAATGGCCTATGCCCAATGGAATGAACAATACGCCAGCATTAACCAGCAAATTATGCTTGCACTGGCAGGAAAATAAATCACTCAGTGTCAACATGAGGACGTACAGGATCTCTGACTGTGCAATGTGTTCTGAGCTGTGTCCATGTTTATGAATGCAATTTACCCACAGTTGCATGTGTACCCATTTACCACAGCTTTCCTAATTGTGTGTGTGTGTGTGTGTGTGTGTGTGTGTGTGTGTGTGTGTGTGTGTGTGTGTGTGTGTGTGTGTGTGTGTGTGTGTGTGTGTGTGTGTGTGTGTGTGTGTGTGTGTGTGTGTGTGTGTGTGTGTGTGTGTGTGTTGTGCCTGCTGACAGAGGGGGGTGGGGTGGGGTGTGTGTGGGGGGTTAATCAGCCAGAAAGGGGAAGTTGTACTTTCCCAGCACAGAAAAATAAGATGGACATATTCTTCCATCCATGATTAGAAAAGGTAAAAGAGTACTACAATTAAATTTAGACACTCTGGCATACACAAATAGTGACTGATAGCCTGATCCTCAATCTCACTCACTCACTCACTCACTCACTCACTCACTCATTCATTTTCTGAACAGCTTAATCCTACTAGGGTTGCAGGGTGGTGCTTATCTCAACCCACACTGGGCAAAGACAGGGTACACTCAACAGCTCTCAAGACCAAACCATTCACAAGTGCAAGGACACCTAAGGGCAACCTGAAACAACAAATTCGCCTAACGTGTGTTTCTTTGGACTATGGGAGGAAACCGGAGAACCTGGAGAAAACCCAGGAAGAACATGCAAACTCCACACAGAAATTCCTGAGACCTTCTTGCTGTCGAGAAGACATTGCACCACCATGCTGCTACTGTCCAAGGATATTCCGTATTAAATCAACTACTCTGTACCCATCGATGTGAATGTGGAGGTGAATGGTTGTTTGTCTCAGTGTCAGGCCTGTGCTGGGTCGGCAGCCTGTCCAGGGTGTTGACCACCTCTTGCCTTAATTCAGCTGGGATTGGCTCCAGCTTTCCCTCCAACCCAAAATTGATAAACGTTATAATAAATAATGGATGGGCGGCTTGATGTTTTTGAATAAAAATCGTGTTGAATCTTTAAAGGATTCTGATGTTTAACTGAGATACATCAATATTACTCACTTCAACCTGCTTCTAGATGAAGGTCGAATGCACCCTGAACAGCCTGCCAGACCACTGCAGAGCCAACACACACACACACACACACACACACACACACACACACACACACACACACACACACACACACACACACTCAAAGGGTGTGCCAGCCAGTTAGCCTAATGTGCATGCCTTTGGAGGAAACTGGAGTACCCTGTAGAGACCCACACAAGAACGCGGAAAATATGCCGACTTCACACAGAAACATCTGATCCCGGGACATGTCCCCAGGACGTTCGTGTTGTGTGGCGGCTGTGCTGATCACTAATGCACATGGTGCATGCTCTGCTGTGTGCAGGCCAAAACATGCAGAGTAGACTAATTGGCTGGTCCAAATCACCCCTAGGTATGAGAGCAAGTGTGAATGCATGTATGTGGTTCTGCAATGGTCTGGCGAGAGCCTTTACCTAGAGTCGGCTGTGATGGACACCAGTCTCCCCTCAACAATAATTAGGATTAAGTGGATGAGAAAATGAATGATAAAAAGGAAAAAAAAAAAAACAACCTTTTGGCTTTTTCCCTTTATCAGGGAATGATTTGCATGTTTGATTTGGTTCAGAGGTTTTTACGTCGGATGCCCTTCCTGACACAACCCTTTAGTGAGGGCCAGAAACAAGCTGACGGCTTTGCAGCTCCTCTTTACGAAAGTCAGCAATGGTTTGAATGAGTGTTCGAGTCCCACTCTCCCCAAAACCTTAGGATCAGCGATTCAGCACCCTCTAACACTGGACCACCACTGCCCGGAGCTTCGAAGTTAGGAGATCAGTGGTGGCCTGGTGGTAAGGCTCTGGGTTATTGAGCCCAAGGTTGGGGTTCAAGCCCCACTATCAACTGTCACTGCTGTTCCCTCAGTGGCGCTAACTGGGTTATCAAAGGCCGTCCATGTCTCTTACTGTCTGTGGTGTGAGTTTTATGAAAAAAAAACTCAAAAAAACCCCAAAACATTACTGATTTTGGTCAAGAGGAGCTGCATGGCCATCAGCGTGTTTCTGCCCTGTGATAGCCTGACAAGCCCTCCAGGGTGGACTCTGCACTTGACCTGAGTCGGCTGAGATGGGCGCAAGCTCTCTACAACCATAATTAGAATTAAGTGGTTCAGAAAATGAATGAATAAGTTTCAAAGTTTAAAAAGTAATTTCTATCGAAGTATTTTTTTCCAGCGCCGATGATGTCGATATTGTACTCTCACATCGCCCAGCACTTCTGCAACCAAACTCGGTATTTTCTTTTCTCCGTCTTTTAAAAGGGATCATCTAGGATTAAGCGACTATCTCCAGAGAGCTACATTTTACTAAAAGACCATGACATGCCTCTGCGTGACTTCACTTATTTGCATTAGGACTTTATGAGAAAATGTTTTTGGAAGGGTTTACTGGCTTTTGGACTCGTTTTCACTGTAGAGTTGAGCTGTGCAAACTGAGTGGCTGGGTGAATTTAAATGCCTGACGACAGCCATCAGGACTAACGCAGAGACTCTGATGGTGTTAATATGCAGGTTTTAAGGCTGCTTAGTTCAACAGCAGAGAAAGAGCTCCACAATAAGATTAATATACAGTGAATCTACGAGACCTTTGAGGAAAACCGAGAGGGGAAAAATATACTGTATACAACAGAATGTTCTGATCTGTTTCATCCAGTTATTTATTTGTATAATTAGCCCTGTGATGGCCTGGTGAGCTGTCCAGGGTGTACTCTGCCCTTGCCCTGATTGGGCTGTCATTGATGCCGGCCTCCCTGTGACCCGAATTTGGATTAAGCGATTCAGAAAATATCATGGAGAGGCAGGCAATCATCTCAACCATCTCTGTGTGAAGGTGGTTACATCCTGAGCAGCATGGCAGGCCATTGAAAAGCCAACACACACACACACACACACACACACACACACACACACACACACACACACACACACACACACACACGGATATTCACACTCACTCTCACACCTAAGCACAAACTGGAGCAACCAATTAGCCTACTGAGTATGTTTTTGAACTGTGGGAGGAAACCGGAGTACCTGGAGGAAACACACGCAAGCACGAGAAAAACATGCAAACTCCACACAAAAACTCTTTCTCCTCCCGCCACCTGCTCCAGGTCTTCTATGATGGAATTAAAGGCATTCTCACAGAAGATGAGTCATGTAGTCTATCCAACATGTCCTAGGTCTGCCCCGGTCTTCTCCTAGTTGGACAAACCCAGAAAACCTCACCAAGGAGACAACCAGGAGGCATCCTAGACAGATGCCCAAATCTCTTCAGCTGACATCTTTAGATGGCGAGGAGAAGGTTCTACTCTCAGGCCCTCAGAAATGTCAGAGCCCAGCCTGTTTCTCAGGGTCAGCCGAGAACCTTTAAAAAAAGCTCCTTTCCAACACCTATATCAATGATTTTGTTCTTTCTGTTCCTCCCCACAATTCATTTCCATAGATGAGAGTAGGAATGTACATTGACCAGTACATTATTTTTAATTGTAGATTGACCAGTAAACCAACAGCTTTATCTTTCAGCTCAGTCCCGACTTTACAGTGATAGACCGCTGTCTTCAACATTACGGATCTCCAGATCCACTTTTCCATCATTCATTTTCTGTAACTGCTTAATCATAATTAGGGTTGCAGCTCCCAGGTGTCCATCCCAGCCTACTCTGGGCAAGGACAGAGTACACCCTGGACAGCTCACCAGACCATCGCAGGGCAGAAACACGCTAGCGGCTATGCAGATCCTCTTGTCGAAAGTCAGCAATGATTCTTTTACCTGAACCTCACACCATAGACAGTCAGAGACATTGTCAGCCTCTGATAACCCAGTTAGTACACTGGGCCGACAGTGACAACTCACTGAGAGTGGGACTGGTACCCCCAGATCTTGGGATCAGTGATCCAGCATCTTAACCATCAGGCCACCACTGCCCCGTCATCTACCAATATAATTCAATTTAAATTTATCTACGCATTGTTTATAATAATGGATACGATCACAAAGCAGCTTTTCAGAAATCTTGATACGGATTTATTTTTCGATTCCGAATCCTTAAGTGGAATCAGTCGGCTGTCGACTTGGTGACACCACACAGAGAGTGCCATTATAATTCTTCTAGAACCATGTAGTTAAATAGTGCTAATTATGCGGGCGAGACCCTCAATATGAACATCAGGGTCACACAGTTCTAACCATATAATTAATATTTGTTCGAACCTTTCCATGGAGACAGTAACAGATTTTGAATAATTTCTGATAAACTCAACCAACACAATAATAGTGGAATCTTGGAGTCCTTTGTCTTTTAGCCTTCTGTGCATGTTTTTGGACTGTGGGAGGAAACCAAAGTACCCGGATTAAACCCACGCAAGCACGTGTGTGTGTGTGTGTGTGTGTGTGTGTGTGGGGGGGGGGTAGGTTGGAGGTTTCCATGCAAACTCCATGCAGAAATGCCCAGGAATCAAACCCAGGTTTTCTTGCTGTGAAGAGGACGTGTTAATCGCTCCGCCACTGTGAAACCACAATTGATTATTTTGTGACTTGATTAAATATATGGAGTGAAAGTTGCAAGGCCATCGCACAACAATTTATGACTGAATTGTGAGTAATTTAAGATTGGTTTGCAGACAAAAAAAGGCGAGTCTCATGTACTGTATCAGTTGTGTTTTGCTCACATTTAGTTAGCAAACCATTTGCTTTTTATTCAAAACGTTATTAGCAAGAATAAAATATAAATGATGAAAAAATACACAAAATATGGCTGATGCCGACAAGTCTTGAACTTTTCCTCAAACTTTGAATGAATGAAAAGAGCAAACTGTTGACTGTGCACCCTTCTGGACGATTTTGAGACGAGATTGAGACTGTGCCATGTCAGCCTCAATTTTGCAATATTCTCAGAAATTTTGATAGATTTTTTTTGTAATGACTTCATTAACCAGGCAACCAAAATGCAATGCTGCGAATGTAGCGGGACAAATTTGAGGAGATTTTGGGAATGAAAAGCCACAGTTAGGAATTGACATTGACCTCAAGTGCGATTGCCCCTTAAGCATGTGTGTGTGTGTAGCCTGCTTCAGTTCAAACTATGGCTTTCACTGGGTTTGCGCACAACGCACATCTGATTCCAGTACCACTGGTTCTTCACAAAGTTCAAACCCCATGTTTTCTACAATGCTATAAAAAAAAAATCTTTTTTTAATTAGCTGTTTTGATTTTGGCTGTGTTGAAAAAGAATGATCCCAGCAATTCTTCACTGATCCAGATATTTTGAGCTGATTGCTTTTTATAGTCTATTCTCAAAATTTTCATTAATTAATTTATTTATTTGTTTATTTATTTTTTATTATTATGATTATTTTTTTAATCATGAGGAGCAACACATGAGCTTCACAATGTAGAGCGAAATCACTAGAGCCTAACTACTCACAATGTCACATCAGATATGAGTTCTGTCAATTTACACACATTTTTAAATGGAAATAACCACAATGGAATTTCCAATAAACTACAAAAATATACACAATTCATTATTTTGTTTTTCTAACCAGGAAGTAGAATGGTGTAATAGCATGTCCGCCCCACAGTGAGAAGGTGTCTGGCTCAGGAGTTTCTTTATGGAGTTTGCATGTTCTCACCATGCTTGTGTGGGTTTCCTCCCACAGTCCAAACACCTGTACATTCGGATAATTGGGTGTTCCAAATTGCGCCTGGGTGTGAGTATGATATTGACCCTGCAATGGTTTGCCTACCTATTCAGTTTGTACCATAACTTAACCCAGAGTTGGCTGAGGCAGGCTTCATTCATTCATTTATTTAACTGCTAATGCTACAGAGGTTACCAGGCGATTGCAGAGCCACCAAATACACAACTATTGACACTCACGGGTAGGGGAAGTTTGGAACCGCCTATAAGCCTAATGTGCACGTTTGTTGACTGTGGCAGGAAACCAGGGTAACCAGATAAAAAGGAAAACTCCATAGAGAATCATCCTACCTTCCTGCCGTGAGCAGGCATGTCAAACACTACTGCACTGTGCTGCTACAGTAATGATCAAATGACACAGATATTTTCCGATAATTATAATTTCATTCTAATATTCCAACAAATATCTCGGAAGACACTGTAGCCCTGTTTTCATTCATTACATTAAAAATTGTGAGGAAAGGTCAGGGAATGCTTCTATCTGTGTGTGAGGGATTGAGATTGGGAGTCCCCAGTTGGAAATATCTGTTAGAGCACACCCTGAAACTAGATTTCCAACTTGGAAATTTGGGAGTGCCTAAAAAAAACATACCTAAAAAATGAATTCAAACGATTTATTAGCACTTCAGTCTTATTCGTTTCTCGTTGTGTTACCGTCTACCTGTGTACATGTTGCCACTGTATTAATAAGGTATTGCTCATAATGTCTAGACTGGCTAGAGATCACTGGAATTGGTTTTCTGACCTCTATATTGAAGCAGAGCAGCATGGTGGTGCTGTCGTTAGCATGGCCACCTCACAGAAAGAAGGTTGTGGGATGAGTGTTGGCCTTGAGTGTTTTTTGTGTGCAACTTGCATACTCTTCCCATGCATTTATGGATTTCCTCTGGGTACACTGGTTTCCTCCTACATTCCAAAGTCAAGCACATTTGACTAATTGGCTCTTCCAAATTGCTCCTATGCATAGATTTGAGTGTAAATCGTTGTGTGTTTTGGCCCTGTAATGGACCGGTGAGCTCTTCAAAGCATACCCTGCCTTTTTCCACAGCAGACTGAGCTAGGCTCCAGCCTCCCTGTGACCCTAATAGAAGGATTACTTGGTTAATAAGCAAATGAGCAAGAGCAAGTCTATTAGAGCCCAGTCATCTCAGGTTTGCCATTATACCCATTTCTCACTTTCGAGGTAAATTGAATCCAATATTAGTCCCCACATCTATGCACATGTTAAAGAACTCGACAAGCCAGTTCCTGTGAAACAGTGAGCAGGGGAGCAGTGGTGGCACCGGTGCCTAGAGTTTTCCTTGTGGCTTCATTGGGAGGCAGTGCAGCGACATTAGTCATTATGTATGAATTTTGTATGAGATCAGGTCGGTGAGAGACATGCTATGTGGCGTGTGATAATGAGGAACTCAGTCATTTGGCGTGTGCATGGTGTTGCTTGGTGTGCGGCAACGCTGCAGTGGCAGATACAGCAGAGGCTGAGTGAGTTCTTTCTCTGGTTTAGGCCTCTCATCATCTTCTCAGCATGATCCCACTCATCCGCTCCACTCTTCACTCCTCTCCTCCATCACAGCTGGCCCTTGCTGCATGCTCGCCCATTCGTAGAAAGGATTAAGCGCCATCACATGTCTGGTTCTCCTGACTCTTCTTCTACTGTGTTCATTCCCTCTTCTACCCCCCCCCCCCCCCTGATATTCTGTCTGGGCTGCGTAGTTTCATAGCAGTTAGCATGTCTGCCCGACACCCGACAAGAAAGTCCTGGTTTCGATTCCCAGACTCAGGAGTTTTGCATGTGCTCCCCATGTTTATGTGGATTTATCTGACTGTTCCAAATTGACCCTTGGTGTGAGCGAGTGTGATTGTTTATTTATTTATTTATTTATTTATTTATTCATTTCGATGTGTGTGTGTGTGTGTGTGTGTGTGTGTGTGTGTGTGTGTGTGTGTGTGTGTGTGTGTGTGTGTGTGTGTGTGTTGCCTTTATCCAGTGTCAGTTGAGCTAGGCACCAGTCTTCCCAGAAGCCAAGTAGGATTAAGTGTTTGGCATTGTTTGAATTCTGGTAAAGGGAAATAAGGGTACACTTTTTAGCCATTCAAAGTGAGTACAGACATGCAGCACTTTGCTCTGGGGCACTTCAGCCATGAAGATGGAGAAAAGGTAAGGTGCTGCTCACTCCCCCTGAACAAAAAAAAAAACTAAAAACAAAAAAACAACAAAAAAAAACCCAACAACAACAAAAAACTTTTAGGGAAGAACAGGGACCTTCCCCTCCACCAATTGTGTAATTGATGGACTGCATACAGAAATCAGTATTCTTATACACCAATGAGGGACTGGGGCAGGTGGCAGCTGTATTTCCTCAAAGGAGACACGTGTATGATAGGCGCAGACTAATAGATAGGGAAGAGGGATCAAAAAGAATACAGTACTGAACTTTGCTAGCCAAAATCATTATCTGCACACTAAAGAACCTGCTTTATAAATTATAGATGGCACATGTGATTAAATACACAGACTTTACTGCATGATCAAAGTTCAGAAAAGCCATGAAAGATTACGAATTAGACAAAACGAAGACTGCAGGATGGGAGAAATGTAGCTTATTATTTCCAAGTTCAATTTCACTCCCTACACATTACAATATGAAAGGCAGCCACCACAGAAACATACGATCATTTTATTCCTAAACGTTTCGAAGCTAATTACTCTGACAGGGCCATTTCACCAAACTCTTTGAGGAACTGCAGCTCTCTCTCTCTCGCTCTCTCTCTCTCTCTCTCTCTCTCTCTCTCTCTCTCTCTCTCTCTCTCCTCTTGCTCGTCTTCCAAACCTCAGATGAAAAGGATTTAAAGAGCAGTTGGTGGTAGACATCTAATCCCCTTAAACATTCTTAATATCTTCACAAGTGGGACTTCCACCAGAAAGAGAGAGAGAAAAAAAAAGATATATATTTAAAATCCGCTTTTACACAAGAGACTATGATTCCTGGTCTTAGGTGCAAAGAAGCTGCAGCTGTCAAAACTTTCACCTTCTAAGTGGTATTAAGTTTGGCTTAATTCTCTTAAAGGGGGCGGGGCCAGTTACAACCTATTGGTCAGACAGCTGAACTCTAACCCAACGAAACTGAGTTGCATGTTCCATCTGATTTCAGCAAGGTGCTCGTCTTATATGAGTCTTATATGAGTCTGAAATGAGTCTTATATGAGTCTTATATGAGTAGGGCTTCCGGACCAGTTGGAGCAGAAAGCAGCTAAAGGTTAATAAGCATTAAAAGCCTCTTTGCATTAATACACAGACTTGATCACTCACTCATTTGACAAACCACATAATCCTATCAGGAACGTGGTAAGGCTGATGCCAACACTGTGCAAAGGTAGAGAACACACCCAACAGTTTAGCACTGCACGGTAAAGCGCACACACACACACACACACACACACACACACACAACCATTCACACTCACCTAGAGTCAAGTTTTAACAGCCAATTAGCCTAAAGTGCACGTCTCTGGACAGTGTAGAGGAAACCTGAGTACTTGGAGGAGACCCTCACAAGCAAAGACCATGCAGAGAACATGCAAACTCCACACAGAACTGCCCAGCCCAGGACTCGAAACCAGAAGGATTTTTCCCTTTCCATCTTTTCTCACTAATGTTTCTTCATTCATTCATTTTCTGAACCTTTTAATCCCAATTTGGGTCGCATGGAGACTGATGCACATCTCAACAGACTCTGGGAGAGAGTACACTCTGGACAGCTCTCCAGGCCATGACAGGGCAAAAAAAAAACAATGTGGATCAGCAATGGGTCTTTTACATGCCTCAAACCACAGACAGTGAGAGACATTTAGCTGCACTTGGGGTGGGGCGGTGACAACCCGCTGATAAAAGGCTTGAGGCTTTGACCCCTGACCTTCTGATCAGTATTCTGGTACCCTATCACCTTGCCACCACTGCAGCTGAAGGTTTAGTCATATCCAATTCCCATCCTTCAAGTTTCGCCTCCCTATCACATATGATCACCATCAAAAAGGAAGGAGTGCAAGCCCCCTCTGTGATATGCAATGCAGCCACTCTCCTCGTTACGAACTGCTGTGTATGCACATTTGAAGGTGGCCTGCCACTCTTGGAGAGAAAGCACTACATGCCCCTTTTGTATGAGCGAGCTCACAGATGGCCATGGATTGGCTGATGATTATTGCAAGTGACAGGGAAGCATAGGCCATCCTTCCTTCCAATGATAGCTTGAACAATTAGTCTCTATGGAATCTGAGTTGCACATGGCTGCAGCATCAACCTGAACTTATGATCTCCAGGCTGATAGTGACAGGCCCTATTGATGTGCCACTCAAAGCCATAACCAAGACCTTCTTGCTGGATAAGATGGAGGAAACAGTATAATGTATTATACATTGTCACTCACAGCCAGAACGATCTGCATACGGTCGGTTTGAACCTTGGCCAATGGCCTCTCTGTGGGGATTATGCAGGTCACTTGGTTGGGCTTCATCTGGGTACTTCTGTTTTCTCCCACAATCCAAAAGATCCAGGACAACTCTCATACTCTAAATAGCACATGGATAAACATGTGACTGCGAGTCATTGTTTGTCTCTGTTAGGTTTGTTATATAGATTTTTTCTCCATCTTCCCCTGTGACCCTGATTAATGAGCAGCACAGATGATGAATGGATGCAGGGTGGCACAGTGGTGTAGTGGCTAGCATGGTCACTTCACAAGAAAGAAGGTCATGATTTCGAGTCACTGACTCAGGCGTTTCTATGTAGAGTTGGCACGTTCTCCCTATGCTTACGTGGGTGTCGCTAGTCTCCTCACATAGTTCAAAGACATGTATATTACGCTAACTGGTTGTTCCAAATTGATCATAGGCATGTGTGTGTGTGTGTGTGTGTGTGTGTGTGTGTGTGTGTGTGTTCACCCTGTAATGCTCTGGTGACCTCAGATAGGCTTCAGGTTACCCGCAACCTTAATAGTTTTTTTTAATAGGATTAAGCCGTTCAGCAAATGAATGAATGGGTGAGTGAGTGGACGGATGTACGGATGTAATACAGTATGTATTTAGCTGTTTATAAACATGCAGTGTTCTCATTCTCACCAGTTGTTTTCCCCACACTGAATTAATAAGTGAATCAGAATGTTGTTAACAAGCACTCATGCTAATGATGGAATAAAATACATGTTTACTCGTCTTTTTCAGTAACATGATTACACCTCCAAATTTACCAGCCCCATTCTCATTTACACTTAATCCTACTATTATAGTTGCACTGAGGCCGGTCCCTATCCAATCTGACATTAAGTGAAGGTGGGGTGCACCCTAAACAGCTTGAAAGACCACCACAGGGTAAATCACACACACACACACACACACACACACACACACACACACACACACACACACACACACACACACACACACACACACACACACACACACACACACACTCTGTCGTTAACACTCACATCCACATTTAGGATTAATATGGAACAGCCAGAGGAAACGGAAGTACCCAGAGGAAACTAGTGCAAATTGCTGTTTATCCCAGCTGACTCAGCCCATATCAGGATCTTGCAATCTCCTTGGACAATGCTGTGATCTCTCCTTCAGACACTGCTTGAAGCCTTGGAGTAACTATAGATAAGTGCCTGTCCTTCTCTTCTCATATCACTAATCTTCCTCGATCGTGTCAATTTCTTCTCTTTAACATCCAAAGAATTCATCTATTTATTTCCTCTAAAGCAGTGCTTCTGAAATAGTGGGGCGCACCCCCCTTGGGGGGCACGGTATGATGTCTTGGGGAGGGGAGGGGGGGGGGCAGTGTGATTCCCTGGGGAACATGCCTTTCTGGAATAGTCTATGAGAATTAAGTGTAATTGCACCTCCACTCCAGTAGTTGGCAGTGGCACTCTCATTGTCGAGCTATGGTGTAGCAAATTTTTGCACAAGCAAATGATATGAAGTGTAGTAAACAACCCCTCAAGAAACAGCACAGAAAAAAAATCTCACAGGAACGAAGAGAAAGATGAAGCGAGACGGGGATATTCAGACGTAAATAAGTTGAATGAGTTTAAATGAGGATGCATTTTTTTTTTTTTTTTCTTTGGATTGCAGGCACACTGGTGCACTTTACATCTTTTCTGCTACAGATTAAAAATGTTAATGAAGTTTTTCTTTATTGTAAGTTGTACTTTCTATTCAAGATAGCGCTCCCTAGAGGGCGACGTCGCAAAGTTCTCGGAGTCAAATTGTTTCTTTGTTTGTTTTAATTTGTTTTGTATGTTGTTTTTGCTCATGTTTTGCACTATGCTCGTCTAAGACCGGGCGACCCTACTACAGCTATGAGAGTGCAGTCCTTTTGGACATTGAGAACTGAGCACTCTTAACTCCTATCCTGAGCTAATATGCTACCCCAGCTCAATACTAGCCGCACCCCGGATAACAATAAACCCAGGTGGAGACACGGCAGGCGAGGAGGGGCTGAACAATGACTCCGGCACTTGGTTAGCAGTGGAAGGTTAGCACTCCCGGTCGTACTGCTTGAAAATGTTCAGTCTCTGCGAAAGAAGATGGACGAGCTTCATCCTCGGACTGCAGCACAGCGGGATCTACAGGACTGCCCCATGCTGTGTTTCTGTGAAACATGGCCCGAGGAAAGTACACCTGACGAGGCAACTACACCAGCCGGCTACACGGCCTTCAGAGAGGACCAGAGCGCAGCAGCTAGCAGTAAGGCCCGCGGCGGAATAACGGCAGATTCTTGTTAAATAAACCTGGTGTACTGACCGCAGATTATCTCTAAACCTTGCTCTGACAATGTGGAACATCAAACTTTGAAGTTGTGGCCATTTTGTTTACCCAGAGAACTGTTCATTTTTTCCCCCATACAAAACAAAACAATGGGCATAGTGCAATATAAATATAATATGATATAATATAATATAATATAATATAATATAATATAATATGATATGGTGCAATTTCATTTATTGCTGTTATCTACTGATTTATTTATTTAGGTATTATTATTATTATTATTATTATTATTATTATTATTATTATTATTATTATTATTATATTGTTTACTGGGTCTGTATAGCATCCTTTTAAATATAGAATTTTTATGTGTGTATTTTGTAGCAGTTTGTGTGTTGTTGATTTGAGCCTTTTCTGTTTGTAACTTGACTCCTTAAAAAACTGCACAAGATTCCTATGTCTGTCTGTCTTCCTTTTGGCTTTTCCCCTTTTACTCGGGAGTCGCCACAGTGAATCATCTGATTCGCACGTTTGATTGGCAGAGGTTTTTAAGTGGGATGCCCTTCCTGTCACAACCCTTTTTAGCAAGGGACAGAAACACGCTGACGACTTTGCAGCTCCTCTTTACGAAAGTCAGCAATGGTTCTTTTACATCAACCTCTCACCATGGACAGTGACAGACATGGCCCGCCTTTGATAACCCAGTTAGCCGCACACTGGAGCTGTGACAACCTTGTGGAGAGTGGGACTCAAACCCCCAACCTTTGGATCAGCGATCCAGCGCCCTATACCACTAGACCACCACTGCCCCAAACAAGATTCCTATGTGTGTAAAAAAACACAAATGACGATTAAAAATCCTGAATCCTGAACTATATTTCTTTCTTTTTTGTTTTTTAATGTTAATAAAGATACAATGTATGCAGAGGTGTATCAATAACAATTTTATAGACAAATAATACTATTTATAGTCCCTCGCTGGGGGAAGCATGACTTTTTTTTTCCCTAGAGGGGGTGCCATAGAAAATAATTGAGAAGCACTGCACTGAAGCCACTGAAATACTTGTCAATTCTTTGTCATCTCAAGACTAGATTACTGCAACTCACTCCTGCAGGTCTAATTTTGAGTGCTATTCAATCTTTGCAACTGATCCAGAATGAGCTGCATGGCTTGTTTTCAGCCTTCCCAAGTTTTCCCACAATACACCACTGCTATGATCTCTCCACTGGCTTCCTGTAGCTACTCGCATGAGATTTAAAGCACAATCACTTGTCCCCAAAGCCAAAATGGACTTGCACCTTTGTACGACTTCCTGCACTGCACCGCGTTCTCTCATATCCTTCAGCACTGCCAAACTGATCCCTCCCTCTACCAAAGGACAGGGGGAAATTCATCTAAAATCTTCTCTGTTTTGGTTCCAAGGGTGGAATGAACCTCTTCTGGACATCAGGATGGCTGAGCCACTGGGTGTCCTCAAATGATAGCTGAGAACTTATTGTTTTCCTCAGTACTTAGATTAGCACAATGCTCTACACACACACACACACACACGCGCGCGCACACATGCACACACACACACACACACACACACACACACACACAGACAACAACAATAACAAACCTCACACAACACCTGAGTGTGAATGACAGTATCTGTGTTCTCACAAACCAGTACAAGAATACATTCACTGATAGAGACTTTAATGCACTTCAATTTGAATACACAACCTCCTGATCATGAGTGCAGCACCCTAACCACTACGCAACTGGCCCCACCGCTCTGGATATGAGTATCTCTTAAATGTTGTAAATGTAAATGCAAGCGCGGGGAGACGATGGAAGGAAACACCCGGACCCAGGAGGTTGGGTTGTGCTTTGAGGTGGATGTGCTAACCATTATACTTGCTACTCAACATTGAAACATTCAAAGTGAAAAATAACTGAATCAGAGTATTTTTCCCAACTCCCCCCTTTTTAAAATTAATTAAATTATTAATTAATATTTGCAGTACATTTTTTTCCAGCATAAAGTACTGTATATCAGATTACTTACAAAGAAGGATGTGATGTAAAATATTAAAATTGAATGGATTAACTCATAAATACGATAAAAATCCTGCAATTCTTTTTAGTTTCATTCCTTTAATCCTAATTAGGGTTACAGGGAGGCTGGCGCCCATCTCAACTGGCTTGGGCGAAAGCAGGGTACAGCCCGAAGAGCTCACCAGGCCACCGCAGGACCAACACACGCTCACACACACACACACACACACACACACACACACACACACACACACACACACACACACACACACACACACACAGAGCCATTCACACTTGTGGGTCATTTGGAACAGCAAATTAGACGAAGGTTGATGTCTTTGGACTGCGGTAGAAAACCTGAGTACCCGAGTTTGGGCAGCACGGTGGCGTAGTGGTTAGCATGTCTGCCTCACAGCAAGAAGGCCTGAGTTTGAATCCAGGCCTGGGTGTTTCTGTGTGGAGTTTGCATGCTCTCCCCATGCTTGTCTGGGTTTCTTCCGGGTACTCTGGTTTCCTCCCACAGTCCAAAAACATGCACAGTAGGTCAATTGGATAAAAATAGTCTGCGGATAGGGCTTCACTAAGTTGGATAACTTGTGCTCAATCCATTTCGTCAATGAAGAAAATATGTTTCAATCAAAAAAACCTCGAGTACCCAGAGAAAACACACACAAGCACTGGAAGAACATACAAACTCCATGCATGCAAGCCCAGGAATCAAATCCAGTACCCTCTTGCTGTGAGGTCGACATGCAACTGGGCCATCCACTACAATATTTTTAAAGAGATAAATGATAGGTACAACGGGTTTTATAAATATAAATCTTTTAGTCTCAAAATGATGACGAGATTGCTGTGAAGAACACTTCTGCCAAACAACCAGAAGGTCCTGAGCTCAAGGGTTTTTATCTTGAGTTTGCATGTGCTCCTTTTGTTTTCATAGGTTTCATCCCACAGTACAAAGACATGCATATGAGACTAATAGTTCTAAACTGCCCTGGGTGTGAGTGTGAATGGATGTGTATGTTTCCATGTAATGCTTTAGCAAGCTTTTCAGGGTGAATCCCAGCTTCAAACAGGCTGAGATGTTCACCAACCTCTTGACGATCCTAGTAGGATTAACCAGTTTGGAATAGTGCATGTGTTGAAATATAGTATAGTATAGTATAGTATAGTACGGTATGATTTTGCCAGACAATTGCGCAACCAACACAACTACTCACACTCACACCTATGAGCAATAATGAACAGCAAAATCGCCAAATGTACATGACTGTGGGAGGAAACCCAGAGAAACACCATACAAACACAGGGAAAATACAGGGAAATGCCTTCAACCAAGCCCAGAACCTCTTTGCTGTGAGGCAGATTACTGGGCTCAGGTGGGATACACCCTGAGGAACTTCCCAGACCTTTACAGGGGAACACAGACATTCACACTCCCACTCACATCAAGGTCAAGGTCAAGGTGTTTGGAGCAGCCACTTAGCCTAATGTGCTTGTCTTTGGAGTGTGAGAGGAAACCAACGAAACCAACACAAGCACGGAGAAAACATGCGAACCCCGAGCTTGGGACTTGAACCACAAGGGTTCTTTGTATTTGTTTTTGTTTTCAGCCAGTTAGCCATGACTTCTGGTTGTCCATGGCTGCAGCATCAACCTGAACTGGTTGATAGTCACGCCACTTGTTGACATCCCACCCGTTAGGCCATCGTGCTGCTCCAAAAAACGACAACGCTAAATATTGTCAGTCATAAATCACCAAATTACACTGACCATTTACTATGTTCATGGAGTGGCTAGCGCTATCTCAGGTAGCTTGAAGGTGAAGCCATGATATAACCTAAACCAAGTCCATTACAGGACCAAAACACACATGACCATTCACACCCATACTCACACCTAGGAGCAAACTGCAGGAGGAAACCAGAGTTTCTGGAGGAAACCATGAACATTTCCTATAGCCAAACCCGGGACTTTTACAAAATTTAACAAACTAACTTATTTGTTTTGTTTTTGACCATCTGGACTCATTTTGGACAGATTTTTTTACCTCCATGTCAGAGTTGGACTTTCCTGACAGACTGTCATGTTTTGTTGCCCTTTTGAAATACAAAGGGAATTCAAACTGAGAATGAGCCTGACAACCTGCTCTTTCCACTACGTTTGATCTGCGGAGTGCAAATTCACTACAAACAATGACAGTTTCATATTAAAATGGAGAATAGTCAAAAGATCAGCTTGAGATTCCGGATAGTACTCACCATTTTATTTTCTTTATACAACTATATTGCACTACATTTTGCAAAACAATGTGGAATACACTTTGCTGCGTAATATTCTACTTTGACTAAAACACACCCACCTCACAGATGTTGAAACATCATGTTGGGGGATAGAGGTGCACTGATAATCCCTTATGAACCACCTTCTGTTGTCACAGCCAATTCTGTGCTTGTTCACTAAATTGTGGGATGCTGATGCAGATTTGTATCACTTCCTTGCTTTTGTGACATTTATTCAACATCTGTATCCCTATTTGGTTTAATAGTCCCATTGTCTTATGTCTAATGAATGATCTGTTTTCTATCACAGAACGAGGTGCAGAGTTTCACCTCTATTACATCAGACACTGACTAGCATAGCACGCCTGAAGCGTCGATCTATGTGTGACATGGTTTTGCAAGGCCAAAACACATACATCCTTCATTTCCCGGAGAAAAACTATCCATCATGAGAAGCTCAGCAGCTCGGAGTTGCTGAGATTGTTCTTGTATTTAATTTCTTATGTTAAAGTTGCACACCGTCACGGTGTTCTGCTGTGGTTTTATTCAGGGCTATCGGAAGGACAATAAAACGTGTGTCTCCTTTCCACTGTGTCATCGCTGCCTTAATGGTGGCCGCAGTAATCCTTTGAAAGAGGCAGTGGTTATAAATTCCCTCTTGCTTGCTTCACAGTTTCCTGTCTGCAGACCTGTGCTACTCATCTTGGCACTTTCACGAGGAAACACTGGCAGAGAGGTGAGTAAAGGCTTTCAAAAGGCAGTCTATTTGTTGCTTTTTCCATCTCCAACAAAACATCAGAATACGCAGACACTTGAAGCAAAATATAAAGACAACAGAAAGGGTGGTGTCGCAAACTAAACAGAAGAAAATATTCAAACAATCGGCAGGTTTTTCAATGAGCTTTAGATGATATGTCATGTCGGTGTAAGCTGTTGCCACAGTGAGATAGCCAGAACACCGTCTCGCTTTACAGAGTACGTACATGTTTTTTGGTGGGTGGGGTAGCGGTTAGCATGTCTGCCACACAGCAAGAAGGTCTGGGTTCGATATCCAGAGCTGGGTGTTTCTGTGTGCAGTTTGCGTGCTCGCCTCATGCTTGTGTGGGTTTCCACTGGGTTCTCTGGTTTCTTCCAACAGTTCTTGCACAGTAAGCTAACAGGCTTTCCCAAATCGCCCCTTGGTGTGAATGTGAGTGTGAGCGGTTCCATGTGTGTTGGCCCCACAACAGCCTGGTGAGCTGTCCAGGGTGTTTCCCACCCTTAATCAGAGTCGGCTGATATGGAATCCAGCCTGTCTGTCACCCTAATTAGGAGTAAGTGGCTTATGGAATGAATACGTGTTTTTTGAGTCCGTTTATAGGATAACGGCTTTGCTTTCGTACTTCAAGCCATCATCAGCCGTGAGCATCATAAGCAAGATGAAAGTATAGGCATTAAATCTCAAAGTGTTTGTGTTGAAGTTCTGGCTGACATCAATGATGGAGCATGGTATTTAAATAGGTATTAGAAAACCCTGTCTCTCCCCTAATCTGTAGAGGAGCTGCATTAATCTCTACTAGGTGTGTATTATCTCCTTAAGTTCTTTAGCAGGCCACCTGTCTTCGCTCCCCAATTGCCACTTGTCAGATACTCTGTACCTGATGCCTTAGCTAATTGACCGTGAAGGTGACTAACCAAAAAGCTCGCAGTACAAGCCCCTTGCCATACTTCGCTGTCAAAACATCGCTAAATCAGCCTAGCAAGATCGTCTGGGAGAGCTGAGCTGCTGCAGGAAGAATAAACTCAGCCAAACTCTGAAAGATGGGATTTCTTTATTGCGACGTTCTGCGCAGATGGTCAGTTGTATCAAGGCATAATTTGCCATGAATTCAAACACACATGCAAGGTAAAGTAAAAAGAAAAAAAGAAAAGGAAAGCAGAAAAAGGATGATAGATTTCAAACAAAGAACAGCTTCGTAGAGCTCTCCTGAAATCATGGTGTGATTGCCTCGTACAGCACAGGAGCAAGCTGATTTAACCAAACAAACAGCCTGAAAAATAGGTTAGAGGGACGAACACACGGCACACTGTCGTTTTGAATAAATCAGACTCCCCATGAACAGAAATGGAGATTACAATAGATTTATGTCACCCGACCACAGCAATATTGCTGCATCTGGTATTCATAGTTTGAAGGTGATAAGCAATGCACAAGTTTCCACTGATCCATCTTTACTGAAAATGCAATTTCCAGCAAGGAAGCACGAACCCATCAGTTAGTTCAGGAAGCAGAAGGTGAACGAACGACTATTACACTCGAAGCCGCCAACCCAAGTGTATGAATTTCACAGAGTGAGTCTATGTGGTTCAGTTATGTAATTGCTGTATTTAATCATGAAACTGTCTGCAAAGTGAATAATATTCATAATATGTGTATTATTTTGGACAGGATGGAGAGAAATACAGTAGAGTTAAAAACACAGAACATCTGAAAATCTGACTGCAATTCTGAAATTGACTGACTGTAATCCAGCCTTTAGTATCACCAACTGGTGCCATGGAATCTTAAACAAAACAAAACAACAAAAAAACAAAAACAAAACAAACATAAAGCGGATAAAACAGCACTTAGATCTGGTCCACCAATTTGATTGGATGACTGTTGTTCCGATATTCCAAAAAAAACCAAAAAACAAAAAAACAAAGAACAACCCCAAACCCTCAACAAAACCACATACTTACATTTTAATGTGAGGTGCGCATGTCTATGTGTGTGTATATTTATATTTTATTCACATCTTATGCATTATTGTTGAATGTTTAATTGTTATTATAAGTATTTTTAGCATCGGATATGTATTTATTGATATTATAAACACATACATGTACATATATGTCAGTCATGGGGGTCGATCCTACTTCATGAAAATTGGTGGTCGCAGGGGAGTCTCGGTCCCAATTAACCGCGGAAAGTGAGGGATCGCTGTATAATTCCACCCTGCCCTCAAAGCAGTTGCTTCCGTAGAGTCAGCAAAATTGTTAGTGAATACAACAAAAGATACTTTTAAAGTATATAAATCAATTTGCTGAAAAGGATGATCTTTTATTTGTGCTGTATGTTGCCTGGAGCCTATCTCAGCTGATTCTGGGTGAAGGAAGGGTACACCTTGAACATCTCACCCAAACCAATCGAGGGCAAACAAACACAGAGCCATTCAAATCAACACATAGGGGAAATATTATCTTATCGCATTTGCTGATTGACTCAAACCTACCATGAGCGTTGCAGGGATCTCACCGGGTAAAGGAAAGCTGTGGCCTGATTTCCCCGGTCGGGGAGGTTATTGAAGCTCAAGTGGACTGAAGCTTTTCTACGTGAATTTAATCTACTGCGTGCTGCTGTATAACTGGACCAAGGATGTGGATGTTTCTATTAAAAATGGGTGATGTGTGTGTGTGTGTGTGTGTGTGTGTGTGTGTGTGTGTGTGTGTGTGTGACAGAGAGAGAGAGAGAGAGAGAGAGAGAGAGAGAGAGAGAGAGAGAGAATATATATATATATATATATATATATATATATATATATATATATATATATATATATATATATATACACACAATCCGGATTCAAAAAAAGTTGGGACACTATTAAATTGTGAATAAAAATTGAATGCAATGATGTGGAAGTGCCAAAGTCCAATATTTTATTTTGAATAAAACATACATTGAAAGATCAAACGTTTAAACTGAGAAAAATGATAATTTTAAGGGAAATATTTGTTGATTTTAAATTTCATGATGTCAACAAATCTCAAAAAAAGTTGGGACAAGGCCATTTTCACCACTGTGAGATGTCCCCTCTTCTTCTTACAACAGTCTGCAAACTTCTGGGGACCGAGGAGACAAGTTTCTAAAGTTTAAAAATAGGAATGTTGTCCCATTGTTGTCTAATACAGGCCTTGAACTGTTCGACTGGGCCTTCTTTGTTGCACCTTCCTCTTTACGACGCACCAAATGTTCTGTATAGGTGAAAGATCTGGACTGCAGGCTGGTCATTTCAATACCTGGATCGTTTTCCTACGCGGCCATGATGATGTAATTAATGCTGCGTGTGGTCTGGCATTATCACGTTGAAAAATGCAAGGTCTTCTCTAAAAGAGACGGCGTCTGGATGGGAGCGTATGTTGTTCTAAAACCTGAATCTACCTTTCTGCATTGACGGTGCCTTTCCAGATGTACAAGCTGCCCATGCCACATGCACTCATGCGACCCCATACCATCACAGATGCAGCTTCTCAACTGAGCGCCGATAACAACTTGGGTCGTCCTTGTCCTCTTTAGTCTGGATGAGATGGCGTCCCAGTTTTCCATAAAGAACTTCGAATTGTGATTCGTCTGACCACAGGACAGTTTTCCACTTTGCCCCACTCCATTGTAAATGACCCCTGACCCAGAGAAAACCCCTGCGCTTCTGGATCCTGTTTACAAATGGCTTCTTCTTTGTATTGCAGAGTTTCAGCTGGTAACGGCAAATGGCACAGTGGATTGTGTTCACCGATAATGGTTTCTGGAACTATTGCTGATCCCATTCTGTGATTTCCCTGACAGTAACATTCCTGTTTGTGGTGCAGTGCCGTTTAAGGGCCTGGAGATCACTGCATTGGGTATGGTTTTTCAGGCTTGACTCTAACACACAGAGATTGTTCCAGATTCTCTGAATCTTTGGATGATGTTATGCACTGTAGATGATGATAACTTCAAACTCTGCAATTTTTTGCTGGGAAACACATTTCTGATATTGTTCCACTATCTTTCTGTGCACCATTGGGGGAATTGAACCCATATTAACCCATCTTCACTTCTGAGAGATACTGCCACTCTGAGAAGCTCTTTTTATACTTGGTAATGTAATGTAATGGTAATGGACCTCATTAGTGGTAATTGGTCTTCCAGCTATTCGTTATAAGTGCAATTGACTTTTCCAGCCTCTTATTGCAACCTCTGCCAAATTTTATGAGATTTGTTGACACCATGGAATTTAAAATCAACTTATCTTTGCCTTAAAATGACACATTTTCTCAGTTTAAAATTTTAATCTTTCAATCTATATTCTATTCAGAATGAAGTATTGAAATTTGGCATGTCTACATCATTCAATTCAGGTTTTATTCACAATTTGTATAGTGTTCCAACTTTTTTTGAATCCAATTTGTATACTCACACACGCACACACACACACACACACACACACACACACACACACACACACACACACACACACACACACACACACACAGTTGTTTTCGAAATCATAACATTGTGTTTAAAAAAGTGAATAAATTTCAAAATCCTGATAATCGTTTTTATTTCACATGCACAGAAGTGCAATGGGAACATGGCGCATTCTATTCCGAATCAAATCATGGATAAAAATATATCTCATTTGTGTTAATCCTTGAAAGAAACTGAAGAAAAAGTGAATATTAGAACTGTTAAAAAATACCAGGGTCAGCTTTATTCCTTACAAACTCAGACATTGATTGTATAAATTGAAAAATGTAAGATTTTGTTTTGCTTTGAATCTCTAAACTAATGTTTATTTGTTTAAACACTGTTTCTGCAAACTGCTGCACCTGCTGCTGCTGTCGACCAACTTCTGGCACCTGTGAGCAGGTTTTCCAGCCGAGGATGATTGGACCACATTCCTCAGTTGTTGTGGATTTCTTGGTTGTGCATTTTCAAATACAGACGTCAGTGGTGGATCGGTGATTAAGATTCTGTATTACTGATCCAAAGGTTTATCGTTCAAGCTGCTACTGTCGGCTCCGTGAGCAACACCATTAACCCCGAATACTGTAAATGTTAATATAAGCCTTTGAACCTGGATAAAAATGGATTTACTGTCTTCATTTTAAATCTTCAGCCAAGATTAGATCCTGATGAAATTTGAAATAAAATTTAAGCTTCTGATCTTGAATATTCATTTATTTAAATCAGGTACGTTTCAATGAGATATGATTTGTTTACTCATTTCTTTAACAATTTATAAGTTATTGTGTTTTTGATTAATTTATTTATTTTATAAACTGTATAATCCTAAATAGGGTCAAGGGGAGGACAGTGCCCATCTCAACAGGCTTTGAGAGAGGCCCAGGTACACCCTATACAGCTCGTAGGTCCATCGCAGGGCAAACACACATACAACCATTCACACTCATTCTCACACCTAGTTGAGACCACCAATTAGCCTACTGTGAAGTCTTTTAGACCAGGGGTCCCCAACCACCGGGCCGGAGACCGGTCCTGGTCTGTAGCTCAATTGGTATCGGGCTGCAGAAGAAATGATGATTTATTTCTGTTTTATTTATTATCTGATTCTGAACTATCCTTATTTTTGAAAAATCTTTTATTTTTAAAAATGATCAGGTTCTCTCGGTTCCATGTCGGTCATTTAAGCGCGAAAATGTAACCCACAAGGGGACGACACAGGAACAGAGGCGAGTTGGACATGTTTCAAACATTAGCTGGGATTTTGGGTGAGACTGAGCCTGAGCCTTCATTCTCCCAGCTGGTGCACCATCATCTGTGGGTTTTTGTTTTGTTTTGCTTTAGAAAAGTTCAAGCTCCACTTCCCAAACAACTTTATTTCAGCTGTTGAAAAATAACATTGATTTATTAACAACAACAACAACAACAACAACAACAACAACAACAACAACAACAACAACAACAATAATAATAATAATAATAATAATAATAATAATAATAATAATAATAATAATAATAATAATAATAAATAATATTTACGTTATAAACAATATGCCCCCTCCCCTCGTGGCAAAATTGTGAAGCGTTGACTGGTCCGTGAATTTAACTGGTGACTTCCTTGCTGTGAAGCAGAGTTATTTATTCATTTATTTAATAAAAAATATTTTTGTTTATTTATTTATTTATTTTGTGCATGCCTGTATCTGTGTAGATCTGCTTGACACAGCACCATCAAATTTTTAGGGTAACAACTTGGGACCAAGGGCTGAAAAAACTTCCTGAAAGGTCATTGTAGGTCAAGCTCAAAGAAGCTCAAAGAAGATGCAGAGCTGGGTGAGATGAACAGGTGAGATAACAGGTGAGATAACAGGGTGAGATGGAGGCGGATGGTTTGCTGTGGCGACCCTTGAAGGGAGCAGCCAAAAAGAAAAGAAGAAGAAGATTGTAGGTCAAGCTCAAGTTCAGCAAAATGGCCGTCTATTGTATCGCCTCGGTTGGCGAGGTAGTGACTGCTGTAATTTTCTCACTGCAAACTCTCTTTGTTTTTTTGTGATGTCATCAGAACATGGATTCTTTCCAAAATTATATATATATATATATATATATATATATATATATATATATATATATATATATATATATATATATATTTCTGATCATCTATATGTCATAAAAATGAATCTAGATATGTCGAAAATTGTGAGCAGTTAATAACTGTCAAACAAAAAAGATAAACCCACTGTGAAGAAAACATTCATCTTGGAGGAGGTAAAAAAAATAAAAAATAAAATAAAGAAGAGAAAGAAGCAGGTTCATGAATGGCCAGATCCTTTCCACAGTTCTGTACATGTGTGGTGTAATTTTTTAGCTTTGTTTTGTTCTTTGGGGTTTATTTTGCTTCTATAGTTGAATGTCATGTGCTGACACTTCATCAGTGCACTGTGCACAAGCACGGGCTTGAAGAAAGAGTTTAATCTGTCTCTGAACTCTCTGAGTCTCCAGTACATAAAGCATAAAGCTCATGAAGTCATAAAAAGCAAGCAGCAAAGTCTGTGTTGTCTCCGAGGAAATGTTTAATACTGTGTGCCACGTCTGTTCTTGACACTGCCACTAAAAGTACAATGGGACCGTAAAAAGATTATATAGGCCAGGCTTGCCCCACTGGGGTTTTGGAAATCTCTCACTAATCATCTACCTTAATAAGAGCCCTTTTACTATTCGCTAAAAGTCACTATGAGCATGACTCAATTCAAAGTCTGGCCTGATATCTGTGACTCAACGTTCATCTTTTTTTTTTTTTTTTTTTTTTTTTTTAAGTTGTCTAATTCTTCTGTAGCAGTGGTGGCCTGGTGGTAAAGGTACTGGATCACTGATCCTAAGGTTGTGGGTTCAAGTCCCTCTCTCCACGGGTTGTCACTGTCCCGCCAGCGCAGCTAACTGGGTTATCAAAGGCCGGCCATGTCTCTCACTGTCTATGGTGAGAGGTTGCTGTAAAAGAACCATTGCTGACTTTCATAAGGAGTAGCTGCATAGCCGCCAGCGTGTTTCTGTCCCTGCACTGTCCAGGGTGTACTCTGCCCTTGCCCAGAGTCAGCTGAGATGGGCGCCAACCTCCCGGCGACCCTAATTAGGTAGTTCAGAAAATGAATGAATGATAATTATTTTGTTGGTTAAAAGGGCTGCCAAACATAATGGATGCCTGAAACGGGTGGTTGGTGTATATCTTGTAGCGTGTAGAAGATCCAACCTTAAATTTAGTTGCCTGCTGTATGAGAGGCAAGGAGTGGCATGAGCAGCAAAGCCGACTCACACCTTGGTTCGACTGACCGGCAAAGTCAATCTATCACCTCTCTGGAGCTGTGTCGATCGATAACACTTCGGAGGTGCTCTGTTTCAATTGTTCTGATCTACTCTGCACCCTTGTTGCTCATAAAATATGGTCTAATATTAACATAAACGATAGACAGAGATATTATGAGAAGCTCAGTGTTACTATAAAATGTAGGCATGATATTTATAGAAATGTATTTTAATACTGCATCGTATATCTCATTACATCTGTGGCTTGCTATCCCGCTCCACTGGGACCTTGCTCTAACACAGTGGATTCAACCACTCCTGATATTAAGCAGGCGCTATAGAGCAGAGAATGATATCAAACTGCAGCACTGTGTCCCTCAGGAAATTTTCCGTGATATTACAAAAGCATTTCTGGTCGGGATGATGAATATACAGCGCTTATAAAAATGACTAAATCAGTATATCAAGATGACAGCACCAGCACTTTATGTATAATTATTATATTCTCAAGCTAATTGTGTATTAATAGAATGTGTACGTTGTATGGTAGGAATGAAACGTAGCTGAAGATTAAGAGTAACACGATGGCACAGTTGAGTTTGTCTATAGTGGGTGTCTTCTAACCTTATTAAAATGTGTTGATTGGTGGCTTGGCTTCTCTCAACCAGCTTTAGATGGGAAGTAAAACAGGGCTGTGGATTCACCGTGACCCTGACGAGGTTAAAAAGATTACTGGAGATGAATGTTTTCCATTTCCATAGCTGCCAACTAAAGTGGTTTAAGTAAGATGTTCTGACAACAGTAGATATATATCAGATTAACTGTGCGAATTAGATCAATAACAAAAACGTGTTGTGCAGAGTCAGTCACAGTTAAAAGTGCCCTGTCAGTCATTTCGAATTTAAAACTCTATAGCTGAGCGTTCAGGAACAATGCGGATAAGTGATGTGCAGACTGACAGACGAGCAAATTAGCATTAGAAAACTCTGCACAGATATTGTGAGTAAGCACACAAATGCCATATTCCCTACTCGTGCTTCTCTCGTTACGTGTTAGTGGCCACCAGCACTATTCCAGGAGATGACTTTACTGCCAAGTATGTTTGTATCCAGCTAACTGCTACTAAATGATTGCCTCAAGGAGTTCTTAATCAACAAAAGTGTGTTAGAATTTGGTTGATGATGAAACTTCTACATGTGAAGACACGGCGTTGGAGTGATTATCCTGAGTTTACACCGGGGTGCGCTGACTCTGATTACCATGTAAAAAAAAAAAACAAAAACATGGAACTCCATGATTTATGAACATGGACCGTGATCAAGAAATGAGGAGACAGTTCACATCCAGGAGATGAAATTTGAAGGAATTATGTTGCCAAGTTCATCAAGAACCCCTACAATGATGCATCAATGTCTGTTACGCGCTGTTAACGTCTGTTGATGACTGTTAAGCTGTACCGCCCTCTTCTGCACTTCCCACGTTCCATCGCAGTTGGTGTCAAATCTGAATACATCGGGGTAATTGTGGCAAAATCATTGTCAGTCCAAAGTGTTAATGATTTGGAAGTTTGCCATTATTGCTTTCTTTCCCCTGCTGTATTAGGAGATGTGATGTATTGCAGATCATTAATATGAGCTTTAGAGTTGAAATGAGTCCATTGCAGAGAAGAAAACCCAAACCTTTGGATATGAATGTTGGTCTGTCCAAAAGTAAAGGGAGCTGCTCGTATACATGAAGTAAAAATACAACAAAACAACAAAACTGACTGAGAAGATATCGGATTCAGAATACCCTATTGATCCCGGAGGAAATTGTTTAGTGATATAAAAGTTCCACAGTGATTTAAAAAAAAAAAAAAAAAAAAAAAAAAAGTCTTCTCTCGCACCACATATTGAGAGGGCAGCGCTTTGACTCATGAGCACTAAACAAAACATATTATTGGTTCAAAACTTGTATCAAGATTAGGGCAGTGGTGCCGGATCACAGAGCCTAAGGTTCGGGGTTCAAGTCCCACTCTCCACAAGGTTGTCACTGTCCCCCCAGTGCACTAACTGGGTTAACAAAGACTAGCCAGCTGTCTCACTGTCTATGGTGTGAGGTTCATGTAAAAGAACCATTGCTGACTTTTGAGAAGGCGAGCTGCAAAGCCATCAGCATGTTTCTGCCCTGCAATGGCCCGGTGAGCCGTCCAGGGTGTACTCTGCCCTTGCCCCAAGTCGGATGGGATGGGCACCAGCCTCCCTGTGACCCTAATTAGGATTAATCGATTACATAATTATGAATGAATGAACTTGTATCAAATAAAAGTGTCAATCATTCGATATGAATGACTTTTAAATTCTATTTGTATACATTTTGCCTGCCGTACATACGCGGGTCATTAAACCGATCCAGCTTTAACATAGCATTGTGTTTACAACTCAAATCTGGAGCTTTAAAACACTACTCATCTTACACAAATTTCTTTCTTCTACATATTAAATCTAGTATCTAATCTTTTGTTCTAGGGGCGGCCCATTTTAACCAGCACCGACACATTAATCCTGAGCAGCCACTGAGGCTCCATGGTCGCTTTATGAGACCCTCGAGAAAGGTTTCGAGTCCCTCGTTAGCCTACTGATCAAGCTCACCTCCATCCTTCCAAGACAAATGAACTAAATTATGGGTCTGCACTGGATAGGCTGCAAAATGAACCAAACAGAATGGGAAAGGTGGTGAAACTGATAAGTCGGGAATGCTGTATGTCTCTCTGCAAGATAGAGCAAACAACCGAGGGGAAAGGGGAGGAGTCTGGCAGTGTTTGTAGTGCTGCGCTTTGAATTAAATATCACATTGTCTGAAATTATTCATTGTTGATCAGCATTCAGGAAATGTTATGTGAGTCAAAACTGTTGTTGTTCACTTCTTTCATTTTATGAGCCACTTTATCCCTTTCTAGAGTCACAGAGAAGCTGGAGCCCATTTTAGCCGACTCTGGGCAAAGGCAGAGTACAACCTGAACAGTACTCCTGAGTATCACATGACCAGCAGACACACAACCATTCATATTTAGGAGCAATCAAGAATATCCAATTCGCCTAATGCACATGTGTTTGGACTGTCGGAGGAAACCGGGACACCCGGAGGAAACCCATGCGAATGTGAACAGAATAAGCAAACTCAATGCAGAAATGCCTTTACTGGGCACAGGGCTTGGACACAGCAACTTGTTGCTGTGAGGTGGAAATGCTAATCACTACACCACCATCCCGCCTTGTTGAATGATTTTATTCATTAATTTACTGTCTAAGCCACTTAATCATAATTTGGATCACAGGGATCCAGGCACCCATCTCTTGAGGGGTACATCCTGAACAGCTTGCCAGGCCATTGCAGGGCAACACACATACAACTATTCAGATGTGCTCTCACACTGTCAGCATACTGGGCTTGTTTATGGACTGTAGAAGGAAACCCAAGTAAACATAGAAAGAAACATACAAACTCCGCATGGAAACGCCATAACCACGCCCTAGCACGACCAAAGTGCTAACCACTACACCATTGTGCCACTGTTTTTTATTCCTTTTTAAATTTTAATTAATTTATTATTTTTTTTTTATTATGATTTAGAGCCTAATTTGCCACAAATAGAAGTACAAATATATTACATTGCACTCTTTGGGTTCAATGAGAATGTGTGGAGTAAATTATGAGGCTTATAAAAAAAAAGCCATCCAACTCCGTTACTTACAATTTACTGTGTGTCTTCCTCGATAAAATAATGTTTAAAGTTCTTTACTGGTTTATTCCCAGAGAAATGTATTACATTCAAGATGTATTTCTCACATAAGTTTGACACATAGTTTTGTCAGAGCCGAATCAAATTGTCAAGTCAAGTTGGTTTCAAAGCAGCAGTTTGAGCAGTTCTGCTGAATTGCTCAAATTTCCTGAGCTGGTCTTTTCTTTCCGTGTGTATTTTAACAGATGAAATTGAATTGACTGAGATGATGGATCAATATGTCCAGATGTCTATCAGATGAAATTGAATTTTTTTGATAGCAGGCAGATTTTTTTTTTTTTTTTTCTTTGACAGAGCCGGGCAGGGACTCACTCTATTGTGTGCTTTCTTTTCATTTGCCGTCTCATTACAAAAAGCAGATGTAAGTGAGTAAGCAGGCAAGTAAGTAATGTAAAGAAACAAGTGACTCTATCATCTATACAGATATACGTAATCTAACAATATTTTCACCATCAAAGTTTGTTGATGCAGCTTGTTAGTGCGGCTAACTGGGTTTTTAAAGGCAGGCCATGTCTCTCACTGACTATGGTGAGAGGTATGTAAAAGAACCATTGATGACTTTCGTAAAAAGAGTAGGCTGCAAAGCCGTCAGCGTGTTTCTGGGGACAAGTAGCATGCGTTCCCATGTCCCGGTTAATCTTCTCCGGAAGAGACCAATTACTACACTACCCTACGGGGATAAGAGATGATGATGATGATGATGATGATGATGATGATGATGATGATGATGATGATGATGATGATGATGATGATGATGATGATGATGGATGTAGCCGTTAGCACTTTCATCACACAACAAGAAGTCCTGGGTCTAAGCCCCCTGCCTGGTGAAGACATTTCTGTGTGAAGTTTACATGATTCCCTTGTTTCCTCAGGGTGCTCCGGTTTCCTCCCGCAATCTAAAGACATGAACATTAGCCTAACTGGATATTCTAGATCTCCTCCAGGTGTAAGTGTGAGTGTGAATAGTTGTAGCTGTGTTGGCCCTGTGCTATTATGGTGAGCTGTTCAGGGTACCTCTCCTTTTTCCACAGTGGACTGGAATAGGCTACACATTCCAATGACCCTAATAATTAATAAAGTTCATAAAAAATACAGCATTTTGAATTCAAATGATATTTTAAGTGTAACAAATACCCTGTATTATTGCATTAGACCACATCATGAACACTGGCCTCGAACTCACAAGAATATCTCTATCATTTATTCTAATCTGGGTGGTTAAGCCCGGCATCCCTCTTCCCTTTGTTCCACCAAATGCTAGATTTATCCTTAATCAGCTTTTCAGATTATTAATGATAAACTATTGCTGCACTTAACTGTTCACTCATTCATATGCCAAGCTTCTACTAGGGTCCCTCGGCAGGGTACAGCCTGAACAGTTTGTCAGACCATCACACAGTTGCATTCGCATCGAGGGGTAATGTGGATTAGCTAAATTTGCCTAATGTGCATGTTTCTGGACTGAGGGAAGAAACCAGAGCACCTGGAGGATAAGCCAACACCAATGCGGGAATGAAAAGTCCACACGGAAACACCTAAAGTCGAGACTTGAGCCCAGGACGTTCTTGCTGTAAGCTGGACATGCTATGCTGCTGTAGTTTTCTTTAACTCCTTGTTATGGTAGTTGCATTCCTAGTAGTATTTGTATAGCAGGGCTGTTGTACTCATGCATTTGAATGGTCGTTAATTTCCTTCAGCATCACAGCCTGGACAGTAATTGTGGCTGCAAGGCAAATCACATGTCAATATGAATGCTCTCCACATACCATACATAGTACACATTCTTAATTTCTTTAGAAAGAACATGAACAGATGCTTGTATGGTCCTGGCTGCCTTAGGTTTAGTAACATATATCATGCTATTCTGGGTTATACTCTGTTCTTTTTACCACTAAGATTGAGCTGAAGTTTCATTACTGTGGTTCAATTGGCAGAGTATTTGTACTACAGGGATCCCTCACTTTCCGCAGTTAATTGGGGCCGAGACCCCCCTGCGACCACCAAATTCCGTGAAGTAGGATTGACCCTCCCCCCACCCACCAACTGATGTATACGTACATGTATATGTTTATATAATATCAATAAATACAAAGCCAATGCTATAAATGCTTATAACAATTAAACATTCAAAAATAACGCATAAGATGTAAATTTAATAAAAATATAAATAAACATAAGACAGACCCTCGCGCGCATGCGCACACAGATGCGCGTGCACACACTGATATGTGCACCTCACTTAGAAATGTAAGTAGTTTTGATTGAGGGTTTGGGGTTGTTTTTTCTTTTTGTTTCTTTGGGGTTTTTTATTTTGGCATAATTTGCCTTGTTTTGCCACATTTTCCTTAACGTTTCCCCATATTTTACCTTAATTGCTGTATTTTTTTAATTTGTATTATTATATTATAATTTTAATTTGATGAATATTTAAAAAAAAAAAAATGATGCACTGAAGCCGAATGAATTGAAACTTGAAGTAGCGAGGGATCCCTGTATATGACTCCCATATAGGCGTTCAACGTAGTAAGATTGTCTACAGAGAGTGCAAGTTCTATTAATGCTCTAATGCGTGAGTGTGTGTGTGAGTGTGTGTGTGTGTGTGTGTGTGTGTGTGTGTGTGTGTGTGTGTGTGTGTGTGTGTGTGTGTGTGTGTGTGTGTATATTAGCACGTCTGCCTCATAGCAAAATAGTCCTTGGTTCGAGTCCCACATTTAAAAAGTGTTTCTGAGTGAAGTCTGCATGTTCTCCATGTATTTTCATAGGTTTTCTCTGGGTCCACTGCTTTCCTCCCCTAGGCCGAGTAGCACATAGGCTAATTTACTCTTTGTCCATAAGTATAATTGTGAATAGTTTTGTGTGTGTTGGTCCTGTGATGGACTGACCAGTTTTTCCCCCATGTTCACTCAGTGCCAGTTGATATTTTTGCAACCCTCTGAGGATAAAGCAGTTTGGCAAATAAATGAATGGTTAAAGAAAGAAAGGGGGGGGGGGGGGGGGAGCAACCATTTTAGCCTAAAGAAAGCCAATGGGCCAGACAAGGTCAAATAGGGCAATGATATGAAGCTGGATAGTCTGGTATATTTCTTTCAGTTTGTTAGACATTGAAAACTAATACAGAAATGATGCTAAGCAGTTTACAGTTGCATTGGGGAGGCTAACTTACACAAACTAGCCATTAGCTGAAACATTATTTATATAAATAAAGGTTAATGTAGCGGAATAACATTGTCCATAGGTATGAGTGTGAATGGTTGTGTGTGTTGCCCTGCAAGGTCTGCCAAGCTGTTCAGGGTGTACCCTGCTTTTGTCTGGTGTTTTCTGAGATAGGCTCAGCCTCTCCGTGACCATAGTAGGATTAAGCAATGACACCTTCTGGATGTTAGGCAAGTACTTGGCAGGTTGGGTGGTGTTTACATCAAGGCAGCTCTTTCGAGGAAAGGAAACTATGGGGTTATGTGGAAAATGCATACAGGTTTTTAGATGAAAGTTTGAAGCCTTGTGTTGCCTTGAGATAGCCCTGACTTGACCTGGCACGGAAGTAGAATAGGGGGAATTGACACTTTGGGATAATTTAGAGTCATCAGTACATGTAGTGTCATTTTGGAAAGTGAAAGGGAACTGGAAGGAGCAATGTGCCAAGCTCTACAGTAACTTGAGCTCTGGACTGAACTATTGAATGGTGTCCCATATTGACTTTACCCTCAATTCAAAGTGCATATGCATCAATACAATATAAGTACCTTAATGCTTGCCAGACAAAGGATTTCTGTCACTCTCTGAATGAAACTCACAGGAAAGTCTTGTCCTTGAACCCATTTAAAGTAAACCAAATAATGATTGACATCTTTAACATTGTTCGGCCTGTCAAAACCCACTCGCACCCAGCCCAGGAAAACCCGTCCCCAGTCCGAGGCTAGTGCTCCACTATGAATTTAGGGAGAGATTGGATTTAAGGCCACAACAGAGGCAGTTTGCTTGAATATGTGTGTGGGGAGAGAAGGAAGAAGAATGCGAGAGAGGGATTTGCGTATGTCTGTCTCTCCAGTACATTGACAGGTTTGGAGAGTGATAATGAGGTGTTGTTAAAGCTACTGCCGACACTGCTGCGAACTGATAGAGGTGACACATATTTAAATCTTCTCATGGATAAATCTAGCAACACAGTCCAAAAATGCACAGCATAAATTCGCCACTTGCCTGAATGCTGATGTGTTTTTCATTCCGAAGCAAGGAAGCTGTGTGGTTCGAATGTGTGGAGGATAATGCTATAATGGGAGAAGCATGGTAGATGATACGGACATCCACATAAACAGACTTCATAATAGATTCAGTGCCAATAGATTATGAGCAGATCATTATTTTGTATGATGAACAAGTGATCTCTCAAATTAAATAACTTTAATCTAATATATTTCATCTCGCTGTAGCTGGAAAAAGATTTTACATTGTCTAATTATGTATAGTTAATGGTCCTTGAAGTTCAGATGGAGTGGAATAGAGTAGTCACTGTATCCAGAATTGGGAAAATCAACAGCCTTTACCCCCCCCCCCCCGAATCCCCATGCTCCATCCCTTAACCAAAACTAGACTTTACTCCATATGCTATGTCTCACCCTCACCCACCTACCATTCACCCAACGTTTATATCAATTTGACAATGTTCCTATCATGGAATGGGTAAAAATACAGAAGCCGCAGCTAAATCAAAGCGTGACATTGAGCATCAGGAGAGAGTGGGATAAAAACAGGCTGCTGTATTTTTGGGAAAATTTCTCTGCCGGTAATTCCGTCAGTGCAGCACTTTGCCAATAAGGCAAAGGAATTTGATATTTGATGATAAAGGAAATGAGATTACCCCAGGCCCCTAACTGAAGACTGTCAGAAAAGCGATGTGGTGACTGATTGCTCTATTTTATGCGTGTACAGTGTTATTCCATCAGAAGGCTTTGTATAGAAAGTCCCCAATGCTGCCTCCGTTACACTGAGGTCGTTTATTGCCTGACGTGTAGCTTTATCCTCAACACAATGTTAGCAAACAAGATTTACACTACAGTTCATTGTTCTAACTCTGCAAAGAGAAACACATTTTTGTTTGTCTGTTTGTTTCAAACTATAAAGAAAGGATTATGAATAATGCTCTTTTTGTCTGGAATGTATCATATCTCTTGTATTAATAATATATAAAAACATGTATCAGCCATAATATTATGACCACCCAACTAATCCACAACTCCGCAGTCCCATAATTATCAAGCTGCAATGCACTGTGTTTGAACTCCTTTCCATCATATCCAACATTATAACAGTTTCAGTTTAGTTTGTGCTACAGTCACGCTTCTGTGAGCCTTCACTCCCTGCATGAATTACGGAGCCTTGGGTGACAATGACACTGGTGCCAATTCAGTAGTTGTCCTTCCTCGGACCGCTATTGGTAGATACTTACTGGAAAAACTGGCTGTTCACTCTTTGCCTAACATCCGCTACAATGAAATAATTTACAGTCATGCATAATTGTTACAGTATATACTAAATAGGCAAGTTATTTATTCATTCATTCATTTTCTAAGTCGTTTAATCCCAATTAGGGGTGCGAGGAGGCTGGTGACCCCCGCAGCCATTTATGGGCGACGGTGGGGTACATTCTGTTCCCTTCAGCTTCTTCATTGCCATCTTCTCTTTAATATTCTAAGGATACCTCGTGAGCCAGTTGAGATGGGTGCCAGCCTCCCTATAACCCTAATTTGTATGAAGCGGCTCAGAAAATGAATGAATAAAGTCAAAATGGACATGTCATGGAAGAAGGAAAGACCATCAAACAATGTACCCGTCATGCATAGTATCAGTTGTACAAAAGGAGGCAGTATAATTCTTTAGAATTGCTTTAGCTGGTCAGATCAAGGCTCTGCAACATAGGGACTGCCATAGCCTAAGTGATAAAGAAGTGGATTTGGGACAGAAACGTCACCAGTTCTCGTATGGCAGAACAAATGTGTGGTGGGGGTCCCATGTCCTTCCTCCACTTTAATAGCTGAGGTGTTTTTTAATAAGGCATCTAACCAACAAGTACTCTGTGGGTGTCACAATCAACAATCAGCTCACTATGGATGGGTTAAATTCAGAGCTAAATCTTAATTGCGGGTCAAAAATGGTAAAAAAAAAAAGTGATAATAATCAAAGTCAGCTGATGACTTGAATGCATTGAATGAATAGTTTATCCCTTTAATTACTTCCCTGATGGCACAGATATAAAATTGGGGCTGAGTTCATGTTCCATGCTTGGGCATTTCTGTGTAAAGTTTACATGTTCTCCTTGTGCTTGTGAGAGTTTCCTCCTTGTAATCTGGTTTCCTCCCACAGTCCAAGGTACACAGTACATTGTGAGTATGAATGGTTGTATGTGTGTTGCCCTGCAATGATCTTATGAGCTGTTCAGGGTATAGTAGTCATAGTAGTAGTAGTAGTAGTAGTAGGAGGAGGCCTCGGTCAGCCTCTAAGGACTATGGAGCTGCGCTCTGGCTGATATCCTGGCTGGTGATACTTTCCACTGCGCAGAGCCTGGGTAGGATATTTGGAGGGCAGGCTGTTACCCAAGCAGCAAGTCCCCCCTCTCGGCACCACCAGAAGTATTCAATGGAAGGACAGAAGCCAATACGACTGGGTTCCAGTGCTGCTGCAGGAGTTGCCAGAATGTTGCTGTGAACAAACTGCCTCAGGGGACTCCAACTCCCAATTAGAAACACACTAACAGCTATGCAGCTACTCTTGATGAAAGTCAGCAATGGTTCTTTACATGCCTCACACTATGGACAGTGAGATACACGGCCAGCCCAGTTCGCTGCACTGGGATGACAGTGGCAACTTGTTGAGAGTGGGGCTTGAACCCCCAACTCTAGGATCAGTGATCCAGCCGACATTACCACCAGGCTACCGCCGCATGTTCGGGATGTATCCCACATGAAATGAACCCCAGCCTCCCTGCCACCCTAGCAGGATTAATGTCTTCCTTTCGGCTTTTTCCCTTTTACTCGGGAGTCGCCACAGCGAATCATCTGATTCGCACGTTTGATTTGGCAGAGGTTTTTACGTCGGATGCCCTTCCTGTCACAACCCTTTTAGCAAGGGACAGAAACACGCTGACGACTTTGCAGCTCCTCTTTACGAAAGTCAGTAATGGTTCTTTTACATCAACCTCTCACCATAGACAGTGACAGACATGGCCCGCCTTTGATAACCCAGTTAGCTGCACTGGGGGCAGCCTCCCTGCCACCCTAGCAGGATTAAGAAGCTTGCAAATGAATGAGGCAGTGGTGGCGTAATGGTTGAGGCAATAGATTATTGGGTTCAAGCCCCACTGTCACTGGTTTGGTCTGGTCTGGTCTGGTCTGGTACCCTCCGAGTTGTAGGACGACTCTTGGCGACCTGCCATGAAGGATAACGCCTTGAGTGTCATCTTCATGGATGTTTTCTTGGCAAGGATAGGGCAGTGGTTTGCCATTGCCTCTGCATGCTGCAAACCTACAAGCAATTTAGAACGGCAAATTAACCTACTGTGCATGTTTTTGGATTGTGGGAGGAAACCGGAGTACCCGGAGGGAACCCACGCAAACACGGGGAGAACATGCAAACTCCACACAGAAACGCCCAGGCTGGGAATCAAACCCAGGCCTTCTTGCTGTGAGGTGGACATGCTAACCACTACGCCACCGTGCCATCTCCACTGTCTCAGTTGTATAAAAATAAGTGTAAGTCGCTCTGGATAAGAGCGTCTGCCAAATACTGTAAATGTAATTCTCTGAATCTTAACACCAGGGGTCCCCAACCACCGGGCCCCAGACCGGTACGGTTTTGCTTCCGGATGTCTTATTTTGTAAGACAACCACTTTCGCCCTCGCCTAACTTATGTGCTTGACTCTTTGGCACGTATTTATCCTGCATCAGCAATGCAAGCTAGCCCTCGCAAAAAGAGCCAGAAACAGAGTTCACTGGAAAGTTTTTTGGGAAAGCGTAAACGAGACAATAATGAGACAGCAGAAGGGTCACAGACTGCTTGCAAAATGAAAGCTGCATTTCAAAAAAACACAACACGAGTAAAAGGGAAAAAGTCGAAAGGAAGACAGACAGACCAAGACCCCTACCTGAGTTACAGGTTCATCGCAACAGGTGATTGTTTATATTATAAACAACCCCGCCCCAATCAGCAGTAAAATTGTCAAGCCTTGACCGGTATGCCATGATAAAAAAAAGGTTGGGGACCTCTGCTTAACGCAAATCTACATAAATCTACATATTTATATTGATATTAAAGTCTTGCTGTGATGTTACTGAGCTACTCAGCGTGTCCTACCGCGTTTCTGTTTGTCTTCCCTTTCACCTCTAAGAGTTTAGGTAATTCACTGTGAAGTCTCACCTTTTGTTTGCCTGTGTGCTGATTACCTCAACTTCTGTCTGTTTATATTTTACGATTACTGACGGCTTTTTCTGGCTTGTCTGCTCCAATTACTTTTAATAAGCCCTAAGCCTGCACCGGCATCCACGCTTCATGACATGGAGAAGCTTTTGCATCCTCTCAGTGGTAATATTTTCTTCCTTTCCTTCCTGACATCTCTGTTCTAACACTGTCAGGTTGCTCGGCCAGTCTTTACTGATTCTTCTGGATATAGGTTTTAAAAATCGTTCACTTGTCACGCTCAGTTTGTTTTTGTTTTTTGGGTTTTTTTATTTTTTTTATTTTTTGTTGTTTAGTTTTTTTGTTTTTTGTTTTTTTTTTTTTCAAATCAGAAGTCAGGGAAGGCAATAGAAGCCATTTTTCTTGTCTTTTTCTCTCAGCGCTTTACAAATAGTTTTTCTGTCAGGTTTACCTTATATCATGGATTGTTGTTTTGTTGCATGAGGTTTTTTTTGGGGGTGGATTCTTTGCTTGGTTGTTTGTGTGTGCATCTCTACAAATAACGTATATTTTGTAATTTTTATTTAAAAAGCATGGGCAAAGTAAGAGTGTAAGAGTTTGTAATTAACCAGAATGAGTGGAACAGTGAGCAGAGCTGGGAGGAGATCATTCCAACACACTAAAAGCTTTTACTGCTGTGAAAAGTGTTTCTCCCGAGTCCGAGTCTGAAAGGGTTTACATTGCAAGGATTTATAACTGTAGATCTGCTTTGGACAGCAAATAGCTTCAAAAAATCCTGGTTCTCAAAATCAAAATGTTATGATATGAAAAGTTAAATATCACTGAATTAAATCATATACAGTGGTACCTGACCTTAGGAAATTAATCCCAGAAGTGGTTTCATAACCTGGATTTTTCGTAAGTTGAACCACATTTCACATGTAAAAGGCCTGATTTGTCCCAAGGCCCCCAATACTACCCCCTAAACTCTTTTAAAAATTATAAAAGTATACGCTTTAAGGCCTCCTTATGCTTCAATATCATACCGATGGTAGAGAGGTTTGGCCATATTCCTTTGTGATATCACTCAACCACATGCCACGAGCCCACTTCTTCTTTTCACTCACACCAGGAATCACACGCATGCGTGTGTGTGTGTGTGTGTGTGTGTGTGTGTGTGTGTGTGTGTGTGTGTGTGTGTGTGTGTGTGTGTGTGTGTGTGACCCTAACCCTAAAATAAAAACAAACAAAAAAACAAAACAAAAACAAACACGCCCCCCAAAACAAACAAACAAAAACCAGAAACAAAACAAAACAAAACAAAAAAAAACAAACAAACAAAAAAACAGCACAGTACACATAACAACAACAAAGATAAGAATTGTTAGCTTTATGGTGGTGAGTAGTTGGCATACATAAATGTTGAAGAGGGAGGGAGGAGGAGGATCCCCTTCCAAAACAGAGAGGGAGAAAGGAGGAGAATCAACCAAAGTTGTTCTTTTCTCTTCCTGCTCGCTTTGGCGTGATGACTCTTCTTCAGGATGTCCCTTTATTTGTTTTGAAGAACATTTCTAAGGTGGCTTGTTTCTGCCTTCTTTTTAAAACCTTGCGGAAGTGGCTCATGACCTCATCATTAAAGGTGTTAACAGCGCTGCTAGCTTTAGCTTATCGGGGTGATACAGCTCGACAACTTCCGGACTTCTGGAAAGCGTGCATTTCCCCTCCCTCCTGGTCTCATTTTTTCTAGTTTATTCTCGTTTTTTCTTGACTTTTCTTGCGCTTTTTTCGCGCCTGGCTTTTGGATTTTATTCGACTTCCGGCACAGAAACATTCCGGATTTTTTGGTCAAATTCCGATTTGTTCGACCTCTAAAGCGTTTAGGAAACAAAGTACCACTGTAATTCATTGTACAATAAACCCATGTACACGCAGGGAGAACATACAGTACAGATTCCACACAAAAACACCTGAGCCCAGAACCTTTTTGCTCTGGGGCAGACAGGCTAACCACAATGTCGCCTTGCGGTGTCTTCTGCTCATACAATATAATAAAAACAAAAAAGGTCCTTGGTTTAAACCCTGTGGTTGGTAAGGGTGCAGCTTTGTGCGCCCATGACAACGACTGTTAAGGTGAGCTCTTTAGCATAGTTATTACAGTTAGAATTACAGTAACAGTAGGAGGATAACTGCTGGGCAGCACGGTGGTGCAGTGGTTAGCATGTTCGCCTCACAGCCCGGGTCCGATTGAGGCCCGGGTATCATAAACATGTTTGCCCTGTTCTTCTGTGGGTTTCCTCCCACCGTGCAAAACATGCATAGTAGGATAATTAGCTTGTATGTCAAATTGGAATCAGCTGAATAAAATGAATGAATGAAAAGCTACAAAAGAAGTTCATTGTGTATGTCTCAGATCCCGTACTGATTGGCAGCAGTGTCTCCCTGGCAGTGCAAACAGAAGTGTGTATGAATGACAGAGTGGAGTTTCTATAGTTGTTTTGATTAACCATTTATGATTTATGCTCGTGGTTATGACAAAATCATGTGTATAGGGATTTCTATAGTCAAGCTTCGCAAGGATATAAAATCAGTTTACATTATTTTGTTCATTTTTGACTTGGTGCACAACTTCCCAAGCTAACCCAAGTTAGTTAATTTCAAAGCTACACTGATCAAGAAAATGCATCATTTAGGAAGACTCTAGGCTCCTTGTGAACCGAATAAGAATAATATATTGATCTCAGTCATACTGATGCCTTTCTTTTTGTTGTTCTTCATTTCGGCAATTAAAATATAAAATGCACTTACACCTCTATGAATGCACACTATAGACCAGTGGTGCCCAACCCCTGTTCCAGGAGATTTACCTCCCTGAGGACTTCAGCACTAACCATAATCATGTCCACCTGACCATCTAATCAAGACTTAAGACTTGAAAATGAAGATTTAAGGAAACGATTCACTCTGGTATGTGAGCCCCATTATGGCTGGAGCCTCAGCCTAAGATAGGTAGATCTTCAGGAACTGGATGGAGCATCAGTGCTATTACACCTCACCATAAGACTACACCGAAAACCAACTTTTCTTTCCCTGTCGGAAATTGCGTTATGTAAATGGATGGATAATCCATTTCTTTCTTCCTAGTATGGAGGAAATGATGTCACTGCTACCAATTATAGTCCTGCTTAAATCGAACAGAAGGAGACACCAGTTGAAGAACTCCCTGAAATATCCTCATGCATTTAATGTTATTATTATTATTATTATTATTATTAGTAGTAGTAGTAGTAGTAGTAGTAGTAGTATTAATCATAATAATAACAATAATAACAACACCATAATAATAATAATAATAATAATAATAATAATAATAATAACAACACCATAATAATAATAATAATAATAATAATAATAATAATAATAATAATAATAATAATAATAATAATAAAATATGTATTTATTTATTTATTTTTGCAGCCTTCCTCACTCTGCTACTGCACAGTCCTGGTCAGGGGTGGCACGTGGGAGGGAACACGCTTTGGATGGGATCCCAGTCCTTAACAGGGCACTATGGACCTCACACACACACACACACACACACACACACACACACACACACACACACACACACACACACACAAGCATACATTTATAGTCTCATTCCCACCCAGAGGCATTTGAGTTTAGTCACTGTACTTACTGGCATGCTTTTAGGGAGATGAGAGGAAACTAAAGAACCTGGCAGACTGACATGGGGGGGGGGGGATTCATACATAAACAGAAATCTAAGCTAAGAAATGAAACGGGCGACTAGGAGTTAGAGGCAGCAACTGTGTATATATATATATATATATAATAACATTAAATGCATGAGGATATTTCAGGGAGTTCTTCAACTGGTGTCTCCTTCTGTTCCATTTAAGCAGGACTATAATTGGTTGCAGTGACATCATTTCCTCCATACTGGGAAGAAAAAAAATGGATTATCCATCCATTTACATAACGCAATTTCCGACAGGGAAAGAAAAGTTGGTTTTCGGTGTAGCCTTATGGTGAGGTGTAATAGCACTGATGTCGTACAAAGGAGTCTTCCTAAATTGGGGGCTGACTATATATATATATAAGATAAGATACAGCTTTATTAATCTCACAATGGAGAAATTCACTGTTACAGGCTCTTGAGGTACTATCAGTAGGGGGTGCAAAAATAGATACAAGTACAAACATACACACATACATATATTATATAAGTAAATAAATAAATAGATACATAAATAGTATAAATTACTAAACAATAAAAGAAAAGAATGGAGCAACTTTATAGACTGGCCTATATTAAAGTGTAATGTATCTGAGTGCAGAGTAGATGGGTTGATATGGTTCACAGTCAGTGGGGTAGATGTGGTTGATTAAAGTGCACGGGGTTTTTATTGCACATAACCGGTATTTTCACAGACAGTTACAAAGTGGCGTTGTACAGTCTGATAGCGGTGGGAATGAACGACCTGCGGTAGCGCTCCTTCCTGCACTGAGGATGCCTCAGTCGTCCACTGAAGGAGCTGCTTAGCTCCTCTACAGTCTGGTGAAGTGGGTGATAGATGTTGAACAGGATGGATGTGAGCTTTGCTACCATCCTCCTCTCACTCACCTCCTCCACAGAGTCCAGTGGGCAGCCGAGGACAGAGCTGGCCCTCCTGACCAGCTTGTTCAGTCTCTTTCTGTCCCGCTCTGTGCTGCCCGGGGCCCAGCAGATGGCAGCGTAGAGGATTGCAGAGGCTACCACAGAGTCATAAAATGTCCTGAGCAGAGGTCTGCATATGCCGAAGGACCTGAGTCTCCTCAGAAGGTGGAGGCGACTCTGGCCCTTCTTGTACAGGGCGTTGGTGTTGTGGGACCAGTCCAGTTTATTGTTAAGGTGAACACCCAGGTACTTGAAACTGTCCACTGTCTCAATGTCCTGTCCCTGGATGTTCACTAGTAAATGTGTGTGTGTGTGTGTGTTTGAGTGCTTCTCCTGAAGTCGACCACCATCTCCTTCGTCTTCCTAGTGTTCAAGCACAGGTGGTTGCGCTCACACCAGTCCACGAAGTCGACGATGACCGACCGGTACTCCAGCTCGTTCCCCTCTGACACACGGCCCACGATGGCGGAGTCGTCCGAGAACTTCTGGAGGTGGCAGCTGTTTGTGTTATATATGAAGTCCGAGGTATAGATGTTAAAAAGGAAGGGTGAGAGGACGGTGCCCTGCGGTGCCCCCGTGCTACAGACTACCACCTTTGACTTACAGCCGCGCAGCCGCACGTACTGTGGACGGTTAGTAAGGTAGATATATAAATATATATATATAGCCCCGGATTACGAAAAACATAGTTTCCGTCCCAGAAATACGAAACAACCCCCTCTTACGAAAAGAAATTCTAAATTAGTGCCAATAAAATTTCACATGACACGTGAGTTGCTCTCTCATTGGCTGTCTCTCAGCATCCCACCCTGCTGGCCTCCCAGATAGAGACAGAATGAAGCTTCACTCTTTCGTTTTTTAAGTTGTTTAATTCAGTAAATGTTTAATAAATGTGGGAGCATTTGAGCTTATCTGGCATCCCGATCCCTCAAGGAATCAAATTAAAGTTGAGGTTGTCAAGCAGGGATATATATATATAAAGATTTTTTTTTTTTTGGCACCTCAAGACACAAAACAAACTTTAGGAAAAGAAACAACATAAATAAACAACCTGACATGATTTGGCATGGCTCAGTTCAAGGTGCTGAAATGGTGGGTGGGATGAAGAGGCCTCAAGAATTGAGATGGGGGCTCAAAATCGTTAGTGAAGAGATGGGTAGGTGTAACCATAGATCTTGCTTTCATTCTGACAGTAGCACAACACAATGTGCTGGAACACATAACTTCCTTTCTGTCCTTTCAGCCTTCTGAACTTGGGACCACACGATACTGCGAATGAAAGAAAGAGGGACTGTGTGTGCATGTGTGCGTGTGTGTGTGTGTGTGTGTGTGTGTGTGTGTGTGTGTGTGTGTGTGTGTGCGTGCTTTTGGAAAGGCTGAGTAAGAGATGCCAGCTGGCAAATTCAAACATTCAAATGTTGCAAGCTTTTCTACTCCTGACCAATCACAATCCTCTCTGCTAAATCCTAACAGCCAGTCCAGTGAAAGTGGCATGTTTTGAATGTTTCATATCTGCTCTGACATTCCTGACCTGACAAAGAATATTGAATGACAGTTTTTGGGCTAAGTCGGGATACCCCCTGTACAGTTTCCTAGACCATTTCAGGGCTATATATATATATATATATATATATATATATATATATATATATATATATATATATATATATATATATATATATATATAATGACCCAAATTGTTTTCCAAGAAAGCCTTGTAACCTTTGGTGTTAAAGAGGCCAAGCAAGAAAGACCAAAAGCAGGTCTGAGCAGAAGACAACGCCACATCGCTTCTCTGCGCAGAGATCAGCGGAGTATCAAGAAAAGATGGCTCAAGGCAGTAGGTATAGAGAAAGTGGGGCTAGAAGAGCTCAACTCTGAGCTGCATATGAAGCTTCTTCAACTCCGCAAAGCAGAAACACTTCGGAGGAAGCACAGGGTGAAAAGAAGGAAAAGACAGGCATTCTTCAGAAGCGCCTTCAGATTCACATCTGACCATTTGGGAAAGCCAAAGAGTGGAATGTTAATATGCTCAAGGGAAGAAGTAGAACATTGTATCAGAGCTTCGCACAGTGATCCAGAGAGAGACAGTCCACTCAGGGAATGCCCTTTCCAGTTACCTCTTCCGGAACTTCACGCTCCCTTCAATATGTCAGATTTCACTTTCGATGAGGTCAAGACGGTTTTGAAGAAAGCTCGATCAGCATCAGGACCATCAGGTACGACATATAAGATATATAAGAACTGTCCTTTGCTACTCTGTAGGCTATCCAAGATTCTGCGTGTGATATGGAAGAAAAATACTTGCCAAGCACATGGACAGTAGCAGAAGGCTGCTTTGTACCCAAGGAATTGAACTCATAATTGCTATCCCAGTTCAGAGAGATTTCTTTGCTGGACATTGAGGGGAAAGATCTTTTGGTCAATAGTAGCAAAGAGAATGACATCTTACCTGCTAGCAAATTAATTTGTGGACTCAAGTGTGCAAAAAGGAGGAATCCCAGGTCATTCAGGATGCTTCGAGCACACCACAGCAATTAGCCAGCTGATCAAAGAAGCAAAGAGACACAAGAAGACCCTCGCAGTGGTATGGCTAGATCTCGCCAAAGCCTACCCAAGTGTACCACATCAGCTTATTCGAACAGCTCTACAACACTATCTCATACCACAAGATCTTGTTGAACTAGTGATGCGCTACATAGATCATCTCCAGATGCGTTTCACTGTTGGAGATTTTACCACCAGTTGGCAGAGGCTAAAGAAAGGTATCATGGCAGGATGCGCAATATCGGTCATCCTCCTCGTAGCCACCGTGAACTTAATTCTTAAAGCTGGAGGAAAAGAATGCAGAGGTCTCGTGGCCGAAGATGGTACAAGACATTCACCATGTCGAGCATTCATGGATGACATCACAATTACAATCTCATCATTTGCAGGGACAAGGTGGGTATTAAGAGCGCTGGAAAGAGCAGCCAATTGGGCAAGAATGGAATTCAAGCCCTAAAAATCAAGAAGTTTGTGCATACATAAAGGAGGACTGTCTAAGGACACCTTCAGCATTCAAAGTGAAAAAATCCCAACCATACAGGATGAGCAGATCAAATGCCTTGGTAAGAATTATGATAGCTTCTGGAAAGACACCAACAACATCAAGGCGATCAAACAACAACTAAAGAACTGGTTTCACGCGATAGACAACAGCCAATTGCAGGGAAGGTTCAAGGTGTGGTGCTTCCAGTATGGCATTATACCAAGACTACAGTGGCCCTTCTTGCTATATGACATTCCCATGTCTGCAGTTGAAACCATGGAAAGACTCTGCAGCAAGTTTCTTAGAAGATGGCTAGGGGTTCCACCTAGTTTCAGTGCAATCAACATTTACAGCAAGTCTGCCAAACTAACACGACCAGTGACCTCTCTAGTAGAAGAATCCAAGGTCGCAAAAGCACGAGCCATCACCACGTTACACACATTCAAAGACAAGGTCAACCTATCAGGAGAAACCATCAAGAGCAGAAGGAAGTGGAAGCCTCAGAGAGCAGTTACACATGTGGAAGAACAATTAAAGCATCAAGAGATAGTTGGTACAGTGTGCAAGGGACACCTTGGTCTGGGTAACTATCATTCCCACCATTGGAGCACAGCCAGTAATAAACAGAAGAGGGAGCTAGTTGTACAACATGTATGGGAAGCAGAAGAAGTGGATCGTAGAATCAAAGCAGTAGGGCTCGCAAGTCAGGGCAGTTAGGTTCAATGGGATGCTGCATTAGATAGACCCCTATCATGGAAAGTACTCTGGGAAACTGACCAGGGGAAACTAAGCTTCCTTCTCAGAGCTTTCACTGATCTCTTGCCAACTCCAAGCAACCTTAAGATCTGGGGAATTAAAGACAGCGCAACATGCAAGCAATGCAGTATGAACTTTTGCACATTGAACCACATCCTATCTGCATGTCCAAAGGCCCTTTTGGATGGAAGGTACAGATGGAGACACGACAAAGTTCTGACAGAGATAGCTAAGTGGATAGACCTGGAACGAAAGAAGGCAAACAAGAGAGTGACATTACCATCACAACTTGTGAGTTTTATTAAAGAAGGAAACCCTGTACCCAAAGGGTCTGCAAAGCTTCCTAAGATCCACTCAATACTTCAAGGGGCACGAGACTGGGAGATGCAGGTCGACCTTGGGAGAAAGTTGGTTTTCCCAGATGAGGTGTCAACAACATCACTGCGACCAGATGCCATTCTTCTGTCAAAAAGCTCCAAGTCTATCTTCATAATTGAGCTGACAGTTCCCTGGGAAGACAGACTTGACATTGCCCACCAACTAAAGAAAGAAAAATACCAGGATTTGATCGATGAGGCACAGTTAAAAAGATGGCAACAGTTCTTTTCCCTGTAGAGGTCGGATGTAGAGGTTTCCCATCTTCTTCAGTATGTTATTTCCTGCGTAAATTAGGCATGCTTCCAAATCAGGTGAAGCAAGCTATCAAGGAGATTGGCGTAGTAGCTGAGAGTTGTTTGAGATACAACAACTGGCATCGTTCTGTGAGTGAGGGCAAGGTTTTTCACAACCGGCCTTCATTGCCCCACACAGGTGAAGTGTCCAGGTTAAGGAGCAAAACACTGATGATCCTGAGCTACCTGCTGAGGACACAGAGGGACACACACAAGTCAGCCTGCTTCTTCATTGGATTAATTATGTCACAGTTTCAAGCTGCTTGGAAGATCATTTAGGAGAAACAATCATCAGAAAGCTCAAAGAATAGTTCCATCAGACTCTGATTGTAGCTAAGCATTACAATGTTTAACTCATCATATATATATATATATATATATATATATATATATATATATATATATATATATATATATACACACACACACACACACATCTTTTCCTTTCGGCTTTTCCCTTCAGGAGTCGCCACAGCGAATCATCTGCCTCCATCTCACCCTATCCTCTGCATCTTCTACTCTTCCCCCAACTACCTTCATGTCCTCCTTCACCACATCCATAAATATTCTCTTTGATCTTCCTCTAGGCCTTCTGCCTGGTAGTTCCAGCCTCAGCATCCTACTACCAATATACTCACTATCCCTCCTCTGTACATGTCCAAACCATCTCAATGTAGCCTCTCTGACTTTGTCTCCAAAACATCTTACATGTGTTGTCCCTCTGATGTATTCATTCCTGATCCTATCCCTCCTCGTTAGTCCCAAAGAGAACCTCAACATTTTAATCTCTGCTACCTCCAGCTCTGCCTCCTGTCTTCTAAACCATACAACATCGCTTGCCTCATCACTGTCTTGTACACTTTTCCTGTCATTATTGCCAATACTCTCCTATCACACATCACACTGGACACTTTTCTCCAACCATTCCAACCTGCCTGTACACGCTTCTTCACCTCTTTTCCACATTCTCCATTGCTCTGGACTGTTGAGCCTAAGTACTTAAAATCCTCCACCATCTTAATCTATACCCCATGTAACCTCACCGTTCATCTTGGGTCCATGTCGTTCACACACATGTATTCTGTTTTACTGAGGCTAAGCTTCATCCCTCTCCTTTCCAGGGCATACCTCCACCTCTCTAGATTTTCCTGCACTTGTTCTCTGGTCTCACTACAGATCACAATATCATCTGCAAACATCATAGTCCATGGAGATTCTTGTCTAACTTCGTCTGTCAGCCTGTTCATCACCATAGCAAACAAGAAGGGGCTGAGAGCTGACCTTTGATGCAGTCCCACCTCCACCTTGAACTCTTCTGTCACACTGACAGCACACTTCACCACTATCTTACATCTCTCATACATGTCCTGCAACATACTCCTCTGCTATTCCTGACTTCCTCATGCAATACCACAGTTCTTCTCTTGACACCCTGTCAAATGGCACAGCCATTTCCATCCTTTTTGCAAAATCTATCAACAACTGTCCTTCTGTGTTCCTGTCCTGGATACCAAACCTGCCCATCACTTCCTCATCCCCTCTATTGCCTGTATCAACATGTCCATTGAAGTTTCCACCAATGACCACTCTTTCACCTCTGGGGGTACTCTGCATTACTTCATCTAACTCACTCCAGAATCTCCTCTCTTTTGGCTCACATCCTGTCTGTGGGGCATAAGCACTAACAACACTGAACATCACACCATCAATTTCTAACTTGAGACTCATCACTCTGTCTGACACTCTTTTCACTTTTAGAACATTCCTGACAAACCCCTCCTTCAAGATGACCCCTACTCCATTTCTCTTCCTTGATACCTTCCCACCTGGTCTCTTGAACACACAGTATGTTCCACTTCCTCCTCTGCATCATGTCAGCCAGCTCTCTACCTTTTCCTGCCATAGTTTCAACATTCAAATTCCCTACTCTCAGTTCTAGACTTATGCCTTTCCTCTTCTCTCTTTGCCTATGGACACACCTCCCGCCTCTTCTTTTTCGGCTTCTCCTTTTTGACGTCTCCTTCTTCAACCAACAGTAGTCCAATTTCCACCAGCACCCTGTTGGTTAACAGCACTGATGGCGGTCGTGTTAATCCGGGCCTCGACCGATCCGGTATGAAATTAGTATTGGCAGTTCACATAGTGTATTTTGGCAAAAGTTTTACGCTGGATGCCCTTCCTGTCCTGCCTCTGCATTTACCTGGGCTTGGGACCAGCATGAGGATAGACACTTGTTTGTGCCCATCGTCATGGCTGCATATATATATATATATATATATATATATATATATATATGCCACCCCCTCTCCCCAGTGTGTTTATTTTATGTTTAATAGCCACCCATGTGTACTGGGAGCAAAACTGTAGATCAAACTTGATCAGTTCAGTTCATTTTCTGTAACTGCTTCATCCTAATTAGGGTCACGGGGAGGCTGGTGCCCATCCCAGCCAACTCAGGGCGAGGGCCGAGTACACCCTGGACAGCTCGCCAGGCCATCGCAGGGTGGAAACACGCTGACGGCTTTGCAGCGTACTCTTTTTACGAAAGTCAGCAATGGTTCTTTTACATGCCTCTCACCATAGACAGTGAGAGACATGGCCGGCCTTTGATAACCCAGTTAGCTGCACTGGGGGGGTGGGGGGACGGTGACAACCTTGTGGAGAGTGGGACTCGAACCCCCAACCTTTGGATCACGATCCGGCGCCTTATACCACTAGACCACAACTGCCCTATTAATTAACTGAAATTAGATCAAACTTACCAATTTTATTCGATCAGTCTCTGTAACGGTAAAAGGAGGTGTTCCCTGCCTGTAAAAGTGAGTTTCAAGACCCCATGCTACTGGGGAATGTCTATAATGTTCATCAGTAATAACACATTTGATTGTTAAGACGTGCTTTAAAAAACAGGAAAATATTTTGCTGTTTTCTCTTGGTAAATGTCCAACAACTGATGAACCATTAGAAACTGCTACAGCAAAACTATGGGATGCTCTGAATGAATGGAGTGAACGAGTATTTTTCATCGGATTCTCGTGCTCACTAACTTCGTACATTTAAAGACGTTCCTGGCCATGTGCTTTTGTTTATGTTCGTGTTGATTGGGTCAACGTGCCATGTGCTAAAGCTGACATTCGTGTTGATTGGCCCGATTTTATTTTCAGGAAAATATTTTAGGGAACAGCCGAAAGGAAAAGAAGAAGACTAAGAGGGGAAAAGTAAGGGGACTTTTTAAAAAATCTTTTCTGTTTATTTTCAGCTTTCATGTAAGTAATTTTGTTGATAATACAAAATGAATAATACAAATACCAGTAAAACTCTTTTTATAATAATAATGTTCTGTTATTATTCCTGTTTACTGCCTGAATGGTAATAACACTTACCGTTCCACTCCTCTGGTAACATTTTAATAAGCGCCTACCCACTCCAATTTTTAAAGTGCCCTGGGTGCTTATCACATCAAATACGATATATTATATTGTAACATCGTATATACATACACATAAACACAGTGTTATAATATTATCTATCTATCTATCTTCTTCTTCTTTTACTTTCGGCTGCTCCCTTCAGGGGTCGCCACAGCAAATCATCCGCCTCCACCTCACCCTGTCCTCCGCATCTTCTTTTCTGACTCCAACGACCTTCATGTCTTCCTTCACCACATCCATAAATCTCTTCTTCGGTCTTCCTCGAGGCCTTCTGCCTGGTAGTTCCAACCTCAGCATCCTACTGCCAATATACTCACTATCCCTCCTCTGTACATGTCCAAACCATCTCAATCTAGCCTCTCTGACTTTGTCTCCAAAACATCTTACGTGGGCTGTCCCTCTGATATACTCATTTCTGACCCTATCCATCCTCGTTACATTATTATCTATCTATCTATCTATCTATATATCTATCTATCTATCTATATATATATATATATATATATATATATATTATTTTTTTTAAATTTATTTTTGTATTTATTTATTTATTTATTTTTCTGCTTCAGCTATTATACTGCTGAACTACTCCATCTTTTTAAATTCCTCCGGGTGGAAGGCGTATGTGATTGATCAGTCATATCGGCACAAGTGTGCAGACTGGGTCTGGAATAAATAGCAAGAAAAAACACGAGTCGCCTTTCCAAGTCATTAATGAAAGCCGCAGTGACATTTTCAAATCAAACATTAGATTTCGTGGGAAAAAGAATTCTATGCTCACTGCTGCAGTGCTTCACTCTTTAAAAAAATGAAATTAAAAAAAAAAAAAAAAATTAACATTGATTGAAATCTGGAAAACTAGTTCAGAGAAAATAGACAGGAATCATCCTGCAAATAAGTTATGTAATAATTATCCTGGTGAAGTAAAAAAGCCAGAAATATACACCCGTGGGAAATCTGTCAGCAAATAACCTAACTGGACCAGTGTCTTTCAAAATCTACTTGCTGTTTACATTTAAAAATCCGCTTCCTTCCTCTGCACTGCAATGGGGCAACAGCTTGATGACAATAAAGCTCATTTGCAAATCTTAACAATACAGGCAATGAGGAGGTCGAACATTTGTCCTATTGATGGCTATCCTTAAGTATGAGGGGGAAAAAAAATCCTGTCGAGACCATAATACATAAAGGTTAGAAAATGCCTTTGTAGAAGTGTGTGTGTGTGTGTGTGTGTGTGTGTGTGTGTGTGTGTGTGTGTGTGTGTGTGTGTGTGTGTGTGTGTGTGTTATGCTTGGAAATAGTGGCAGGGTGCAGTTTTTGTGTGTGTGTGTGGGGTGGGGGGGACCTTTGGGATTCTAACGGCTCGCACACTCTAGCATTAACCCCTATTCATTAACCCCTACAGACGGCCCCTGAAGGAACAATGAAGAGGCAGCTGCTGCCATTGCTTCTTGTAATTAAAGTCAACTGAGATTCTGAAGTCAGTTAGAGGAAAAAGTGCCTCTTTGGGCTGATAGTCATGGGATTGAGAAATAGAAGCATTTTTGCGAAGTTCAGTGTTATTTTATTTATTTTTTCCCCTTCCACCTGGCAAACAGAATCATTAGCTCACCCTGGACGTGGCCTTGAAGTGTGAGTGCTAATTCAGAATACTTGGCATTTCCAGCCTTGTTGATTAGGTATTAAATAACTGTGTCTGGCAGGGGAACCACACAGCATTCAATTTGAAATATTCTACATGTAGACACAGTGCACTGTGTGTATGTACAAGAGAAGGTACTTGTTTGCTTTTTTCACAGAACATTTACCCGATAATCACACATTCATTCATTCATTTGCCAAACTGCTTTATCCTACCAGTGGCACAGAATAGCTTCAGCTGTAGTTTATCTCCGCCGACTCCAGACAAAGGTGGGGTACACCCTATACAGCTCACCAGTCCATCTCAGGGCCAACACACACTTATTCACTCTCTGAAGCAATTTGGTCCAACCTTTGGCACAGTGGTTTGCACACTTACCTCACAGTAAGGAGGTCCTGGGTTTGAATCCCAGGCTCGGCAAGGGTGTTTCTGTGTGGAGATTATCTGTGTGCTTGTGTCAGTTTCATCCGGGTCCTGCTGTTCCCTCCTCAGGCCAAAGTCCTGTTCATTAGACTAGTTGGTTGTTTTGAATTATCCCTAGGTATGGGTGTGAGTGTGAATATGTGTGTGTGTGTGTGTGTGTGTGTACTTGTGTTTCTCTCCAATGGAAAGCTGTTAAGGATGTATACCGCCTTCGCCCAGTGTCAGCACAGTACCAGTATTTTGACCTTCATAGGATTAGGCAGATTGGCAAATGGAGGACTGAATAAATGCATGCAACCCCCCCCCACCAAAAAAAAAAAAAAAAGGACAATCAGTCACCAGCAGAACAGTCAAACTCCACACAGAAACACCTAACCCTGAGACTTCAGCCCTGAAAGTTGTTGACATGAGGCAGATGGTCTAATCTATATCTCTCTGCTGCTCACCTTCAATTAAAAACTAATTATGAATTCATTCAACCTGTGATTCAATCCCACTAACCACGACTTCGCTGTGCTGGCCCAGTAATAACAACACAGGAAATTACAGGTATGTCAATTACTCTGACCTGTATCCCTCACACAAAATCTATTTATAAATATCCTCACTGTGATATATACATTTTGAAATTTGAACTTTGATGTAATGTATTAATCACTCAAAAAATTAGATCCCTGGATTTAGCCCATCCAAAGTGAGCACACACTCTGCAGCTGCTGGAGAGCAGTGAGGGGTTAGGTGCCTTGCTCAAGGGTACTTGAATGTGGAGGAAGGGATGGTGGTGCTCACTCCAGACCCCCCCATCTCCCAGCGCCACATATTTTTCTTGCTGGTGTGGGAATCAAACCAATGGCCTTTCTGACCCAAATCCACTTTTCGAACTACTAGGCCTTGGCTACCCTTGTAGTAACTCAAGAATCTTTTTTCTGTCTTTTTTATTTTGTTTTTCTTTTTTTCTTTTATTTTTTGGCAGCAGATTTCGAGGCTTGATTGGAAATTGTGGGAGGGGTCAAAGTTGCAAAGCAGGAAGATTATAATGAACCTAATTTTAAACATTATTATGTGCATTGTATATCAAGAAGACCATGTCTAAATTGCAGGAATTTTTAAACAGTAACATAAAAAAGGAAATCTTTATAAATAATTGAAAGAAAGAGCCAACTGACCTTTTCATTTATGAATTTTCTTATTTATTTATTCCAAAAAAAAAAATCTTAAAGTTGTGGGAGCTTTTATAGAAACAACAAAACAAAGAGGGGGGAAAACAGTATGAAATCTTGCGTACAAAGCACTATGGACAGGAACTTCAAAATATATATTAGATAAATAAATAAATAAATAAATAAATAAAAATAATGCTGACTACTTATAATAATCTTTAACAATGAGGGACTTCAACAGTAGCCAGTGGCCAGAGCCCAAACATGCTAACTTTAAAGTTGGGGGTATAGCTTCAGCTAACCAGACCAATGTAGGGCCAACACACATACAACTCACACTTTAGAGGTGATCAAAAATGTCCATTTAGACCAATATGAATGTTTTTTGGACTGTTGGAGAAAACCAAAGTACCCAGAGGAAACCAATTCAAGACAAGGAAAACTTACAGATTCCACTCAGAAACCACGTTGCCCTGATCATCATCATCATCATCATCATCATGATCAGATTTTCACATTTACATTTTATAGCATTTGGCTGACACTCTTATCTAGAGCAAACTTATTTATAATTTTTATACATCTGAGCAAATGAGGGTTAAGGGCCTTGCTCAAGGGGCAAACAATGGTGATATCTATGGTGATATGGTTTGAAAGTGCTGACCTTTGGATTTTCTCAGCTTCTTAATTCTAATTAGGGTTACGGAAAGGCGCTAGCCCATCTCAGCCAACTCTATGCAAAGGCGGCATACACCATGGACAGCTTGTCAGGCCATCGCAGGACCAACACACACATACATAAACAACAGCTGGTGTTCCAAATCCATAATTAAAGATACTCACTTCTGTCCAGATATAGAGCATTGATCTCTTCATCTGCCAAGCGAGGCAATACCTGTACTTATAATCATAATTTATGTGCCGCCCCAAGCTAATGCTATGCTAGCCATATAGCTACTACAACACTCCATTAAGAAACAGCTAGCAATGCAGCCAGACTGTTTTATAATCACGGCAAGAAACTTTAACCAAGCAAACATGAAGACTGTCCTGCCTAGATCCAACAAATGTGAATTTTATGACAAGAGGTAAAAAAAAAAAAAAAAAAAAAAAACACATCGGAAGAAGTCTATACTGACATCCCAGATGCTTACTAAGCCATCCCTCTGCCATCTCGGACTTTCCTCTCTGTCTCTGATTCCTGTTTATAAACCTAAAATCTCTAAAGAAAGACTAGTAGTTGAAACAGTCCAGTTGTTGACTGAAGAAGCCACTGCAGCTATACAGGATTGTTTTGATTCCACAGACTGGAACATGTTTGCAGAAAACACAGACCTGAAGGGTCACACGTCAGCTGAACTCTCCTATATTAACTACTACACAGAGAATGTGACCACAACAAGAACTGTTAAAGTGTCCTGAACCAGAAACCATGGTTTAATGGTAAGGTGTGCACTCTGCTTAGAGTACGAGATGACACTTTCAAGTTAAGAGACCAGCGGGCTTACAAAGAGGGCCTCTGAAAAGGTATCAGAAAGCTAAGCACAAGTATAAACAACTCATCAAGGAGCAATTTGATGAAAATAACACCAAGAATCTGTAGAAGGGAATCAAGGCACTCACTGGGTACAAGGGCACACACATGTCAGCAGACTCCTTGGACACCACCCTACCAGACCTCCTGAACCTGTTCTTCACTCGCTTTGCATCAACACAATGGCGAGGCGTGCAACTGCCCTGTTCTTCCAGAGAGGAATGACTACCCCATCAAGCTGCAGCAGCACTGGAGAAGAGCTGCCCTGCGCAGAATCAATGCAAGGAAAGCTATTGGTCCAGATCGAATAAAAAGAAAGGTACTCAAAGCATCTGCAGATCAACTAGTGGGGGTTTTCACCACAATCTTTAACCTCTTGCTACTGTCCAGTTCCCATCTACCTCAAAACAGATGTGCACTAACAGACTGTGAACATGACTTTTAACTGCTGGTTATGGACTCTTTTCATATCATTATTTAGGACTTACGTTCATTATATAACCAACGTGACTATTTGTGATACTCTCCTCCAGTCCTCTGGCATCTGCACACACTCTAAGACCTTGTTGAATGTTCTTGTCAGAAAATCTACTGCTCGCTCCCCTAGACACTTCCATACCTCCACAGGTATGTTATCAGGACCAACTGCCTTTCCACTCTCCATCCTCTTCAATGCCTTCCTCACTTCACCCTTCCTAATCTTTGCTACTTCCTGGTCCTCAACAGTTACCCTTTCTACTCTTTTTTCTCTTTTATTTTCCTCATTCACCAGCTCTTTGAAGTACTCTTTCCATCTTCCCAGCAGACTTCTGTCATCATTCAATACATGTCCCACTCTGTCCTTAATCACTCTAACTTGTTGCATGTCCTTCCCATCTCTATTTCTCTGCTGTGCCAACCTGTATGAATCATTTTCTCCATCTTTACCATCTAGCCTAGCATGCGTATGCCTTCTATTTGGCCTTTGACACCGCTACCGCCACTTTACGCTGTCTCCCTGTACTCCTGTTTACTCTCTTCAGTCCTCTCAGGGCTAACCTCTTCCTTTGTACACACTCCTGCACTTCTTCATTCCATCACCAAGTCTCCTTATCTACTTTCTTTCCAGCGTCACACCATGTACTCTCCTACCTGTCTCCCTGGTCACATTAGCTGTAGTTGTCCAGTCATCTGGAAGCACTTCCTCACCACTCAAAGCTTGTTTCAACTCCTCCTTGAAGACAACATGACACTTCCTTGTTCAGCTTCCACCGCTTTGTCTTCTGCTCTGCCTTTGCCTTCTTCACCTTCCTCACCATCAGTGTCATCCTGCACACCACCATCCTGTGCTGTTTGGCAACAGTCTCACCTACTACTACTTTGCAGTCACCCTATGGTGCTGTCTCTTCTAGAATAAAGTATTCACCACATCCATTTCTATCCTTTTTGCAAAATCTATCAACATCTGTCCTTCTGTGTTCCTCTCCTGGATACCAAACCCATTCCCTTGTCTCCTCTGTTGCCTGCACCAACATGTCCATTGATGTCTGCACCAATGACCACTCTTTCACCTCTAGAGGTACTCTGCATCACTTCATCTAACTCACTCCAGAATCGCTCCTTCTCTTTGGCTCAATCCTGCATGTGGGGCATAAGCACTAACAACATTGAACCTTCAATTTCGAACTTGAGACTCATCACTGTGTTTGCCACTCTTTTCACTTCTAGAACATTCCTGATTAATTCCTCATTTAAGATGATTCCTAATCCATTTCTCTTCCCACCCACACCACAAAAAAGCAGCCTAAAATCTGCTCCTATGGGCAGTGGTAGCCAAGTCATATAGGGCAGAGGATTGCTGATTCTAATTTTGGGGGTTTAAGTCCCACTCTCCACAAGGTTGTCACTGTCCCACCTGTGCAGCTAACTAGGTTATCAAAGGCCAGCCATGTCTCTCACTGTCTATGGTGTGAGGCATGTAAATAACCATTGCTGACTTTCGACAAGAGGAGGCTGCAAAGCCGCCAGCGTGTTTCTGCCTTGTGATGGCCTGGCAAGCTGTCCAGGGTGTACTCTGCCCTCGCCGGGAGTCAGCTGGGATGGGCACCAGCCTCCCCATGACCCTAATTAGGATTAAACGGTTACAGAAAAAGATGGATGAAGTGAACCCTGCTTCTATGTTTCTAACTTTTCTACCTTTCCACCTGGTCTCCTGAACACACAGTACGTACACCTTCCTTCTCTGCATCAGGTCAGCCAGCTCTCTAGTTCTCTATATGTGTACGTAGGATATACATGTATATGTGCAGCATATATAGGATGTACATATATATGTGGAGGATTTTCTGAGTAGATCCTTCCGTAGGAGAGTGCTCAATACTTTTTGGTAGAGCAAATAACAAAAGGACAGGACAAAGACTTTCTATTGAAACTCCATTTATCACTACAGATCTGTTTCGAGGGGTGGTGAAACCATCCTCTCTTTTCAGGTGATTATAGAAGAATAATTCTTCTATAATATATATGTGTATATGTATATATATATATATATATATATATATATATATGTGTATATGTATATATATATATATATATATATATATATAGGTATATGTGTATGGGTATTATAGGATATTTGTGTGACATGTGTGTATCTCTTCTTCTTTTCCTTTCGGCTGTTCCCTTCAGGGGTCGCCACAGCAAATGATCTGCCTCCATCTCTCCCTATCCTCTGCATCTTCTACTCTTACTCCAACTACCTTCATGTCCACCTTCACCGCATCCATAAATCTTCTCTTTGGTCTTCCTCTGGGCCTTTTGCCTGGTAGTTCCAACCTCAGCATCCTACGACCAATATACTCACTATCCCTCCTCTGTACATGTCCAAACCATCTCAATCTAGCCTCTCTGACTTTGTCTCCAAAACATCTAACATGTGCTGTCCCTCTGATGTACTCATTTCTGATCCTATCCATCCTCGTTACTCCCAAAGAGAACCTCAACATTTTCATCTCTGCTACCTCCAACTCTGACTCCTGTCGTTTCCCCAGGGCCACTGTCTCTAAACCATACAACATTGCTGGCCTCATCACCGTCTTGTACACTTTTCCCTTCATTCTTGCCGATACTCTCCTATCACACATCACCCCGGACACTTTTCTCCATCCATTCCAACCTGCCTGCACACGCTTCTTCACCTCTTTTCCACACTCTCCATTGCTCTGGATTGTTGAGCCTAAGTACTTAAAATCCTCCACCTTCTTTATCTCTGCCCCCTGTAACCTCACCGTTCCTCTTGGGTCCTTGTCGTTCACACACATGTATTCTGTCTTACTGAGACTAACCTTCAATCCCCTCCTTTCCAGGGCATACCTCCACCTCTCTAGATTTTCCTCCACTTGGTCTCTGCTCTCACTACAGATCACTATGTCATCTGCAAACATCATAGTCCATGACATGTGTGTATCTGTGTAGGATATATTTACATGTATAGTTTAGTGTAGTTCCTTAATTGTCTTTTTTTGTGCATTTTCTTTTTATAATTGCTGCTAAAAAAGAGCTGCTACACTTTTATTTATTTAATTTTAATGTATTTATTTTTGTTCAGTAAAAATAAGATCTCTTTATTTTTACTGTGCATATTTTTGGACTGTGTGAGGAAACTGGAGTTCCCTGGAGGAAACCCTCACATGCACAAGGAAAACAAGCAAACTCAACAGAGAAATGCCCAAGCTGGGAATCGAGCCCAGATCTTCTTGAGGTGAATGTGCTAACCACGGTTTCACTTATCACTAATATTTATGATTATTGTTATAATTACCTGTGGAGAGAAATATGTAATCTTTAATAGGGCACCAAGCCTCGTCCTATGGTCTTGGGTAACTTGCCTATGTTGCCATTAATCTTCCCGTCTTCTTTCTTTACAAATCCAGCACTTCTGTCCCCAGCGAGCGTCTCTTCTGTATTAACTCGACATTCCAAGCTATATCAATCTCTCCAATTCACTTCTTCAGACCTCTTGGGAGAGTCCCGAGGGCACCAACGGTGTCTGGTATGATTTTAATCTTTTTTTTTTTTATTTTTACCTTCCAAGATGGCGCCGGGTGACCTGCAGCCAGTTACAGGAGCTCTTCAGTTTATTTTCCTTTTTTTTTCTCTTTTCTATTGTATATAGGAGTGTTTCTTTATATTTTTTCAAATTTTCTTTTTCTTTCTTCAATACTGCATCTGGGAAACCCACTTTTATGATGCTTTTGTTTTCCTGTGCACTTTTACTTTCACTTTTTGGATCGGCATCAGGAAATTCATTCACTGACGGCTCTGAGCAACGCAGGTCTTGCACACGTGAGACCCTCCTCGGCCTGCGCGCCCCCGCCCTCCTTCATGCGGAAAAGCCTGTTGTTCCTGTGGAAATACGGAGGAAAAGGAGAGGCTGCAGAGGGGGACGAAAGACGCGGAGGACATGTGTTCCCTCTGTCATCATGGGAAATGTCCGTGCGATCGCCAACAAGACCGAGGAGCTGGAGGCGCTGACCCGGCAGGAGAGGGAGTACCGGGAGCAGAGGGAGCACCGGGAGCAGAGGGAGTACCTGGAGCAGAGGCAGTACCGGGACTGCAGCCTCATGTGTTTCTCAGAGACGTGGCTGAATGAACTCACACCGGACTCTGTGGTTTCTCTTAACAGATTTACACTCGTGCGTGCAGATCGGAGCGCGGCAGAGAGCGGTAAGAAAAAAGGAGGGGGCGTGGTGGTCTATGTGAATGAACGATGGTGCCACCTGGCCAACGTGCACAAGAAGGAGCAGCTATGCATGGGGGACCTGGAACTGCTCGCGGTGAGCGCGCAGCCATATTATCTACCGAGGGAGTTTTCACACGTGATTGTGTTTTGCGTGTACATTCCGCCCTCGGCTGATGCGGCGGCTGCGTGTGAGCATTTCCACAGCGCTGTCAGCCAGACACAGACTCGTCACGCCCGCGCCATGATTCTGATCAGCGGGGACTTTAACCACGCCCCTCTCTCCGCCTCTCTCTCGACGTTCACGCAATACGTGAAGTGCGCCACAAGAGACAATAAAACTCTGTACTTGCTGTATGCTAATGTGAAGGACGCTTACAACCCCCCCCTCCCCCCACTGGGACACTCAGACCACAACCTGGTCTACCTGCTCCCCCAATACACACCCAGGGTGCGAAAGGAACCGGTGCAGAAGAGGACTGTGAAAGTGTTGACCGAGGAGACCAACGAGAGGCTTAGGGACTGTTTCCAGACCACAGACTGGAGCATGCTCTGTGACTCCTTTGGTGATGACATCGACGGCCTCACACACTGTATCACTGATTACATGAACTTCTGCATGGACAGCACTGTGCCAACACGGAGGGTACGGTGCTTCTCCAACCACCACCCGTGGGTCACCCCTGAGCTTAAAGTCCTCCTGAACCAGAAAAAGAGGGCTTTCATCTCAGGGGATAGAGAGGAGCAGAAGAAGGTCCAGCGTGAGCTCCAGTAGAGGATCAGGAGGGCAAAGAAGGACAATGGGAAGAAGCTGGAGGAGAAGCTGGCTCAGAACAACGTGCGGGACGTCTGGAGAGGACTAAAAACCATGTCTGGATTCGGGCAGGGTGTCAGAGGGACAGCTGATGGTGACCAGTGCTGGGCGGATGAACTAAACTGTTACTTCAACAGGTTTGATTCTCCCCCCTCCCCCTCTGCCTCCCTCCCCGTTCCCCCCCTCTCTTCACACGTCTCCAGACCAGCAGACACCTCCCCCCTCCCCAGGCCAACTTCACTTGACTGCTACAGCCCGACAGACACATCCCCCTCCCTCTGCAGCCCACCCCAGCCCCCCCTCTCCCTCACATCAGACCAGGTGAGGAGACAGATGAGGCGACAAAATCAGAGGAAATCTGAAGGACCAGATGGCATCAGTCCCAGGCTGCTGAGGACCTGCGCAGTCCAGCTCTGTGAGGTACTATGCTACCTGTACAACCTGAGCCTCAGCCTGGAGAAGGTTCCCGTCCTGTGGAAGACCTCCTGTGTGGTTCCGGTTCCCAAAACAGCTCAAGCGAAGGAACCAGCCCACTACAGACCTGTCGCCCTGACCTCCCACCTTATGAAGACCATGGAAAGGCTCCTCCTCATACACCTCCGCTCTATGGTGAGCCCCACCCTAGAGCCGCTGCAGTTTGCCTACAGGCCCAACATCGGGGTAGAAGACGCCGTCATCTACCTTCTGTAGCGGGCACTCACCCACCTGGAGATCGCTGGCAGCGCTGTGAGGGTCATGTTCTTTTACTTCTCCAGCGCCTTCAACACCATCAGGCCAGCGCGTCTGCGGGGGAAGCTGGAGGACGTGGGAGTGGACTGGCATCTTGCTGCCTGGATCACCAACTACCTTACTAACCGGCCACAGTACGTGCGGCTGCGCGGCTGTAAGTCAAAGGTGGCAGTCTGCAGCACGGGGGCACCGCAGGGCACCGTCCTCTCACTCTTCCTTTTCAACATTTATACATCGGACTTCAGCTATAGCACAGACAGCTGCCACCTCCAGAAGTTCTTGGACAACTCCGCCATCGTGGGCTGTGTCAGAGGGGAATGAGCTGGAGTACCGGTCGGTCATTGTTGACTTCGTGGACTGGTGTGAGCGCAACTACTTGTGCTTGAACACCAGGAAGACGAAGAAGATGGTGGTTGACTTCAGAAGAAGCACACTAACACACACACACACACACACACACACACACACACACACACACACACACACACACACACACACACACACACTCACTAGACTAGTGAATGTCCAGGGACAGAACATTGAGATAGTGAACAGTTTCAAATACCTGGGCGTTCACCTTAACAATAAACTGGACTGGTCCCACAACACCAACGCCCTGTACAAGAAGGGCCAGAGTCACCTCCACCTTCTGAGGAGACTCAGGTCCTTCGGAGTATGCAGACCTCTGCTCAGGACATTTTAGGACTCTGTGGTAGCCTCTGCAATCCTCTACGTTGCCATCTGCTGGGCCCCGGGCAGCACAGAGCGGGACAGAAAGAGACTGAACAAGCTGGTCAGGAGGGCCAGCTCTGTCCTCGGCTGACCACTGGACTCTGTGGAGGAGGTGAGTGAGAGGAGGATGGTAGCAAAGCTCACATCCATCTTCGTTAACAGCTCTCACCCACTGCACCAGACTGTAGAGAAGCTGAGTAGCTCCTTCAGTGGACGACTGAGACATCCTCAGTGCAGGAAGGAGCACTACCGCAGGTCGTTCATTCCCACCGCTGTCAGACTGTACAACGCCACTTTGTAACTGTCTGTGAAAATACCGGTTATGTGCAATAAAAACCCCATGCACTTTAATCAACCACATCTACCCCACTGACTGTGAACCATATCAACCCATCTACTCTGCCCTCAGATACATTTACACTTTAAGATAGTCCAGTCTACAAAGTCGTTCCCTTCTTTTCTTTTATTCTTTTTTTAATTTATACTATTTATGTATCTATTTATTTATTTAGTTATATAATATATATGTATGTGTGTATGTTTGTATTTGTATCTATTTTTGCACCCCCTACTGATGATACCTCAAGAGCCTGTAACAGTGAATTTCTCCATTGTGAGATTAATAAAGCTGTATCTTATCTTATCTTATCTTATCTTAATGCCTTTACATGTTCAGATTCTCTTTAACTCTCTTCAGGTCCTGATACTTCTCAATGTTTTCCTGACCCTGTTCCATGAAAATCATTCATGAAGCATATCTTGGTTTACTTATGGAGTGCTACAATGTCTTGCCTGGTAGCTTCAATCTTGCAATCAGTTTGAATCTTAAAGCACTGTATACTGATTGGATGTGAGCACCAGTTTGGGTGTGAGATTCAGTTCAGTTCATTTTCTGTAACCGCTTCATCCTAATTAGGGTCGCGGGGAGGCTGGTGCCCATCCCAGCCAACTCAGGGCAAGGGCAGAGTACACCCTGGACAGCTCGCCAGGCCATCGCAGGGCGGAAACACGCTGACGGCTTTGCAGCCTACTCTTGTCGAAAGTCAGCAATGGTTCTTTTACATGCCTCACACCATAGACAGTAAGAGACATGGCCGGCTTTTGATAACCCAGTTAGCTGCACTGGGGGGGACAGTGAAAACCTTGTGGAGAATGGGACTCGAACCCCCAACCTTTGGATCAGCGATCCAGTGCCTTATACCACTAGACCACCACTGCCCGAGTGTGTGATTATTATTATTATTATTATTATTATTATTATTATTATTATTATTATTATTATTATTATTATTATTATTATTATTATTATTATTATCTTCCACTTAGTCCAGGATCGGGTCGCGGGGACAGCAACCTAAGCAAAGAGGTCCAGACGTCTCTCTCCCAAGCCACTTCCTCCAACTCTCCCGGGGGGACACCGAGGCGGTCCCAGACAAGCCGAGAGACATAGTCCCTCCAGCGTGTTCTAGGTCGACCCCGGGGTCTCTTCCCGGTTGGACATGCCCGAAACACCACACCAGGGAGGGGCCCGGGGGGCATTCTGACCAGGCCCAAGCCACCTCAACTGGCCCCTCTCAATGCGGAGGAGCAGTGGATCTACTCCGAGCTCTCCCCGGATGGCGGAGCTTCTCACCTTATCTCTAAGGGAGAACCCCGCCTCCTGGCGAAGGAAGCTTATTTCAGCCGCTTGTATCCATGATCATCTTCTTTCGGTCACTACCCAAAGCTTATGACCATAGGTGAGGGTTGGAACGTAGATCGACTGGTAAATTGTGAGCTTCACCTTGCGTCTCAGCTCCTTCTTCACCACGACGGACCGGTACAGGCATCGCTTAACAGCAGAGGCTGCAGTGAGCCGTCTGTCGATCTTTCGCTCCATCCTTCCCTCACCCGTGAACAAGATCCCAAGATACTTAAACTCATCCACTTGGGGCAAGACCTCATTCCCGACCCAGAGGGTGCATTCCATCCTTGTCCGACTGAGAATCATGGCTTTAGACTTGGAGGTACTGATCCTCATCCCAACTGCTTCGCAATCAGCTGCAAATCGCTCCAATGAGAGCTGGAGGGCCCGTCTTGATGAAGCCAAAAGGACAACATCATCCGCAAAAAGCAGAGACGATATCCGATGGCCACCAAACCAGAACCCCTCATCGCCTCGACTGCGCCTAGAAATTCTGCCCATAAAAATTCTGAACAGAATCGGTGACAAAGGACAGCCTTGGCGGACTCCAACTCCCACTGGAAACGAATCCGACCTGCTGTTACCAATACGGACCAAACTCTGGCTCCGGTGATACAGCGACCGAATAGCTCGTAGCAACGGATCAGGAACGCCGTACTCTTGAAGCACGCCCCACAAGATCGTTTGAGGGACACGGTCGAAAGACTTCTCCAAATCCAAAAAGCACATGTGGACATATTGGGCAAACTCCCATGCCCCCTCCAGAATCCTGTGGAGTGTATAGAGTTGGTCAAGAGTGCTGCGGCCAGGACGAAAACCACATTGTTCCTCCTGAACCTGAGGTTCGATTATCGGTCGGATCCTCCTCTCTAGTACCCCTGCATAGACTTTCCCAGGTAGACTGAGGAGTGTAATTCCCCGATAATTGGAACACACCCTCCGGTCCCCCTTCTTAAAAATTGGGACCACCACCCCAGTTTGCCAATCCAGAGGTACAGCCCCTGATGACCACGCAATGTTGCAGAGACGTGTCAACCAAGACAGTCCTACAACATCCAGAGCCCTGAGATATTCCGGGCGGATCTCGTCCAACCCCGGAGCTTGACCACCGAGGAGCCATTTGACAACCTCAGTGACCTCCTCTCCAGTGATGGGCAGACCCTCACCCGAACCCCCAGGGTCATCCTCTTCCATGGAGGGCGTGTTGGTGGGATTGAGGAGGTCCTCAAAGTATTCCCTCCACCTCTCGACAACATCCCCAGTCAAGGTAAGCAGCTCCCCACCTCCACTGTAAACAGTGTTTGTGAAGAACTGTTTCCCTCTCCTGAGGCGTCGGATGGTGGCCCAGAACCTTTTTGAGGCCAACCGATAATCACTCTCTAAGCCCTCACCGAACTCCTCCCACGCCCGAGATTTTGCATCTGCGACAGCCTCGGCTGCAGCACGTTTGGCCTGCCGGTACCCGTTTGCTGCCTCAGGAGACCCACAGGCTAATAAAACCCGATAGGGCTCCTTCTTCAGCTGGACGGCCCCCTTCACCGCAGGTGTCCACCACTGGGTTCGGGGATTACCGCCACGACAAGCACCGACGACCTTACGGCCACAGCTATGGGCTGCCACCTCAGCAATGGAGGCACGAAACATGGCCTATTCGGATTCCATGCCTCCTCCAGAATGTGGTTGTAGCTCTGCCGGAGGTGGGAGTTAAAGGCCTCTCGGACAAGGGACTCTGCCAAATCTTCCCAGCAGACCCTGATTACACATTTGGGCCTGCCAGGTCTGGAAGGCAACCTCCCACACCGCCGAAGCCAACTCACCACCAGATAGTGATCGGTAGACAGCTCAGCTACTCTCTTCACCCGAGTGTCCAGAATATATGGTCGCAAGTCCGATGACATGACTACAAAGTCAATCATCGAGCTGCGACCTAGGGTGTCCTGGTGCCAAGTGCACTTATGGACACCCTTATGTTCGAACATGGTGTTCGTGATAGACAAACTATGACGAGCACAGAAGTCCAACAATGATACACCATCCGGATTCGGACTGGAGAGGCCGTACCTACCGATCACACCCTTCCAGGTCACACTATCGTTGCCCACATGGGCATTGAAGTCTCCCAAGACAATGAGTGAGTCTCCCGAGGGAGCGTTCTCCAACCCACCCCCAAAAAAAAAAAAAAAAAAAAAAAAAACTCCAAAAAGGGTGGGTACTCTGAACTGTCCCCCCCCACCCGAAGACGGAGGGAAGCTACCCTTTCGTCAACTGGGGAGAACCCCAACATTTGGGCACCGAGACGGGGGGCAACAAGAATACCCACACCGTCTCGCCGCTTCTCCCCATGAGCAACTCCAGAATAGAATAAGGTCCAGCCTCTTTCGAGATGGATGGTTCCAGAGCCCAAGCTATGCGTTGAGGTGAGCCCGACTATATCTAGTCGGTATCTCTCCACCTCACGCACCAAATCAGGCTCCTTTCCCGCCAGAGAGGTGACATTCCATGTCCTGAGGGTCAGAGTAAGTAGCCGAGGATCGGTCTGACAGAACCTATGCCTTTCGGCTGCCACCCAACTCACACTGCACCCGACCCCTAAAACTCCTCCCACGGGTGGTGGGTCCATGGGAGGGCACACCCATGTCTCCTTTTCGGGCTAGGCCCGGCCGGGCTCCATGGGCATAAGCCCGACCACCAGGCGCTCACCTTCGAGCCTCTCCCCTGGTTCTGGCTCCAGGAAAGAACCCCGGTGACCCGCGTCCGGGCAAGGGAGACTGCTTCCTGGCTCTCTCTCACATGTCATGTGTCATAGGGGTTTTTTGAATCGCACTTCATCTGGACTTTCACCCCGGACCTGTTTGCCTTGGGTGACCCTACCAGGGGCATCTGCCCCGACAACATAGCTCCTAGGATCATTAGGTCACGCAAACCCCTCCACCACGATAAGGTGGCGATTCAGGGAGGGGTATTATTATTATTATTATTATTATTATTATTATTATTATTATTATTGAAGCTGCATTGGGGTATCGTGGTTAGTATGGTCAGAATGTAGGCCTCACTGTGAGAAGGCCCTGTGCTTGATTCCCCAGGCTCAGCATCTTTTGTAATGTAAAGTATTCTGGGTGTTAAACCTTGTATTAGGCTCTCATCACTTTGTTATACTCTTCCCTGCGTTTGTGCTTTTATGGATGTTGCCAACTGAGGGTTACCTTGAGTTCTAGTCTCAGTGCAGATATCCTCAGTTGCAAAGGAAGAGTTGGTTCCAGTTGTTAACTTTTTGATCTCAGCTTGGTTCTTCACTGAGGGACAGAATCCTTGTTGATGCACATGACTGCATGATGTGTTTTCTTTGTTTTGATTAATTTAATAGTTTTGCTATTAGCCCATAGTTAGAGGTTTATATAATAAACAGTTTCCATTTTCTGTCATGATTTTTTGGGGGGATCATCTCCTTTAGCATTTGTCCTAAGGGCACTCTAAAAAGGAAGCAGTTTGGTTTTCTGTCAGGGTTTACTCCCTTAACCTTTTCATAGGCAGGCACAAGGTATCAGGTGGTTTGAAGTCAGAGTTTTTCTTCTCTTAGGCTGCTTGCCACACAGGCTAATGAGTCCACCTACCCAGAGCACTGTTTCTGAGGTACCAGTTTCTCACTTTTCTCCCACTTTTCTCCCCTCTCCCGTTGGCTCTAAAAATTTCTGCCACATTAAGGCCAGGAGCTGGACTTGCACTGTCAGAGGATCTACCCTGCGCTTTCCCTTGGGCCATTTCATAGTTCTCGAATGCTCAACCTCCCCAGCAATAATAAACACTATCTATCTATCTATCTATCTATCTATCTATCTATCTATCTATCTATCTATCTATCTATCTATCTATCTATCTGTCTGTCTGTCTGTCTGTCTGTCTGTCTGTCCGTCTGTTGGTCCATTCTGTCCGTATATATATACTAGTCCTTCTCAAAATATTAGCATATTTTGATAAAGTTCATTATTTTCTGTAATGTACTGATAAAATTTAAACTTTCATATATTTTAGATTCATTGCACACCAACTGAAATATTTCAGGTCTTTTATTGTTTTAATACTGATGATTTTGGCATACAGCTCATGAAAACCCAAAATTCCTATCTCAAGAAATTAGCATATCATGTTCAGGTAGTGTAAACGAGCTATTAACCTAATCATCTGAATCAACCAATTAACTCTAAACACCTGCAAAAGATTCCTGAGGCTTTTAAAAACTCCCAGCCTGGTTCATTACTCAAAACCCCAATCATGGGTAAGACTGCCGACCTGACTGCTGTCCTGAAGGCCATCATTGACATCCTCAAGCAAGAGGGTAAGACACAGAAAGAAATCTCTGAGCGAATAGGCTGTTCCCAGAGTGCTCTATCAAGCCACCTCAGTGGGACGTCTGTGGGAAGGAAAAAGTGTAGCAGAAAACGCTGCACAACCAGAAGAGGTGACCGGACCCTGAGGAAGATTGTGGAGAAGGGCCGATTCCAGACTTTGGGGGACCTGTGGAAGCAGTGGACTGGGCTACAGGTGCCACATTCCCCAGGTCAAGCCATTTTTGAACCAGAAACAGCGGCAGAAGTGCCTGACCTGGGCTACAGAGAAGCAGCACTGGACTGTTGCTCAGTGGTCCAAAGTACTTTTTTCGGATCAAAGCAAATTTTGCATGTCATTCGGAAATCAAGGTTCCAGAGTCTGGAGGAAGACTGGGGACAAGGAAATGCCAAAATGCCTGAAGTCCAGTGTCAAGTACCCACAGTCAGTGATGGTCTGGGGTGCCATGATCAGCTGCTGGTGTTGGTCCACTGTGTTTTATCAAGGGCAGGATCAATGCAGTTAGCTATCAGGAGATTTTGGAGCACTTCATGCTTCCGTCTGCTGAAAAGCTTTATGGAGATGAAGATTTCATTTTTCAGCACGACCTGGCACCTGCTCACAGTGCCAAAACCACTGATAAATGGTTTACTGACCATGGTATTACTGGGCTCAATTGGCCTGCCAACTCTCCTGACCTGAAGCCCATAGAGAATCTGTGTGATATTGTGAAGAGAAAGTTGAGAGACACCAGACCCAACACTGTGGATGAGCTTAAGGCCGCTATCGAAGCATCCCGGGCCTCCGTAACACCTCAGCAGTGCCACAGGCTGATTGGCTCCATGCCACGCCGCATTGAAGCAGCCATTTCTGCAAAAGGATTCCCGACCAAGTCTTGAGTGCATAACTGAACATAATTATTTGACATTTGACTTTTTTGTATTCAAAACACTTTTTATTTATTGGTCTGATGAAATATGCAAATTTTTTGAGATAGGAATTTGGGGTTTTCATGAGCTGTATGCCCAAATCATCAGTGTTAAAACAATAAAAGACCTGAAATATTTCAGTTGGTGTGCAATGAATCTAAAACATATGGAAGTTTAATTATTTTTATCAGTACATTACAGAAAATAATGAACTTTATCACAATATGCTAATTTTTTGAGAAGGACTAGTGTGTGTGTATATATATTAGTGGTACCTAATTTTATGAAAATGCAGGTTACGAAACGCATTTTCCTATTTTTTTTTTGTCTCTGTATATGAAACAAGTATACATATATATGTATTATATATTTTTATTCAGTCCAACTATCTGGGATTCACTTGCCCTTCTGGGTGACAATAGCAAAAATATTCCATCTTCCGAAGATGAATCATAGTTTCTGAATCTTATCTTTGCATAGCTGAGAAAATCGAAGAAAATATTTATTTATTGACTGTTTGGAGAAACACATCACACAAAGACATGGAGATTAGAATCTTGGAAAAAGTGGTTGGATGATCACAAATTGGCAACAAAAACAAATGTACACTTTCATCCAGCATGTTTAGAACTGCGTTGAGTACTTTTTGTATGTGTTCGTGTGCGTGCAGGTATATAAGTGTGTGTGTGTGTGTGTGTGTCATACAGTTAACAGATGCAGAGTCAGTGATAATGCCCTGTCACACCAAAAGGACTAAATGTGAATGTGTGTTTATGACTAAATAATCCCCGTGTGTGTGTGTGTGTGTGTGTGTGTGTGTGTGTGTGTGTTTGTGTGTGTGTATGGTTTGTTGTTAGTCACAGTGTCACATCAATGGGCCAGACAGAGCTAATCCCGCACGCTGCCCCTAGCTTTACATGCTGTGTCTACAACAAATAAGCTTAGTGTGCAAGACTGACTTGGCAAAGCCAACAAAGAGTAACAGTGATGCTCGCTTCAGCCTGAAGGAAGCGAATAGAAATTAATGGGGTTGAGAGGCAGGGGTGTGGGGTATCTTCTGTTACATGAACATTATGTTTACATAGTGCCAAAACTAAAAAAAGTAAAGGATCCTTCATTATATCTCTTCGTTATCCTCCGTTATATCTCTAAGCACAATAACCCATGCCATCGCCTCTGAGCATTATATTCTTTTTATCAGCTTTAAAACTCCTCCACAAACCTTACAGACTTCTAATTTTAAGTAACATAAAATCAAATAATAATGATTTCCATTACCATTACTGTTTATTTTGGCCCAAAGCTCTAAAATTCTTTATCTGAAAACCTAATTGATCAAAACTCAAGAAACCTTAGACAGACTTTTACTCTTTACTTTGTGTTTACATTCAGTCCACTGTAATGCTGTTGAACTCCTCTAACTGAGCTAAAAACTAGTGCTTTTTTTTTTTTTTTTTAAAACACAGTCAAAGAAAAGTACTGGCAGAAGTAGCCAAATCTCCAGCATTTCAATTGACAACATGTAGAAATCAATGCAGAAATAAGTGGCACATATGAATAATGATCAGAACAAATTGATACAAGATCACCCATTTTATATTTATAGCATTTAGCAGATAATTCTTTCCAGAGCGACTCACATAAGGGCTTTACAATCACTATGAGTATTTTTTTCTTTTTTTTTTTTTTTCTATTCTTATACTGGTTTGTTAGGAGACAGAATAAGTATGCTGTCAATTAAACTCAGTGGATACGTCTTGTGTGTGTGTGTGTGTGTGTGTGTGTGTGTGTGTGTGTGTGTGTGTGTGTGTGTGTGTGTGTGTGTGTGTGTGTGTGTGTAAAGGATGGTGCTAAGCTAACCTACATACTGATGGTAAAGGTAGGTTTTCAGTCGTTGTTGGAAGATACCCAGTGATTCAGATGTCCGGACATCCAGATGAAGTTCATTCCACAGCTTGGAGCCAAAACAAAGAAGAGTTTAGATGCATTTTCCCCTTGTCCCTTAGTAGAGGGAGGGGTCAGTCTAGCAGTGCTATAGGATTTGAGAGAATGCAGTGCAGTGCAGAGAGTGGCATGTTCTTCGAGGTAGGAAGGTGGAAGTCCATTTTTAGCTTTGTAGGCAAGCATTAGTGTTTTAAATCTAATGCGAGCAGCTACAGGAAGCCAGAGGAGCGTTTGTAGCAGTGGTGTGGTATGGGAAAATTTGGAATGATTGAAAACAAGCAGTGCAGCTGCAATCTGATCATTTGCAGAGGTCGAATAGTGCACAAAGGTGGATCTGCCAGGAGTGAGTTGCAGAGAGGGTCGCCCACTCCCTACATCCATAATTAGAATTAAACGGCTTAGAAAATGAATGAATGAATGAATGAATGTCTGAATGAATGAATGGATGGATGGCTGGATGGATGGATGGATAAATGAATGAATGAATTACTGCTGATCCTCCGCTACTGACTTTGACTCTTGGGACATGTAATGACACCTCTCTGGCAGGGAAGGAGCCTAAGCTGGTGCGTGAGGTGGAGACATACCAACTAAATAGTCAGACTCACCTCAATGCACAGCTTGGGTTCTGTAACCACCAATCTCAAGAGGGGCTGGACCTTGTTCCTTTCTGGAGTTGCTCATGGGTATAGGCAGTGAGCCGGTGTGGACATCCTTGTTCCCCCTCCTGTCTCGGTTCCCACACATTGGGGTTCTGCCCAGTCGATGAAAATGTAGCTTCTCTCTACCTTTGGGTGGGGGGTGTGTGTCCTGACTTGTTTTTGCTTATGCATGGAATTACAATTCAGAGTAGCCACCCTTTTTGGAGTTTTCAGTGGGTGTGTAGAAGAATGCCCCCCCCTGGGGGATTCCCTCGTTGTCCTGGGAGACTTCAACACCTATGTGGGAAACGGCCTCTCCAATCTGAACCCAAATCGTGTTTCAGTTATGGACTTCTATGCTCGTCACAATTTGTCCATCATGAACATTGTATTCAAACATAAGGGTGTCCACAAGGTCACTTAACACCAGAACACCACGGCCTCATGTTCTGCACACTCGGGTAAAGAGGAGAGCTGAGCTGTCAACTGATTACCACCTGGTGGTGAGCTAGCTTTATTGGCAGGTGAGGCCGCCCTTCAGACCCTGCAGGCCCAAGCATGTGGTTAGAATCTCCTGGGAACATTTGGTGGAGTCTCCTCTGAGAGAGGCCTTTAATTCCCACCTCCAGCAGAGCTACAATCACATCCAGAAGGAGGCGGGTGACATGGTATCTGAATGTGCCATGTTTCATGCCTCCATTGTCAAGGCCGCAGCCCATAGCTGTGGCCAGAAGGTCATCGGTGCCTGTTGTAGTAGTAACCCCTGAAACCAGTGGTGGACATCTGCGATGAATGGGGTGTCCAGCTGAAAAATGAGGCCTGTTGGACTCCCGGGGCAGCAGACAGGTACTGGCAGGCCAAACGTGCTGAAGCTTGATCTGTCGCTGATGCAAAATCTCGGGCATGGGAAGATTACATTGAGGGCCTGGAAAGTGATTACTGTTTGGCCTCACATTGGTTCTGGACCACCATCTGACACTTCAGGAGAAGAAGTTCTTCACAAATACTGTTTACAGTGGAAGTGGGGGTGGGGGGCTACTCACCTAGATTGGAGGTGTCATTGGGAGGTGGAAGGAATACTTCAAGGACCTTCTCATCAGCACGCCTTCCACGGAGGAGGAAAACTCTGGAGGTTTGGGTGGGGGTCTGCCCATCACTGGAACTGAGGTCACTGAGGTAGTAAAAAAGCTTCTCGGTGGTTGGGCTCTGGGGGTGGATGTGATCTGCCCTGAATATTTCAGGTCTCGAGATGCTATAGGACTGTCTTGGTTGACATGTCTCTGCAACATCACGTTGTCATCGGAGGCCATACCTCTGGATTGGCAAGATTGGCATGACTATTGGAATACACCCTCCAATAGTCATGGAATCACTATCCTCAGATAAACTGGGAAAGTCTATGCAGGGCTATTGGAGAGGAGGATCCAACTAATAGTTTAACCTCGAATTCTCGAATGGAGGAATATGTAGTTTTCATCCTGGTTATGGCACTCTTGATCAATTCTATACACTCTACAGGATCCTGGGGTGGGTGGGGGGTAGAAATTTGCCCAATCTGTGCCAATCTGTTTTGTGGATTTAAACAAGGCTTCCCACCGTGTCCCTCTGGCTAGCTTGTGGGTGTGCTCTGGGAGTATGGTGTACCGGATTCCATTCAGTCTCTGTATCACAGGAGCCAGAGTTTGGTCTGCATTGGGAACTTCTTCTTTTTCTTTTTGACTTTTCCCTTTTTTCTTTCAAGGGTCTCCAAAGCAAATCATCTGATTCACATGTTTGATTTGGCATTGGTTTTTACGTTGGATGCCCTTCCTGACACAACCCTATAGCAAGGGACAGAAACGTGCTGACAGTTATGCAGCCTACCCTTTACGAAAGTCAGCAATGATTCTTTTACATGAACCTCTCACTATAGACAATGAGAGATGTGGCTGCTTTTGATAACCCAGTTAGCTGCACTGGGGGGACAGTGACAACCTTGCGAAGAGTGGGACTTGAACCCCCAACCTTAGGATCAGCGATCTAGCATCCTTTACCACCAGGCCACCACTGCCACAAATAATGATCCTTTCACAGATTTGGTCTGCATTGGGAACAACAAGTCAAATTTATTTCTGGTGAGGGTTGGAGTCGGCCAAAGCTGTCCTTTGTCACCAATTCAGTTCATAATTTTTATTTTGATGGTCATCAGAACTCATATTCATTTTGCAGATAATGTGGTCCTTTTGGCTTCATCAATCCAGGGCCACCAGCTCTCATTGGAGCGATTCACAGCCAAGTGTGAAGTGGTCGGGATGAGAATCAGAAGAACCAATTCCGAGGCCATGGTTCTCAGTTGGAAAAGCGTGGGATGCATCTTCCGTGTTGTGAATGAAGTCCGGGGTCAAGTGGAGGACTTCAAGTATCTTGGGTCCTTGTTCATAAGTGAGGGAAGGATTGGGGGGGGGGGGGTGTGACTCTCGGCAGCCTCTGCTGTAAAGCGGAGCCTGTACTGGTTTGTGGCGGTGAAGGGGAGCTGAGCCTCAAAAGGCAAAGCCCTCAATTTACCAGTTAGTCTACGTTCCAACCCTCACCTATGGTCATGAGCTTTAGGTAGTGACTGAAAGAACAAGATTGCAGATACAAGTGGCTGAAATGAGCTTTCTTCATTGAGTGTCAGGGTTGTCTGTTTTAGAAAAGGTGAGAAGCTCAACCCTCTGAGGGAAACTTAGAGTAGAACTGCTTCTCCTCCACATTGAGAGGAGCCAGTTGAGGTGGCTTGGGCATCTGGTTAGAATTCCTCCCAAACGCCTCTCTGGTGTGGTGTTTCAGGTATGTCCAACTGGGAAGAGACAACAGGGTCAACCTAGAACATGCTGGAGTGATCATGTCTCTTGACTGGTCGGGGAATGGCTTATTGTCCCCCTGGAAGAGCTGGAGGAGATGGCTGGGGAAAGGGACATCTGGACCTCATTGCTGAGTCCATGACCCAACCCTTGATAATTCAGAAAAATGAAAAAAAAAATCTGATTTTTAATTCACTCTTTTTTTTTAAACTGTGTAGTCATAATTAGTGTTGGGGGAGGCTGTTGTCCATCCAGAAAAGGGCAGAGTACACTCTGGACAGCTCACCAGGCCATCATAGGGCAGAAACACACTGACGGATATGCACCTCCTCTTGTTGAAAGTCAGCAATGATTCTTTTACATGAACCTCCACCGTAGACACTGACAGACATGGCCGACCTTTTGATGACCCAGTGAGCTGCACTGCGAGGGCAGTGATATCCATTGAGGGTGGGGCTTGAACCAGCAACCTTGGGATCCTATTTCATTATAAGAAGTTTATTTATTTATTTAATAATCTTTGCACATTTGACAAAGTGGCTGTTCCAGATTCCCCAAAGGTGTGAGTGTATAAATTTGTGTGTGTGTGTGTGTGTGTGTGTGTGTGTGTGTGTGTGTGTGTGTGTGTGTGTGTGTGTGTGTGTGTGTGTCTTGGAACCCTCATGACCTTAAAGGAATGTGGCAAGTGAATGTTCTTTTAAATACAACTAAATTATACTATTTTAGTTGACTTGTATAATATCTATTTGGTTTATTGTTTATTTCTGATCTTCATTACATAGTAAAAGAAAATTAAAATCTTTTCGATTTGTTCCCTTCGATAGATCTAGTCTTGAGATGTTAAATGCTTAATCAGCCGCAGCAATATCTGAGGCAGTGGAGACAGAGGCTCATCGCGGACCGATTTTATTGAGCAGTTTTAAATGCTTCAAAGGGAACCGTGTGATTATGATCAGCCAAATGTGTGAGACAAAAGCTGTTGAGCTTTCAGTGTTTTGCAGCTTAATATTCTATCTGCAGAAAAATTGTCAGAGAATTCCTCGTCACCTGACTGTTTCCTCTCACAGTCCAAAAACATGTATAGAAGGCGAATTGGTGCATTTGCACAGCAATGACCTGGTTATAATAATTACAACAACAACAACAGAAATTCGGGTAACCAGCTAGTCTGGTTGTTTCATCATCTCTTAAGTTAATTTATCACTTGTTCTTTATTCACTGGGCAGCATGGAGAAGAAGTGGCAAACATGTCTGCCTCTGCCGCATATCAACAAGCCCTGGATTCAAGTCCTGGGCCCGAGAATTTCTGAGTGATGTTTACAATGTTCTCATCGTGTTTGAGTGGGTTTCCTCCAGATGCTCCAATTTCCACCCAGAGTCCAAAGACATGAACGTTAGACTGTGTACATGCACAGAATTGGCCGTAGGTGTGAGTGTGGGTAATTGGTTGTGTATGTTGGTTTGGTGAGCGCTTTAAGATGCTCCCCACCTTCGCCCAATGTCTGCTATTATCAGCTTCAGCTTCTCTGTGTTCTAATGCAGGGTTCAGCAACCTTTTTGAAACTGAGAGCTGCTTCTTGGGTACCAATTATTGCGAAGGGCTACCAGGTTGATACAAGCTTCTGAAATAACAAATTTGCTCAAGTTACCTTTAATTTTATGTTATTATTAATAATTAATGATAGGCAGTTCTTGTTTAGTGGTACAGGGCACTGATCCTGAGGTTAGGGGTTCAAGTTGCACTCTCCACAAGATTGTCACTGTCTCTCCCAGTGCAGCAATTATTATGGGTTTGATAATGGATTATCAAAGGTGGGCCATGTCTGTCACTGTCTATGGTGAGAGGTTGATGTAAAAGAACCATTGCTGACTTTCGTAAAGAGGAGCCGCAAAGCCGTCAGTGTGTTTCTGTCCCTTGCTAAAGGGTTGTGTCAGGAAGGGCATCCGACGTAAAAACCTCTGCCAAATCAAACATCGAATCATTCAATGTGGCGACCCCTGATAAAGGGAAAAAACCAAAAGGAAATCTCTCTCTATTAATCTAATTAATGATATTCATCTATGTGAAGATATTGATTTGATTAAAAAAAAAAAGCAAAAAAATAAAATAAAATAGATGCAGGTCAATGGAGTGCGGTGCTATGAAACGACGAGCCTGTTCTAAAAATAGCATTGAAGAGGCCCAAGGGTGATCATGTAGGTGGCTTCTGCCCAAATGGAATTAAGAGGTTCAACAAATGAGTCAGAAGAGTTAGTGAGTTATTTGACTCCAACATAACTCATTGTGTTATGTAACTCATCAGTGGCAGTGGTGGTCTAGTGGTATAAGGCGCCGGATCGCTGATCCAAAGGTTGGGGGTTCGAGTCCCACTCTCCACAAGGTTGTCACTGTCCCCCCCCCCAGTGCAGCTAACTGGGTTATCAAAGGCCGGCCATGTCTCTCACTGTCTATGGTGTGAGGCATGTAAAAGAACCATTGCTGACTTTTGACAAGAGTAGGCTGCAAAGCCGTCGGCGTGTTTCCGCCCTGCGATGGCCTGGCGAGCTGTCCAGGGTGTACTCTGCCCTCGCCCTGAGTTGGCTGGGATGGGCACCAGCCTTCCCGTGACCCTAATTAGGATGAAGCAGTTACAGAAAATGAACTGAAATAACTCATTGTGTAAGGGAATGGAGAGAAAGATTGTAGGTAACAGACAGACAAATAGAGCCCTCCCTTTAGAAATTCCACTTCGACTTCAAAGAAAGTACACTGCGGAGGCCACAGCTAACTAACAATGAAATGCCCATCTTTTTTTTAAACACTTAGCTGTACTTAAGGGTGAATTCACCCTGTTGCTGATTGGTTGGAATGGTGTTGTGTGGCTTGTTAAAAAAAAACACTATTAGGAGGCGTCCACACTTTTCAACATAATTGTTTGAAATGCATTTGTCAGAGATATAGTACTTCTTCTTTTTTTATGACAAGATGCAAGTGTAGACATGTTAAAAAGTAACTTGTAAAGTGATTACACAAGTGTTTCACCACAAGATATATTTCCTCCTACTCAAGCAATTTCCCTGATAGGATCTTTTTCATTTATTTCAAAGTAAATTATTTGAAAAGTGTCAGGACTTTCTATTCAATTCAGTGCATCCATCACTGGTTATATCAGTGCCATCACATATTAGAACAGGCACATTTATATAAATATGTGATTCGTCTTGTAGCAGGTTTAGCCACAGAATATCAGTCAGCACCTATCAGCATCAATCAGTATTGTCTGTAGTATTTATCAAGAGCATATTATATTTATGAAGAGCAGTGGACCTTAATAAAGTCATAAAAGTTGAAATTTTGTGTTCCAGTTCTTCACTTAAAAATAATTATCTCCAGAACCTGAGTAGAGTTAATGAGATTTATTTCATTAATTTATTCATCCATTCAATAATTCATTGGTCCATTTGCCTATACATCTGTCCAAACACGCATCCATTCAGTCATCTGTCAATCTGTCTGTTTATTTTGTCTTTTCATACATTTATCCATCTGTTGATTCATCCAGCCATTCATTCATCTGTCTTTACTTTGACCATTCATTTGTTCATCTATTCAATTTTGCAATCTTGTCCATTCATCCATTTGTCAGTCAGTCTGTTTACTTAAACATTCATCAATTCATTCAGCTGTCCATTCAATCATCCATCCATCCATCCATCCATCCATCCATCCATCCATCCATCCATCCATCCATTCATCCACCCATCCCATCCATTCTTCGAATCATTTTATCCTAATTATGGTCACAGGGAGCCTGGCACTCATCTCAGCCAACTCCGAGCAAGGGCATAGTGCATTCTGGACAGCTCGTCAGGCCATCACAGGGCGGAAACATGTCGACGACTATGCAGCTCATCTTGTCAAAGTCAGCAATGTTCTACATGAACCTCTCACCATAGACAGTGAGAGACATGGCCAGCCTTTGATAATCTAATTAGTGCACTAAGAGTGGGGCTTGAACCGCCAAGATTTGGATCAGTAATCCAGCACCGTACTGCCTGGGTCTGTTTGTCTGTCTGTCCGCCCGTCCGTCCAACCATTCATCCATTCATCCTCCTATCTGTCAGTATGTTTACTTTTGTCCATTCATCCATCTATCCATTCAATCTTCTAACCATCCATCAATTTGTTATTCACCTGATCATCCAACCTTATATCTATCCATCTGTCTGCTTGACCATCCATCCATCCATTCATCCATCCATTTATCCACTTGTCAATCTCTTTATTTTGTACATCCATCCATTTAACAATCCAATCATCCATCCATCACTACATCCGTCAGTCTGTTTGCTTGGTCCATTCATCCATAGACCCATCTGTTCATTTAATTTCCAACCATCCATTCATCCATCCATTTGACATTTACCTAATCATCCAACCTTTTATTTATCCATCTGCCTGCCTGACCATCCATCCATCCATATGCCCATGAATCCATATAAACATCCATCCTTCCATCCACCCATGTGCCAATCAGTTTGTTCATCCAACAATTGATCTGCTTGATCATCCATCCATTCATCCATAATCTGTTCCTTTAATCTCTCAGGGTAGAGGGGACGTAGGGGGTTTCCACTAAAATTTTACACAGTACTATATTTTTCTTTTGAAACTGTATAAGAGCGCACTGAACATGAGCAGCGTTAAATTTTCCAGATTCTTTGAGGTTTTAAATCCGCTGTATTGAAGAAAGTCTGAAACCAAGTTAAACTTTAAAAATGTCATTTGGTGCACAGAATAAAAAAAGTTATGAAAATTGTATTCCAGTATTTAGAGGTTTTTTTTTTTTTTTTTTTTGAGTCTTTTCACTGGGCGGAGAGGAACTCTCTCAGTATATCACAGTACTTATAGTGTTCTGTTCTCAGAAAACACAGTGTAATGAAAGACAACAGAATGAAATAAGTGTCAATAACACAAACCTGGCAACGATGGGATTTCTGCGCAGCTCATACATAAACATTGATAAATGAGAATTGACTCAGGAATAGATTGTTTACAATCAAGCTCCAGAGAGAGAGAGTTGCTCTGTGTATCAGAGTATAACTGACTAAATTCACACAGAAATGCTGATAATAATGTATGTAAAACGGTGATGTGTGTCTGCAGTTCTATTAAAAAAAATTAAGCTTACTCATTCTCATCTCACTTCTCACTTATTTTACAAACCACTTCTTCCTGTTCAGGTTGCAGGGAGGCTAAAGTCTATCTCAGCTGAGACTATGTGAAGGGGGGTACACCCAGACCATCACAGAGTTAAAAAAAAAAAAAAAAAATCAGTGATATTAAAATTCAGTATCTGATTGCTAGAATTAACATTTAATTGACATCATTATAATGATAAACTTGATCGATTGAAAGTTGAAACTAGAATAAAATGTGTGTGCGTGTGTGTGTGTGTGTGTGTGTGTGTGTGAGAGAGAGAGAGAGAGAGAGAGAGAGAGAGAGAGAGAGAGAGGTTTAAAAAAAATGATAATTGAAAGTAATTGACGTGAGTTGCATTGTTGCATTTACACTTTGACTGTTCCATAGTTGGCGAGCTGAACTTTGAATTTCTCTGCGTTATTCTTGTTCTGATTTTCTTGAAAAATCTTCACAGAAATTATACATGATGTGTGCATGATTCCACCTTAGTGACAACGCACTCAAGCATTTATGTATTTGTTGAACCGCTTAATCGTACTACTCGGGTTTAGTAGAGACCGGAGGCTATCTCAGCCTACATTAAGTGAAACCAGGGACATTTTGGAAAAGCCAAATAGTCTAATGTACATGTCTTTGGAATGTGGAAACAAATTGGAGTACCCATAGGAAACACCACACCAAAGCACTCAAGCCTGGGACTGAAATCCAGAACCACTACACCAGCATGACGCCATATGAAACAGAGAAGCAATATAAGAAGGGAAGCACTTTTTCATGTCATAATTCCATAAAATTATCTTATCAGAATACGCGCTACTTTTAGCAAGGGGCAGAAACACACTGACAGCTACGCAGCTACTTTTGTCAAAAGACAGCAATGATATATATATATATATATATATATATATATATATATATATATATATATATATATATATATATTCTTCTTCTTCTTCTTCTTTTACTTTTGGCTGCTCCCTTCAGGGGTCGCCACAGCAAATCATCCGCCTCCATCTCACCCTGTCCTCTGCATCTTCTTTTCTGACTCCAACGACCTTCATGTTTTCCTTCACCACATCCATAAATCTCTTCTTTGGTCTTCCTCGAGGCCTTCTGCCTGGTAGTTCCAACCTCAGCATCCTACTGCCAATATACTCACTATCCCTCCTCTGTACATGTCCAAACCATCTCAATCTAGCCTCTCTGACTTTGTCTCCAAAACATCTTACATGGGCTGTCCCTCTGATATACTCATTTCTTATCCTATCCATTCTCGTTACTCCCAGAGAGAACCTCAACATTTTCATCTCCGCGACCTCCAGCTCTGCCTCCTGCGTTTTCCTCAGCGCCACTGTTTCTAAGCCATACAACATCGCTGGCCTCACCACCGTCTTGTACACTTTTCCCTTCATTCTTGCTGACACTCTCCTATCACACATAACACCGGACACTTTTCTCCAACCATTCCAGCCTGCCTGCACACGCTTCTACACCTCTTTTCCACACTCTCCATTGCTCTGGATTGTTGAGCCTAAGTACTTAAAATCCTCCACCTTCGTTATCTCTGTTCTCTGTAACATCACCGTTCCTCCTGGGTCCTTCTCATTCACACACATGTATTCTGATTTTCTGAGGCTAATCTTCATTCCTCTCCTTTCCAGGGCATACCTCCACCTCTCTAGATTTTCCTGCACTTGTTCTCTGCTCTCACTACAGATCACAATGTCATCTGCAAACATCATAGTCCATGAAGATTCTTGTCTCACCTCGTCTGTCAGCCTGTCCATCACCATAGCAAACAAGAAGGGGCTCAGAGCTGACCCTTGATGCAGTCCCACCTCCACCTTGAACTCTTCTGTCACACCGGCAGCACACCTCACCACTGTCTTACATCTCTCATGCATGTTCTGCACCACTCTAACATACTTTTCTACCACTCCAGACTTCCTCATGCAATACTACAGTTCTTCTCTTGGCACCCTGTCATATGCTTTTTCCAGATCCACAAAGGCACAATGCAGTTCCCTCTGACCTTCTCTGTACTTCTCTATTAACATCCTCAAAGCAAACATTGCAACTGTTGTTGACAAATGCTGACCTCTGCCCTTAGTCTAGCTTCCACTATTCTTTCCAATAACTTCATCGTATGTTGAATGTTCTTGTCAGAAAATCTACTGCTACCTCTCCTAGACACTTCCATATCTCCACAGGTATCTCATCAGGACCAGCTGCCTTTCCATTCTTCATCTTCTTCAATGCCCTTCTCACTTCACCCTTACTGATCTTTGCTACATCCTGCTCCTCAATGGTCACCTCTTCTAGTCCTTTTTCTCTCTCATTTTCCTCATTCATCAGCTCTTCAAGGTACTCTTTCCATCTTCCCAGCACACTTCTGTCATCAGTCAATACATTTCCCTCTCTGTCCTTTATCAATCTAACTTGCTGCACGTCCTTCCCATCTCTATTTCTCTGCTGTGCCAACCTGTTTAGATCATTTTCTCCCTCTTTACTGTCCAACCTATCATACAAGTCATCATACGCCCTCTGTTTGGCCTTAGCCACTGATACTTTTGCCTTATGCTGTATCTCCCTGTACTCTGTGTTTACTCTCTTCGGTCCTCTCAATGTCCCACTTTTTCTTAGCTAACCTCTTCCTTTGTACACACTCCTGCACTTCCTCATTCCACCACCAAGTCTCCTTATCTACTTTCCTTCCAGAGGACACACCAAGTACTCTCCTACCTGTGTTCCTGATCACATTTGCTGTGGTTGTCCAGTCATTTGGAAGCACTTCCTGGCCACCCAAAGCCTGTTTCAACTCCTCTTTGAAGACAACACGACACTCTTCCTTTTTCAACTTCCACCACTTTGTCTTCTGCTCTGCCTTTGCCTTCTTCACCTTCCTCACCATCAGCGTCATCCTGCATACCACCATCCTATGCTGTTTGGCAACACTCTCACCCACTACTACTTTGCAGTCACCGACTTCCTTCAAATTACATTGCCTACACAATATGTAGTCTACCTGTATGCTCCTACCTCTGCTTTTATAAGTCACCCTATGCTCCTGTTTCTTCTGGAAGAAAGTATTCACCACTGCCATTTCCATCCTTTTTGCAAAATCTATCAACATCTCTCCTTCTGCGTTCCTGTCCTGGATACCAAACCTGCCCATCACTTCCTCGTCCCCTCTGTTGCCTGCACCAATGACCACTCTTTCACCTCTTGGGGTACTCTGCATCACTTCATCTAAGTCACTCCAGAATCTCTCCTTCTCTTCTAGCTCACATCCTGCCTGTGGGGCATAAGCACTAACAACATTGAGCATTACACCTTCAAAACGTGTGTGATTTGTGGTCCGATTGAGAAGAAGAAACGGGAACCAGGGATATCACAAAGAAATATGGCCAAACCCATCTACCATCAGTACGATATTCAAGCAGGAGGTCTTCAAAGGTACATTTTTATAATTTTAAAGGGTTTAGGTGTAGTATTGGGAGCCTTGGAATGAATCACACATTTTTATTATGGTCTGTGCTGGCTGGCGGCTTTAACTCTCTCTTGATTCATTGCAGGTGCTGGTGAGAGGGCGTGGCTGTTACCTGCAGGCGGGGAAAGGCTTGCAAGCCCACGTGTCGAAAGAAACAAATGACGAACATCCTTGCATAGGCTGTTTGTGAACGTGCATGATGGACTCTGACGATGAACGTGCATGATGGACTTTGACGATGAAGTCCCGGACAACGAAACTTGGTTCATGCGCATACCTTGGATGAGTTGATCTGCCGAGATAGGTTTCCTTAGATGATTCTGCCCAAAGAGACATGAGGAGACCGTAGCCAGTCAACAACAGGTCCTTAATATGGATTCCCTAAAGTTCGGGAAAGTTCCATTCTGGAAAATTCCACATCACCTGACCTGCCACCAGGGCGCATGTGCAACTAGGTCCCCTTATGGAATATTCCAGACCCAAACAATTGAGTCATACCACTATTTACAGCACACTAACTAAATCTAATTATACCCAACATTTACAGCCATAATTTTTAGATTTACATTTATACAAATATTTACATGCCCATAACAACCACTCATTCCCATGGCAGCCAGGTACTTGGGCATGATCGGTTCCCGTGCACAATTTTTTCATGAGTGTTCGCTCATTATCAGCCAGCAGCTGCTCATATACACCACGGATCAAGCTAAGACCACCTTCATTATGAGCCTACTCACAGAAAAAGCCTCATCTTGGGCTCTAGCAGGCACCACCCATACCCCGGAATTATGCTCCCATTTTGACCAGTTCGTGCGAGAAATGAAAAAGGTTTCCGATTGCCCGGTGAATAAGGAGGACGCGAGCTCTCAGCTCCTACGAATCCGGCAAGGCTATCAGTCAGTGGTGGAGTATTCTATCTGATTCCGGATTCTCGCCATAGAAAGTGGCTGGAACGACCCTGCATTCCGGGGGGCTTTCCTGCGGGGTCTAAATGGAAGGCTGAAAGACGAGCTCACGGCACGAGATGAGACGGCCGCTCTCGAGGATTTGATCACATTGTCTACCAGTCTGGACAACTGGTTGAGACAGAGGGATAGATCCCGGGAGGAGCGGACCAGTCTTGTCTACCCGTCCTTGAGTGCCTCCGTGAGGCCCAAGGAGGCCCCACCTCGAACCTCCTTGCCATTCCCTTCTCTGAAGGAAGATGATGGTCAAGAGCCCATGCAGGTGAGCCGCACCAGGCTGACGGTGAAGGAGAAGCATCGGCGACGGACCAACGGTCTCTGCATCTACAGCGCTGAGAAGGGCCATTACCTTGCCCAGTGCCCTGTGCGACAGGGTCCGACAGCTAGGAGAGGGGCAGCATTAAGAGTATCCCCCACAACACCCGGGAAGTGCCTGCAAGTTCAAGATATGCTGTACTCCGCACAACACTCCTATGCTGTGGACGAATTCATTGACTCGTATATGAACTCAAACCCCCATGGAGGTATAGTGGCCATTGATGACATAGCTCGCATCACGCACAAGACCAAATCTGTTAAGCTCAGCCTGTCCGGGAACCACCAGGAATATTTGGAGCTGTTTGTTCTCTCTGCCCCTCTCTCTCCCCTGGTGCTGGGGTGGCCGTGGTTGCAGACCCACAATCCCTACATCGACTGGTGCACCCTCACTATACGCAGCTGGAGTGACTACTATCTGCAACACTGCTTAATGGCAGCTGTACCCTCCCAAGCTTCACAAACCCCCGTCGAACTGGAGGATCTGGACTTAGCTGGCATGCCGAAAGAATACCACTATCTGAAGAGGTCTTCAGCAAGGACTGGGCTGGCTCACTACCTCCTCATTGTACGACCGTACGACTGTGCCATCGACCTACTCTCAGGTTCCACGCTCCCTTCTCAGCGACTGTACAACCTCTCAAAGCCAGAGAAAGACGCCATGGAGGCATATATTAACAAGTCGCTTACTGCAGATCTTATTCGGCCCTCATCATCCCTGGTAGGCGCTGGGTTCTGCTTCGTAGAAAAGAAAGACAAAACCCTGAGAGCTTGCATCGATTACATGGGCCTGAACCATATCACTATAAAGAACAAGTACCCTCTTCCTTTAATAGATTCAGCCTTCACCCCTGTCCACGATGCAACTGTCTTTTCCAAGCTGATCTGAGAAACGCCTACCACTTAGTCTGGATTCGGGAGAGGAACGAGTGGAAGATGGCTTTCAACACACCCCTGGGGCACTTCGAATATTTGGTCATGCCATTCGGACTAACCAATGCCCAGCGGATTTCCAAGCCCTGGTTAATGATGTACTTAGGGACATGCTGGACCGCTTTGTATTCATGTACCTAGACAACATCCTGATCTTCTCTAAAGACTATGATGAGCATCTCCGTCATGTGAGAATGGTGTTAAAAAGGCTCCTAGAGATTATTCGTCAAAGTGGATAAATGCAAATTTCATGTCCCTTCAGTTTCTTTCCTCGGGTTCATCGTGGAGAAACTCCTCCTTCAAGATGACTCCTACTCAATTTCTCTTCCCATCCACACCAGGATAAAACAGCTTAAACTTTGCTCCTAAGCTTCTAGCCTTGCTACCTTTACACCTGGTCTCCTGAACACAGAGTATGTCCACCTTCCTCCTCTGTATCATGTCAGCCACCTCTTTGTCTTTTCCTTTCATAATTCCAACATTCCAAGTCCCTACTCTCAGTCTCCAACTCATGCCTTTCCTCATCTCTCTCCACCTACGGACAAACCTCCTGCCTCTCCTTCTTCGACCAACAGTAGTCCAATTTCCACCAGCACCCTGTTGGTTAACAGCACCGATATTCGTTGTTAACCCAGGCTTCGACCAATCCGGTATGGAGGTAATATATGTTTTGCATGATAAAATTTGACATTAGTTTTATGCCCTTCCTAACACAACCCTCTGCATTTATCTGGGCTTGGGACCGGCATGAGAGAGAGACACTGCTTTGTGCTGCCCCCCACCCCCCACCCCCACTTACAGCTGCATTGAAGCAGCAGAGAAAATGAATTAATAAAATTTGATATTTTGCATTTTAAATGGATCGAGTTTAATCACAATGTATCCAGGTGCATTCTACCTTAATTTATTGTCAATGCCTAATTCCATTATTGATTATTTGAATTAACAACCACACCATATCCTGAAGAGTGAATAACTATTCGGTCTTTTTCAGGTCCTATGGAAATCGGCATTGAGTCCTATGTAACACCACTGACCCGCCTGTGGCCACATCCCTTTCCATTAAATGGTAAAGGACGATGGTGTAATGTTGACACAGTGGATACCATTCTGGTTCCATTACCAAAAGGTCCCAGGTTCAACTCATGGGATCGGCAAGGCTGGTCCTGTGTGGGTTTTGTGTGTTCTTATAGATGTGTTGGATTTGTCTTGGTTCTCTTGTTTCTCCCCACAGTCCAAATACTTTTACATTTGGTGTTTCCAAGTGTGTAAGTGTGTAAGTGTGTAAGTGTGTATGTGTGTATGTGTGTGTGTGTGTGTGTGTGTGTGTGTGTGTGTGTGTGTGTGTGTGTGTGTGTGTGTATGTGTGTGTGTGTGTGTGTGTGTGTGTGTGTGTGTGTGTGTGTGTGTGTGTGTGTAGGGGGTGTTGCTCTGTGATGATCTGGTAAGCTGTTCAGGGTGTACCCAGCCTTTATTTTGTGTTGGAGGGGATAGACATCAGCCTTGCCAGGACCCTTGTAGGAGTAAGCAGTTTGGCAAATGAGTGAGAGTCAGTCAGACTCAGAGTCTGCACTGCGTTTGGTGTAAATCATGAGTGTGTTGTATGTGTGTGTGGGGGACACACCCACACATAGGCCAATTATTATTATTCAGTAAATGTGAGTATTTTGATAGTAATGTGGCATTTTTTATTACACTGTCAATTTACCTGTAAGCACTTCAGCAGCAGACAGATCACTTCTAGTGCATAGCAGATGCACTATTTTGAGAAAAGTGAATTTGCAAGCAGCAGGTTCATGTCCCCAGATGAGTCTAAATGGATTTGTTAAACACCTGATGATTTGAAGTAAATTGCCACGGCAGGTACAGATTGGTTCATTTGGTTTTGGCACAGTTGTAATAAGTGCATTAATTAATTGTGTGTCATGACAGCATTTGAAGCTGTCACAATACTCGTATGGGGCTGATTGAAGTTTTGCTACACTTTCTTCAGTTGAACTCTTTGGTAAGAAGAACACTCAGGACGTTCATGAATATAAATTAAATACTCACTCACTCTTATTTGCCAAAACGCTTAATTCTATCAAGGTTGCATGGAGGCTAGTGCCCATCCCAGTCGACTCTGGGCGAAGGCAAGATACATCCTGAACAGCTTACCAGGGCAACTTTGGACTGTAGTGTGAAACCAGAGTCCCCAGAGGAAACCCATGCAAGTATGAGGAGAACTCTACACGGATACATCCTAGCCAAGTCCAAGTCTCGAACCCAGGACCTTCCTGCTGCGAGGTTGACATGCTAACCACTATGTCATTAAAATAATGCATTGAAGTAGCGTTTATAAAAAGTAAATTCTCATAAAGGCAGCACAGTGCCGTCATGGTTATTTCTGTGTAGTTTGCATGTTCTTCCTATAGGGTTGGTCACACAGCGTAAGGCTGTCAGCAGCTGTTCCACTACTAAAACAATGCGTAAGCACGGTTAACCACGTCCAGCAACGTGTAAGGCAACTTAGGCAAAACACATGTTCGAATGTGGGAAAAAAAACGTCCAAAAATGGTTTCCCGTGAAGCAGACGGTGTTGTTCGTGTTGATGTCGAGTTTAAGACATGCTACAGTTGATTTTTAGACGTTGCAGGATGTGGGGAAAAATTTGAACGGCGCTGGATGTGGACAAAACGTTTTGAACTGCTCAAAATTTTACACCGTGGACAACCACGTGGTAAAGATGTGCTAAAGACGTGCAACACACGTGAAACACACATAATAATCTGTGTTCTGGCAGTGATAAAAACTCAGGGAGACGTGATAAGACACAAAAGTGGCAATCCACCCTTATGACGACGCCGAGCCACAGTTATTGATTAGGCAGTGCTATGGCAGTGTTATGGCAGTGCTATGGCAGTGGAGTGCCCATGGAGTGATCAGCAGTGATACAGACGTGATGAGACCGTGATTAGCCGTGGTAACTTGCATTTTTTTTCCCCACATTCGAACATGTGTTTTGCTTAAGTTGCCTTACACGTTGCTGGACGTGGTTAACCGTGCTTACGCAGTGTTTTAACAGTGGAACAGCTGCTGACAGCCTTACCACGTAAAAAAGCACGTACAAAGCACGGCCAAGCCAAAATTGACAAAAGGTTATCACTTATGACCACGTCCACCAGATTTTCAGAACTTTTTGTACGTGATTTAGACGTGGAATACTGTGTGACCGGGACTTATGCTTTTGTGAGTTTCCTCTCGCAGTACAAAAACAACACACATCTGGCTAATTGACTGTTCCAAATTGCCCCTAGCTTTGAGTGTGAATGGTTGTGTGAATGTGACCCTGCGATGGCCTGGCGAGCTGTCCAGGGTATACTCTGCCCTCGCCATGAGTTGGCTGGGATGGGCACCAGCCTCCCCGTGGCCCTAATTAGGATGAAGCGGTTACAGAAAATGAATGAATGAAATAAAAAAAAAAGTGTCAACCAATCAAAAGTGCAGCAGTCCTACATACATTAAAACTTTCAACACTTAAAAAAGTACATAAACAGAGCAGGGATAGTGAGTATATTGATAGATGCAGAGGATAGGGTGAGACAGAGGCAGATGATTCACTGTGGCGACCCATGAAGGGAAAAGCCGAAAGGAAAAGAAGAAGATGAATATGTATATACAGTATTTGTATGCTAAAATAAATTGAGACGGCCCATAATTCATCATCTATCTATTGCACATCCAATGTAAAGTGATGTTGTTGTTGTTGTTGTTGTTGTTGTTGTTGTTGTTGTTGTTGTTGTTGTTGTTGTTGTTTATTGGGTGCAGTTATGGCTGTTGGATAAAAAAAAAAAAAAAAAAAAAACATTTTTTTAGTCTGTTAGTCCTGGCTCTCTGATTGTTCTGTCTCGCCATCCTGATGGTAACACTTCAAACAGATCATAACCAGGCTGTGATAATTCCTTAAATATATTTTAGGTTTCCTTAATACAGTGTGAACTGTGTAGTTCTTCCTCTGTTGGCAGAGGGCAGCCAATGATCTTCTGGGCAATGTTTATGACCTTCTGGAGCACTTTCCTCTGAGCCACTGTGCAGCTGGTGATCCACACGCTAATGCAGTAGGTTAGGATGCTCTCTGTGGAGTAGAAGGACACCCGTAGGTTCTCAGTGATATTGTTCTTTCTCAGTACCCTAAGGAAGTAGAAGGGCCTTTTTCAGAAGCTCGGAGATGTTCATGCCCCAAGTCATACCCTCCTTTATCTGAATTCCCAGGAAGGCAGTCAGCTGCCCTCTCTACATAGTCCCCACTGATGGAAAGTAGAGTAATGCCTGTTTTCTTCCTCCTACAGTCATAGATCAGTTCCTTGGTCTTTGTGGTGTTGAGGAGCAGGCTGTTCTTTTTATACCACCATGAGAGTCACTCCACTGTATCCTTGTAAGCTGATTCATCCTAATACCCCCTCCCCACCGTTGTAGTGTCACCGGTACACCTCACAATAGTCGTTTTGCTGTGGTGGTACAGTCGTGGGCGTAAAGAGTGTAGATCAAGGGACTGGTGCTGAGCCTGAGGTAGATGTGTGTTGTCTCATTCTGACCCTTTGACTGCGATCTGACAGAAAGCTGTTAATCCACATGCAGGTGGAGTGTGGAAACTCCTGAAGTTTGTCCACCAGTTTGTAGGTGTTCAGCCATTCAATTAAGCAGCAATTTCTTCCCTTTAACACAATCTGTCTCCCCCCTCCTTTCCATTTCTTGCTCTCAACTAAAAGCTAAATGGATCCTTAGTGGAACATATGGACAGCTGTCTCTCTTATTGGCCTGATTGCTTCAGCAGCATTGAAAACATGCACTCGTCTTACTTAGCCACTCCGCCGGCTGGTCTGTGAAAGTTGCTTATGCACAAACAATCAATTTGAGATGAAAACAGCAGCCACAGAATGCTGGCCACCGCAGTGGCCTGCCTGATTGCGTTTAAAAGAGAAGTTTGGCCCTGCCGCGAACAATTAGTATGTTTAAATACACATGGCTGCCAATCCATCTGGCTTTCTTTCACTTTGTCAACTTTTCACATAGACTCGCGGCACATGACTGAATATATCTAACAGCTTTCATACCCACGTTGAATGCTGTACATGCACAAGCTAAGTTGATGGATTTGACATGCAAAGATATACCAAATGTAGCATAGTATATTCAGACGCATTAAATAGTTTACACTGCTGTAATATTGTTTTTGTTTTCCTCAAAGCCTACATT
>CM045751.1:24310000-24312500 GCA_024760905.1 Plotosus lineatus | reverse complement strand
CTTGGTCCTTGGATGCCTATACAAGTATGAAAGGCGAACATCAAAACACCTCGTTTTCCAAACCCAAGCAACGGGATTAGTGTTTCAAATCATCTAACATCTCAACATTTTCAGTTAGCCCAACCCCAACCACTCACACACACACACACACACACACACACACACACACACACACACACACACACACTCACACACACACACACACACACACACGCACACAAACACACACACACACACACACACACACACACACACACACACAAACACACACACAGACACGCACACACACACACACACACACACACACACACACACACACACACACACTCACACACGCACACAAACACGCACACAAACACACACACACACACACACACACACTTTTCAAACTGTGCTGTGAGTTCTGGCATGTCAACCACCATAACAAGGTCTTTGTTTCAATGTCTGTGTGGAGTTTGAATGCTTTGCTTGTGTGGGTTTCCTACACACACCCCAGTTTCCTCGAACAGTTGCAAAGACATGAACATTAGGCTAACTGGGTGTTCGAAAAATTGATCCCACGTGTGAGTTAAGTGTGTGTTACTCTTCAATGGCCTAGCAAACTGTTCATGGTGTAACCTGCCCTTTCACTGTGTTGGCTGAGATTATCCAAGTAGTATTGAAAGGTTCATTCAATTATTATTATTATTATTATTATTATTATTATTATTATTATTATTATTATTATTATTTCTGAAGGGGAGACTGGCAGCCATCCGAGGACACTCTGAAGGTGTGCTACATCCTGCACAGCCTGCCAGGCCATTTTAGGGCTAATACTCACAAACCAATCACACCCACTCACACAACGAGGGGCGATTTTACTGTGTTCCCAGATGAAACCCATGCAGGTTGAAAAAAATGCAAATTGCACACAGAAACGCCCGGGCTCAGGGCGTCCTTGCTGTGAGGTTGACGAGCTAATCACTGTGCCAAGTTCTGTCCATGCTTGTGTGGGCTTTCTCCAGGTATTCTGGTTTCCTCCCACGGTCCAGAAACATGAATAGGAGGTTAATTGACTGTTCAACCCTAGGTGTTAGTGTAAGTGTGAATTCCCATCTGTGTTGACCCTGCGATGGCCTGGCTAGCTGTTCGATTTTCCCCCACCATCCAAAAGGCACATTCAGCTACTTGGCTGTTTTAAATCGCCCCAAGGTCTGAGTATGAATGGGTTTGTGTGTGTGTGTGTGTGTGTGTGTGTGTGTGTGTGTGTGTGTGTGTGTGTGTGTGTGTATAATGGTCTGGCGAGCTGTTTGAGGTATACCACACCCTCTGCCTGAGTTGACTACGATAGGCTCCAGTCGTCTTATAACCTCAGTAGTGAAGATTAGGCTTTTCATTAAATAAGTGAGAGGAAGTGAGTTTTTTTTTTTTTTTTTTTTTTCCTCTGGAAGCCAGAATGTTCAGCTGCTAAACTGTGATCTGTGACATCAGACAGTGTATTTGTTACCTAATATAATTGCTCTATATACATGTACGAGTGGTAACACTCGGAAAAGTACTGCAATGTGTGTATTCATTTTGAAATATACAAGCCAGATTCAAAAAAAAAAAAAGTTGGCGCGGTATACAAACTGTGAATAGAAACTGAATTCAATGACGTGTAAGTGCCAAATTTCAATATTCTATTCCGAACAGAACATAGATGACAGGGTCAAGAGTTTAAACTTATGTTAACATTTATAATTTATAGGGAAATATATGTTGATTTTGAATTTCATGGTGTCAACAAATCTCAAAAAAAGTTGGGACAAGACCATTTTCCCCACTGTGAGGCATCTCCTCTTCTTACAACGGTCTGCAAACGTCTGGGCACCGAGGAGACAAGTTTCTCAAGTTTAGAAATAGGAATGTTGTCCCATTCTTGTCTAATACAGGCCTCCAACTGTCCAACTGTCTTGGGCCTTCTTTTTTGCACCTTCCACTTTTTGATGCATCAAATGTTCTGTATAGGTGAAAGATCTGGACTGCAGGCTGACTGTTTCAATGCCCGGATCCTTTTCCTACCATGAAGTTGTAATTAATGCTGCATGTGGTCTGGCATCATCATGTTGAAAAATGCAAAGTTTTCTCTGAAAGAGACGACGTCTGGATGGGAGCATATGTTGTTCTAGAACCTCAATCTACCTTTCTGCATTGATGGTGCCTTTCCAGATGTACAAGCTGCCCATGCCACACGCACTCATGCGACCCCATACCATCACAGATACAGCTTCTCAACTGAGCGCTGATATCAATTTGGGTCGTCCTTGTCCTCTTTAGTCTGGATGACACGGTGTCCCAGTTTTCCATAAAGAACTTTGAATCGTGATTTGTCTGACCACAGGACAGTTTTCCACTTTGCCCCACTCCATTTTAAATGACCCCTGGCCCAGAGAACATGCCTGCACTTCTGGGTCCTGTTTACAAATGGTGTCTTCTTTGTGCTCTAGAGTTTCTCTTTGCAATTTTTCACTGGAAA
>CM045751.1:24232500-24305000 GCA_024760905.1 Plotosus lineatus | reverse complement strand
TCACTTCGATTCCAAAGCAAAGAAGGTAGTTGAAGTTGATTGTCCTGATATTGTGAAGCAGTTCAATAAACCAATTGGAGGAGAGGATTTAGCTGATCAACTAATCTCGCTTCATATCAATCCCATCAGATCTGAGAAATATTATATGAGATAGTGTTCCTGTCATTGACCTGATGAAGGCTGGTAAAGTGGGCGGGAAGAAGAGGGGAGTTCTAGCACAGAGCCGAGGAAACCTCCTAAACAGGGCAGTCATCATCCTTCAGTTGCCCTTACGGCGTTGGGCATCTTCCACGACTTACAGAAAAAAGGCAAAGACGCAAAAAATGCAACGTGAGCCTGAACAGCAAATCAAACTTCTTCGAAGCTTCCCATGAGCAGTTGCAGGATAAAGTAGTGCAGAACCGTGAACACCCTTATTTTCATACCAAAGGATTTTTTATACGTTTTTTTTTGTTTGTTTGTTTGTTTGTTTGTTTGTTTGTTTGTTTGTTTTCAACGTGATCCATTTTATTTTACATATGTTTATAAGTACCATTTGTGGCAGTATTTCTATAACCTCATTTTATACTGTTATTTTTGTAAAAGATAATTTTTTTCAAGGCTTGTGATATATTGTGATACGTTATTGATAATGCAATAAAGGATATATGATAAATAAAATCTTTTACTTTTCACTTTACAAAATTTACACATTTCCTATGGATGTAAGTTCGTCACCCATTATTAATATTTTTTTCAATCTTTCCTACCGGATGTGACTCATGTATTATTATTTTTTTATAATTAATGCAAAATTCATATTTTCAGTACATATTATCTTTAACCAGCTTACCTAAGTCCCAAAAAAAGCATGATATATATATATATATATATATATATATATTTTTTTTTTTTTTTTTTTTTTTTTTTTTTTTTTTTTACAGCTAGAAAAATAATTCAGGGTGTAAAGGGTTAATCAATCCTACTGTGTCTAAACCGATACTGCGTGAGGCTCACCAGACTATTGAAGGGCAACATGCACACTCATGTCCACTCCTATGAGCAATCTGAAACCACCAGCAAGCCTCATGTACATGTCTTTGGACTGTCATAGGAAACTGGAATCCACTAAGGAAACAAAAGCAAACACTGGGAGAGCATGCAAAGTCCACCCAGAAACATCTGAGCCTGGAAATCAAACCTGTGACCCTGAGGAACAAATGATATTACTCTTATATTTATGGGTGGATGGGTGATCTACACTACAAATAAAAAGACTACAGCCTATCTTTTGTTGATCTACTGCCCGTTTTCACTCCCACTCCTACTTGAACTCATAATTCCTACTCTTTACATCTCTTTACATCTAGATGTTTGAAGAGGCTTCAATGAGCTGTGATTTTATGATGTCGCTTCAACATGGTGGCACTCATTACTTCAAAGGAAGAACAAGAAATATCAGCATGATTAAAAGAAGCCCTGCAAACTGAGGCGTGTTTTGGCGTGTGTAAACCTAGACGCCGTGGGTAAAGCAATTACAGGTTGGAATATCACAGAGAATATGGTCATCTCAGAGATCAGTGGAAATGGGAATTAAAAGAATTGGTAAAGCACGTACCACCCTCTTGAGGTTGACCAAAAGGGTATGGACAAACAACAAACTCAGAGAGGTAAATGGGGCATGTATGCCAGTGAAGACTCAAGGTACATCAAGAAAGCAGACGCAATACACTTAATATATGGTGTCTTCATCAAATACTCAGCATCTCTTGTAAGACAAAATGCCCAACAGGGATGTTCTGGCCTGAGCAAAGAGCCCATCCATGTTCACACTCTTGAAACAGAAGCAGGTGAAAACCTGTCCTGCCACGTACATCATATGGGATATAGCATAATTTCCAAGGACCTGCAATCATGATCTAAAAACACTGGACTCAACAAAAATACCAAGGAGGCCATATTAAACTGCAGGAAGATCTGGAGGCTAGGAGTCCAGAGTGGTCTGAAGAGATTTGAAGAGCAACTGCTGCTACACTGGGGTGAAAAGCTGGCCCACAAGAAAGCAACAAGAAACCAGAGTGAACGAGTGCCTTCTGGTACTGCCACTCCCGCATAGAACTTTCTAGTCACATGAGATAATGCTCTGGCACCATAACAGCAAACCTCGAGCACTGATCCACTGGGTCTATGGAACTAGAGGTACCGTACTGAGGACTGTACTAACAGGTATTTAAAACATCTACTTTTAAATCATCCAATCAAGTCAATTAGTTCTTATTTTATCTGAAACAGAGCTGCACTCATGTGCATACAAAGATCATACAAAGATTAAAAGGCTCCACTTTGAATTCAACTTGCTGGGTAACAAAAGCAATTCTACAACTCAATTAGAAGGATTTGTTGGGATGTCCAACCAATGGGGTTCGCCTTCATCCATCCTATCTTGAACTTTATAAAAGTACTTATTAAAGTCTCATTTTCTAAGCATTACATCACAGCAAACAAACAATAACACAAACACACACACACACACACACACACACATATATATCATATGTCATATATTAGTGACAAATGGAGTTTCAATAGAAAGTCTTTGTGCTGTCCTTTTATTATATATATATATATATATATATATATATATATATATATATATATATATATATATATATATATATATATATATATATATATATAAAAGGACAGGACAAAGACTTTCTATTGAAACTCCATTTATGAAACAGATCTGTAGTGATAAATGGAGTTTCAATAGAAAGTCTTTGTCCTGTCCTTTTATTTTTGTTATTTGCTCTACCAAAAAGTATTGAGCACTCTCCTACGGAAGGATCTACTCAGAAAATCCTCTCTCTCTCTCTCTCTCTCTCTCTATATATATATATATATATATATATATATATATATATATATATATATATATATATATATATATATATATATATATATATATATATATATATATATATATATATATATTGGTAGTAGGATGCTGAGGTTGGAACTACCAGGCAGAAAGCCTAGAGGAAGACCAAAGAGACGATTCATGGGTGTGGGTGTAATGAAGCAGGACATGAAGGTAACTGGTATAAGAGAAGAAGATGCAAAGGATAGGGTGAGATGGAGGCAGATGATTCGCTGTGGCGACCCCTGAAGGGAAAAGCCGAAAGGAAAAGAAGAAGAGAAGAGAGAGAGAGAGAGAGAGAGAGAGAGAGAGAGAGAGAGAGAGAGAGAGAGAGAGAGAGAGAGAGAGAGAGAGAGAGAGAGAGAGAGAGTTTGTAAGTACGATCAGCTTACTGTCTTTGGTTAAACTTTTTCCATGAACAGATTTTAGAAGCTACTTGATGCCCTCATTATCACCGCTTACAGACACACAGTGTTTAATAGTTGTGTTGGGAGCCAGGGGTGAAAAGCCAAAGCTACTGGGTGGGAGTGGGAGTCGTTATCACATACCCCCAACCTTCCTAGGGTTGTCCTTCTCAGCATGTTAAAGTAAGCCCACCATCCATCCATTAACTGCACTGCTTATTTGTCAAAAAGGATTAGCTGGAACACAGTGGCTTCGGGTCAGAGGTATTTTGCAGACACAAAAAACATTTACACGCTCATTCACACCAATGGGTGAATTACAGTAACCAGTGGACCTAATGGACAGTTGTCAGTGTAGTTCTTTTGTGTTTGCGTGGGCTGCCTCTGGGCACTCCTGTTTCCTCCCACAGTCCAGGTAAATGCACATTAGCCTCACTGGGTGTTCCAAACTGACCCCAGATGTGAATATGGTGTGTGTGTGTGTGTGTGTGTGTGTGTGTGTGTGTGTGTGTGTGTGTGTGTGTGTGTGTGTGTGTGTGTGTGTTGCAATGGGACAATCTGGCGAGCTGATCAGGGTGCACTCCGCCTGTGAAATATGCACCAGCCTCCCTGTGACGTGAGCAGGATTAAACATTTCAGCAAATGACTGAGTTGATCTAATGTGTATTGGGAGGAAACCTGAGTACCTTGATAAGACGTGTGCAAGCACAAGGAAGGTATGCGAACCACAAAAAAAAAAAAAAAATGCGTGGCCAAGATTTGAACCCCAGACACTGCTCTCTGAGAACAATGCTTTTGAAAGTGCTCAACTCCTCTCTGTCCCTCACAGTGATTCGGTCCACTGTCTGCATTCTCTGATGCCATGTGCATTAGCCTCAGATGAGTGTTTGTGGATCAGCTGGAGTTTATGGAGTAAGTATCTCTTCTGCTAAACTTCAATAAACAATGGACATGTCAAACATATTGCTGTACTTCTGCCAATATAGAAGCACAATGACACATTCACATTTGTGACCAGATTGCATCTTGTTCGCGCCATTACCTCATTGTTTATACGTCCACACCAAAACTTTAGATATCCGCTTCTCTACTTAAACTGCATTGAATTAAGTTTCAGCTTGATTCGCTTTAGATCAATTACATAACATAACATAACATAACATAACATGAGTGGTGAGAACAGGCCATTCAGCCCAACTAAGCTCACCATTGTCCTATTCTAAAGTGACTCCAACCTTAAAGACGCACACTCTAACCTTAAAGACGCACTTTTTTTTTTTTTTTCATGACTAGATGGTATCCAGCACTAGATCAAGTCTGCTTTTGAAGACTTGTAAGGTTTCTGCTTCGACAACGTGGTTAGGCAATCTATTCCACACTGAAATTAATTAATGGTTGGTGCTTCTCTTCTACTACTGTAAATATCTTGCATGCTGAGTGTATCTATTATCAGACAGCCAGAAAGAAAGAAAATGGAGAGATGATTTTTAGTGGACCAAAACCCAAATAATACCAGTATTGGTATCGCTAGTACCGCTAAGATTAATCTGTATATGTAATGTATCAGTACTTGAAAATGCTCATTCACACCTCTATTCAAAAGGTTGGAGTGACATATGCACAAAAAAAAAAAAAAAAAAAAAAATCTAAAATGAGATATTAATGGTTTATTAATTTAATTAGCTTAATCTTTTTAACCCCTTTTTGGCAAATTTAAAATGTATTATTTTAACCACAACAGAGACTTGATCAAGTGGGCTCTGAAGCTTGACGTTAATTTAATATTTCCTACTAAAAATAATTAATGTAGTACAGACTACATACCTGAGTGTGTTCAGACCTTAGTCAATACTACACATAAGGAAACACATAAGAAAACCAGCTCTGTAAAGGTGTGTTTGCTCTTTAATTTAAAATTGTACTATATACTACAAGTAAAATCAATGTGACCAGGGAGCTGATGTGATCAGGGAGAAGCTAATGTGATCAGGGAGGCAGGTAGGAGAGTTCTTGGTGTGTCCTCTGGAAGGACAGTAGATAAGGACACTTGGTGGTGGAATGAGGAAGTGCAGGAGTGTGTACAAAGGAAGAGGTTAGCTAAGAAGTGGGACATTAAGAGGTCCGAAGAGAGGAAACAGGAGTACAGGGAGACACAGCCTAAGGCAAAGGTGGCGGTGTCAAAGGCCAAACAGAGGGCCTATGATGACTTGTATGCTGGGTTGGATAGAAAGTAGGGAGAAAATGATTTATACAGGTTCAAACAGCAGAGAAATAGAGATGGAAAGGATGTGCAGCAATTCAGAGGGAGAAGGACAGAGAGGCAAATGTATTGACTGATGACAGAAGTGTGCTTGGAAGATGGAAAGAGTACATTGAAGAGCTGATGAATGAGGAAAATGAAATAGAGAGAAAAAGAGTAGAAGAGGTGACCATTGAGAACCAGGAAGTAGCAAAGATTAGTAAGGGTGAAGTGAGGAGGGCATTGAAGAGGATGAAGAATGGAAAGGCAGTTGGTCCTGATGACATACCGGTGGAGGTATGGAAGTGTTCTAGGAGAGGTAGCAGTTGATTTTCTGACAAGAACATTCAACAAGGTCTTAGAGAGTGAGCAAATGCCGGAGGAATGGAGGAGAAGTATGCTGGTGCCCATTTTTAATAACAAGGGAGAGGTGCAGAGTTGTGGCAACTACAGAGGGATAAAGTTGATGAGCCATACAATGAAGTTATGGGAAAGAATAGTGGAAGCTAGACAGAGGTCAGCATTTGTGAACAACAGTTTGGTTTTATGCGAAGAAAGAGCACCACAGATGCAGTGTTTGCTTTGAGGATGTTAATAGAGAAGTACAGAGAAGGCCAGATGGAGTTGCATTGTGCCTTTGTGGATCTGGAGAAAGCATATGACAGGGTGTCCAGAGAGGAACTGTGGTATTGCATGAGGAAGTCTGGAGTGACAGAGAAGTATGTTAGAGTGGTGCAGGACATGTATGAGAGATGTAAGACAGTGGTGAGGTGTGCTGTCGGTGTGACAGAAGAGTTCAAGGTGGAGGTGGGACTGCATCAAGGGTCAGCTCTGAGCCCCTTCTTGTTTGCTATGGTGATGGACAGGCTGACAGATGAGGTTAGACAAGAATCTCCATGGACTATGATGTTTGCAGATGACATTGTGATCTGCAGTGAGAGCAAAAACAAGTGCAGGAAAATCTAGAGAGAGCCCTGGAAAGGAGCCCTGGAAAGGAAAGGAATGAAGGTTAGCCTCAGTAAAACTGAATACATGTGCGTGAACGACAAGGACCCAAGAGGAACGGTGAGGTTACAGGGAGAACAGATAACGAAGGTGGAGGATTTTAAGTACTTCGGCTCAACAATCCAGACCAATGGGGAGTGTGGAAGAGAGGTGAAGATGTGTGCAGGCAGGTTGGAATGGTTGGAGAAATGTGTCTGGTGTGATGTTTGATAGGAGGGTAGCAGAAAGAATGAAAGTGAAGGTGTACAGGATGGTGTTGAGGCCAGCGATGTTGTATGGTTTAGAGACAGTGGCACTGAGGAAAAGATAGGAGGCAGAGCTGGAGGTGACAGAGATTAAAATGATCAAGTTCTCCTTGGGAGTAACAAGGATGGATGGGATCAGGAACGAGCACATCAGAGGGACAGCCCGTGTAAGATGTTTTGGAGACAAAGTCAGAGAGGCTAGATTGAGATGGTTTGGACATGTACAGAGGAGGGATAGTGAGTATATTGGTAGTAGGATGCTGAGGTTTGAACTACCAGGCAGAAGGCCCAGAGGAAGACCAAAGAGAAGATTTATGGATGTGGTGAAATAGGACTTGAAGATAGTTGGAGTAAGAGTAGAAGATGCAGAGGATATGGTGAGATGGAGGCAGATGATTCGCTGTGGCAACCCCTGAAGGGGAAAGCCGAAAGGAAAAGAGGAAAAAGAAGAAGAAGACTACAAGCAAATGCAAGAAAAACAGGCACTATAATAACTATCCTGTCTGCGCGAGTGCTCGTGGCACGCTGTCCATGTCTGCCATTTTGATTCAAGAACCATGATATATAATACTGAGATCGCAGACCAATCAGATCAAAACATTTCTGTGAGGTCCCTTATAGACATGATCCACCCTCCAAACTCAGAATAATGCCCAAAATGACTAGAGATGTAAAAATAAATTAAATGAATCTTGATTTAAACAATTGTTCTTATTATTTTGTAATGTTTCCATGTAGTCTATATCGAATAAATTATTTATTGCAAGATGATTCATGATGGAAAGACAGGTCACGTTTCTCACCCACTCAACTGTACACATAGAGACTGCCACCCCCTATTTTATTTTATTTATTTGTTTGTTCATTAATTGCTTGTGTATGTTTTTACTGTTTCCTGTCACACTTTTTTTCTTCATTCACTCACTTGTTTTCCAAACCACTTAATCCTATTAGGGTCACGGGAAGGCTTGTACCCATATCAGCCAACTGGATGAAGGCTGGATGAACCCTAAACAGCTTGCCAGTCTGTCGCAGTGCAACACACATACACACAGCCATTTACACTCACACTCACAGATTAGTAAGTATGTATATATATATAAGTCTTAAGTATAAGTAAGTCCATAAGTATAAATCTATACATGTCTTTGAAACGTGTGAGGAAAGACATGTACATTCTATATGTACACGTATCCAGAGATAACCCACACCAGCATGGGAGAAAATGTAAACGTTTCACAGGAATACTTAGGCGCAGAGTTCGAGTAAGGCGAATGTGCTAACCGCTATCGCGGCCATGCCAGCTGTGCTACATTTAACAATCAAATATAATTAACTCATTCATTCATTTTCTGAACCGTTTAATCCTAATTGGGATCGAGTGAAGGCTGGAGACCATACCAGCTGACTCTGGGCAGTCAAGGGTGTACTCTGTCCTCGCCCAGAGTCAGCTGGGATGGGCTCCAGCTGACTCTGGGTGAGGGCAAAGTACATCCTGGACTGCTTGCCAGGCCACCGCAGGGCAGAAACATGCTGACGGCGTTGCAGCTTATAAAATATATCATTATAACAATAATTAATTCAAAGATGGAACCCAATACAATGATGGAATTCAAGACATGTATATTTCCCGATTTTCTGAAAACATTATAATCCTGTTAAGTTCATTTTGAGACTCTCTCTCTCTCTCTCTCTCTCTCTCTCTCTCTCTCTCTCTCTCTCTCTCTCTCTGTCCCTCCCCTTTTCTTTCTTTTACTTAAGAAAAATGTAATGTATTTTAGATTTTAAAGCACTGTACTGTTGGGGAAATTTGATCTAACACTGTCCGTGACACCCACACAATGAGAAAAGTAATATTCTGTCCATCTATATAGTAAAACCTCCGCTGACGAACGCTTAAGCTCACGAACTTTTCGCCTCAAGAACATTAAATTTGCGAGCATATAGTCTCTGCTGACGAACTAGTTTTCGGCGGACGGATCAAACCACGCGGTCAAACAGCGCCATGGTGGCGGCCACGAGAAGCTGACGCACGCTCACGGCGTCACAGTTCGTCACACCCCTTTTTTTGAATGCGGAAGTGGTTTGTGTTTGATAGACATTTTGGACCATATTGAGTGTACTTTTGCTATAATGGGACCGAAAAAGACCCCACCACAGGCGGAGATCATTGAAAAACACGAACGAGGTGTGCGTTTGTGTGACTCAGCGTCCCAGTACCAGTACGCTAAGTCTACCATTGCTCCCATCCTTAAGAACAAGGAAGCTATTAAGGGTGCGTGTGTGGCTATGTGTGTTTCCAAACAGTAGGCGTTTCCAAACTCTCCTTCCAAACAGTAAGTCCCTCCCTCCCTCCTCCTCCCACTCCATTCCATCAAGCCATCAACTACCATCACAAAGGTAAATAAAACCACTTTATTATACAGTACAGTTTATTTCTTTAATTACAATACAATAGCACATTTATTATACATAAAATAAGGTATATTTTTGTGTAGTTTTAAGGCTTATTTAGTAGAAAATTATGTTTTATGGGGACCTGGGAACGGATTATTCTCATTTTAATGGTTTCTTATGGGAAATAAACGTTCGGAAGACGAACTTTTCGCCTCACACACACTTTCTGGGAACCAATTATGTTCGTGAGCTGAGGTATCACTGTATAATCACCTGAAGAGAGAGGATGGTTTCACCACCCCTCGAAACAGATCTGTAGTGATAAATGGAGTTTCAATAGAAAGTCTTTGTCCTGTCCTTTTATTTATATATATATATATATATATATATATATATATATATATATATATATATATATATATATATATATATATATATACATTATGATGGAGCACAATCAACACCCTGTACTTTAAAGCTGATTAAGAATCAAATTCTCATTCGCATAATATATAGAATGGCAGTTAGATTTCTGACACACAGAAAAACACGATGGGTGCACATGCTCATAAGAAGTGATCTTTATCTGAGAGAGAGAGAGAGAGAGAGAGAGAGAGAGAGAGAGAGAGAGAGAGAGAGAGAGAATAACTTTTTACAGATATCATGTCTAATTAGGCTCTCTTCGTATATTGTTTTTTTTTTATGTTTTGACATGCACACAAAGCTTTTAATGCTCATGTGAAGAATAAGAGAATTTGTTACTGAAAGGCAGAAGTAGGACATGATTATTAGGGAAAAGTTGTTTGACAATTGGTATTTAATCCTTTGAATTATCGTATTAGTCCTTTGGTGATTAAAACATTCATACTGCAATCATCATTGTAAAACAAAGAAATAAATATTCTGATTTAATAACACTAAGCAAGGGTGGCACAGTGGTGTAGTGGTTGGTTCTGGGTTCAAGTCCCAGACCTGGATGTCTCTCTCTCTCTCTCTCTCTCTCTCTCTCTCTCTCTCTCTCTCTCTCTCTCTCTCTCTCTCTCTGTCTCTCTCTCTCTCTCTGTGTGTGTGTGTGTGTGTGTGTGTGTGTGTGTGTGTGTGTGTGTGTGTGTGTGTGTTCTTTGTGTGCTTGTTCGGGTTTCTTCGGGGCACTCTGGTTTCCTCCCATAGTCCATAAAGATGCACATTAGACCAACTGTCTGTTCCAACTCTTCCTATCAGTATCACAGTGGTTAAAGCCAAGGGTTATTGGTCCAAAGGTTGGGGTTGAAGCCCCAATGTCACCATGCTGCCACTGCTGCTCAGTTCTAAGTCACTCTTCACAAGGTCTTCCACATGTCATGAATCTAAATGTGCATGGCCCTAGGCGTGAGTGTGGATGGTTATGAGTGTGCTTGCCGTGGTGTCCAGGGTGTACCAGCGTCGGCTGAGAAAGGCTCCACCCTATTTCATTTGCTGAACTAATTCTTAATTCTTAATTCTGCTAGGAACTCAGTTTGGCTGAAGCCTGTAAGGGTGATGTTGGGTGAGCTCATTGTGGAGCTCATTGTGTGCACGGGGCCTTTTTAGGGAGAGTGTAAGTTTGAACCGCATAGAGCCAGTGAATGAGAAATGTAATGCCACACCATGCATGTACTCATATACTTTAGGCGATATTGTAAGGTGTCCACAAACATTTGATCATGCGGTGCATGCCACTGATAATCACTGAGTTATTCCAGCTGATTCGTGGAGTTTGGTGACTGTTAGGCATTATTAATTAGTGTTTTTCTGGGGAGCAGGTTTGCACACATAAACTCCTCCAGGATGAACAAATATTCTGATTCTGATACATTATTGTACAGTATCACTGTGTTACTGAATGTGAGAAATTCCATTCTCACAGCATGTAGTATTGAAAGCACACTACGCCAGGCTTTCGGCTTTAATCCTAAACTCTGGATATTATTTGTGCAGCGTTTCTGTGCAAAATCATGCCGGTAGGTGGGTGGCATAAGATATCAAATTGTGCCTTGATGTCAATGTTGTGTGTGTGTGTGTGTGTGTGTGTGTGTGTGTGTGTGTGTGTGTGTGTGTGTGTGTGTGTGTGTGTGCGTGTGTGTGTGAGTTGCCCTATGATGGACTGCCATCCAGAGTTAGCACAGCTTATTGTAAAACATTTTTTCTTTAAAGTTATTTCAGCTTCTCTATATTATTATGCATTGGATGTTAGTGCAGCTCTGCATTGCACAATAAATAAAAATCACCACATTCTCACAGGATTTATACACTTCATGAGAGCATGCCATACTGCAGATTTATTCCAAAGAATTTCTGGACATTTCACCCATTTGTCCTTTTTCTTGAATCCTGTGCACACAGCTATTCCTGCACAGTGGACTGGATGAAGTTATCAGTGACTCGCAGCAGTGTTTAAAGCTCTGCAGGTGGGATGTTCCAGGGTGGCAAAGAAAAACTCATTGTTGTTGCATAAAAATCAAATTATTACTCATTCAGAAAACATTTTCAGATGAGTCCAACACCAAGTATTTATCATTAATGTTTTCCCGGAAATCATTGTTTTCCTTATCAACCACATTAATTCTACTTGAAAGTCTGTCCAAAAACCGTTCATGTGAACCAAACATGAACTTTCTCTCATAAGTAGTTGTGAAATATTAAAAAAAAATAAAAAGTTTCCATCACAGCCAAAGTATTCATAGCAAGCAAATCCACCTTTCTAAAAGCCCGTTCAAAGACCTTTCATGTGAACCTGCTACCAAGTCTCTACAGTAAGTGGTCATGGAGATACAGCACACAGAACCCACAGGTCATGGTGGGACATAGTGACAGACACAGGTAGATCGAGTCCCGCTGCCGAGTGGAGCAGTGCATCGCGGTCTGGACATTACATGGGCATCCAACAATAACTTGTTTTATCACAGCCTTCCCCACTGCTTATGTATTAACCAGCCCTTGATTTTAAATTACTCCGCCTGCTTTTATTATTATTAAGTGTTTGTTTGTTTTTTTGTTTGTTTGTTTTTTTTCTCTTCACTGTATTGATCTGATTTGAATAACTTTTGACCCAGATTACTGAATTGATTGACGTAATTTGACTTGCATTAAATCACACTGAAGCGAACTGGGCTGATGCAGTGAGTAGCTTGTCTTTTCTTAAACATATCAGTAGCCAGATTCCTCCCACAAGGTTTTGATGTGTGTTCATTTTTAGACAGGAAGTTGTACAATTTGTACAATGGCCAGAAACACTCGAGGAATACCAGCTAGATTCCTCCTGATTCTGTTTTTTTTTTTCTTCCTTTTTACATACTTTAAATTAGCCATGTAGAGTAGTGAACATTTTAATCAGTTTTTGTTTTCAGCTGAAAAGAATTTCCCGCCATCAGCACCCTCACTGATGACTGTTAGCTTTAATGAGGATGAAACCTTGAGCTCAGACATGATGGAAATATGTTTTGGAATATACTGCTATTAATATGATGGCATGGTGACATAGTGGTTAGCATGTCTTCCTCACAGCAGGAACACACCTGGGTTCGATTCTCAGCATGGGCGTTTCTGAGTGGAGTTTGTATGTTCTCTCCATGCTTGTGTGGGTTTCTTCAGGGTACTCCGGTTTCCTCCCACAGTCCAAAAAACATGCACAGTAGGTTAATTGGCTGTTCCAAATCACCTGTAGGTTTAAGTGTAATGGTTGTATGAATGTTGGCTCTGCGATGGCCTGGTGAGCTGTCCATGGTGTACCCTGCCTTCCCCCAGATTTGGCTGAGATGGATATCAGTCTCCCCGTGACCCTGATCAGGATTAAGTGGTTTAGAAAAAGAATGAAGGAATGCTTTAAAATATTTTAGATGTAGGTGCATGGGCAGTTGTTGCCTGGTAGTAAGGTGCAGGATCACTGATCCCAAGGTCGGAAGTTCAAGTCCCACTATCAATGGGTTGCCACTGCTACTGTCCCACCAGTGTATTGGCTGGGTTATCAAAGGTCAGCCATGTCTCTCACTGTTGATGATGGAAGATTCATGTAAAAAAGAAACATTGCTGACTTTCGACAAGAGTAGCTGCATAGCCATCACCGTGTCTCTGCCCTATGATGGCCTGGCAAGCTATCCAGGGTGTACTCTGTCCTTACCCAGAGTCGGTTGAGATGGGCACCAGCCTCCCCGTGACCCTAATTAGGATTAAGCGGTTTAAGAAAATGAATGAATACATACAAGTAGGTACAAGTCCAAGCTGAGGTTCAAAAGTTGTACACTTAAAAAGTTAGGATTAGTTAAATATATAGGACTTGATATTTATTTTTTTATTCCAGATAGACAAAGCCCCAAACAATCCATAATAAAAACCCCTATCCCATGATTTCAACCATGCACAAAATCTCACTGATTCAAAATGTATCCAACCATTTCTTTAAATCAATCACTGATGGGTAAAGTAAAAAAGTGTGTGGAGGAAGTGTGTAGCTACAGCCACAGAAAAGAATCACTGCTATGTAAACCTTCTATTTCCATTAGAATGAGTGGGTGTGTCCAGACTTTTGACTGACACTGCATGTTATAGCAGCTCTTATAAACAATCGTCTTCCCGGCAGGGTGTTTTTTCCTTCGAAATGTATGCTGCAATCCACTGTTCCTGTAACTCCAAAACTTTCCGGGGAATCAGCAACTTGGGCAACATTCAAACACACACACACACACACACACACACACACACACACACACACACACACACACACACACACACACACACACACACAGACATGTAGATGCAACACACACACACACACACACACACACACACACACACACACACACACACACACACACACACACACACACACAGACATGTAGATGCAACACACACACACACACACACACACACACACACACACACACACACACACACACACACACACACACACACGCGCACATACCATACTCAATCGCATAGCCATCAAATGAGTGAAAAAATAAACACGTAAAATTGTAGAGACATCAATAAGTTGACAAAAATATTTTTATTTCAACACATAACTCCAACATCAGCCGGTAGTGTTCACATCCAGTTACTGCACTAACCACTCTTCAAGTTTCACAATACCAGCTGTGACTGCATCGTCTCAAAATATTTTCTACATAGTATGAAGGCGTGTCCTGTTGTAGGGAATGGAATCCATCTACGATGGCTTGGTTTTGCAGAATGGAGTGACCTCGTTACCCTGTACAAGTCTCCTGAATTACTTACACTTTAAGTCAGAATGGATGAGCCCCGCCATCCCGTCATCCTAATAAAAGATAAAGTCGTTCAGTACAAAAAAAAAAAATAATAATAATTCATTCATTCATTCATTCATTCATTCATTTTCTAAACCGGCTGCTGAGGGTGGGTCACATGGAAACCGTTGGAGGCCTAACTCATACACAGCTGCCCAGATTCACACCTAGGGACAATTTGGAACAGCCAATCAGTCGACTGTACATGTTTGTAGGCTGTGGGTTGAAACTAGAGAACCCAGAGAAAACTCTCACCAACACGGGGACATGGGAATAGAATTCCTGGGAATTGAATCTTCTTGCTGTGAGATGAAACCACTGAACCTTAGTACCTCTGATTATTATTATTATTATTATTATTATTATTATTATTATTATTATTATTAATATTATTATTATTATTATTATTATTAATATTATTATTATTATTACTATTATGGCCATTTTAGTAATTTCTCTATTCATTGCAGATAATGTGTGCACACAATATATTATTAAGAAAATAAAACAATTCCAAGGGTCTCTGCTCTAGATATTAACAGTTTGATTGTTTTTAACAGTTCCAGAAACTGCTGGTAAACATAAACATCCCCATAATTTTAGTTTCTAATTAAATATGAACATAATAAGAGCAACAGCATTTCGAAAGATTGTGAATATTATTAGGCTGAGTTCTTTAAAACTTACAGATTCTTTCTGTTAACTCTCATTCTAACTTTTCTTGAATCTGTTGAATATTTTAATACCAGTTTGGATAACTGCTCTCTAATGGGAGACTCGGAGACATCCAACATGCCATGATACGATCAGCGAATTGTCTCTGCTTTCCTTCTTGTGTTCTACAGGTACTTTTGTCCCTTGTGCTTTGAGCTGTGAGATGAGCAGTGCAATAGATCGGTGGGTTTGATATCATCCAGCAAAGATTAAACCACTATCCTGTGCTTCAGAACCCCAGAGATGTCAAAAGAACTACCAATCTGTTTTTATAAAGCATGCGCTCCATCATGCTCGGCTTATGCAACAGACGGAAGTTATTAAGACGAGTCCTGCGAAACAAGAAGCTATTTTTCTCGTTCCTCACCTCCCTTCCTCGCTTGTTAGAAAAACAGCATAAATACATAAACACCTGCTGTACTGTTGAGAGGCTCTGATGGATTTAACCAAAGAGTGTTCATGCAGGAGGGGGAAGCTTGTTACTCGGCGTTCTCCATGTTTCAATGAATAAATATGAAGTTCGGTTGCCAAATCTATTTAAATGCAAGCAGGCTTGTGGAAATTAAGCATTACAATCTCATCTGGCACCTCAGCCAGGAGGCACCGCTTTTCTTGGGATTTAAAAAAAAAAAAAAAAAAATATATATATATATATATATATATATATATATATATATATATATATATATATATATATATATATATATATATATATATATATATTTATTTATTTATTTTTTTCATATACAGCATGGATCCCAGAATGCATTGCATATGGATGAACTACTTCCACAAACACAGAGTCGAAGCCCAGAAATTGACCAGGAGCCAATAATTAGCATTAAGGACAATGTTTTTTTTGTCTGCTATTATTGAAAATTATGAGGTACTTCACTAAAAAGAGATTCATCTCACTCACTCATTCCCAGAACTGTTTGGTCATACCAGGGCCATAGTGAGGCTGAAGTGAGGCCGTCTCAGCCGACACTGGGCACAGGCAGAGTACCAGACCATCACAGAGCAATAAATACATTTTAAAAATCCAAAATATTCAAAATACAGTATGCGGATATATAGTGTATCTAACAATATAAATCAAGGATAAATCATGATTTAAAAAAAAAAAAATAAATACATAAATAAATATGTTACGTGTATATGAACACCATTAAATCTGTGGAAATTGAAGTAGATCTTGTTTTGCTATTTATCTGTCTCTCTGTCTGTCTGATTCTTGGTTGGTTGCTAGGTCTGTTAGTCTGTCAGTCTGTCTGCCTGTCTGTCGATCTTTTTTTTTTTCTCCCGTTGCCAGAAGAAACTGCAGTATGTCTCTGAAACTCCATCTTTCCTACTTTCCACTTTTCCACTTGTTTATCCGAGCCAGATTTTCCAGCGCCGCACCTCTTAGGAGAAAGGCTCTCCGTCATTTTAACTCTCTCTTCAGTCTGACGTGGGTTTTTTGAGCACTGCAGCGAGGGTGAATGGAGGAAGCTCTTGTGGCTCTCCACTCTCCCCGTCTTTATGATTACAGTTTCCTATTACCTGCCTCCAGCCGCAGAGATAGGAGGCCTGCCGAGCACCGTGGGAGCTGCTCTATTGCCGCGCATTGTGATGAGTTTTCCACTGATGTTTTCCTTCTAGCTCCTCTTCTGCCTGTCAGTTCTGCTTTCTCCACTACTGGGCCCCCCTTCGTCTTCTCTGTCCTCCTTCCTTCTTCCCTACCTCACTTTTCTTGCTTATTTTCTCTGAACACAGCTGAGGCATTGTCAGTGTGATGGAAGGCAGTGTATTGGTGGGTGCGCCTCTCAGTGTGTGTGTGTGTGTGTGTGTGTGTGTGTGTGTGTGTGTGTGTGTGTGTGTGTGTGTTTGTGATAAGTGAAAGGTAAAGAGATGCTGTAACTCTTGCTTATGGAAGAATAGGTTTCAAAATATACTTACACCAAAAATGTAAATATTTTTTTAAGAATAAGCTCTTAAATAACATTTGTTTTAGATTTTTTTTTAATGGGGGGGGGGGGGGGGGTGCAAATACTTTTTTTTTTCCATTATCAAAGCATCAAAGCATCCTATTCTGGAGCATACTTTCAAGTTCATGTAACTATAGACAATGTTGTGTTTGTAAATCTCAGGAAATCAGCAGTTTGTGAAACACTTAAACATTCCGGCTCTGTTTAAAAGTAGAGCGATCACATCCTGGTGTTTTTGATGTTAATCAACTATAGCTCTGGATTTGATCCAAAGGTGAGGTGTTCAAGCCCTGACTATACCAAGATGCCAACTTAATTGTGATCCTGGGAAGGCAGCATCTTACCCGACTCTAGGTGAGAGCAGAGTACATCCTGGAAAGCTCGGCAGGCCATCAGGGGGCAGAAACACACTGACAGCAACCCAATGTCCAGCTGTTTACATGCCTCTTAGAATAGACAGTGAGAGACATGGCTGACGTTTGATAGCCCGGTTAGCTGCACTGGTGATAGTGGGGCTCAAACCCCCAACCTTCAGCTCAGTAAGCCAGCACTTTACTACCAGGCCACCACGCCCTCTGGTTTAGTTGTAGTAAAGAACAATAAAAGGATAAGTATAAGGGCATTCACCAAATGACACAACTGTTCTACATACATTAATACATTGTGATACTTTCCCAAATTATTAAATTAGAAAACATGTAAAGGTTAGGTGTACAGATGTTCTGAAGAAACTGGAAATAATACGAGCGTCAATCACACGTCATAACGATCGTTTTTTGAATATATTTATAAAATACACAAGAAGGATTTCACTCTGCCACCCACTCACATTGAAAAAAAAAATGCTGTGTTCTAGTCAGGAATGTACACTGGGTTTCAGTGTGAATGGGTTTCACGGTTCTGATTGGGATCTATCTGGCGATTATAAAGTTCATTCCAAGTGGATAATGCTTGAATTAAAATGGTGGACACTCCCAGTTTATCTCAGTCATTTGGAGCAGGTAGCTTCATCATGACCACATTTTAAAATGAAAACCTTAACCAGATAAAAAAATCAGCTTTTGGTTTGTCTCTCTTGTGTCGCTGGGTAATATAAACTGAAAATTTGAATAAATTTAAGGTGCATGATTTACTTATATTTCCATGTAGTGTGTGCTAAACTCAATGATTAGCTTAGCTCGGCTCTTAACCAAACCCACAACCTCTCGATCATGAGACTCATACCTTAATCACTTAACCTCTGACCCCAGGCTCACATTCCTGTGAAGAATAATACGAAAACAAGTTTGCATCCCTGCTCAGTTCTGCACCTCAGCATAAAACTGAATGCACACACTAATGAGTCCATGACAAATCCAAGACTACAGAAAATAAAAGTCTCTGCTCCAACACAGTACACATCTGCATTCAGGTACAATTTGTACGCCATTTCCATTCAGGGGGTGAATAACACAGCAGTTTACCTATACTACTGCTGGTGGTTGCTTTTCCTTTCACTTTCCAATGATTGATAACAACCAACAAACTCTTCAATATATATACATATATATATATATATATATATATATATATATATATATATATATATATATATATATATATATATATATGCACTTTGTAGCTTACTTTCTTACTTTACAGATACATATGCATCCTTTCATCATTCATTCCTTCATCTTCTTTCACTTGCTCTGGGGTTGGGTAATGGGGGCAAAAGCCTACGCAGTGACCCTAGATGTCCCTCTCCTTGGCAACTTCCCGCAGCTCTTCCAGAAGACCAAGTCGTTCTAAGACCTTTTGAGAGACAGCCCCTCCAGTGTGTTTTGTCAACACCAGAGTCTCATCCCGGTTGGATGTGCTCGAAAAACCACACCAGGGAGACATTCAGGAGGAGCAACGGTTCTACTCCAAGCTCTCCATCTCCAAGGGAGAGCCCTTTTAGCTCACCCTCCTCTTCACCAGGATAGACTGGTACAAGTTCTGCTTTACAACAGAGTCTACACCGATCCACCTGTCCATCTTCAGCTCCATCCTTCCCTCAACCGTGAACAAGACCTCGAGATGCTTGATTTCCTCTGCTTGGGGTATTGCCGCATTCCAGACCTGGAGGGTGTGTTTCACCCTTTTCTGGCAAGGAGCCATGACATCAGACATAAAGGTACTGATTCTCATTGCGTCCACTTCACACTCAGCCAAAGGTTCAAGCTTGATGAAGCCAAAAAGTCATCATCTGCAAGCTTAAGTTTCTGTAAGCTTAAACTTTTTTGTAAGTACTAATGTGGCACTGTATAGACACACACACACACACACACACACACACACACACACATATACATATACATATACATATATATATATATATATATATATATATATATACATATACAGTGATACCTCAGTTAACGAATTTAATCCGTTTCGACGGCAAGCTCGTAAGCTGAAAAGTTTGTTAGTTGAAACAATTCTACATATAAGCAATAACAAAAAAAAATCAATTAATTCGTTCCAACCCCCTCCCAAGCTCATGTAACATGCCACAAACACATATATTTGACCTAATATATTGAAGATAAACACATAAAAACAATAAATATTCCTTAATAATAATAATAATAATAATAATAATAATAATAATAATAATAATAATAATACATGTATATTAACATTAATAATAATTAATAATAAATGATATTGAAGCAAGTGTGGGAGCATTTCAGTCGGACCCAAAGATGCAGGAGACCAATTACAATGATACAATGACTTTTACTGAGCACAGGGAAAGCACTGGAGTACAAGAGATTTTGATCACCGTATCGGTGAGGGGAAAACACGAAAGCCAAAATCACTAGGATAATATCAATGTGGGAACTGGTTGAGCCCGGAGCTGAGAGCCAGGAGCCAGAGAGATTACGGGGGAGACAGAATTGCATGGAGGGAACAATCTTCTGATGCTGAACGGGAGCACGCTGCTCATCTTTATAGCTCATTGATGGCTGAGTGAAATCAGATGCGCTCTCTGGATTCCACCTGAGTGTGTGAGAGAGAGAGATAGAGAGAGAGAGAGAGAGAGAGAACAGCTGCCACCTAGCACAGACCATAACAGTACCCACCCCCCAAGGACCACCACCTGGCACCCGACCAGGCTTGTCCAGGAACCGAGGATAGAACTCTGCTAACAGCTCTGGGTCCAGGATTAGTGAACAAGGAATCCAGGAACATTCCTCATACCCATACCCTTCCCAGTCCACCAGGTACTGAAACTTTTGACCACTCCGGTGCACCTTGAGGATGCGATTCACCGTGTATGCCAGATGTCCATCAACCAGCCGGGAACAATGGGGATGGGGGGGGGTTGGTAGAGGGGTGGAGTGGGCTTTCCACCACGGGCTTGACCAGGGATACGGAAACACCGGGTGCACTTTGAGTGAGGCTGGGAGCTTGAGTCGAACGGCACTGGGGTTTATGATCTGTTCGATGACATACGGCCAAATGTATCTGGGAGCCAATTTCTTCGAGTTGATCTGCAGCAGCAGGTCCCTAGAAGAAAAGCCAAGCCCGTTGTCCGACAGTGTAAGGTGGTGCCGGGGTCCGGTGGCGATCGGCGATCCTCTGATTTCAGGCTGCTGACTATTCCAGGGCAGCAAGCAAGGGCTTCTTTCCAGACCCGGTGTGCTTGTGAAAATGCGCCTGGACAGATGGGGCTGCTACTTTGATCTCCTGGTTGGGGAACAGGGGAAGTTGGACAAGGGAGCGTGGAACCTGGGAGTAACTCGATTGCCCAGTCATATGGCCAATGAGGTGGTAGTGAACGGTCCCTGTCCTTACTGAACGCTTCTTTCAGATCGTGGTATTCCCTTGAGACCACCAGCCAGCTTGACCAGGGTTTGTGAATCTGGGGATGGGGAGTGGGGGTACGGTCGCCAGTAGGCAGTGCTGGAGACAGTAGTCACTCCAGCTGCGTATCATGAGGGTGTGCCAGTCAATATGGGGGTTGTGGGCCTGCAGCCCTGCAGGGGAGAGAGAGGGGCGGAGAGGACAAACATCTCCAAACACTTATGGTAATTACCGAACAGAATGAGCTTGACAGGCTTTGTTTTGTGAGTGACACGAGCTATGAGGTGGCCGTCAATGGCTACTACTTCCTTGGAGGTTTCACGTTTGTATACAGGTAGGTCGTGGAGCTCAACCATCCCTGAATTAATGAAATTAGCATCAACGCCTGAGTCGATGAGTATGTCGACTGAGTGGGTATGTTGTGCGGAGTACAGCATACCTTGAACCCTGCCGCACTGGGCAGTGGGCGAGGTAATGCCCCTTTTCTGCTCAGTAAATGCAGAGACCGTTGGTCAGTTGCCGATGCCTTTCTTCTGCTGTCAGCCTGGTGCAGCCCAGCTGCATGGGCTCGTGGGCGTCATCCTCCCTTGGAGGGGGGGGATTATGAGGAGGTTCGAGGTGAGGCAGCATTGGGTCTCACAGAGGCACTTGGGGACGGGTAGACGAGGCTAATCCACTCTTCTCGGGACCTCTCTCTCTCTCTCTTTCTCTCTCTTAGCCAGTTGTCCAGCCTCATAGACAAGGAGATCAGATCTTCAAGTGTCGCTGTCTCATCTCGTGCCGCATTCTCGTCCTTTAGTCTCTCGTTCAGCCCCTGCAGGAAGACACCCGGAGCGTGGGGTCATTCCAGCCACTTTCTACAGCAATTATCCAGAATATGATCGCATATTCAGACACTGATTGTGAGCCTTGCTGGATTCACAGCAGCTGACTGCTCACCTCCTCTCCTTTTGCTTGATGATCGAAGATTCTCTTCATCTCCAGCACGAACCGATCGAAGTGCGAGCATAACTCTGAGGCTTGATCAGTGAGTAGGCTCATCACAAACACGGTTTTGGCTTGGTCGGTGGTGTATGTGAGCGGCTGCTGGCTGAAGACTAGCGATCACTGATGGAGGAACTGTGCACATGAGCCGATCGTGCTCGAATACCTGGCTAGCATGGGGATGAGTGGCTCTCGGCGCATGGGGAGTCGAGCTGACTTTGCTGCCGATGTGGAGAGTGAAGTGTGAGTGGGTGGGGTCGTGGCGGTGAGTTGGGTGGCGATGGCATCCATCCTTCTGCCGAGCTGCACCATGCTGGTGGTTATTCTTTGGAGTCTGTCCACTATTTGGTGTAGGGTGGAGTCACGTTGTCCCAACAGGATTCTCTGGTGGGATAATACCTGCTGGAGTAGGGCAGTCTCTGCTGGGTCCATATTTCAGGTCAGAAGATTCTGTGGTGCCAGGAGCATTTCAGACAGACCCAAAGATGCAGGAGACCAAGTATGATGATACAATGACTTTTATTGAGCACAGGGAAGGCACTGGAGTACGAGAAATCATGATCACTGTAGCGGTGAGGGAAAAACACAAAAAACAAAATCACTAGGATAATATCAACGCAGGAACCGGTCAAGCACAGATGTAGAACCAGAAGCCAGAGAGATTACAAAGGAGATGGAATTGCATGAAGGGAACAATCTTCTGAGGCTGGAGGGGAGCGCGCCACTCATCTTTATAGCTCGTTGATGGCTGAGTGGATTCCGTCTATTTGTGACAGCCACACCCCTCGCCAGTGCCTGCAGTGCATAGGGAGAGAGAGAGAGAGAGAGAGAGAGAGAGAGAGAGAGAGAGAGAGAGAGAGAGAGAGAGTTAACAGCCGTCACACCTAGCACAGACCATAACAGCAAGAATAAACCAAAAGTCAACTAACCCTTCTGATGATCAAGTGTGTCAAAGATGTCACGAGGGCAGGCAGGAGGTGATGTGTAACAGAGGAGGAGGAGGAAGAGGAGGAAGGGGAGGATAATTTTGTGCATGTGCATACTACGAATGCCAGCAAGGAAAGGCTCATGGTGAGCTCCCACAAGGCCAGTATTTCTCAATTAGTGGGGTTCCTCGGGGGTAATGACCCTGGGGAACATGCTTTATTGCCACACTGTAGTACAATTAAGTGTGATTGTGCATCAACTACAGTAGTCGGCAGTGGAGCGCTCATTGTCACGCTAAAAAGCACCGAGCAAACAATTTGAAGTGCAGTAAACACTATTTATTGTCCCACGTGGGGCGCTGGGGGGGGGGGGGGGGGTATTTTACTTTTTCTTCCTAGAGAGGGCGTCACAAAAAACAATTGAACTGAACTGCACAAGAAGTTGTTGGAGCGTGGAAGAATACACATGGAAAAATACGAGGCTAATCGGCCCAAAAAAGTCATTTCCCCAGCAGAGCTCATAAATCCATTTTTTTGCTTAATAATTTTTTTTGCTCGTTGGATGGAGCAGATTTTTGGCGAGTTTGAATCTTATATCATGGAAAATTTGTTATAAGGGACACTCGGTAGACAAGGTTCCACCTATTTGTATAGAACTAATAGATACATAATATTTTACTTCCGGTTGATCATTCACACATGTAATATGATAGATGGGATTTTACTTCCAAGTACAGAACTCTCGGATCATCTTGATTTGCGGGAGGGGCCGGAACCATATATATATATATATATATATATATATATATATATATATATATATATATATATATATATATATATATATATATATATATATATATATAGGGCGCTGGATCCAAAGGTTGGGGATTCGAATCCCACTCTCCACAAGGTTGTCACTGCCCCCCCAGTGCAGCTAACTGGGTTATCAAAGGCGGGCCATGTCTGTCACTGTCTATGGTGAGAGGTTGATGTAAAAGAACCATTGCTGACTTTCGTGAAGAGGAGCTGCAAAGTCGTCAGTGTGTTTCTGTCCCTTGCTAAAAGGGTTGTGACAGGAAGGGCATCCGACGTAAAAACCTCTGCCGAATCAAACGTGCGAATCAGATGATTCACTGTGACGACTCCCGAGTAAAAGGGAAAAAGACAGACATGTACTGTTGATCAGACATTCAAGTCTTTGCAATTTTATACTGAGGAAGATTTTCCTCAATTTGCCCAACAATTTTCAGACATGTTTTTTGCATGATGATGAAGTTCAGCTTAGATGTTTTTTATACGCAATCATGTTACTGATTTGTTGCCAATGAACCAAATTAGCTGCAAAATTAGCCACAAAAGCTCCAACTGTTTTAGGTACAACTTACTTTTCCAGCAATTTAGCCTCATTCCAATTGTTTAAGACGTGTTGTTACCATTAAATTCAACTAATAGTTTCTGTGTCCTATATGGCTTTATGATATTTGCAAATCATCAAATTTGTTTTTAATTACACTTTACAAAGCCAACTTTTTTTGAAATTGGGATTGTACGTAGAATTGTTCAATGTGGGGCAGCTTCTATACTTGTTAAATCGTGGTTTTGTCATTCATTCATTTTCTGAGCCACTTAATCCCAGTTAGGGTCACGGGGAGGCTGGCGCCCATCTCAGCCGACTCTTGGTGAAAGCAGGGTACGAACTGGACAGCTTGCCAGGCCATGGCGGGGCCAAAATAATTAGTTATATGCTTAATTGCTTCCTGACCTTCATGAACGAGAATTTACACACACACACACACACACACACACACACACACACACACACACACACACACACACACACACACACACACAATTGTTTTAACTTCAGTAAACCTCCCAGGCAGTGCAGTGCTTTTCTTGTCCATTGAGCCATTGAAGCCAGAGTTACCCACTGTCTCAACCACCCTAGTTTGGGACACACACTGCCTCAATCTCTTACTCTGTCTCCTCCACTTTGTCTCCTCCACTCTGTAGCTGTCATATTCCTTTCAGTGGTGTGTTTAAGACCTCACATGCTCAGCTTCCTCTGCACATAATGTGTGTGTGTGTGTGTGTGTGTGGGGGGGGGGGGTAGTTTTCACCTGACACTTAAAGAAAAAAAATAAATAAATAAATAAAAATAATAACCTTTGTATACATGAGAAATGTTTCAATTTTAAGGAAGATGCTCATACAAATAGCCAATTTGATCCATGTCAGGGTTGTTTTTAACCAAAAGCACATCACAGAACCATACTGTCATTCAATAAAAACTTTGAGAGTGAAATGTCTGCATAGTTCTACTTTTTTTTTTTTTTTTTGTGGTAGTGGTGGTGGTGGTGGTGGGGGGGTGAGTCCCACGGCTTTATTGATGATAGTACTCGGGCGCTTCAGAAAATGATGAGTTGCCATTTCTTCACGCTTCATTTCACATGTGTTGGTCATTTTGCAAAAGTGGACCGAATGCAGTTCGAGCAAAACACGAAGTGTATCTGCACGATTTGAGGAGTGGTTTGGAAAGCCGATATAAAGGATCAAAAATGTCCAGGCACGTCCAGGGTGTGAGAGAGAGAGAGAGAGAGAGAGAGAGAGAGAGAGAGTGTGAGAGAGAGCGAGAGAGAGAGAGAGAGAGAGAGAGAGAGAGAGAGAGAGAGAGAGAGAGAGAGAGAGCCCAAACAGAATCGTTACATCTGGACGCAGCACTTAAGGGACCAGTTTCACTGAAAATCACCACAGACGAAGGCCACACCCGATACTGACTGCTGTGACTTTCATTTTGGCAGGTGCCATTTTGTTTTGTTGCTTTTGATGCATATTTTATTCTTGACACTTCTGTTTGCTATTTTTTGAAGCTATCAATGCTAAACAAGTCATCCATATTACAAAAAAAAAAAAAAAAAAAAAAAAATGTCAGTGTAACTAAAATGATCCCACAAAAATTAAACTTGTATTTTACCTGAAAGGCTTCGAGACTCTTGTCAGTTTCATATAACAAGATTGACTGGAATAATGTCTGAATTACTGTTTTTGATATTTATTTATTTAAAAAAAAAAATCAAAGTCCACATGTTTTTAATTATGCAAGATCATTTTCATTTTGTGGGCTACATGAATCATCAGATAAACAAACCAACAAACGCGGAGCAGCAGCTGGCAGCAACTGTTTCTCAGACGGTAAATAATACATTTACAATAATAGTTAATTACTTTTTATCTTTTCCAACATTTTCAACTCAAACATGAACCCAGAACCTTCTTGTTGTGATGCAAGTGTATAAACCTCTGCTCCAGCATGCTGCCCGACTTGGAGTCAGTCAAAATACATTAGTGGACATTTTTAAAAATAATTTAATTTGTTTTGTGAACTGAAGAAGACACATTATGTGTGGACAGGAACTCATAAATATCGTATCACCTGCTCACTCAGTCAGGTACGCAGTACGTCACTGTGTGAAGAATCTGCAGGTTGAGAAGTCTGTATTATTTTGTATAATCCTGGCTCTCTATATTCACTACTCTTTCAGCTCCAGTATTCCAGTCTGGCTCTGCTCATAATCCCAGAATACATGCTCCTTTCATTCTGTCTTTCCAACATTATCGCTTCCTCGTTCTCCCAGATCGGATGTGAGGGTTCCCACAGTGCTGCTGTTTCTCCTGCCTCATTTGTGTATCTCTTTGCATTGGACATTGGCCCTCTCGTCCTCATCTTTTCTCCTGCTATAAACCGACCATCTGTGCATAATTGACTGCAAACCTGGGAATACACTGCAGTGTTCAGGAAAGAAAGACAGAAGGAGGGCGAGGGGAGGGGAGGGGAGGCTGCCTCGGAACACTCATCAACACCATGCCATTTGACCTACAGCATGATGACAGAAGAAAAGAATCAATGTCCAGTGGGATATGCCTGTTTGCAGAAACCCCTCCCCTGGATGCCACAGGTGGGTGGATTTTGGATTTCGGAGAACAGCAGGTGGTAATTGGAATGAGGATTAGTTCAGAGAAATCGCCTTATTCTAAAATATCTAAAAGCTCTCGAATCTCTAACTTCTATTCAATTCCCTTCCTCTTCTCCCACTCATTAATCAGCCGTCTGCTTCTTGCGTGTCATTCTGGAATGTTCACTACATTTTTCATGCTCTTTGTCATGTAGTATTTCTTTCAATCACTTGATCCCCCTCCACCACCGTTTTCCGGCTCCTCCCCCGCTGAAGTGGATCTCTATAGTGCCACTATCTCTACATCTGGGTCTTTACTGTCAGGCTGACTGAGCCTATACAAATCAGAATGAAACTTCAATGCATGTTTGTCAAAAAAAAGTGAACGACGGTATTATCTGATAACTTAGCACTCAGTCTGCATCGTTTTATCTTTAATTTCAAGTTTATTATCTCTAATAGCTCTACAAACAGCCAGCTCAATGGGGGAGCATGAGCTGTTTGCCTTTTCACAGCCCTGGGGTTCCTGGTCTGATCCTTACATTAAGTAAATGCTGCACGTGAATGGTGTGATCTGATTGGTCCCCTACGTTGACACTGAAAAATCTTTATTCAGTTTGGGTAATGTTTAAATTAAAGTGGTGTATTGACAAGGCCACTATCATCCTGGCGATTGGGATTCAAATCTATAATGATACACGCAGCCATCTGGAAGCCGATAGGAATGATTGGCTGAGCTCTCAGGGAAAGGAAGGGTGGTATATGCTCTCCTCGCTGTCACCTTAAGTGATGAACAGCCAATCACTGGCATCTGTGAGCATGATTTAATCTTTGTTTCCTCACTTAACTTTTATGTTAGGATGAGTAGGATAAACAGACCTGAACAGATGCCATAAACTGCAATGCAACTCAAAGCACAGAGCCCACCTTACCTGCCTTAGATGGGCTCCAGTCTCCCCACAACTCCAAGATTAAACGCTTTACAAAATAAATATGTAAAACAATGCCAGCAAGAATATATATATATATATATATATATATATATATATATATATATATATATATAAAATCTTCAAAGCAAGCCATACTAAATAAGAGTGCTCACACAAAAACAGGTAAAATGTTGATTATAATACTTTCTATGAATAAATATTAAAATGATAAATGTGTTTACAGAAAGGTACAGAAAGGGTATGAACATCCAGGCATTCTGATTGGGTGATGTGCTACTAGAATATCAGGTCATGTACCAGCTCATGAGTAGAGGTCTAGTGGTATAGGGTGCTGGATCGCTGATCCAAAGGTTGGGGGTTCGAATCCCATTCTCCACAGGTTGTCACCGGTGCGGCTAACTGGGTTATCAAAGGCGGGCCATGTCTGTCACTGTCTATGGTGAGAGGTTCATGTAAAAGATGCCCCAGGGCATCCAACGTAAAAAAATCTGCCAAATAAAATGTGCGAATCAGATGATTCACTGTGGTGACTCCAGAGTAAAAAAAAAAAAGGGAAAAAGCCGAAAGGTAGACAGACAGTACCAGCTCATGAGTAGCTTACAGGGAAAAAGAAAAAAAATACATTTGCCACATGTCTTTGTTGTCATTTTTTTTTTTTTTTAGTTATACTTTTTCCTATTAAATATGAGTTTATTAAATTATACTATGACATTATGAGATCCAAAATGGTGGTGGGGCCAATATAAGTTGGGTAAAAGAAAGCAGAAGTGCAGCAAGTAAGTGGCAGTCTATGGTCGACCAAAAGCTATTTGTTCTGTTCTGTTCATGCTACAGTTATTCCAGGAAATTGAGGGATGTGGAAACAATTTTTTCTCTTTTATTTAAATAAGACAAAATAAAATAAGGTTCATACCTCGCCAGGCTATCAGCTCAATTGCAACTCCATTTTAGGGAACAACTGTGAAAATATAAACACATGTTCTACCCTACATTTTGTAGTATTTATACCAGCATTCTTCATGATGTAAAAGGAGTCATCTTCTTTGATATTCCACATCAGTTATTGCAAGACAGATGTTGTGTGGCAACTTATCTGTTTGTTGGTGTGTTGATAGCAGTCAAGCAAATATATTCAGATTTATGTAGCCAAAAAAAAAAAAAATCTAAACTCTGGGGGACTGACATTTAACCTCCGGGATGTGAGGGAAGTGTGTATATAAGAAAACAAGGAAAAAAAGAAGGTTGAGAAATGCAGAAAATATCTCATATTTAATAAGTAAACTGATGCTGGCATGAGCCAGGCGGACATTTTTCTTGCATCGGTCTCTTGGGGTGGGCTCAGTCAGCCATTTCTCAAGCAAAGTGATGGATTTAGGTTATATGCACAAAACCCCAGAGATGTTCTGAAGCATTTCCTCATATGGAGTCACAGAGGTAAAGGGGAGAGGAAAAAAATTCAAGAGAGGAAAGAGAGAACGATTAGACGTCTCCATATGTTTATTCTTACAGTCACCATATGACATGTTATTTGTTTGTTTATTTATTGCCAATAATGGCAGGAGCTGGAAGTTAGAGAGCTCATATCTCAGCAATGATTTAGTTTCTTCTCTGTGGTGAAGAAAAAAAAAAGCAACCAAAAAAACCCCAACAAAACAAAACAAAGAGATGAACATTAAAAAGTATAATAAGGCAAGGCTTGTGACATCTCAATTAGGATACTTTGGTTATAAGGTGTCGTTTTTAATCACCTAGACCTACATATAAAGGAGCAGTCAGAAATAGAGCACTTTACTCTGCATATTCCCAAGAGGTCAAGGGAAGGGGCACCCATGTTCGATAACCTCCTTCTGCAAAATAGAGGTCTTGGTATAGGGCACATCAAAGATGGGTAAAGAAAAATGAGGGCAAATAAAGCCTTAGGCAGAACAGAATGAGAGTCAATTATCAATTTGTGACCTCACTAAAATGAATTTTAACTCTGATATATTTATAAACCTTCCAACATGTTCATTTTTGAGTACTTGGTGTTTAAGAGCCAAAGCAGATGAAGTGATAATGCTACGTAAGCCTGGGGAGATAAAGACTGTTCAACACCCCCCACTGTGCCATTGCTTCATCCAAAGTGGAGCATGGGAATGCAAACTGCTCTGAGGTTGTTCGGTATGGCGCTCTGGGGGAGAAATGAATTCAGTGGCCATCCATATGCTGCTGCAACTTTGGCAAACCCAGACAGAGTTGAAGGTACACTGTGTGCACATTGTGCCTTCAAGCAAAAAAAAATAAAATAAAAAATAAATAAATAAATAAATAAAAAATCGTTTTGAATAAATAATGGAGCGAAATGAAATAGAAAACCACACAGAGCTCTTTTAGATATTTGCCCAGAAAACACAGATGCTCTGGAACCATCATCACAACAACCCAACTACAAAGGAATACAATTCTGTTGGCCCCGCTGTGGTCACAGTAGGCTGTGGCCAGGAAGGTCCCATTCCAAATCCAATTCCGGAGCATTCCATAGGGGTCGGATTTCTTTTAATCTTTCCTTTGAATAGATTCTGCTGTTTAGTGCTTGGTAAGAGGCATATTCGAGAGTTATACTTCACTGTGGAAAGTAGGAAATTTGGAGTTTGAGAGAGAGAGACTACAGTTGTATTCTGGTATCATGAGCCAGGATATATATATAAAATACAGTCGGGGGGTGGGCAGAATTTTTCATCACGCCGGTCCCAGGCCCGGATAAATGCAGAGGGTTATGTTATGAAGGGCATCCGACGTAAAACTAATGCCACATATAAAACTGCAAGTCAAAAATAAGAATTCCATATCGGATTGGCCGAGGCCCGGGTTAACATCGACCATCATCAGTGCTGTTAACCAACAGGGTGCTGGTGGAAATTGGCTAATATAGGTCGAAGAAGGAGAGGGAGGAGGTGCATCGGTAGGCGGAGAGAGAAGAGGAAAGACATGAGTCTAGGACTAAGAGTAAGCCCTTTGAATGTTGGAACTATGACAGGAAAAGGTAGAGAGCTGGCTGACATGGACATGATGGAGAGGAGGAAGGTGGACATACGATGGGAAGAGAAATGGGGTAGGAGTCATCTTGAAGGAGGGGATTGTCAGGAATGTTCTAGAAGTGAAAAGAGTGTCAGGCAGAGTGATGAGTCTCAAGTTAGAAATTGAAGGTGTGATGTTCAGTGTTGTTCGTGCTTATTCAGGATGTGAGCTAGAAGAGAAGGAATGTTTCTGGAATGAGTTAGATGAAGTGATGCAGAGTACTCCCAGAGGTGAAAGAGTGGTCATTGGTGCAGACTTCAATGGACATATTGTTGCAGGCAACAGAGGAGATGAAGAAGTGATGGGCATGTTTGGTATCCAGTAGGGAACACAGAAGGACAGATGCTGATAGATTTTGCAAAAAGGATGGAAATGGCTGTGGTGAATACTTTCTTCCAGAAGAGACAGGAGCATAGGTTGACTTATAAATGTGGAGGTAGGAGCACACAGGTGGACGACATCGTGTGTAGACAATTTAAGTTGGAGGAAGTCAGTGACTGCAAAGTAGTAGTGGGTGAGGGTGTCGCCAGACAGCAAAGGATGGTGGTGTGCAGGATGATACTGATGGTAAGGAAGATGAAGAAGGCAAAGGCAGAGCAGAAGTCAAAGTGGTGGACGCTGAAAAAGGAAGAGTGTCGGGTTGTCTTCAAGGAGGAGTTGGAACAGGCTTTGGGTGGTTAGATTGTGCTTCCAGATGACTGGAGAAGTACAACAACTGTGGCCAGGTAGACAGGTAGGAGAGTACTTGCTGTGTCATCTGGAAGGAAAGTAGATAAGAAGACGTTGTGGTGGAATGAGGAAGTGCAGGAGTGTGTACAAAGGAAGAGGTTAGCTAAGAAGAAGTGGGACATTGACAGGACCGAAGAGAGTAAACAGGAGTACAGGGATACACAGCGTAAGGCGAAGGTATCGGTGTCAAAGACCAAACAGAGAGCATATGATTAATTGTATGATCGGTTGGACAGTAAGGAAGGAGAAAATGATTTATGCAGGTTGGCACAGCAGAGAAATAGAGATGGGAAGGATGTGCAGCAAGTCAGAGTGATAAATGACAGAGAGGGAAATGTATTGACTGATGACAGAAGTGTGCTGGGAAGATGGAAAGAGTACTTTGAAGAGCTGATGAATGAGGAAAATGAGAGAGAAAAAGAGTAGAAGAGGTGACTGTTGAGGACCAGGAAGTAACAATGATTAGTAAGGGTGAAGTGAGGAGAGCATTGAAGAGGATGAAGAGGGGAAAGGCAGTTGGTCCCGATGACATACCGGTGGAGGTATGGAAGTGTCTAGGGGAGGCAGCAGTAGATTTTCACAGATGCAGTGTTTGCTTTGAGGATGTTAATAGAGAAGTACAGAGAAGGTCAGAGGGAGCTGCATTGTGCTTTTGTGGATATGGAGAAAGCATATGGCAGGGTGCCGATAGAAGAACTGTGGTATTGCCTGAGGAAGTCTGGAGTGGCAGAGAAGTATTTTAGAGTGGCGCAGGGCATGTATGACACATGTAAGACAGTGGTGAGGTGTGCTGTCGGTGTGACAGACGAGTTCAAGGTGGAGGTGGGACCTTCTTGTTTGCTATGGTGATGGACAGGCTGACAGATGAGGTTAGACAAGATTCCCCATGGACTATGATGTTTACAGATGATATTGTGATCTGTAGTGAGAGCAGAGAACAAGTGCAGAAAAACCTGGAGAGGTGGAGGTATGCCCTGGAAAGGAGAGGAATGCAGGTTACCCCTAGTAAGACAGAATACCTGTGTGTGAACGAGAAGGACCCAAGAGGAACGGTGAGGTTACAAGGAGCAGAGATAAAGAATGTGGAGGACTTTAAGTACTTAGTCTTAACAATCCAAACCAATGGAGTGTGAGGAAAAGTAGTTGAAGAAGCGTGTGCAGGCAGGTTGGAATGTCTAGAGAAAAGTGTCCAGTGTGATGTGTGATAGGAAGGTATCGGCAAGAATGAAAGGAGAAGTGTACAAGGCGGTGTTGAGGCCAGCGATGTTGTATGGTTTAGAAACAGTAGCGCTGAGGAAAAGACAGGAAGCAGAGCTTGGGGTAGCAGAGATAAAAATGTTGAGCTATCTCTGAACAGCAAGCTGGGGCAACAGGTCCTAATTCCAAAATACCTCACCCTCCTCTACCACTGCACAGAAAATAACCCCCCCCCCCCCAACCTGGGCTGGAGAGTCCAGACTGCTCAGCATGTGAACAGCTCTATACTACGTAGAGGTTCTGTGAAGTCTGAAAACATAGTAAGCATCATATGTGTCTCAAACAGTGAAGAGGAGTTAACTAGAACAGTTGGCCATAAACATTGTCTGAGTGAATGTCTCATAGATGATAACCAGACAGAGGAGCAATGTAGTCAGATGGATCAATCAGAATTCACAGGCATGAATGATGATGAAATGTTAGCTGTTGCTTTGTAAGTAATGGGGATGGATAGGATCAGGAATGAGTTCATCAGAGGAACATCACATGTTAGAGGTTTTGGAGACAAAGTCAGAGAGGGTAGATTGAGATGGTTTGGACACGTACAGAGGAGGGATAATGAATGTAGTAGGATGCTGAGGTTGAAACTGCCATGCAGAAGGCTTAGAGCAGGGATATCAAACTCATGCCACAAAGGGCCATGTGGCTGCAGGTTTTTGTTTCAACCAAGCAGCAGCACACCTGACTTGGCTCATTTAATCAAGTGATTTGAGTCTTCAGGCAGTTGATTGGTCAATCTGTATGATCTGTACAGAGGCTAACCAATCAACTGCCTGAAGACTCAAATCACTTGATTAAATGAGCCAAGCCAGGTGTTCTGCTGCTTGGTTGAAACAAAAACCTGCAGCCACATGGCCCTTTGTGGCATGAGTTTGACACCCCTGGCATAGAGGAAGACCAACGAGAATATTTATGGATGTGGTGAAGGAAGACATGAATGTACAGTGGTTTCTCACCTGAGGAAATTAATCCGTTGCAGAGCCTTTTTTGTAACCTGGATTTTTACTAAGCAGAACCGCATTTTACATGTAAAATGCACGATTCGTTCCAAGGCCCCAATTCTACCCTTTAAAAATTGTAAAAGCACACTTTTTACGATACTTACTTCGTGTTGACCATGTCTTCTTTGCAGAGTTATTATCTTACTAATGTTTATGCAAGGTTAAAAGCTTAAGCCAAAAAAATAAATTTGCAATGAGCACACTCGAAAATTCATGAGCAAGCTGCTGCTCAGGGGAGCAGCATCATCCCTCCTAGCCAATGGGAGGTCAGCGGGGCAGGATGTTGGGAGATAGCTAATGGGAGGTCAGCGGGGTGGGATGTTGGGAGCTAGTCAATGAGTGAGCAACTCATGCATTGTTTGATTTTTTTTTTAAATTGAATATGCCTTCTTAGCGGAGTTATAATCTTACAAATGTTTATGCAAGGTTAAAAGCCTGAGCCAAAAAATAAAGTTGCAATGAGCACACTCGAAAAACTTATGAACAAGCTGCTGCTCAAGGGACCTGCGTCATCCCTCCTTGCTAATGGGAGGCCAGCGGGGCAGGATGTTGGGAGATAGCCAATGGGAGGGAGCTGTATCATCGCTCCTCGCCAATGGGAGGCCAGCGGGGAAGGATGTTGGAAGATAGTCAATGGGAGAGCAGCTCGTGCATTGTTTTAATGTGTGAATGGTGCATTTCAATGTTTGAATGGTGCGTTTTAATGTTTGAATGGCACATTTGGCTTGTTTCGTAGACAGCAATAAAAAAAAAAAAATGGAAAATGTTTTTCGTAACCTGAATTTTCATTTGCTGGGACTATTGTAAGGAGAGGTACCACTGTAGTTGGTGTAAGAGAAGAAGATGCAGAGGATAGGGTGAAATGGAGACAGGTGATTTGCTGTGACAACCCCTGAAGGGAGCAGCCAGAAGAAGAAGACGAAGACGAAGAAGAAGAAGAAGAAGAGCAAAATCGTACATTAAACTTCACAATTTTATTCAATCAGTCTTTGTAATAGTAAAATGAGGCATCCACTGCCTGTAAAATTGAGCTTACATGGTATTTCAAGACCCCCTGCCACTGGGGAATGTCTATAAGGTTCATCAGTAACAACACATTTGATTGTTCCGCCGTGCTTTAAAAAACAGGAAAATATTTTGCTGTGTTCTCTTGGTAAATGTCCAACAATCGATGGACCATTAGAAACTACTACAGCAAAACTATGGGATGTTCTGAATGAATGGAGCGATGAGCCAGATATGGACCTATCAGAAAGTGATGATGAGGATTTTTCACCCGAATCTCCTGCTCACTAATAAATAAATTTCAAGATTTATTATAAATTAAATTTAAATTTTAAATTTTTCCTGGCCATGTGCTTTTGTTTGTGTTCATGTTGATTGGGTCAACATGCCATGTGCTAAAGTTGGTGTTGATTAGCTCAGTTTTACTTCTGGGAATATGTTTAAAGGAACAGCACCGGGAGGGGAAAGTAAGGGGTCTTTTGTTATCATTTTATGTTTATTTTCAGCTTTCATGTAAGTAGTTTGGTTGATACTACAGAATGAATAACATAAATACCAGTAAAACTTTTATATTGTTCTCTTATTATTCATGTTTTCCACCTCGATGGGAATAAGCACTTATCGTTCCAGTCCGCTGGTAAGTATTTTAATAAGTGCCTACCCACTCAAATTTTTTAAATGCCCTGGGAGCTTCTCACGTCGGATACAGTGTGTATGTATATATATGTGTGTATGTATATATCATTAACAATGATTGAATGCAGCCATGAGGTGGGGGGGCACGAACCAGTGTCTCTCCCCCTCATGCCGGTCCCAAGCCCGGAGAAATGCAGAGGGTTGTGTCAGGAAGGGCATCCGACGTAAAACCAATGCCAATTATTGATGATGCAAATCAAAAGTATTACCTCCATACCGGATCGGTCGAGGCCCGGGTTAACAACGACCGCCATCAGTGCTGTCAATCAACAGGGTGCTGATGGAAATTGGACTACTGTTGGTCGAAGACGTCGAAGAAGGAGAGGTGGGAGGCGTGTCCGTAGGCAGAGAGAGAAGAGGAAAGGCATGAGTCTAGGACTGAGAGTGGGGACTTTGAATGTTGGAACTATGCACAGAAAAGGTAGAGAGCTGGTTGACATGATGCAAAGGAGGAAGGTGGACATACTGTGTGTTCAGGAGACCAGGTGGAAAGGTAGCAAAGCTAAAAGCTTAGGAGCAGGGTTTAAGCTATTTTATCACGGTGTGGATGGGAAGAGAAATTGAGTCGGAGTCATCTTGAAGGAGGAGTTTGTCAGGAATGTTCTAAAAGTGAAAAGAGTGTCAGACAGAGTGATGAATCTCAAGTTAGAAATTGAAGGTGTAATACTCAATGTTGTTAGTGCTTATGCCCCACAGGCAGGATGTGAGCTAGAAGAGAAGGAGAGATTCTGGAGTGACTTAGATGAAGTGATGCAGAGTACCACCAGAGGTGAAAGAGTGATCATTGGTGCAGACTTCAATGGACATGTTGGTGCAGGCAACAGAGGGGACGAGGAAGTGATGGGCAGGTTTGGTATCCAGGACAGGAACGCAGAAGGACAGATGTTGATAGATTTTGCAAAAAGGATGGAAATGGCTGTGGTGAATACTTTCTTTGAGAAGAAACATGAGCATAGGGTGACTTATAAAAGCGGAGGTAGGCGCACACAGGTAGACTACATCTTGTGTAGGCAATGTAATTTGAAGGAAGTCAGTGACTGCAAAGTCATCGTGGGTGAGAGTGTTGCCAAACAGCATAGGATGGTGGTGTGCAGGATGACTCTGATGGTGAGAAAGGTGAAAAAGGCAAAGGCAGAGCAGAAGACAAAGTGGTGGAAGCTGAAAAAGGAAGAGTGTCGTGTTGTCTTCAAGGAGGAGTTGAAACAGGCTTTGGGTGGCCAGGAAGTGCTTCCAAATGACTGGACAACCACAGCAAATGTGATCAGGGACACAGGTAGGAGAGTACTTGGTGTGTCCTCTGGAAGGAAAGTAGATAAGGAGACTTGGTGGTGGAATGAGGAAGTGCAGGAGTGTGTACAAAGGAAAAGGTTAGCCAAGAAGAAGTGGGACATTGAGAGGACCGAAGAGAGTAAGCAGGAGTACAGGGAGACACAGCGTAAGGCGAAAGTAGCAGTGGCTAAGGCCAAACAGAGGGCATATGATGACTTGTACGATAGGTTGGATATTAAAGAGGGAGAAAATGATCTATACAGGTTGGCACAGCAGAGAAATAGAGATGGGAAGGACGTGCAGCAAGTTAGATTGATAAAGGACAGAGAGGGAACTGTATTGACTAATGACAGAAGTGTGCTGGGAAGATGGAAAGAGTACTTTGAAGAGCTGATGAATGAGGAAAATGAGAGAAAAAAGAGTAGAAGAGGTAACCATTGTGGAGCAGGATGTAGCAAAGATCAGTAAGGGTGAAGTGAGAAGGGCATTGAAGAGGATGAAGAATGGAAAGGCAGTTGGTCCTGATGATATACCTGTGGAGGTATGGAAGTGTCTAGGAGAGGTAGCAGTAGATTTTCTGACAAGAACATTCAACAAGGTACTAGAGAGTGAGCAGATGCCGGAGGAGTGGAGGAGAAGTGTGCTGGTGCCCATTTTTAAGAACAAGGGAGACGTGCAGAGTTGCAGCAACTACAGAGGGATAAAGTTGATGAGCCATACGATGAAGTTATGGGAAAGAATAGTGGAAGCTAGACTAAGGGCAGAGGTCAGCATTTGTGAACAACAGTTTGGTTTCATGCCAAGAAAGAGCACCACCGATGCAATGTTTGCCTTGAGGATGTTAATAGAGAAGTACAGAGAAGGTCAGAGGGAGCTACATTGTGCCTTTGTGGATCTGGAAAAAGCATATGACAGGGTGCCAAGAGAAGAATTGTGGTATTGCATGAGGAAGTCTGGAGTGGCAGAGAAGTATGTTAGAGTGGTGCAGGACATGTATGAGAGATGTAAGACAGTGGTGAGGTGTGCTGTCGGTGTGACCGACTTAATTCAAGGTGGAGGTGGGACTGCATCAAGGGTCAGCTCTGAGCCCCTTCTTGTTTGCTATGGTGATGGACAGGCTGACAGACGAGGTGAGACAAGAATCTCCATGGACTATGATGTTTGCAGATGACATCGTGATCTGTAGTGAGAGCAGAGAACAAGTGCAGGAAAATCTAGAGAGGTGGAGGTATGCCCTGGAAAGGAGAGGAATGAAGGTTAGCCTCAGAAAATCAGAATACATGTGTGTGAATGAGAAGGACCCAGGAGGAACGGTGATGTTACAGGAAGCAGAGATAACGAAGGTGGAGGATTTTAAGTACTTAGGCTCAACAATCCAGAGCAATGGAGAGTGTGGAAAAGAGGTGAAGAAGCGTGTGTAGGCAGGCTGGAATGGTTGGAGAAAAGTATCCGGTGTGATGTGCGATAGGAGAGTGTCAGCAAAAATGAAGGGAAAAGTGTACAAGATGGTGGTGAGGCCAGCGATGTTGTATGGCTTAGAAACAGTGGCGCTGAGGAAAAGGCAGGAGGCAGAGCTGGAGGTAGCGGAGATGAAAATGTTGAGGTTATCCCTGGGAGTAACGAGGATGGATAGGATCAGAAATTAGTATATCAGAGGGACAGCCCACGTAAGATGTTTTGGAGACAAAGTCAGAGAGGCTAGATTGAGATGGTTTGGACATGTAAAGAGGAGGGATAGTGAGTATATTGGCAGTAGGATGCTGAGGTTGGAACTACCAGGCAGAAGGCCTCGAGGAAGACCGAAGAGAAGATTTATGGATGTGATGAAGGAGGAGATGAAGGTCATTGGTGTAAGAGAAGAAGACGCAGAGGACAGGGTGAGATGGAGGCGGATGATTCCCTGTGGCGACCCCTGAAGAGAGCAGCCGAAAGGAAAAGAAGAAGATTGAGGGAACTTGTCAGAGTCGTGATTGTGACAGAATTTCTGACTGTCAAAAAAATGTTGACATAATTATCACAAGTAATTGCAATTTGACACCAATAGAGTGCAACGGAGCTTAAGAGACCTTAACAGAGTATAACAGTCCTTGATGCACCATTGTAGGGGATCTTAATGAACTTGGCAACACGACGTCATTTCATCTCTTGGGTTCACCCTGTCTCCTTTTTATACCCCAATCATGCTCCAGGAGTGTTGTTTTTGTTTTTGTTTTCTCAGTGATGTGGCTCATGGGCATCATGGCCCTAGTGGGAACAAGTAGGAACTGAAATAACGTCAGTGGGTTTGGATGTCAGTTTGGAAAGGAAACAGACGAATACAAATGAAAATGATAGCTCTTGAGGGGAAAAAAAAGTGAAACAATCAAAAAACTCAAAAGTAATCACTGTGATCGGCCATCTTGCCGTTACTGTTTATTCCATTCTGTCTTGTGACACACTCTTCTTTGATCACATGTTTTTCTGCTCAAACCTAGTGGAAGCATTGATTAATTTTCTAGCCGGTACCACAGTTCAAAGAATCAGTGGGCAATGGGCAGTGGTCGCCTAGTGGTATAGGGCACTGGATCACTGATCCTAGGCTTGGGGGTTCGAGTCCCACTCTCCACAAGGTTGTCACTGTCCACCCCCCCCCCCCCCCCCCCAGTGCGGCTAACTGGGATATCAAAGGCGGGCCATGTCTCTCACTGTCTATGGTGAGAGGTTGATGTAAAAGAACCATTGCTGACTTTCATAAAGAGGAGCTGCAAAGCCGTCAGCGTGTTTCTGTCCCTCGCTAAAAAGGGTTGTGTCAGGAAGGCCATCCGACCTTAAAACCTCTGCCAAATCAAATGTGCGAATCAGATGATTTGCTGTGGTGACCCCTGATAAAGGGGAAAAGCCGAAAGGAAAGGAAGGTTCAAAGAATCATGTTCCACACCCATTTCTTATTGGATAGAAGATAGTATCCACGATTTTAACCGCAATTGCTTTTTAATGTGTTGTTAAGTTACATGAAATTAAATAAGACACATTATGACCATGAGTAGACATTTTTTTCTGAAGAAAAACAAATCTCCAGCAAGAAACGGGAATAAAAAATCGAGACATAAGGGTAATAAATAAGTGTATATGTTCTGCCAAGGTAATCATCCATGCCTTTAGAGAAATGCAGACATTCAAAATAAAAAGGGACAATGCGGATTTCCTGACAAAAGAAAAGGAAAAAGAAAGGAAAGTTCAACCCTGTACTGTCCAGCCATGATGAAAGTCAGATATAAGACAAGACATTGCAGCTGTCTGCACTCCATGTCCTTTGTCCTGTTCAGATCCGAGCAGTTTAGTCTCTGCAGGCCCTTCTTATGAAATCACATCATTCAGACTGAATGCACACTGTAGTCTTGGTGAATTCCAAAACCCACAACTAGTTCTTCAATCGTGCTCAACAACATTGTGGATAACTAAAGAGTATACTGTCTCAAAACTACGTTTCTGGTCAACTTTTTAGCTCGTCAATGGAGAATAACCTTTTTTGTAACATCACTACAATATATATAAGATGTGGGTGTGTAACGCATACTTGTTCTCATGAATGCAGCCTCACGGTAAAAGATTCAATATCAAGGATGAAATTGGGACAGCATGGTGGTGTAGCAGTTAGAATGTCCATTTCACAGCAAGGAGGCCCTGGGTTGGATTCCAGATCTTGCCGAGGACTTTTCTATTGGAATTTGCATGTTTTCGCTGTGCTCGTGTGGGTTTCCCCTGGATGCTCAACCTCTTTTGAAAGTGTAGGATGCTGAGGTTGGAACTACCAGGCAGAAGGCCTCGAGGAAGACCGAAGAAGAGATTTATGGATGTGCTGAAGGAAGACATGAAGGTCGTTGGAGTCAGAAAAGAAGATGCGGAGGACAGGGTGAGGTGGAGGCGGATGATTTGCTGTGGCGACCCCTGAAGGGAGCAGCCGAAAGTAAAAGAAGAAAGAAGATTAACAATGATTGCTACACTCTAAGCCCTTTGAAACTTTTTCGTGAGTATGATCAGATGTGTGATTAATCAAATAATTATAGATATCTGGGTATGTTAAACTAGGTATCCTGTCCATTGCGTCATCCATGCAGTTAACAAACAAACCATCGCGCATAACCTATGGGTCATTTGTTAGCCATGATGACCATAGTGTTTGAATATACTGTTGTTTATGATCGTTATCATAATTACCTGGGAGCTCAGAAAGCACTGGGATTGTATTGTGGCTGTAAATATTCATACTTATATAATCTACCACGCTAAAAACAGGCACCTCCAAAGTAAGTAGATGTTTGTTTTCACCCCAATATGGCAGCAGCTACTCGGCGGTCAAGTGACTGCAAAACCTCTATACTGAGAGCTGAGACACTGGGTAAGTTCATACGATGGCTGAAACTTACCTTTTTCAGCAGTATTATGAATAATGCTATGCTGTATACAACAGACACACACACACACACACACACACACACACACACACACACACACACACACACACACACACACACACACACACACACATAACACCTCCCGAATGGATGTGACTGATGGTTTACTTAGTCTGTGTTCTAACAAACTAGTATAATAATATATTATAATATCATTGTGCATAAGAGCATCCGTTAAATGCTGTAAATGTAAATTTTCTCTGACAGAAACCTTCCTTTGTAATTTAGTTAGAGCACAGCCCAAAGGCCCTATAATTGTAATTGTTCGTCATTTTTTTTTTAAATTTTACATATTAAAGCTTGGCTTTAAAATAGGTGGGTTAAGGGACTTGTGGATTCAGTGTTTTTGAAATATCCTATGAATGTCGGTTGAAGTGCATACTATTTAGGAAATGTTACAATTTCATTGGCTTATGTTGTTTTCTGATATCTTAACTGACATCTTACAATTTTCTTGAGCTTCTAAACTGCAAGCCTGATTAACACATTGCTTGTGTGTAAAATGATTTTGTTATGTGCTTAATATTGTTGACAAACAATAAGTCAAAAGAAAACAGAAAAAAAAATGTCACAATTTCAATTTGATTGACCCATGACGTTAATGTCCTTTAATGTTGCGACTCTTCTTTAGTTTGAACCTTGTCAAAAGGCTCGCTCTATAAGTGCAAACGTGCATCAGCTGAAGTTATGGTTTATCAGAAGACAGTTTTCAAATATATTTTTCATATATTGAAAAAAAATTCATAAAAATAGATATGTAGTCAAGTACTTGTGAAATCTGTAACCGCTCAATCCTAATTAGGGTTGCGGGGAGACTGGTGCCATCTCAGCCGACTCTGAGCAAGGGCAGAGTACACCCAGGACAGCTCACCAGGCCATTGCAGGACAACTTTGCACCTCTTTACGGAAGTCAGCACTGGTTCTTTTACATGAACCTCTCACCGTAGACAGTGAGAGACACGGCCCGACTTTGATAACCCAGTTATTGCACTGAGGAGGACAGTGACAACCTTGTGGAGAGTGGGGCTTGAACCCTCAACCTTAGGATCAGTGATCTGCACCCCATTCAATCATGTCCCTTAAATTTGCAAGGAGCTCAGCCAAATTTTATGGATATGCCACATGAGGTTTTCTATTCTGTTTAAAATACGTACTGTAAAGGTTCTGCACTTCATGTTGTGCATTTCTTTTTACTCTGACTCATGCTATGTGGTCATCAGTGGTCAGTGAAGCCCCTGCTGTGCCAGAAGGTGTTTTGTGAAGTACATCTCCAGTGTCAAACATGCAACATAAATGCTGATTGGATTAGAAATGTGAGATCTACCAATCACAGTGTTCATTGTGAAAAAGATGATCTTGGTGAAAGGTCTTCTGATCAAGATGTGTGTGTCCTTGTGAAATCAGCTTTGCGGAATACTGATCCAAAGATCAGGGGTTCAATCCCCACCACTGTCACTCAGTTGATACCCCCCCCCCCCCTTCCCAGTGCAGATAACTGGGTTATCAAAGGCCGGCCATGTATCTCACTGTCTGTGGTGAGATGTTCATGTAAAAGAACCGTTGCTGTCATTCATAATGGGTAGGTTGCATTTCTGTCAGTGTTTCTGCCCTGCGATGGCCCAGTGAGCTGTCCTGGGTGTACTCTGCCCTTGCCCAGAGTCAGTTGAGATAGACGCCAGCCTCCCTGCAACCCTAATTAGGATTAAACAGTTCAGAAAATGAATGAAAAAAAAAATTCAATCAATGATAGCTGCCAGGTCGTGTGACCTATGGACACAAATTGTACTGTATTGTTCAGAACATGACCCTTTAGCATGTTACCAAATTTGCTGACTTTTCTTCATGCAGTTTTTGCTTTAGACGAAAAGAAAAAAAAAAAGGCCGGAAGAATTTAATGAGAAGAGTAAAAGCAATAGTGATCCAAGTAACGCTTGGACTCCAATAAATAAAATTTATCAACGAATAAACAGAGGGCTATGTGTTCTGAACTTGTATTGCTTCAAAACAATTTAAACATGTCTCATTTGTTTTCCAATGCCTACGGTGTTAATTAAAAGTAGTAGTGTATGCTTTGACTGTTACACACTGCTGTAAGGAGGAAGCAACATAACCACTTTAAACTGATGCTTTTATATGTAGAACATCCATAAACTAATCCCCAGTGGGTAAGTATTAAGTAGGAATCTGTTCTCCCTATTCAGTCACTTATCTGGAATTTTATAAGCAGAAAATTCTACGTGGCTGAACCTGAAGCTACAGAATCCTAAATCCTGCTCTACTAAACACTGTGAATTTTGACCCTGGCAAAGTACCAGGGAAAGGAAATGAAAATGAGCTAAATCAGACATGTAGACAAATGTGTCAGGAAGCCTATCTTCTTCCAAGCAAATAGTTCATATTGAGTTTGACACTAAGCCCCTGTTTGATATTCATCTCCAAGCAGGAAAGTTACTCGGGAGCTGGTAATGCAATATATATATATATATATATATGGGTAATACAGCTATATCTAATGCATCTGATGGCAGTCACTCTCGGCTAGTGTATACTGATTTAGTTTCATGTCACATATCGTGTGTCTTGGAGATTATTTTCCAGGAGCTGCTTACAGACACTCGATAAGAAGCCATTGGTGATTTTTTTTTTTCCCTTTTATTTTTTCAACCCATAACCTATGCCATTCTAGGTTCATGACCTCATGATCCCTGCTACTTTCTCCAGGTTGTATTTTTATATGGTCTCATGGTTGCTCCACTGCCTGTTGAAGCCCCAGGAGACATCCGTGGCCAGTACTTATTGATCTGGGGTAAAGTGTCACTCTGCAAGAGTCAGTGGGGATAAGGAGGTCATTACAGAAAGAGCTGCTCTTAGGAGGTGCAGAGAGAACAGAACATTTACAAACAAAGCAACCACAACCCATGCACACCTTCACAAAAACACACTCAAGCTGCACGGTGCCATTTCAAAAACATACTCTCCCATGTAACCCGTTCGGAATAGCACTAGCTATTAAACCATTACAGAGCGCAAAGTAAATGCACTTTTGAAAAGACAGCCTCTTAGATGATGGCATCAAACTTTCAAAAGTCATTCCTTAATTAAGCCACTGATTGGAATGTGATTAAATAAGCTGCGCTTGGGCGCTTTAGCAAACAAAAAGAACACTTCAGCAGAACACATTCGGAGGGCGGAAGCATGCTTTTCATTAAATGCATCTTAAGGAAGAAAAAAAAAAAAGGAAAAAAGGAAAGGAAAGAAAGAAAAATGGATTATGGTGCAGCAATAGGCTTTGAGCACCTTAATTCATCTTTTGGTCGGTTCCCTTAAGCATGTTATTTAAAACTGAAGAGGGGCTCTTAAGCTCGACTAGGCAGATAGCGCCGCGAGGTGAAACAATCAGGATGAGTGTGGAATCGGGAAAAGCAGAACAGAGTGCAGATGACCTGGTGTCAGTACACACTCTGAATTGGAAATGTTGATTTGAATCGGAGCACTTCTGGCAAGGGTGGGGGTTCAGGACAAAAGAAACAAATGGTGGATTTGAAAGCATTGGACTTTAACAGGCCTACCAGCTCACAGGATGAACTTGAGCACACTAACAAACAAGCTATATGAATCATATCCACGATCAACATCAATGCCCAGGGATAATGAGTGTCGCGTGTGTGTGTGTGTCTGTGTGTGTGTGTGTGTGTGTGTGTGTGTGTGAGAGAGAGAGAGAGAGAGAGAGAGAGAGAGAGAGAGAGAGAGAGACTTGTGTGTGTGTGTGTGTGTGTGTGTGTGTGTGAGAGAGAGAGAGAGAGAGAGAGAGAGAGACTTGTGTGTGTGTGTGTGTGTGTGTGTGTGTGTGTGTGTGTGTGTGTGTGTGTGTGTGTGTGTGTGAGAGAGAGAGAGAGAGAGAGAGAGAGAGAGAATGACTGTGCTTGGCTGTTGAGTGTGTGTGTGTGTGTGTGTGTGTGTGTGTGTGTGTGTGTGTGAGAGAGAGAGAGAGAGAGAGAGAGAGAGAGAGAGAGAGAGAGAGAGAAAGAATGACTGTGCTTGGCTGTTGAGAGTGTGTGTGTGTGTGTGTGTGTGTGTGTGTGTGTGTGTGTGTTTATATTCCTTATATAATTCATTAATATTCTGTCTGTCTTACTTTCGGATTTTTTCCCTTTTACTCGGGAGTCGCCACAGTGAATCATCTGATTGGAACATTTGATTTGGCAGAGGTTTTTACGTCGGATGGCCTTCCTGTCACAACCCTTTTAGCGAGGGACAGAAACACGCTGACGGCTTTGCAGCTCCTCTTTACGAAAGTCAGCAATGGTTCTTTTACATCAACCTCTCACCATAGACAGTGACACACATGTCCCGCCTTTGATAACCCAGTTAGCCGCACTGGGGGATAATTCATTAATATTCTGTAACTGCTTAATTCTGATTAGGTTCGCCAGCCGACTCTGGGTGAGGACAGAATACACCCTGGACAGCTCAGCATGTCATCAAAGGGCAGAAACACGCGGACGGCTATGCAGCTCTTCTTGTTGAAAGTCAGCAAAGGTTCTTTAACATGAACCTCACATCATAGACAGTGAGAGATATGGCCGGCCTTTGAAACCCAGTTAGTGCACTCTGGGGACAGTGACAACTCAATGTGAGGAGGGTTCTCACTGTCTATGGTGAGAGGTTCATGTAAAAGAACCATTGCTGACTTTCGACAAGGCAAGCTGCAAAGCCGTCAGCGTGTTTCTGTCCCTTGTTAAAGGGTTGTGTCAGGAAGGACATCCGACATAAAAACCTATGCCAAATCAAACATGTGAATTGTTCACTGCAGCGACCCCTGAAAAAGCCGAAAGGAAATCTCTATTTCAGAAGGACACATCAAGGCAGGGTAAAGATCTCGTCCTGGGTAAATGCTGGAACAAAAAAATATATAATATCTGGAAATATGAAAATATATTCTTTTAAATTTAAATGTACGAATCAAATGTCATGTGTCAAAATGTCTTTATTGATTCAATACAAACACCAAACAAAAGCAGGGGATGACCGCTGGAGATATATACGTTTGTAAGTACTATGAGCTTACGGTCTTTGGTTAAACAATTAGTGAATGGCACAGGTGAAATTTGTAGGAATAAAGATTGAGGGAGGAGCATATCTTCGTCTTTTCCTTTCGGCAGTTCCCTTCAGGTGTCGCCACAGCGAATCATCTGCCTCCAACTCACCCTATTCTCTGCATCTTCTTCTCTTACACCAACTGCATTCATGTCCGCCTTCTGCCTGGTAGTTCCAACCTCAGCATTCCACTACCAATATACTCACCATCCTTCCTCTGTACATGTCCAAACCATCTCAATATAGCCGCTCTGATTTTGTCTCCAAAACATCTTACATGTGCTGTCCCTCTGATGGTCACCCATTTCTGATCTTATCCATCCTCATTACTCCCAAAGAGACTCTCAACCCTTTTCATCTGTGCTACCTCCAGATCTGCCTCCTGTCTTTTCCCCAGGGCCACTGTTTTTAAACCATACAACATCGCTGGCCTCAACACCATCTTGTACACTTTTTCCTTTCATTTTTGACTATACCTTCCTATCGCACATCACACCGGACTCTTTCCTCCAACCATTCCAACCTGCCTGCACACACTTCTTCACCTCTGTTCCACACTCTCCATTGCTCTGGATTGTTGAGCCTGAGTACTTAAAATCCTCCATATTCCTTATCTATACCCCCTGTAACTTCACCGTTCCTCTTGGGTCCATGTCGTTCACACACATGTATTCTGTTTTACTGAGGCTAACCTTCATCCCTCTTCTTTCCAGGGCATACCTCCACCTCTCTAGATTTTCCTGCACTTGTTCTCTGGTCTCACTACAGTCCATGGAGATTTTTCTCTAACCTCGTCTGTCAGCTTGTCCATCACCATAGCAAACAAGAAGGGGCTCAGAGCAGACCCTTGATGCAGTCCCACTTCCACCTTGAACTTTTCTGTCACACCGAGAGCACACCTCACCACTGTCTTACATCTCTCATACAGGTCCTGCACCACTCTAACATACTTCTCAGCCACTCCAGACGTCCTCATGCAATTACCACAGTTCCTCTCTCGGCACCCTGTCATATACTTTCTTCATATCCACAAAGGCACAATGCAGCTCCCTCTGACCTTCTCTGTATTAATTACATTACTGTATTACCTTCTATTAATATCCTCAAGGCAAACATTGCATCTGTGGTGCTCTTTCTTAGCATGGAACCAAACTGTTGTTCACAGATGCTGACCTCTGCCCTTAGTCTAGCTTCCACTATTCTTTCCCATAACTTCATCGTATGGCTCATCAACTTTATCCCTCTGTAGTTGCCACAACTCTGCACGTCTCCCTTGTTCTTAAAAATGGGCACCGTCACACTTCTCCTCCATTCCTCTGGCATCCTCTCAATCTCAAAGAGATTGTTGAATGTTCTTGTCAGAAAATCTACTGCTATGTCTTGTAGACACTTCCATACCTCCACCGATAGGTCATCGGGACCAACTGCCTTTCCATTCTTCATCCTCTTCAATGCCCTCCTCACTTCACCCTTACTAATCTTTGCTACTTCCAGGTCCTCAACGGTCACTTCTTCAATTTTTTTTTCTCTCTCTCTCATTTTCCTCATTCATCAGCTCTTCAAAGTACTCTTTCCATCTTCTTAGCACACTTCTGTCATCAGTCAATACATTTCCCACTCTGTCCTTAATCACTCTAACTTGCTGCACGGTCGTCCCATCTCTAGTTCTCTGCTGTGCCAACCTGTATAAATAATGTTTCCCTCTTTACTGTTCCAACCTAGCATACAAGTCATCATATACCTTTTGTTTGGCCTTTGACACCGCTACCTTCGCCTTATGCAGTATGTCCTTGTACTCCTGTTTCCTCTCTTCGGTCCTCTCAATGACCCACTTATTCTTAGCTAACCTCTTCCGTTGTACACACCCCTGCACTTTTTCATTCCACCACCAAGTCTCCTTATCTACTCTCCTTCCAGATGACACATCAAGTACTCTCATACCTGTCTCCCTGAACACATTAGCTGTCGTTGTCCAGTCATCTGGAAGCACTTCCTGACATCCAAAGCCTTTTTCAACTTCTCCTTGAAGGCATCCCGACACTCTTCCTTTTTCAGCTTCCACCACTTTGTCTTCTGCTCTGCCTTTGCCTTCTTCACCTTCTACCCATCCAACATTCAAAGTCCCTACTCTCAGTCCCAGACTCATGCCTTTCCTCTTCTTTCTCTGCCCCCCCGGACATGCCCCCCCTCCACTTCTTCGATGTCTTCGACGAACATTGGTCCAATTTCCACCAGCACCCTGTTGGTTAACAACACTGATGGCAGTCGTTTTTAACCCGGGCCTCGACCGATCCAGTATGGAATTCTTATTTTTGACTTGCATTTTTATATGTGGCATTGGTTTTTTTGCCAGATGCCCTTCCTGACGCAACCCTCTTCATTTATCCGGACTTGGGACCAACGTGAGGGTGGACACTGTCCTTTCCACACACCCCCCCCCCCATCCCCCATCCCTTCCTCAAGGCTGCAATGGAGGAGCATATCATTTTTCATTTTTAAAAAAAGTATCAGGGAGACTGGAGTGCAGGGTGGGAAAATATGCTTGTCGTTGTTGATAAACAATGACAACAACAATTACGAATTAAAACATTAATTTAACTATATGTGGGTTCATGTGAAAATGCGTGATTGGTATTGAGGTGAGTCTCCAGGGCAAGCCTGAGCTCTAGTGGTCTATTTTTCACTGACGCAGCGGTGGCACTTCAATCTGTGAGAACAAGGACGATTGCAACACAAATTCAGTATCTTAAATCTCACATACACAACCAACACAGATTATTCATTTATTTGCCTTCTGCCCATTTATGAGCAGTGTTTCTGTTTCTCTGAACAAGCATAAATAAAGTTTTGGGTGTTTTTTTTTTTTTTTTTTTTTTTCCTTGGAATGATATGACAAAACTCCCTTCCCACACACTCATATTTAACAACCCACTTATTCTAATTTTACATACAAGTGCTGAAATCTGTCAGTCAATCTGGCACATCGAGAAGAACTTGCTGGATGCGTGTCTGATGCTGATGATCAGACGGCCTCGGCCATTTAAGAGAAAATTAATTCAGGCGTCAGATCTACAGCTTCACCATCAAGCTGCTGGAATTTTCTGCATGGTGGCTAGAAAGAGTGGGACAGGAGCTCCATAACTATAATGCAGTTGGGTGTCAATAAGAGTAAATGTGATACAAACATAGCCTTGATTTTTGTTACTGCTATTTGAATAAATGTAAAAAATACTTTTGATATGTTTAAAATCTGGAATATAGCAGTTAAAATGGTTCTGCATAAAAATAAAGAGATTGTAGTACAACCTTGTGATTTATTTTCAGTACATTACGGTTTGTGGCAGCCGGGGATGCACTATAGTCTGGAAAAAAAAAAAAAAAAAAACAATTAAAAAACAGAATAATTTTGTGCTTTTTAAGAATAATAATAATGATATTATTATTATTATTATTATTATTATTATTATTATTATTATTATTATTATTATTAACAATGATAACAATCAGATTTTGATTAATTTATATACACTTATAACTATGTGTAATATATCATTATTAAACTATCTGGAAGTTAATATTAGACCTACTTCCACAAACACAGTACATAAAATAACATTTAAAAAATGGAAGTACTATGTTGCTGTTTCACGTATCGAGAGCTGTTTACGCTGTCGGGAAATTCAACTGTCAATCAGTATGTGATCTGACATGCCTGCACAGATCGGATAAAAAAAACAAAGGTTTCAGGTTATATTTAGCGTGAGCTAAAATAAGGCTGTTAGAATGCTTAGTGTATTTATAGATTTGAAAGTTAGAGGATTTTTTTTTTTTAAAAGCAGGTGGCGCAGTTCGCATGTTGGAATCACAACAAGTAGGTCCTGCCATGCCAAAAATATCCCATATATGTAAAAAAAAAAAAAAAAAAAAAATAATAATAATAATAATAATAATAATAATAATATATACATACATATATATATATATATATATATATATATATATATATATATATATATATATATATATATATATATATATATATCAGCTTATTCTATCTATGCAAATTTCTATTGACATGATTAATTAAGGTTCTTAGTTCTTTCCAAAATACTCTATAGGAATTACCATAATAGAAAGGTGGTGTTGTCAATGGAAATCTTAAGTTCTAAATGTAGAACATTAAAATTGCTGTCTCATACAGCTGGATAGGCCTCAGTGACTGAGTGAAAGAATTAGTGAATGATGGCACAGTGAAATTTGTAGGAATAAAGATTGAGGGAGGAGCATATATATATATATATATATATATATATATATATATATATATATATATATATATATATATATATATAGATATATAGATATATATATATATACACAGTATATGCATCTTCTTTTCAATGCAGCCGTGAGGGAGGGGCACAAGCCAGTGTCTCTCCCTCACGCCGGTCCCAAGCCCGGATAAATGCAGAGGGCTGTGTCAGGAAGGGCATCCGGCATAAAACAAATGCCAAATAAAACATGTGAGTCATATCAAGAAAATTCATACCGGATTGGTCGAGGCCCGGGTTTGATTGGACGACTGCCATCAGTGCTGTTAACCAACAGGGTGCTGGTGGAATTGGACTACTGTTGGTCGAAGACGTCGAAGAAGGAGAGGCGGGAGGCATGTCCGTAGGCAGAGAGAGAAGAGGAAAGGCAGGAGTCTAGAACTGAAAGTAGGGACTTTGAATGTTGGAACTATGACAGGAAAAGGTAGAGAGCTGGCTGACATGATGCAGAGGAGCAAGGTGGACATACTGTGTGTTCGGGAGACCAGGTGGAAAGGTAGCAAGGCGAGAAGCATAGGAGCAGGGTTTAAACTGTTTTTTCATGGTGTGGATGGGAAGAGAAATGGAGTAGGACTCATCTTGAAGGAATGTTCTAGAAGTGAAAAGACTGTCAGACAGAGTAATGAGTCTCAAGTTAGAAATTGAAGGAATGATGTTCGATGTTGTTAGTGCTTATGCCCCGCAGGCAGGAGGTGAGCAAGAAGAGAAGGAGAGATTCTGGAGTGAGTTAGATGAAGTGATGCAGAATACCCCCAAAGATGAGGGGACGAGGAAGTGATGGGCAGGTTTGGTATCCAGGACGGGAACACAGAAGGCCAGATGTTGGTAGATTTTGCAAAAAGGATGGAAAGGGCTGTGGGAAATACTTTCTTCCAGAAAAGACAGGTGCATAGGGTGGCCTATGAAAGCGGAGGTAGGAACACACAGGTAGACTACATCTTGTGTAGGCGATGTAATTTGAAGGAAGTCAGCATAGAAGTGTTGTGTGCAGGATGACGCTGATGGTGAGGAAGGTGAAGAAGGCAAAGGCAGAGCAGAAGACAAAGTGGTGGAAGCTGAAAAAGGAAGAGTGTCAGGTTGTCTTCAAGGAGGAGTTGAAACAGGCTTTGGGTGGTCAGGAAGTGCTTCCAGATGACTGGACAACTACAGCTAATGTGATCAGGGAGACAGGTAGGAGAATACTTGCTGTGTCATCTGGAAGGAGAGGAGATAAGGAGACTTGGTGGTGGAATGAGGAAGTGCAGGAGTGTGTACAAAAGAAGACGTTAGCTAAGAAGAAGTGGGACATAGAGAGGACCGAAGAGAGGAAACAGGAGTACAGGGAGACACAGGGTAAGGCGAAGCTAGCGGTGTCAAAGGCCAAACAGAGGGCGTATGATTACTTGTATGCTCGGTTGGAAAGTAAAGATGGAGAAAATGATTTATACAGGTTGGCACAGCGATGTTGTATGGTTTAGAAACAGTGGCCCTCGGGAAAAGACAGGAGGCAGAGCTGGAGGTAGCAGAGATGAAAATGTTGAGGTTCTCTTTGGCAATAACGAGGATGGATAGGATCAGGAATGAGCACATCAGAGGGACAACACATGTAAGACGTTTTGGAGACAAAGTCAGAGAGGCTAGATTGAGATGGTTTGGACATGTCCAGAGGAGGGATAGTGAGTATATTGATAGTAGGATGTTGAGGTTGGAACTACCAAGCAGAAGGCCTAGAGGAAGACCAAAGAGATGATTCATGGATGTGGTGAAGGAGGACATGAAGGCAGTTGGTGTAAGAGAAAAAGATGCAGAAGATATGGTGGGATGGAGGCAGATGATTCGCTGTGGCCACCCCTGAAGGGAAAAGCCGAAAGACAAAAAGAAGAAGAAGAAGAAGAAGAAGAAGAAGATGCATCTTCTTTTCGTTTGGCTTTTTCCTATTCTTGAGAGTCGCCCAAGCGAATCATCTGATTCACACATTTGATTTGGCCTTTACGTTGGATGCCCTTCCTGTCACAACCCTTTTAGCAAGGGACAGAAACGCTGACGGCTTTGCAGCTCCTCTTTACGAAAGTCAGCAATGGTTCTTTTACATCAACCTCTCACCTTAGACAGTGAGAGACATGGCCCGCCTTTGATAACCCAGTTAGCTGCACTGGGGGACAATGACAACCCTGTGGGGACTCGAACCCCCAACGTTAGGATCAGCGATCCTGCACCCTATCCGCTACACCATCACTGCCCGTATATATATATATATATATAATATATAATATATATAATATATAATATTATTTGCTCTACCAAAAAGTATTGGGCACTCTCCTACGGAAGGATCTACTCAGAAAATCCCCTATATATATATATATAGGGGATTTTCTGAGTAGATCCTTCCGTAGGAGAGTGCCCAATACTTTTTGGTAGAGCAAATAACAAAAATAAAAGGACAGGACAAAGACTTTCTATTGAAACTCCATTTATCACTACAGGTCTGTTTCGAGGAGTGGTGACACCATCATCACCTGAAGAGAGATGGCACCTCATAGGAATGTGAATATATTTGGCCCTGTTTTTGTGGCATTTTCCTTACTTTTATCCCCTATTCTTCTTAAATTTCTTCATTTTTTTTAATTCAATGAATATTAAAAACAAAAAAAAAAACAACAAAAAAAAAAAAAAAAAAAAAAAAACCCAAACATATAACACTTGGAGTGCAATTAGCTGGTGATTTGCGCATGCTCAGAGATCAGACAAACTGGCAACACCACCGGCAGATCGTAAGCACCTTTGGTCTCCGAAGCCTTACCTGGACCTGCACTACAAGTTTTATTAGATTTGGGATATCGTTGATAGACTTTTTAAAAGTATTGTGTCAGTGGTTCATTATACAGTTCGCCTCATGCCTGCTCCTACGTCAACGACCCCAGACGATCAAGTTCTCCCACAAAGGTTTGCATCACCAAGCAGGCACAGTCCCCATGGCCAGTTGCACAGGATTTTTGGCTATGATGTTCATGAGGTGCGAATATAAAGTCACTTTTTTCTTTTCTTTTTTTTTTTTTTTTTTTTTTTTTTTTTTGTGTGTGGTTTATAATGTCAACTATGTTGAGTCTAATTAATAATTATGCTCACTAGTTTCTACAAATTTCCTTACTATATCAAAAATAGATAAATAAATAAAAAAAACAAAACAAAACAAAACAAAAAAACATTCCTTAATGTTTATCCCACATTTATTAAAGGGAATTAGAGGAATAACCAGTGTTCCTGTCTTAAGGCTCGTATTACCCTATTTGGCCAGCAAAAAATGTCCTATAGAAATTCTAAAGAAAAAAATCCTATAGAAATTCCATTGGTGGATCCTATGTGACTTATGTACCTGGTTCTAAAGAAACATCTGTTTCTATAGAATACGGGTTTCTATAGAACCAGGTGCATCAGTCATATGGGATCCACCAATGGAATTTCTATAGGATTTTTTTCTTTAGAATTTCTCTATGACATTATATCTATAACATTTCTGTGTGGGGTTTGCATGCTCCCCTTGTGCTTGTGTGGGTTTCCTCTCGGTACTCCGGTTTTCTCTCACAGTCCAAAAACAAGCACAGTAGTTTCATTGGCTGTTCCAAATTACATGTTTGTTTGAGTGTCACCCCTGTGATGGCCTGGCAAGCTTTCCAGGGTGTACCTGCTGTCACCTGGAGTTGGCTGAGATGGGCAACAGCCTCCCCAGGAACCTAAGTAGGATTAAGCGGTTCAGAAAAAGAATGACAGAATGAAACAAAACAAAACAAAAAAATCAACAATTTGACATTCTGCGGAACAATCATGCACAATCACTGCTCTGGAGACGGGCACTGGAGAGGTGACATTTTCCGCCATAGAAAGTGCCTCACTGCTTATGTTTCGAGCTTTTTTAATGTCATCTGACAAGCATTGAAATTACATTTCCCTGTATGTTGACTAAAGATTAAGGTTTCGCTGTGTTTTTTATTGTTTGTTTGAAGGTGCAAGCAGCCATTAAAAGTTGTACACTGTACTATATCAGTATCAACCTCAGAGAATGTTGAGTACCCATAACGCCACCTACAGCTGGTAAAACTATCGAAAAACATTCCCTCAACTTGCAATTTCATCCCCTGCCCTATCTATTAAATCAACATGGCCATCAGCACTAAAAAGAGTATTACTTCCATCTATTTATGGGTAATATTAAAAAAAAAGAAGAAAGAAAAAAAAGAGTTAATATACAGATGTTAAAGCTATAACAATATTCATGTTTGTTTATAAATCATCAACTTTAAAGTTTATTCGTTTTATTAGACAGTTAGCTTTTTGCTAACACTATTCACTATTGTCCACTGGCTATCTTGGTGTTAAGCGGCTTGGTATTAATCGCTACTATTCATTCATTCATTCATTTTCTGCAACCGTGTAATCCTCATTAGGTTTGCGGGGAGGCTGATGCTGTATTGAACCCGTTGTGGCAGTTCATTTGGTCTCTGTATCATTGGGGCCAGTTCAATAGGCTAGTAGAAATAGAACAATAGGTTCAATTTGTTTCTGGTCAGGGTTGGACACTGACAATGCTGTCCTCCGTCACTAATTCTGTTCATAATTTTTTGGACAGAATTTCTAGATGCAGCCACATGAAAACGTCATCATGGCAGAATTTTAAGTAGACTGGCCACCACTGCCCCTAATATCACATCTGTACTGCAAATTCAGAACAAAACGTTAAATGACTGCATGATGGTCATTATAGTGGAAACAGGGATTAACTTCTCAAGCATGTAACCGTAAAAGTAGAGCTTTTTGTTGTCAAATGCAGCTGTTCATTCATTTTCTGAACTGCTTTATCCTATTTGGATTTGCCGGGAGGCTGGTGCCCAGCTTAGCAGAATAAGGCAAATTCAGAGTACACCCAGGACCAAGCCATTGATGGGCAGAAACACACTGACGGCAACTTAATGTTCTCCCCTTTACGGACGACAGCAACGGTTCTTTTACATGAACACATCACCACAGACAGTGAGAGACATGGCTGGCCATTGATCACCCAGTCAACTGCACTGAGCGGACAGCAGTGAAAACCTGGTGACCTTCGGATCAGCAAGCCAGCACCCTACAACCAGGCCACCACTGCCCCACCCATTCATCCATTCCCATTTCATGTAACAATCATTCCATACTTGGAAATATTGATAATTTTACAACCTGCTGAAACCAGTATACAGGGAGTGGAAGCTGCATCATTCCCATCATGAAATCACAACCTTGCATCAAACTTACCATCATAAAATTGACAGCATGAGATTTTAATCATCCCTGAGTCAGCAGTGCATTCGTGCTGGAATTGCAAAAGTATATTTCATAGGTTTTTTCTTCTTACTTGTAAACACAACTGAACACCATATAAGGTCAGTACATTTATTCTGTCACACAAGTATGACTGTCGTATGCTAAAATCCCACAAGATTCCTCCATTAACCCCACATTAGGCAGGTTTCAGGTTCAGACCACTAAGCTTTATATATAACTCTGTGCTTCAGCCCCATTAGTCAACTCTTTATTAAGAAATGTTCACATAGCAATGTCCAGTCTTGTTTTTATTTATTTATTTATTTATTTATTTATTTATTTATGTAAAAGAAAGTGATTTAATTGTAGGTAAACAACATGAAGTAAAATATGTTTACTCATCAAACAAAATATATGAACATATATGAAAATATATGTGTATTTCAAAAGAGGAATAAAATACAACACCCTACATATTTCCTCACTTGAAATGGCTGCATAGGTGTTTCTCACACAAAGGAGTATCAGGTCAGGTCACATGATCAGAACATCATTACCCAGCATTTTGAAGAAGGCTCGGCCTATTTAGACCTCAGATGTTTAGTTCGGTGCCCCTGTCTGTTAAAGTGAGACTGAGCACCATGGTGAGATTCAAAGAGCCTTCTGAGACTGAGCCATCCGATTGTGGTGCTTGTGGGTCTGGTGAGGGATTAAAAAGATCGCAAAATAATTTGACATCAGCCAAATCTTCCATCCGGAAAATTGTTTTCAAGTGGATGACGTTCAAAATAATCGCCACCGTGCCCAGGTCTGGCATCCGAGCAAGTTCAACCCAGAGCGGCCTGCAGGATGCTAATAGAAGTCCTCAAAAGTCCTAAAATACAGCAGGTTCTTGATATGGTGAAAGTGTAGGACTCTACTATCAGAATGAGGCAACACAAGTTTGATCTCCGTGGGAGGCGTACAAGGAAACCTTTGCTCTTGAAAAAGAACTTTAAGGTCAGACTGAGGTTTGCCAGAGAGAAAATTGATAAATAGCAGGTCTTCTGGAATAAAGTTCTTTGGACAGATGATTCTAAAGTTGATTTTTTTGGACACCAGAACAGAAGATGTGTTTGGTGGAAACCAAATACAGCATTCAGGGAAAGAACCTCATACCAACTCTGAAGCATGGAGTTAGAAATGTGATGGTTTGATGATGCTTTCTTGCAGCAGAACCTGAACAGCTCAACATCATAGGATCCACCATGAATTCTACTGTGTATCAGAGAAGGCTTGAAGTACATGTGAAACCATCTATAAAAAAAAATAAATAAATACATAATAATAATAAAGCTGGAGCGGAACTGGACACTGCAACATAAGAATGAGCCAAAACATACCAGTAAATCCACCAAGGATTGGCTGAAAGCCAATAAGGGCAGAGTCCTGGAATGGCCCAGTCACAGTCTGGATCTTAATCCCTTTGAGATGCTGTGGAGTAACCTTGAAACAAACATGAAATCCCTCAAACATCTCACAGCTGAAAGAATTGTGCACTGAAGACTGGGGCAACCTTTCCTCAGATCGATGTCCGAGACTGTTCAATGGTACAAAAAGTGTCTCACTGAAGTTATTTCAGCCAAAGGGAGTAACACTAGTTATTAGGGTGTAGAGTGTCCTCATGTCCTCATTTTGTCATCCACTGAAATGTGCATTGTTGTTAATATATTTTAGTAGATGGGGAAAAATGTTATGATGTTAGATGTTAATTTATGTTGTTTAATTACAATTAAGTTACATTTTTTGCAGAAATAAATAAAAATGAGATTTAATAGTATGTGAACATTTCTTAATAAAGACTTGGCCATTTAATGGAGTGTCCATTTTTTTTTTTTTTAATCCAAATTACTGTACATTTCCAATGTGTACCTGTAAGTTTCATCCTTTCGAAGGTGATTTATTTTTGACTCGGATAAAGTGCTATATACCGTTTTGACTCCTGGGCCGTAAGGTAACAGTAAAACCCTTTCCTTAATGTTAAAGTTAATTTTGTAAATGGGATTCTTTAATCTGATGACTGCTATGTGTCATTTTAAACTTGAATGTCTACTGAAAAACCATCAAAACAATTAAGCTCCAAAATGCGGCTATTTTAAGCATAGATGGGGATGCAGCCAACTCTGTAGTTTCATCTTTCTATCTCTGCTGATATGTGTAACATCTGCCAGATTTAAGTGCAAGACAGATGTGGGTTTTCAGTGTAGTTTGTGTGTATAAATAGAAAGTTATGATGATTTAGAGATAAGAAAGTAAAGCTTAGGTTAGTAGATCTAAATAGTGGTGAAAAAGAATGAGCTAAACTGATAAAAAAGAGAGTGAGACAAACATTGTTGTGTAGAAACAGCGTGGGCACTAACCCCTGTATGTAGCCTGCCAATAGCCCTGTATAGTGGTACAGTGGTGTAGTGGTTAGAAAATCAACCTCACAACAAGGGGGACAAGGGGGATGAGGGCTCAAGGCCTGGGCACATGCACCTTCTCCCTGTGCTAGTGTGTGTGTGTGTGTGTGTGTGTGTGTGTGTGTGTGTGTGTGTGTGTGTGTGTGTGTGTGTGTGTGTGTGTGTGTGTTTCTGGACATGTGTGCATGCTCACTGCAGGTGTGTGTGTGTGTGTGTGTGTGTGTGTGTGTGTGTGTGTGTGTGTGTGTGTGTGTGTGTGTGTGTTTCTGGACATGTGTGCATGCTCACTGCAGGTGTGTGTGTGTGTGTGTGTGTGTGTGTGTGTGTGTGTGTGTGTGTGTGTGTGTGTGTGTGTGTGTGTGTGTGTGTTTCTGGACATGTGTGCATGCTCACTGCAGGTGTGTGTGTGTGTGTGTGTGTGTGTGTGTGTGTGTGTGTGTGTGTGTGTGTGTGTGCTCACTGCATTTGTGTGTGTGTGTGTGTGTGTGTGTGTGTGTGTGCACGCTGCGTGTGTGTGTGTGTGTGTGTGTGTGTGTGTGTGTGTGTGTGTGTGTGTGTGTGTGTGTGTATGAAATATAGCCACAAACAAATTTTATTAGTATTTATTTGTTCATTTTTTTATCATGCAGTCTACCTTCATAAAACAAAAAAGTGATTTACGACCCAGTGAGCGAGCCGTATTGACTGTGGCAATGCTCTGGAGTGAAAGTGTTACTGCAGTACTGGATCCATAGCAAGGCATTAAAATGGCACAGTAAGAGCAGCGGTCTGGGGATAATAATAATTAAAAAAAAAGTTTTACTTATTGAATAGACATCACTTTGTCAAATTATGTTTTACAAACTGGATTACATCATGCTTCAATAAGATCAGGCAAAATAAATAAATAATTACTTAAAGCAGCAGCTAACAGGCCACTTGAATCAGCGCCAGGGATCTGCTGTTTCAAGATGACATACTATTAACACTGTCAGTTATTAGTGAAGGGTTTATTATTAAAATACAATTCAGCATTACAGCAATGTTTGAAAAATGAAGCAGATTATGGTATCTGATTGTAATGTGTATTATTCATATTTTGAACATTTAATATATTTCCACACAAACTTTTCTCATACATCTCAACCACCAAATCATTTTGGAATGATTCAAAAACTTGTACACAAGTCGTATTGTACAAATATCTTCAAGTATCAGGTATGATGTTTCTGTTATAATATTACCTCTGAGTTTCTAATATAAACCAAGAATCAGATGAATGTGCTGTATTTTCTATGCATTAAAAACACAAAGTCTCCAGCACAGGTATTGGAGTGGGGCCAGAAATCAGTGCGGCGGTTCATTCCGTCATGCAGCGTGCAGTTTGGTGTGTTATTTGGAAAAGTCTTTTTTAGCCATATCGAATACTCAATATTCAGGATGGCACCCACATTTAATAAATCAGACCTTTTTCAAAGTCTTTTATTTCAGTGTAGGTTGTGTTTGACTTTTTTAACTTGTTTTCCTATATAACTTTAGTGACATTTGCTTATTTGAGGAAAGATAAATTTTACATTATGTTATTTTACAATTTATGGAAGAACTACTTTCATGAAAGAAAACTAATATTAAAATTCTATAAAAATAGCAAATTTCACAAAGCACTCACATAGTCATCAAAGGCCGACCACGTCATTATCATTATGACCACATCATTATTTGTGGTGAGAGGTTCATGTAAAAAAAATAAATAAATAAGTAAATAAAAAACACATTACTGACTTTCATCAAGAGTAACTGCAGAGTCATCAGTGTGTTTGTGCCCTGAGATGGCCTGGCAAGCTGTCCAGGGTGTACTCTGCTCTTGCCCAGAGTTGGCTGAGATGGGCGTCCCCATGACTCTACTTAGGATTAAACGGTTCAGAAAAAGAATGACTGAATGATTGGCATGTTCTCTTAAATTTTTATTCAGATTCAGTTTCTAAAAAGACTTGTTATAAAACAAATCTGATAATATTATTAAAGAAGAGAAACACATCGTAAATTCTCAGAATCTTTATTATTACCAGCTATGTGAAAGGTTTATAAGATCGGAGACATGAAGAAATCATAACAATTAATTATAGAACCAATATTATGCCATTACTCAAATTTTAAAGCGGTGAGAGGAGAGAACTCAGAAAATAATTTGGTGTTGATAAAATAATATAAAAATAATTTCATCCATTGATGTTCATACATTTGTTATCAGATCTTTTCAGTCAGGGGCAGCGTTGGTCTGGTGGTTGGGTTTTGGATTGCAAGGTTGGGGGTTCAAGCCCCACTAGTAATGTCATTGAACTTGGTTCAGTTTGCTCACTGGTAACTTTTCATAAATATCTTTGTACTTACTGACCATTCGGTCCTTGGATGTACTTACATATAACATGCAAGCATTATTAACAATCATCACCTGAAAGAACTTCCAAGCTAGTTAATTGAGACTGAACAGAATGATGGTCTCTTAATTAAATAAGAGACCTCATCTGGCATTGTATATAAAAAAGGTTACACTTTATTTTATTTGATACATAATAAAGGTCCATTAAGGTCCTGCTCTGAAAAAGTTGAAACTTTATTCACTTAGGTCGTGTCAGTTCAATCAGATGGACAGAGTTTCAGCCAGAAGCACCACCAAGCTGCCACTCTTGGGCACTTGTATAAAGACTCCAAGGCTATCCATACTGATCCTATACAGATCCTATCAGGCCTAAGGTATTAAATATAAACCACATTATAATCGTGTGCTTTAAACCCATCACTGTTCTGATTTCTCTTAGACCTAGATCATAGCACCAAGTCAGAGAACGCACTCATAGCAATCCTCACTGCTATCGCAGTCTCAGATGAGGGTATCAGGAGGACTCTGGAACTGCCATTGCTTCTTGTTATTGTCTTGACTTTCCTGAACTAACTGAAACCTGGATTTCCTTACACAGAACTGAGAGAGCATCCAACGCCTCGGGAGGGGATGTCGTCGAGATATGAAGGGAATACTTTGAGGACTTCCTCAATCCCACCAACATGCCCTCCATGGAGGAGGAAGACCCTGGGCGTTTGGGTGAGGGTCTGCCCATCACTGAGGTCACTGAGGTAGTCAAAAAGATCCTCAGTGGTCTGGCTCCAGGGTTGGATGAGATCCGCCCTGAATATCTCAGGACTCTGGATGATGTAGGAATGTCTTAGTTAACACGTCTCTGTAACATCGGGTCATCGGGGGTAGTACCTCTGGATTGGCAAACTGGGGTGGTAGTCCCCCTTTTAAAAAGGGGGATCGGAGGGTGTGTTCCAAATGCAGCCATGGGGGGGGGGCACAAACAAGTGCCCGCCCTCACGCCGGTCCTAAGCCCAGATAAATGCAGAGGGTTGTGACAGGAAGGGCATCCGGTGTAAAACTTTTGCCAGAATACAATGTACAGAGGAGGCATAGTGAATATATTAGTCGTAGGATGCTGAGGTTGGAACTACCAGGCAAAAGACCTAGAGGAAGACCAAAGAGAAGATTTATGGATGTGGTGAAGGAGGACATGAAGGTAGTTGAAGTAAGAGTAGAAGATACAGAGGATAGGGTGAGATGGAGGCGGATGGTTTGCTGTATCAACCCCTGAAGGAAAAGCCGAAAGGAAAAGAAGAAGAAGAAGGAGGGTGTGTTCCAATTATTGGGGAATCACACTCCTCAGCCTACCTGGGAAAGTCTATGCTGGGGTACTGGAGAGGAGGATCCAACCGATAGTCGAACCTCAGATCCAGGAGGAACAATGTGGTTTTTGTCCTGGCCGTAGCACTTTTGACCAACGCCATACACTCCACAGGATCTTGGAGGGGGCATGGGAGTTTGCACAATCTGCCCACATGTGGTTTTTTTTTTTTTTTTTTTTTTTTTTGGATTTGAAGAAAGGCTTTCGACCGTGTCCCTAGGACGATCTTGTGAGGCGTGCTCCGGGAGAATAGCATTCCGGACCCGTTGTTATGGGCAATTCGATCACTGTATCACCAGAGCCAGAGTTTGATCTGTATTGGGAACAACAGGTTGAATTCATTTCCACTGAGGGCTGGAGTCCGTCAAGGATGTCCTTTGTCACCGATTCTGTTCATAATTTCCATGTACAGAATTTCTAGGCGCAGCCGAGGCGTTGAGGGGTTCTGGTTTAGTGACCATCGGATCTCATCTCTGCTTTTTGCGGATGATGTTGTCCTTTTGGCTTCAGATGTTTGTCCTCTTTGGGACCTCCAGCTCTCATTGGAGCAATTCGCAGTTCAGTGCAAAGCGGCCGGGGTGACAATCAGCACCTCCAAATCTGAGGCCATGGTTCTCAGTCGGACAAAGGTGGGAATGAGGTCCTGCCCCAAGTGGAGGAGTTTAAGTATCTTGAAGACTTGTACGTGAATGAGGGAAAGATGGAGCGGGAGATCAACAGATGGATCACTGCAACCTCTGCTGTTAAACTGAGCTTGTTCCGGTCCATTGTGGTAAAGAAGGAGCTGAGCCGCAAGGCAAAGCTCTCAATTTACCAGCTGATCTATGTTCCAACCCTCACCTATAGTCACAAGGTTTGGGTAGTGACCGAAAGAACAAGATCGTGGATACAAGCGGCTGAAATGAGCTTCCTTCATCTGCATTAAGAGGGGGCAATTGAGGTGGCTCGGGCATCTTGTCAAAATGCCTCTCGAATGCCTCCCTGGTCCCCGGGGTCGACCTAGAACACGCTGGAGGAACTGTCTCTTGGCTTGTCTGGGAACACCTCAGTGTCCCCCCAGAAGAGCTGGAGGAAGTGACTGGGGGGAGAGATGTCTGGACCTCTTTGCTTAGGTTGTTGCTCCCGCCACCCAATTCTGGATCAAGCAGAAGATGATGAGGATGATGATGAGAGCTGGGAGAGCTGGAGATACAGGTCTACTCCTGTCTCAAAGTAGATGCTTCACACCTCTCTATCTCATCTCAGCATCTCCTCCTATGAGCTTCATGCAGTAAAAATCTCTTCTCCAAACAACTCTTTCTTGGACCCCTAGGACACTTTCAGGAAGAAATGGACACACACCTCAGCAATTCGCCAACTGACAACATCCCTCCCATTCTTCTGGGAGACTTTAATCTCCCCTCTGACAAGCCTGACAAGCTCCAGCCCCCTTGCCTTCTCCGGCTTCTTTATTCATTTTCTTTAACTTTTAACAACTGTTCTCCACACAAATTAGGGAATCTCTTGGTTCTTATTTCCAGTCGTCCCTCCCCAGTCACAGGAATTAATGCCGATCCACTCCACATCTCTGAACACTATCACCTTACCTTATCTATCAAACATTAGCCTTTAGTTTTCTTGAACATACTATTTATAACCAAATGTTTTCCTTTGCATGTCTTTTGCAGAACAACCTCCTTGACACTAATCATTCTGGCTTCAAAGCAAGACATTCCACAGAGACTGCATTCCTGGCTGTCACAGAGAACTACATGCTGTAATATTAGCCAAGATGTTATCAGTCCTCATCTTCCTCGACTTTTCAGCAGCATTTGTCATGGTCAACAACAAGACTCTCTTGTACATTTTCAGGAGTCTTGGAATTTGTGATGCAGCATGGCAATGGTTTGCTTCCTACATGGAAGGTCACTCATATCTTCATGCTGATTTTCCACTGGTGCTCCACAGGGCTCAGTCAGTTGTCCACTTTTGTTCTCTCTTGATATTAGGGCTTCTGTGATGTCATATCCTCACTGGCAAGTCTACCCTTGAGCATTATTCAACCTCTGCAACTGATCCAGGATGCAGCTGCATGACTTGTTTTCAACCTACTGAAATGTTCCCACACCACTGCTAAGATTTCTTCCCGTAGCTGCTTGCATTGGATTTAAAACACTTATGCTTACCTATAAAGCCAAAAATGGAGCTGGACATTCCTACCTCAAAGCACTTACCACTCTCTTTTCTGCACCGCATTCTTTCAGATCCTCGAGCACTGCTAGACGGATGCCTCCCTCTACCAAGGGACAAGTGGAAAATGCCTCTAAACTCTTTTGTTCTGGCTCCATGGTGGTGCAATGAACTTCCAATGGATGTCCGGACAGCTGAGTTACTGGGTATCTTCAAGCGATAGCTCAAAACTTACCTTTTTTGGCAGTAATTAGCTGAGTATGATGCTTTACACACACACACACACACACACACACACACACACACACACACACACACACACACACACACACACACACACACACAGAAAAGAAAAGGGAATTAAACCAAAATTTTATGAGAGCTTGCATACATCATATATGTGTTTGCATATCAAAATGCTGTATTGATATAACAATCTTGTTTGAAAAAAAAGGAATAATAAACAAGAAAGGCACCTTTGTACTGTGAGAAATATAATGTGACTTACGTGGAATAAACTGGGCACATGAAAGTCTGATATTTTGTATTTAAATACACTGTGCTAAAAACTCACCTATTTCAGCAGATGCCTGTTTGATGTATACAGAAGTGGTATAGTATTATGTGCAAATGTACCTAGTATTGCATTATACAGACGCTGATTATTTGATTTGATATCTAATTTGTTAATTTAATGTCTGCATAATGTTATGTTTGCTGTTATCTTGTCTCTTGAAACTGTTGCATCCATGTCCTACTCTTGTAATTTTGTTGAGAATAAAATCGAATTCAAATACGAGCCTTTTTGCACAGGCTGATACAAACACACTTTAAGAGATCACAACTTTGAAAATAAAACCATCTGATGATGTGTAACAGGATGCATTTATACTGCTTTTCTTTCTTTTTTTTTTTAAGTACAGATAAAGTAGACAAGGCAGCCACTGGGAAGTCCAAGGAGAAATGAGAGGCATTCATTCATTCATTCATTCATTCATTCATTCATTCATTCTCTGAACCGTTTAATCTGAATAAGGGTCGAGAGAAGGGTGGTGCTCATCTTGGTCGACCGAGAGCCAGACTGTTTGAAACAGCATTTTTTCAAACAGTTTGAAACAGTGATGGGGACAGGTAAAGTATTTAAATATTTGAAACAATTTGTCACAATTACATGGAGAGAGCGGCATCATGATTATGACACTTTCAGATAGAAAATGAGTTAATTTAGTTTTATTTTCTTTTCCATACGGTAAACAGTGAGTTTAGATTATGTCTCGGCCTCTTTCCACATCTTCCTCCACAGCTTCTTTCACAAGGCTTTGCTCCTTCAAGCAGTCCAATGAAGTTACATGTTCCTGATTAGTGGAAAAATCAATTATTTATTATTTATTATTTAATTTTGTTGCTTTTTTTGGAATAACTAAATATTGCAAGAGCCGGCCATCGAGGGTTAGCGTAGTGTCGGTTGAGAGTGACCAAGTCTGTCCTGGTTGAAATATGTAAAAAATTAATTACATTTTCATTTTAGTCTGCTTTTTTCCTGATGATGTTCCCAAGTACACTGAACACAAATATAAACACGATTATTTTTAATTATATGGAAGCATTTAAGGGGCAGTGGTAGCCTAATGGTATAGAGCGCTGGATTGCTGAACCTAAGGTTGGGGGTTCAAGTCTCACTCTCCAGGGGTTGTCACTGTCCCCCAGTGCACTAACTGGGTTATCAAAGGCTTGCCATGTCTCTCACTGTCTATGGTGAGAGGTGCACGTAAAGGAACTATTGCTGACTTTCGACAAGAGTAGCTGCATAGCAGACCCTGCGATGGCCTGGCGAGCTATCCAGGGTGTACTCTGTCCTCGTCCGAAGTCAGTTGTGAGTTATCACAGGCAGAACCAACCAGGGGTCAGTGGGCAAAGTTCACAGCGCTCAGTACCAAGTGTGGCCACCATCTGTGTCTGAGCTGATATCCGAATGTTGTGCACTCAGACAGCCGTGTCAGCTGTCCCAATGGCTGGTCAGAGCTGATCATGGATGTGCAGGAGCCGCATGTGTGCTGGCATGGTCACACGTGGTCTTCAGGCATGTGGACACTTCACAGTGCTGCAAGTCTCCCTGAATCAACTTCTCAACTGACAGAAGGTTGAATGATGTACATTCCAATTGTGTTGACACTGCAGTTACAGACATCCAGGCATTCAGTATGTCAATGGCACACTCCTCGTGACTTATATCGATATATATATATATATATATATATATATATATATATATATATATATATATATATATATATATATATATATATATATATATATATATATATATACAGAGAGAGAGAGAGAGAGAGGATTTTATGAGTAGATCCTCCCGTAGGAGAGTGCTCAATACTTTTTGGTAGAGCAAATAACAATAAAATAAAAGGACAGGACAAAGACTTTTCAGGAGTTTCAATATATGTTGTATGGCTTAGAAACAGTGGCGCTGAGGAAAAGACAGGAGGCAGAGCTGGAGGTCGCGGAGATGAAAATGTTGAGGTTCTCTCTGGGAGTAACGAGGATGGATAGGATCAGGAATGAGCACATCAGAAGGACATTTAAGATGTTTTGGAGACAAAGTCAGAGAGGCTAGATTGAGATGGTTTGGACATGTACAGAGGAGGGATAGTGAGTATATTGGTAGTAGGATGTTGAGGTTGGAACTACCAGGCAGAAGGCCTAGAGGAAGACCAAAGAGACGATTCATGGATGTGGTGAAGGAGGACATGAAGGCAGTTGGTGTAAGAGAAGAAGATGCAGAGGATAGGGTGAGATGGAGGCAGATGATTCGCTGTGGCGGCCCCTGAAGGAAAAAGCCGAAAAGACAAGAAGAAGAAGATATATATATATGCACAAACCAGTGTCTCTCCTCCTTATGCCGGTCCCAAGCCCGGATAAATGCAGAGGGTTGCGACAGGAAGGGCATCCGGCGTAAAACTTCTGCCACATTTCCAATGCAAATGATCAAAACAAAATTCATACCAGATCGGTCGAGGACCGGGTTAACAACGACCGCCATCAGTGCTGTCAACCAACAGGGTGCTGATGGAAATTGGACTACTGTTGGTCGAAGACGTCGAAGAAGGAGAGGCGGGAGGAATGCCCGTAGGCAGAGAGAAAACAGGAAAGGCATGAGTCTAGGACTGAAAGTAGGGACTTTGGATGTTGGAACTATGGCAGGAAAAGGTAGAGAGCTGGCTGACATGATGCAGAGGAGGAATGTGGACATACTGTGTGTTCAGGAGACCAGGTGGAAAGGTAGCAAGGCAACAAGCTTAGGAGCAGGGTTTAAACTATTATATCATGGTGTGGATGGGAAGAGAAATGGAGTAGGAGTCGTCTTGAAGGAGGAGTTTGTCAGGAATGTTCAAGAAGACTGTCAGACAGAGTGATGAGTCTCTCTAGGGTGAAGTGAGAAGGGCATTGAAGAGGATGAAGAGTGGAAAGGCAGTTGGTCCTGATGACATACTGGTGGAGGTATGGAAGTGTCTAGGAGAGGTAGCAGTAGATTTCCTGACAAGAACATTCAACAAGCTCTTAGCGAGTGAGAGGATGCCAGAGGAATGAAGGAGAAGTGTGCTGGTGCCCATTTTTAAGAACAAAGGAGACATGCAGAGTTGTGATAACTACAGAGGGATAAAGTGATGAGCCATGCGATGAAGTTATGGGGAAGAATAGTGCAAGCTAGACTAAGGGCAGAGGTCAGCATTTGTCAACAACAGTTTGGTTTCATGCCAAGAAAGAGCACCACAGATGCAGTGTTTGCCTTGAGGATGTTAATCAAGAAGTACATAGAAAGTCAGAAGGAGCTGCATTGTGCCTTTGTGGATCGGGAGAAAGCATATGACAGGGTGCCAAGAGAAGAACTGTGGTATTGCATGAGGACGTCTGGAGTGGCAGAGAAGTATGTTAGAGTGGTGCAGGACATGTATAAGAGATGTAAGACAGTGGTGAGGTGTGCTGTCTGTGTGACAGAAGAATTCAAGGTGGACGTGGGACTGCATCAAGGGTTAGCTCTGAGCCCCTTCTTGTTTGTGATGGTGATGGACAGTTGACAGACGAGGTTAGACAAGGTTCCCCATGCACTATGATATTTGCAGATTATATCGTGATCTGTAGTGAGAGCAGAGAACAAGTGCACGGAAATCTAGAGGTGTGGGAATATGCCCTGGAAAGGAGAGGAATGAAGGTTAGCCTCAGTAAAACAGAATACATGTGTATGAATGTCAAGGACCCAAGAGGAACGGTGAGGTTACAGGGAGCAGATATAAGGAAGGTGGAGGATTTTAAGTACTTAGGCTCAACAATCCAGAGAAGTGGAGAGTGTGGAAAAGAGGTGAAGAAGCGTGTGCAGGCAGGTTGGAATGGTTGGAGAAATGTGTCCGGTGTGGTGTGTGATACGAGGGTATTGGCAAGAATGAAAAGAAAAGTGTACAAGACGGTGTTGAGGCCAGCAATGTTGTATGGTTTAGAAACAGTGGCCCTGGGGAAAAGACAGGAGGCAGAGCTGGAGGTATCAGAGTTGAAAATGTTGAGGTTTTTTTGGATACAAAGTCAGAAAGGAAAGGAAAGTCAGATTGAGATGGTTTGGACATGTAGCGAGGAGGGATAGAGAGTACATCGGTCGTGAGATACTGAGGTTGGGACTACCAGGCAAAAGGCCTCGAGGAAGACCAAAGAGAACATTCATGGATGTGGTGAAGGAGGACATGAAGGTAGTTGGTGTAAGAGAAGAAGATGTAAAGGATAGGATGAGATGGAGACAGATGATTCGCTGTGGCGACCCCTGAAGGGAAAAGCCGAAAGGAGAAGAAGATATATGCGTGATTGTGTGAGTGTGCGCATGTGTGTGTGTGTGTGTGTGTGTGTGTGTGTGTGAGAGTGAGAGTGAGAGCGAGAGAGAGAGAGAGAGAGAGAAGGAGGCTTAACTCTTTGCACTAATGAAATGTTTACATTGTTTAACAAATAATTTTCTTTTACTTTTAACACGAATCAAGCATTTTACATGTAAAATGCGCCCCCTACTAATGAAAGTCCCGCATTACGAAAAAGGTGCTGGAACGGATTAATTTTGTAAGTCGGGGGCCGACCTTTGTCAGTCCCAAAGGACTATGGAGCTGCGCTCTGGATGGTATCCTGGCTGGTGATACTCTCCAGTAGCCTGGGTAGGAAGTATGGAGGACAGGCTGTTACCCAAGCAGCAACCCCCCCCCCCCCCCCCTTTCGGCACCACCAGAAGGATCCAGTGGAAGGGCAGAAGCCGATACGACTGGGTTCCAGTGCACTGCAGGAGTTGCCAGAACATGGCTGTGAATGAACTGCCTCAGGGTCCTCTGACTCCCGATTTGAAACATGCTGATGGCTTTGCAGCCTACATATATATATATATATATATATATATATATATATATATATATATATATATATATATATATATATATATATATATATATATATATATATATATATATATTCATACAGTGGTATGAAAAAGTATCTGAACCTTTTTGGAAGTTCTCACATTTCTGCATAAAATCACCATCAAATGTGATCTGATCTTTATCAAAATCACACAGATGAAAAAACAGCGTCTGCTTTAACTAAAACCACCCAAACATTTATAGGGTTTCATATTTTAATGAGGATAGCATGCAAACAATGGCAGATAATGACAGAAAATATGGATCAATTTAAGTCAGATTTTTTCTTTGGCATTTATGTTTGTATTCAGTGTAGTGTATACTTAAACAATCAATGCAAAACATACAAATCAATACAAAACAAACAATGCACCTCAGGCTCGGTGGACGTCACTGAATTTATAAATCCCTGGGGTGGATTCAGCAACATCCACTGAGAGTGTGGGGAATAATTGTTCATTACAGTGCTATCTTGGTAAGAGTTGAAGAATGCATCATTCATTATTCATTAAAGCTGCAGAGACAAACACAGGGAATGACAAGCCAACAGATCAGCATCTGATTCATGAAACTGGTTTCCAACATCAAAATTAGTAGTGACTTGAATACAACCGATGCATCATCTCCAACTACATGAACAAAAACTCCCACCCACAAGTCTTTAATTTACAAGCTGTGTTGTAAGACACCACCGTATATCCTCATATCTCATTTACATGAAACACACAAGTTTATGCAGGTGCTGTGGTAGCAAGCCAATGAAATGAAATCTCGCAGCAGAATACATTTATAAAAGGGAAGCACGAGCCTTTAAATTGAAGAGGGGAACAAGGAAATGGACTTTGCTTGAGGTACCTGCAAATAAAAATAAAATTGTGGGAATGGGTTCTGGTTTTATGGATCTGTTATGGCCATAATGATGTCGGAAACCCTAGTATTATTCTTCCTATATACATGCAGCTCTATTTAAAGTCCGCCTGTAGGTCAACTTTAACTGAAGGTAGATATACAGCTTTATTAATTATTATTGCTGAGCCAGGTTTTCATCCTGAACAAATAAAGAAATGTTTATTTCACATAAATAAATACTGAAAGAAATAAAACTGAAAAAAGATGACTAAATAATAATAATAAAAAAATATTAATTTGGAAGCATTTCATAAATTCATAAAATGTGCTATAAACTCAAAGCATGTAAAGTTCTCTTTCTTGAAAGTTCACATCGAGGGCAACTGTCCTCCTGAGTCTTTTGTGCAAGTTCTAAACTAAACGGCTGCAAATCCATCTTATGAAATTTTACATAGGACTGTTATGTGTGCATATTATTATTATCATTATTTTTTTGTTTGTTTGTTTTGTTTTGTTTTGTTTTGTTTTGTTTTGTTTTGTTTTCATTAATTAATTAATTTATTTATTTATTTATTATTTTTTTAGTAGTAGTAGTAGTAGTAGTAGTAGTAGTAGGCATAGGCAAGATGGTATGGTGGTTAGCATGGTTACCTCACACCAAGAAGGTCCCGGGTTTAATTCCTATGCTCAGGTGTTCCTGTGTGGAGTTTGCAGGTTCTTCCTGTGCTTCCAAGGTTTCTTCCCACTGTCCAAAAACCTGCACATTAAGCTCATTTGTTGTCCCAAATTGCCCTTAGGTATGAGCATATGTTTGAATGGTTGTGTGTGTTGGCCTTGCGATGGACTGGCAAACTGTTCAAGATGTACCCCTGTACCCCAGTGTTGGCTGGGAAAGGCTTCAGACTCTGCAAAATCCAAATCCAAATAGGATTAAGCGGCCTACAAAATGAGTAAGTGAGATTATTATTATTATTATTATTATTATTATTATTATTATTATTATTATTCAGATATTGGTAATATGAGACACTAAGTCCTTTAACTTTCAATGAGAAAGTGACCCTTTCAAAGGATAAAGCATACAGTGCATACAAACATGGGTTCAAGTATTTTATTATTTTTCCCTCCGAGCGCACCAACAATGAATTTGAAATGAAGCCATCGAGATGCGATTAAGTGAGGAATTAAATATTATAAGCAGATCCAGGAATTACAGCCATTGGCACATAGTCCACCATAGTACATTTTTAATTAAATATAATTAATTAAATGATAATTTAATTAAATAGCCTGAATTCGGGAACCCTCGGACATCGTGGAATGCTAACTTTCCCACCACGCATGCTCAGATGAGGTGACTTCCTCTGCTAATTCTATTTTTAATTTCATTATCAAGAAACATATCAGCAACCACCAAGTTTGTGGTTCGGACCACAAGACTTTCCTTTTGTCCTTCACATCTGCTCTTCACATCATTCATCCAAGGACACTCATCTTACTGCAAAAATTACATTCTGCAGGTGGTTCTGTTCTTTCTTCATCAGTTTGCATCTGAAGGTAAATCCTCTGAATTTACATTTGTGAAGATCTTGGTTAATGTTGACTTTGACAGTGATCCAAGACATCTGGTGTTGCTGAAATCAGAACTTTTCCTGCTTATTTAAAGAATGTACCACATTGTTGACTTGGCCTATCCTAAAGTTTTGACAGTTTTTTCAGCCCAATGAAAGACATTCAGCCTTCATTCACAGCAGCACTTCTTCAGGCCACATAGTGAGAATCTCCAAACAACAAATACCAGATGCGAATCAAACACGTCTAATAATAAAGTTCAGACATTTTAAACTGTCAGAAAATAATGAGGGAAAAAGGCACAAGTGGACATGAACTAGCAATG
>CM045751.1:24150000-24227500 GCA_024760905.1 Plotosus lineatus | reverse complement strand
ATGTTCTCCCTGTGGTTCTGTGTGTTTCTGAAGTAATATATTAGGTCAAATATATATGTTTGTGTAAGGTTACATGAGTCTGGGAGGGGGTTGAAACAGATTAATTGTTTTTTTTATTATTTCCTATGGTAATTTTTTACAAACGTTTTGACTTATGAGCTCGCCCTCGGAACAGAATAAATCCGTAAGCCAAGTCACTGTGTGTGTGTGTGTGTGTGTGTGTGTGTGTGTGTGTGTGTGTGTGTGTGGATATATATATATTCTTCTTTCTTTTTCTTGTCCTTTCGGCTTTTCCCTTCAGGGGTCGCCACAGCGAATCATCTGCCTCCATCTCACCCTATCCTCTGCATCTTTTTCTCATGTCCAAACCATCTCAATCTACCCTCTCTGACTTTGTCTCCAAAACGTCTTACATTGTCCTGCCTCTTCCATTCCTGATCCTATCCATCCTCGTTACTCCCAAAGAGAATGCCAACATTTTCATCTCTGTTACCTCCAGCTCTGCCTCCTGTCTTTTCCCCAGGGCCACTGTCTCCAAACCATACAACATCTCTGGCCTCAACACCGTCTTGAACACTTTTCCTTTCATTTTTGCCGAGACCTTCCGATCACACATCACACTGGACACTTTTCTCCAACCATTCCAACCAGCCTGCACACACTTCTTCACCTCTTTTCCACACTCTCAATTGCTCTGGATTGTTGAGCCTAAGTACTTAAAATCCTCCACCTTCTTTATCTCTGCCCCCTGTAACCTCACCATTCCAGTTGGGTCTTTGGAATTCATACACATGTATTCTGTCTTACTGAGGCTAACCTTCATTCCCCTCCTTTCCAGGGCATACCTCCACCTCTCTAGGTTTTCCTCCACTTGTTCTCTGCTCTCACTGAAGATCACAATGTCATCTGCAAACATCATAGTCCGTGGAGATTCTTGTCTAACCTCGTCTGTCAGCCTGTCCATCACCTTAGCAAACAAGAAGGGGCTCAGAGCTGACCCTTGATGCAGTCCCACCTCCACCTTGAACTCTTCTGTCACACTGACAGCACACCTCACCACTGTCTTACATCTCTCATACATGTCCTGCACCACTCTAACATACTTCTCTGCCACTCCAGACTTCCTCATACAATACCACAGTTCTTCTCTCGGCACCCTGTCATATGCTTTCTCCAGATCCACAAAGGCACAATCCAGCTCCCTCTGACCTTCTCTGTACTTCTCTATTAACATCATCAAGGCAAACACTGCATCTGTAGTGCTCTTTCTTGGCATGAAACCAAACTGTTGTTCACAAGTGCTGACCTCTGCCCTTAGTCTAGCTTGCACTATTCTTTCCCATAACTTCATCGTATGGCTCATCAACTTTATCCCTCTGTAGTTGTCACAACTCTGCACATCTCCCTTGTTCTTAAAAATGGCACCAGCACACTTCTCCTCCATTCCTCTGGCATCCTCTCACTCTCTAAGACCTTGTTGAATGTTCTTGTCAGGAAATCTACTACTACCTCTCCTAGACACTTCCATACCTCCACCAGTATGTCATCAGGACCAACTGCATTTCCACTCTTCATCCTCTTAAATGCCCTCCTCACTTCACCCTTACTAATCTTTGCTACCTCCTGGTCCTCAACGGTCACTTATTCTACTCTTTATTCTCTCTCATTTTCCTCATTCATCAGCTTTTCAAAGTACTCTTTCCATCTTCCCAGCACACTTCTGTCATCAGTCAATTCATTTCCCTCTCTGTCCTTTATCACTCTAACTTGTTGCACATCCTTCCCATCTCTATTTCTCTGCTGTGCTAACCTGTATAAATCATTTTCTCCCTGTTTACTTTCCAACTGAGTATACAAGTCATCATATGCCCTCTGTTTGGTATTTGACACCGCTACCTTCGCCTTACGCTGTGTCTCCCTGTACTCCTGTTTACTCTTTTCGGTTCTCTCTATGCCCCACTTCTTCTTAGCTAAGCTCTTCTTTTGTACACACTCCTGAACTTCCTCATTCCACCACCAAGTCGCCTTATCTACGCTCTTTCCAGATGACACACCAAGTATTCTCCTACCTGTCTCCCTGATCACATTAGCTGTAGTTGTCCAGTCATCTGGAAGCGCTTCCACCACTGTCTTCTGCTCTGCCTTTGCCTTCATCACCTTCCTCACCATCAGCGTCATCCTGCACACCACCATCCTATGCTGTTTGGCAACACTCTCACCCACTACTACTTTGCAGTCACTGTCTTCATTCAAATTACATTGCCTGCACAAGATGTAGTCTACCTGTGTGCTCCTACCTCCACTTTATTAAGTCACTCTATGCTCCTCTCTCTTCTGGAAGAAAGTATTACCACAGCCATGTCCATCATTTTTCAAAATCTACCAACATCTGTCCTTCTGCGTTCCTGTCCTGGATACCAAACCTACCCATCACTTCCTCGTCCCCTCTGTTTCCTCCACCAACATGTCCATTGAAGTTTGCCCGAATGACTACTCTTTCATCTTTGGGGGTACTCTGCATCTAACTCACTCCAGAATCTCTCCTTCTCTTCTAGCTCACATCCTGTCTGTGGGGCATAAGCACGAATAACATTGAACATCACACCTTCAATTTCTAACTTGAGACTCATCACTCTGTCTGACACTCTTTTCACTTCTAGAACATTCCTGACAAACCCCTCATTCAAGATGACTCCTACTCCATTTCTCTTCCCATGCACACCATGAAAAAACAGCTTGAACCTTGCTCCTAAGCAGTTGTCCACCTTCCTCTTCTGCATCATGTCAGCCAGCTCTCTACCTTTTCCTATCATAGTTCCAACATTCAAAGTCCCTACTTTCAGTTCTAGACACATGCCTTTCCTCTTCTCTCTCTGCCTACGGGCATTCCTCCTGCCTCTCCTTCTTCGACATCTTCGACCAACAGTAGTCCAATTTCCACCAGCACCCTGTTGGTTAACAGCACTGATGGCGGTCGTTGTTAACCCGGGCCTCGACCGATCCGGTCTGAATTTTCTTGATATGACTCGCATGTTTTATTTGTCATTTGTTCTACCCCGGATGCCCTTCCTGACGCAACCCTCTGCATTTATCCGGGCTTGGGACTGGCGTGAGAGAGAGAGACACTGGCTTGTGCCCCTCCCTCACGGCTGCATTATATATATATATATATATATATATATATATATATATATATATATATATATATATATATATATATATATATATATATATATATATTATTATTATTATTATTATTATTATTATTATTATTATTGCTATGTTCACACACACACACACACACACACACACACACACACACACACACACACACACACACACACACACAGCAACTGAAATCAACATTTGAATCATCAAAGTTGATTTTGAGTCTATGTACAAATGTATTGATAATCCCAGGATCCAGTGGGGTTAGCAGAAATAGATCACAGCTCCTTTTAAAGCTTTTCATAGGGTAAGCCTCCTAAACCCCAAAGACAAATTTTAAGAATGAGTAGTAGCATTGATTTTTGCAAAATAAATAAATAAATAAATAGAAGTAGAGATAGAAGGTTTTCCACCAACAGCAATGATGTACTACACTAAAATGGGGCAATGTGATTTTTTTTTTTTTTTTTTTTTTTTTTTTTTTTTGAGGAGTTATGCACCAAAAGTAGATTTCACTGAATAGTTCCCAGGATGGAACATTCTCAAAGTCTGAGGTGCATGAATGTTTCAGTACTACAGGAAGCAGGCATAGTGATGTCATGTTTTGCATGAACAAGAAGGTCCTGGATCTGAGTCTCAGTCTAGGTAAGTGTGCTCCTGTGATGTGTTGGGATGTTGTCACTCTCTCATTATGCATGCTCACCAAGGTCTGTTGACAATAGAGTGGCTGATTGCCCAGTGCCAGAGGGTGCCCTCTTGTCTGCCTTGCTTATAGTCCAGTCTTTTCCATAATCAGTCATGCCGAGGTCCCTGCTAGCACTGAGCACTACTAAACTGTTCTTTTCCCATTACATTGTTAGAAGCATACCCACCCCTCACTCTCCACCCCCCCAGGCTTTGGCTGAGGTATGCATGCTGCTTCCAGGATGCCTGGTGATCCTGATCCTCCTGATCTTTCTGCTTTCTGGGTCCTGTGATCTGTCCTGGTATGCTGATGCTGACCGGAGTTCTCATCTTAGAAGCCTCGCTCATGCTGATAAAAATCCAGATGGACCTATATGTGCACTTGAAGACTGTGAAAATGACTTTTCACTGCTGGTGATATAAACTTGCTTGCGGAAATGTTTTAGAACTTACAGTTGTGGTGTATCCAGCTAGACTTTATGCTGGCCTATTTCTCTTTCATGATTTGTATTTTTTCTTGTTTCATCCAAATGAGGATGGGTTTCCCTTTTGAGTCTGATTCCTTGTAAGACTTATTCCTCATGTCAGGTGAGGGAGTTTTGCCTTACCGTCACTGCATGCTTGCTCATTAGGGATGCGTGGGGTTCGTAGAAGATGTTTTATTATGAAGCTTCTTTGTGACAGTGTCAATTGTACAAAGTGTTAATACGAATACAACTGAATTGAATTGAATTGAATTATGTGTTGAGTTTGTAGGTTCTCCTTGTGTTTGCATATGTTTCCGCCAGGTTCTCTGGTTTCCGCCCACAGATCAAATAATGCATGTGAAGTTGACTGGTTGTTCCAGGTGTGAGTTTGAATAGTTGTGTGCCTGCGTTGGCCCTGCAATGAACTTAAAAGTTGCTCAGAAATATGAAAAATTGGCAAAGGTATCCTCCAGCCTCCCCATAACCCAAGGATGAGTTTAAGGTTTGTTATTTATATACATTTTCAAATCAGGATGAACTTACATGAACTTAAGTTTTAACTACATGCTTAGTACAAACAAAGGAAACTTAAGATTTTTATAGGTTCTATTTATATATTTTACCAATAACTGAGGCAGGTCAGGTAAGCGCTGCACTTCAAGCTGAGCTAGCGGTGTCGCTAACAGCATCTGTTCACGGTTATTCATTCTACTAATTCAAAAATGGAGAGTAAAGTCAGAACAGAAAGTTAAACCATGCTCCATGAAAGTGTATTAGAATATGCCGCAAACACAAAGAAATCATTTATTTTCCATTTTAAAGCGTGATGACAATAACGCCACCTTCTCCATGACAGTCACCATCACAAACTACGATTGTCCGTAATTTTGATTTATGCATGGTCTTCTCAGAATGAGAGATTTCCTTTCAGCTTTTTCCCTTTATCAGGCGTCGCCACAGCAAATGATTCAAATGTTTGATTTGGCCGAGGGTTTTCCGTCGGCTGTGCTTCCTGACACAACCCTTTTAGCAAGGGACAGAAACACACTGACGGCTATGCAGCTCCTTTTGTCGAAAGTCAAAGTCAGCAATGGTTCTTTTACATGAACCTCTCACCATAGACAGTGAGAGACATGGCCCACCTTTGATAACCCAGTTAGCTGCACGGGGGGGGGGGGGGGGGGGGGGGGAGGGGCAACTTTGTAGAGAGTAGGACTCGAACCCCCAACAATAGGATCAGTGATCCAGCGTCCTATACCCCACACAATCTTCTCAGAATAATGAATCACCCTGTATTTTGAAATTCCTCATTAAAAAAAAACAAACAAACAAACAAACAGCTCACTCGCGCATCATTTTTTGGACATACTACTTAATTCTACAAGAGGGGGCAGTGGTGGTCTAGTGGTATATGGCGCTGGATTGCTGATCCAAAGGTTGGGGGTTCGAGTCCCACTCTCCACAAGGTTGTCACTGTCCCCCCAGTGCGGCTAACTGGGTTATCAAAGGCGGGCCATGTCTGTCACTGTCTATGGTGAGAGGTTGATGTAAAAGAACCATTGCTGACTTTCGTAAAGAGGAGCTGCAAAGCCGTCAGCGTGTTTCTGTCCCGCGCTAAAAAGGGTTGTGACAGGAAGGGCATCCGACGTAAAAACCTCTGCCAAATCAAACGTGCGAATCACATGATTCTCTGTGGCGACTCCCGAGTTAAAAGGAAAAAGCCGAAAGGAAGACAGACAGACTTAATTCTACGAGGATTACGAGGAGGCTGGTGATATATGATGAAGGTGGGTTACACCCATTCACAATCGTATTCACAGCTAGGGAGCAGCCGGTCAACCTGAAGTGCGTGCCTTTGGGTTGTGAGAGTAAAAGGTGTGGGAAGGCCATGTGAACTGCACACAGAAACTGCCTTCTCATCTCAATCTCATATTTGTAGTGACCATTGGTGACAAGCTGTTTGTTTCCAATCCTTCTGTAAGGGTGTCAGTAGTTTATCTACATATGTACTGTCATACATGTGCTTCTGCCCACAGCCTGCAATCATTAAACAATAAGCCAATAGGGGTGGAGGTTTTTTTATGCTTTCATTATATGAGGTCCTGTTGCTTGTTTGAAACTCTGTTCACAACATTTCATATTCGAGATTGAACTCTCACCTTCATGACTACTTTAAAGCCAGGAAGTCATGGTCCCGCAGCGCATTGGCAGAAGATCAATAACACATGGTGCTCTGCTTTCATGGCTACTGGCCTGCATGACAAAGTGAAATAGAAAGGGGAAGCATTTCACCATGCTGGTATACAGCTATATGAAAAGGCACTGGCCTGAGAGATGTGATCACAAGCACCTCTGCATGACTGAGCTGCTGATTTGTAGACTGAGCTGACCCCAGAACCTCTTCTCTCTGCCTTTGAAATGAAACTGTATTACAGACATATTTTACAAAAGTCTGTAGACTTCAGCTGGGGACAGTAAATAAACTTATTCAAAGTGTATATGCTTGTAGAAGGCTGCTTATTAATGGATTTGATTTATATTTATAGCAAGTAACACCATGGCGTAGTGGTTAACACATCCACCTCACAGCAAGAGGGTCTTGGGTTTGATTCTCAAGATCTGTCAGTTCATTTCAATGTTTGCATTTCTCCCAGTGTCTGCATGGGTTTTCCCTTGGCACCTCAGTTTCCTCCCACAGCCCAAAGACATGCACATGAGGCTGACTGGCTGTTCTATATTACCCCACAGTGCAAGTGTGTGTGTGTGTGTGTGTGTGTGTGTGTGTGTGTGTGTGTGTGTGTGTGTGTGTGTGTGTTGATTCTGTAATGGTCTAGCAACCTATTCAGGGTGTACCCATCCTTCACCCCAATGTCAGCTTTGAGAAGCTCTCGCTATGTCCCCCGGCAGGATTAAGCAATTCGACTAATAAGTGAGAATATTCTTATTTATTACAGCTATCTATCTATCTATCTATCTATCTATCTATCTATCTGTCTGCCTGCCTGCCTGACTGACTGACTGTCTGCACACACACACACACACACACACACACACACACACTCACACACACACACACACACACACACACACACACACACACACACACACACACACACACACACACAGATGGACACTTTTATTAACCTGGGTTTATACTGGGGTCATGATGTCCATGATTAAGAGGATTGTGATGAATGTGAGGGGCATTAGATCGATTTGTGGTCAGTTCAAGGGAACTTGGTAGAATCATGATGATCTGAGGGTACATAGTGAAATATTAATGATCTTGCAGAAACTTAGTGGAATCGTAACAATCCTAAAGAGAACGCAGTGGAATCATGATGATTTTGATGGAACGTATTGAATTTGTGATGATTTTAAGGGAACTTGGTGAAATCGTGATGATCTTGAGAGAACTCAGTGAAATATTGATGATCTTGAGGGAACTTGGTGGAATCTTAATGATCTTGATGGAACTTGTTGAATTTGTGATTATATTGAGGTACTTAGGCTCAGCAATCCAGAGCAATGGAGAGTGTGGAAAGGAGGTGCAGGCTGGTTGGAATGGTTGGAGAAAAGTGTCCGGTGTGATGTGTGATAGGAGAGTGTCAGCAAGAATGAAAGGAAAAATGTACAAGACGGTGTTGAGGCCAGCAATGTTGTATGGTTTAGAGACAGTGGCCCTGGGGAAAAGACAGGAGGCAGATCTGGAGGTAGCAGAGGTGAAAATATTGAAGGTCTCTTTGGGAGTAACGAGGATGGATAGGTTCAGGAATGAGTACATCAGAGGGACAGCACATGTTAGACGTTTTGGAGACAAAGTCAGAGAGGCTAGATTGAGATGGTTTGGACATGTACAGAGCAGGGATAGTGAGTATATTGGTAGTAGGATGCTGAGGTTGGAACTACCAGGCAGAAGGTCTAGGGGAAGACCAAAGAGAAGATTTATGGATGTGATGAAGGAGGAGATGAAGGTCATTGGTGTAAGAGAAGAAGACGCAGAGGACAGGGTGAGATGGAGGCGGATGATTCCCTGTGGCGACCCCTGAAGAGAGCAGCCGAAAGGAAAAGAAGAAGATTGAGGGAACTTGTCAGAGTCGTGATTGTGACAGAATTTCTGACTGTCAAAAAAATGTTGACATAATTATCACAAGTAATTGCAATTTGACACCAATAGAGTGCAACGGAGCTTAAGAGACCTTAACAGAGTATAACAGTCCTTGATGCACCATTGTAGGGGATCTTAATGAACTTGGCAACACGACGTCATTTCATCTCTTGGGTTCACCCTGTCTCCTTTTTATACCCCAATCATGCTCCAGGAGTGTTGTTTTTGTTTTTGTTTTCTCAGTGATGTGGCTCATGGGCATCATGGCCCTAGTGGGAACAAGTAGGAACTGAAATAACGTCAGTGGGTTTGGATGTCAGTTTGGAAAGGAAACAGACGAATACAAATGAAAATGATAGCTCTTGAGGGGAAAAAAAAGTGAAACAATCAAAAAACTCAAAAGTAATCACTGTGATCGGCCATCTTGCCGTTACTGTTTATTCCATTCTGTCTTGTGACACACTCTTCTTTGATCACATGTTTTTCTGCTCAAACCTAGTGGAAGCATTGATTAATTTTCTAGCCGGTACCACAGTTCAAAGAATCAGTGGGCAATGGGCAGTGGTCGCCTAGTGGTATAGGGCACTGGATCACTGATCCTAGGCTTGGGGGTTCGAGTCCCACTCTCCACAAGGTTGTCACTGTCCACCCCCACCCCCCCCCCCCACCCCCACCCCCCCCCAGTGCGGCTAACTGGGATATCAAAGGCGGGCCATGTCTCTCACTGTCTATGGTGAGAGGTTGATGTAAAAGAACCATTGCTGACTTTCATAAAGAGGAGCTGCAAAGCCGTCAGCGTGTTTCTGTCCCTCGCTAAAAAGGGTTGTGTCAGGAAGGCCATCCGACCTTAAAACCTCTGCCAAATCAAATGTGCGAATCAGATGATTTGCTGTGGTGACCCCTGATAAAGGGGAAAAGCCGAAAGGAAAGGAAGGTTCAAAGAATCATGTTCCACACCCATTTCTTATTGGATAGAAGATAGTATCCACGATTTTAACCGCAATTGCTTTTTAATGTGTTGTTAAGTTACATGAAATTAAATAAGACACATTATGACCATGAGTAGACATTTTTTCTGAAGAAAAACAAATCTCCAGCAAGAAACGGGAATAAAAATCGAGACATAAGGGTAATAAATAAGTGTATATGTTCTGCCAAGGTAATCATCCATGCCTTTAGAGAAATGCAGACATTCAAAATAAAAAGGGACAATGCGGATTTCCTGACAAAAGAAAAGGAAAAAGAAAGGAAAGTTCAACCCTGTACTGTCCAGCCATGATGAAAGTCAGATATAAGACAAGACATTGCAGCTGTCTGCACTCCATGTCCTTTGTCCTGTTCAGATCCGAGCAGTTTAGTCTCTGCAGGCCCTTCTTATGAAATCACATCATTCAGACTGAATGCACACTGTAGTCTTGGTGAATTCCAAAACCCACAACTAGTTCTTCAATCGTGCTCAACAACATTGTGGATAACTAAAGAGTATACTGTCTCAAAACTACGTTTCTGGTCAACTTTTTAGCTCGTCAATGGAGAATAACCTTTTTTGTAACATCACTACAATATATATAAGATGTGGGTGTGTAACGCATACTTGTTCTCATGAATGCAGCCTCACGGTAAAAGATTCAATATCAAGGATGAAATTGGGACAGCATGGTGGTGTAGCAGTTAGAATGTCCATTTCACAGCAAGGAGGCCCTGGGTTGGATTCCAGATCTTGCCGAGGACTTTTCTATTGGAATTTGCATGTTTTCGCTGTGCTCGTGTGGGTTTCCCCTGGATTCCCTAGTTTCCTCCCACGGTTCAAATACATACATTAGGCTTAGTGGCTGTTCCGACGTGCTCCTAGCTGTGAGTGTGTGAACAGCCACGAGTTTGTTGCCCTGAGTGAGCTCTTCATGGTGTATCACCCCTTTGCCCAGAGTTAGCCAAGATAGACACCAGCCTCCTCGCAACCCAAGGAGGATTATGTGGTTCAACCAATGAGTGAACTGAGAGTTGAGTCTATCATGCTATTTTAGAGTCCAATAAACAGAAGAGAGAAGAGATTTATAACATGTTGTTCTTACATTATTGCAGCTGTCAGTACAATATACTGTTTCAATTAAAATTAAAACGCTTTGGTCACTGTTGCTTGTGGAAATAAAAAAAACAAAAAAAACAAAAACAAAAACAAAAAAACAAACAAACAAAAAAAACCTAATCCTGGCAACAATGTTTTTTTTTTTTTTTTTTTTTTTTTTTTTTTTACTATCAAATAAACAGCACTCTCTCTGTTTTCTGCTTGATGAGTTTGAATCTCACTGATGCCATAACCAAGTGAGCTCACGAGTCAAACTGAGAGAGAAAGCATTAGTCTCTTACCTGCTAATCACTGTTAATCCTAATTAAGGCCATGGGGAGGATGGCACCCATCTTAGCCGACTCTGGTGAGGGCAGAGTACACCATGGCCACCCCTGCAGGCCATCGCAAGGCAGAAACACGCTGATGACTTTGCAGCTACTACTGACGAAAGTCAGCAATGGTTCTTTTACATTCTTATCACCACAGAAAGTGAGCGACATGGCCAGCTCTTAATAACTCAGTTCTCTGCACTGGGGCAACAGCAGTGACAACCACTGGTAGTGGAGCTTGAACCCCCAACCCTGGGATCGGTCATCCAACACCTTACCACCTGGCCACCACTGCACTGAAATCTGGATTGGTTGGAAGAAATTTGAGTAAAAAATATAATAATAATAATAATAATAATAATAATAATAGTGGGGCCTGGTGGTACGATGTGCACTTTTACGCCACTGCAAGAAGGTCCTGGGATTGATTCCCAGCACGGGCGTTTCTGTGTGGAGTTTGCATGTTCTTGCTCTGCTTGCATGGGTTTCCTCCAGGTACTCCAGTTTCCTCTCACAGTCCAAAAATATGCACACTAGACTGATTGGCTTTTCCAATGTGTGGTGTGAGTGTGAATGATTGTGTGTATTTTGGCCCTGCTGATGGCCTGGTGCGCTATCCAGGGTGAACCCCACCCCCAGTCAGAGTCGGCTGTGGCAGGTACCAGCCTCCCTACAACTATAATTAGGATTAAATGAATTAGACAATTAATGAAAATGAATGATTGAATTGTTCTGATAAGAAGAAGAAGAAGAAGAAGAAGAAGAAGAAGAAAAAGAAGAAGAAGAAGAAGAAGAAGAAGAAGAAAAAGAAGAAGAAGAAGAAGAAGAAGAAGAAGAAGAAAAAAGAAGAAGAGGAAGAAACAGAAGAAGAAGAAGAGAAAGAAAAAGAAGAAGAAGAAGAAGAAGAGGAAGAAAAGAAGAAGAAGAGGAAGAAAAAGAAGAAGAAGAAGAAGAGGAGGAAGAAAAAGAAGAAGAAGAAGAAGAAGAAGAGAAAGAAAAAGAAGAAAAAGAGGAAGAAAAAGAAGAAGAGGAAGAAAAAGAAGAAGAAGAAGAGGAGGAAGAAGAGGAAGAAAAAGAAGAAGAAGAAGAAGAAGAAGAAGAAGAAGAAGAGAAGTTTGCTCTTGTTTAGCCATGCTAGCGAGGACACTACCAGGCCACATTACTAGATAGAACTCTGAAATAAATGGTTGTATTTGTTTGGCGTTTCAAAAGAGTCTTGTTTATGATAACTAATAAAAGTTGAATATAGTTTTCAGATGAGTGGAGTAAGTGAACCATAATCATGTTAGCACTATTCTTACCAAAAGTGTTAAGAGAACTAAACGAGATGACATACAGCAGCCATAAAGTGCTGAGCACAGAGGAAAGGTAATTATAAGGAGACGAACTGTTAACCCAGAGTGTTTCAGATTAGAGACAAAAATCAATGCTAAATGTATATGACCTCATGAAAAGTCATTCAAAAGTCATTGGCAAGCTAATCGATGCTTAATTAATGAGAACAAATCATAAACATGGCCAATTAATCCTGGGTCAAGTTTTAGGATGAAGTCAGGGACGTGTTCCAGTTTGGTGGCAAAGCCTGAACGCCACAGTCTCAATAATACAGACACATTCACAAAAGGACTTTGGCTCTATTTTTACATCAGATCTAAGTGTTATTATTATTTTCCACGAATGGGCAGATAGGAGAGGAAAACACCTGTTTTGTCCATATGTTGATTGTGTACGCTACATAATTTAAGAGATTTAAGCCATTTATTATCATTTTTCTATTGTTTATGTGGTTGATGTGATGTGAAAACGGTTTAATAAAGACTGTGATCAGTAATGATGACATCAGACATACGGTGTGTCTGCTCTGCTCTGTCTTACATTAAACCCGGCTCATCGTTTCATTGACTGTGTATCAAATGCTGTGTACTTAAAAAAATGATTCTGAGAAGAAAAAAAATGCTAATACAAAGCCATGCTAGCAATCAGAGTCATACATGACATCATGACATCATGAAAGTGCTCTGCGTGGCGTATAATTTAAATGGCATCTTTTATTTGGTAGATTAAATGATATGAGTATTTTTCTAACTGTTTTAATGATTAAAAACAACATTTGAAAGTGTGACTCCACCCTTTCTCTGATTTATCAGCCTAACACTGGCTACCGAATAATCCTGACAGATGTTAGGTAGTGAAGAAGACCGGGGAACCCTCAGAAAAAGGGCAGGCCAATTTTACAGGTTCTCACTCGGACGGGGTGGGTGTGTGCCAATTTCTTCTGATTACAGGGTAATAACCGTTCAGGACTCCCTCGACTATTTTCAGCAGTTTTTACTACTCAGGTGCGTTGGGCACCATACTGTAACAGAACCGCTTGATCCTATTCAAGCTTAAGTAATCACTTATACACATCGCAAATGAATCAAATGTTTGTAGAAATGCGGGGGGCTGGTTTTTATATCCAACCGAATCAGTAAATAGTGATTATCGATAACACATTACAGTATTTCCATTGTTCAGCTCTTTTTCTGTAACGCTTCATCCTATTTAGGGTCGTGGGGAGGCTGGTGCCCATCCCAGCCAACTCCGGGCGAGGGCAGAGTACACCCTGGACAGCTCGCCAGGTCATCGCAGGGCGGAAACATGCCAACGGCTTTGCAGCTCCTCTTTACAAAAGTCAGCGATGGTTCTTTTACATGCCTCTCACCATCGACAGTGACAGACATGGCCCGCCTTTGATAACCCAGTTAGCTGCACTGGGGGGGGGGGGGGCAGTGACAACCTTGTGGAGCGTGGGAATCAAACCCCCAACCTTTTGGATCAGCTTTCCAGCACCCTATACCACTAGACCACCACTGCCTCGTATTTCCATTGTCTCTGTGTAAATGTAATAGTTTAGCTATAAAGATAAACAAAACAAAACAAACAAACAAACAAAAAAAAATCAAGATAAAAGTGATCGAGTCATTTAAAGTCATTTATTACTAAATCAGTAAAATAATTTTAAAACACCAGTGATTCCAAGAAACAACAGGGTGGCTATCAAAGAACAAACTTTGATGATGATAGAAACCATCAGAAATAGTCGAAGAAGAAGAAAGTTCTGGAAATAGCATAGGGAGTCTACATTCACCTGTCACTGCCCAACCCCCGCAGTGCAGCTAACTGGGCTATCAAAGACCAGCTGTGTCTCCCACTGTCTATGATGTGAGGTAACTCTGTTGGGTTTCTACACCTGAGCCTAGCGGCTTAGCCTCGTGGCTCATCAGGCCGGTGCTTATCCCCGGTTTCCGTAGCGTGAAGCGACCAGGAGTTCAACTCCCCCTGGATGGGACGCTAGTCCATTGCAGGTTACCTTCCCAGTATATTTTACTGGTACCCATTTATACTGCTGGGTGAACAGAAGCACACTTGTGCTTGAGACCTTGCCCAGGGGTCTTAGTACAGTGAGGGTCTCAGTGGGATTCGAACTCACAACCTCCCGATCATGAACGCAGCACCCTAACCACTATGCCACCGGCCCCACAAGTCTATGATGTGAGGTTCATGTAAAAGAACCACTGCAGACTCTCGTTAAGAGGAGCTGCATAGCCGTCAGCATGTTTCTGCCCTGTGACGACCTGGCGAGCTGTCCGGGGTGTACTCTGCCCTCGCTCAGAGTTGTTTGAGATGTGTGCCGGCCCACCCTCGATCTAATTAGGATTAAGCAGTTCAGAAAATGAATGAATAAATAAATTCCATAGAGAAGTGTGGAGTAGTTGACTTGAAGTAAACGTGGCCCTTCCAAGTTCCCCAGGTTGACTCTAAGTAGTAAATGATGTCCTGATCCATTTTAACTTCACAAATGTCCAGCGTTAATCAAAATTTCAAATTTTGTCGATATTCACATGAGCAGTAAAGTGTGTAATTACAGTACCATCAGATCATTTATGTAGTATACAACTCTTAAAACAAACTGAAATAGTGTGCGTCCTCTTTACATTGACTCAAAACCCAAAAGAGCAAGTTTAGTCTGTTTATCCGTGGAGCAGCATCGGTGTGGACATGGCCTTACATTAAACTGAAGTATATGCATTATACTTCTAATGGGGTAGAGCAGGCGCTACTTTCTCTTTTTATTTTAAAAGAAAATGATTGTGCATTATTCATTGCACGTGCAGAGCCCATATATTACTTTTTCTTTCTCATAAGCCACAACAATATTAAGTATTGAAAAGGCTGTTTAAACCCTAAACCCCTCAGCCAGTTGTGTCAGCGGAGGTGGCTATGAGTACAATAGTTTATATAAATTTATATTTTATAAAACTTGGTTCCGCAATGGCATATTCATTAGCATCAATATGCAAAAGGAGCAGTTACGGGTTAATAAAAGGTGGCGTTTAGCAGGATACTGGACACAAATAGATATGAGAGAGAGAGAGAGAGCGAGAGAGAGAGAGATTAAAGTTCGTATTCAATGCGATTTTATAGCCTGTGATGACATTGAATGTCCTTTTTATGACAGAAAATGTGTAAACTTAAAGAATGGACTATCGTTGCCTAAATTGACCAGTCTCTGATTTACTGTGCAAACTGTTTTCCTTCCCCATTACTGTCCATCAAAGTGTAGAAAAGCCTTGCCCCCCCACAGCCCTGTCTAATTCCACACTATTTATGAGGAACACCATCATTAATCAGATCCCGCCCCCTTGCCTTCTCCCTGTGTTATAATGTTGCTGCATCATTTCCTGGGCTCTGACCTGTCTACAGCTCTACTAATATTGTTGATAACAGTTTTCCTTGAAATATTTTTTTGAAAAATCTTCTTCTTTTACTTTCGGCTGCTCCCTTCAGGGGTCGCCACAGCAAATCATCCGCCTCCACCTCACCCTGTCCTCCGCATCTTCTTTTCTGACTCCAACGACCTTCATGTCTTCCTTCACCACATCCATAAATCTCTTCTTCGGTCTTCCTCGAGGCCTTCTGCCTGGTAGTTCCAACCTCAGCATCCTACTGCCAATATACTCACTATCCCTCCTCTGTACATGTCCAAACCATCTCAATCTAGCCTCTCTGACTTTGTCTCCAAAACATCTTACGTGGGCTGTCCCTCTGATATACTAATTTCTGATCCTATCCATCCTCGTTACTCCCAGGAGAACCTCAACATTTTCATCTCCGCTACCTCCAGCTCTGCCTCCTGCCTTTTCCTCAGCGCCACTGTTTCTAAGCCATACAACATCGCTGGCCTCACCACCATCTTGTACACTTTTCCCTTCATTCTTGCTGACACTCTCCTATCGCACATCACACCGGATACTTTTCTCCAACCATTCCAGCCTGCCTGCACACGCTTCTTCACCTCTTTTCCACACTCTCCATTGCTCTGGATTGTTGAGCCTAAGTACTTAAAATCCTCCACCTTCGTTATCTCTGCTCCCTGTAACATCACCGTTCCTCCTGGGTCCTTCTCATTCACACACATGTATTCTGATTTTCTGAGGCTAACCTTCATTCCTCTCCTTTCCAGGGCATACCTCCACCTCTCTAGATTTTCCTGCACTTGTTCTCTGCTCTCACTACAGATCACGATGTCATCTGCAAACATCATAGTCCATGGAGATTCTTGTCTCACCTCGTCTGTCAGCCTGTCCATCACCATAGCAAACAAGAAGGGGCTCAGAGCTGACCCTTGATGCAGTCCCACCTCCACCTTGAATTCGTCGGTCACACCGACAGCACACCTCACCACTGTCTTACATCTCTCATACATGTCCTGCACCACTCTAACATACTTCTCTGCCACTCCAGACTTCCTCATGCAATACCACAATTCTTCTCTTGGCACCCTGTCATATGCTTTTTACAGATCCACAAAGGCACAATGTAGCTCCCTCTGACCTTCTCTGTACTTCTCTATTAACATCCTCAAGGCAAACATTGCATCTGTGGTGCTCTTTCTTGGCATGAAACCAAACTGTTGTTCACAAATGCTCACCTCTGCCCTTAGTCTAGCTTCCACTATTCTTTCCCATAACTTCATCGTATGGCTCATCAACTTTATCCCTCTGTAGTTGCTGCAACTCTGCACGTCTCCCTTGTTCTTAAAAATGGGCACCAGCACACTTCTCCTCCACTCCTCCGGCATCTGCTCACTCTCTAGTACCTTGTTGAATGTTCTTGTCAGAAAATCTACTGCTACCTCTCCTAGACACTTCCATACCTCCACCGGTATATCATCAGGACCAACTGCCTTTCCATTCTTCATCCTCTTCAATGCCCTTCTCACTTCACCCTTACTGATCTTTGCTACATCCTGCTCCTCAATGGTTACCTCTTCTACTCTTTTTCTCTCTCATTTTCCTCATTCATCAGCTCTTCAAAGTACTCTTTCCATCTTCCCAGCACACTTCTGTCATTAGTCAATACAGTTCCCTCTCTGTCCTTTATCAATCTAACTTGCTGCACGTCCTTCCCATCTATATTTCTCTGCTGTGCCAACCTGTATAGATCATTTTCTCCCTCTTTACTATCCAACCTATCATACAAGTCATCATACACCCTCTGTTTGGCCTTAGCCACTGCTACTTTCGCCTTACGCTGTGTCTCCCTGTACTCCTGTTTACTCTCTTCGGTCCTCTCAATGTCCCACTTCTTCTTGGCTAACCTTTTCCTTTGTACACACTCCTGCACTTCCTCATTCCACCACCAAGTCTCCTTATCTACTTTCCTTCCAGAGGACACACCAAGTACTCTCCTACCTGTGTCCCTGATCACATTTGCTGTGGTTGTCCAGTCATTTGGAAGCACTTCCTGGCCACCCAAAGCCTGTTTCAACTCCTCCTTGAAGACAACACGACACACTTCCTTTTTCAGCTTCCACCACTTTGTCTTCTGCTCTGCCTTTGCCTTTTTCACCTTTCTCACCATCAGAGTCATCCTGCACACCACCATCCTATGCTGTTTGGCAACACTCTCACCCACGATGACTTTGCAGTCACTGACTTCCTTCAAATTACATCGCCTACACAAGATGTAGTCTACCTGTGTGCGCCTACCTCCGCTTTCATAAGTCACCCTATGCTCCTGTTTCTTCTCAAAGAAAGTATTCACCACAGCCATTTCCATCCTTTTTGCAAAATCTATCAACATCTGTCCTTCTGCGTTCCTGTCCTGGATACCAAACCTGCCCATCACTTCCTCGTCCCCTCTGTTGCCTGCCCCAACATGTCCATTGAAGTCTGCACCTATGACCACTCTTTCACCTCTGAGGGTATTCTGCATCACTTCATCTAAGTCACTCCAGAATCTCTCCTTCTCTTCTAGCTCACATCCTGCCTGTGGGGCATAAGCACTAACAACATTGAGCATTACACCTTCAATTTCTAACTTGAGATTCATCACTCTGTCTGACACTCTTTTCACTTTTAGAACATTCCTGACAAACTCCTCCTTCAAGATGACTCCTACTCCATTTCTCTTCCCATCCACACCGTGATAAAATAGCTTAAACCCTGCTCCTAAGCTTTTAGCTTTGCTACCTTTCCACCTGGTCTCCTGAACACACAGTATGTCCACCTTCCTCCTCTGCATCATGTCAACCAGCTCTCTACCTTTTCTGTGCATAGTTCCAACATTCAAAGTCCCCACTCTCAGTCCTAGACTCATGCCTTTCCTCTTCTCTCTCTGCCTACGGACACGCCTCCCACCTCTCCTTCTTCGACGTCTTCGACCAACAGTAGTCCAATTTCCATCAGCACCCTGTTGATTGACAGCACTGATGGCGGTCGTTGTTAACCCGGGCCTCGACCGATCCGGTATGGAGGTAATACTTTTGATTTGCATAATCAATAATTGGCATTGGTTTTACGTCGGATGCCCTTCCTGACACAACCCTCTGCATTTCTCCGGGCTTGGGACCGGCATGAGGGGGAGAGACACTGGTTAGTGCCCCCCCCACCTACCTGCAGTGTTTTGTTTTTGTTTGTTTTTTTACTTGTTTTGTATGCTATCATTGAAACTGTGCCACAAAAGACAGACACATTCTGTCATTAGAATAGCATTTTACCTGATTCTATTGGTGGTCCTAATGTGACTATTAGAGTCGATCATTTCACACAAATCTCCTGTAGTCATATCAGATTTGTTTTCATAAAGCAACGGCTCAGTTCTGAGACAATACACCCGGAAAATTACCTTCATTTTTAAGTGTAGCTTGAAAAACACAAAACCCATTTGCAAAATAGAAAATAAAGTTCTGCCCTTTTGTGTCACAAAGTATACAAATCCTAAACTAATAGTAAAGTAAGTCAGAAACATTCATTCAAGCACCTTGATTGCATCTGATACTTTCAGCAGGATCCACGCAGTTTTTAAATGTATTGTGTTAGCCAAACAATAAAATATCTGCAGCACGTCAATACAGATCGAAGGACTGATGACGATGACAGATATAGACAGTGTCGTGTATTAGATGATCAAGCAAATATGCTGGAAAGACAATTACTTTATTATCTGATGGTGTCAAGATATGTCTCATATTGTGCTCCTCTCTATCTCGATCCTTATAGACTAAAGACAAGCTTGTGTCAGCCTCAGTTTGCCTGTAATGAAAGCCGAGATGGTGCAATGCGCCAGCATTGTGGTTGTTTTTTAATCAGAAAAGCAGTACTTCCCAGACCTTATTTTGAAATGTTATATATACATTTAATTCTCAATTGAACGAATCGCAGTGCAGTGGTTGGCACATCTGCCTCACACCAAGAAGGTCCCAGGTTTGTTTCCCAGGCTTTGGGAATTCTGTGTGGAGCTTTCATGTTCTGCCCATGCTTGTGTGAGTTTCCACTGGATACTCTGGTTTCCTCTCTCAGTCCAAAAACATGCACAGTATAGGCTACTTGGCTGTTCTATATTCTCCCTAGGTATAAATGGTCATGTGAGTGTTGGCCCTGCAATGGCCTGGCAAACTGTCCAGGGTGTACCCCAGCCTCTCACAGAGTTGGCTGAGATGGGCGCCATTCTTTGGATTAGGGTGCTTAGAAAATGAATGAATCAGCAGGTGAGAGCATAAAGGAGGTTAAATCACATTTTTGTACCAACATGTACATGATACAGTGCAAAGGTCACCAACCACCTAAGTTACCTGCTCAGCTCAAACCAGTGGCGCTATTTTCTTCTGACGTTTTAGGAACAGAGTATTTCCACCCATAATGTTGCTTCTCAGCAAATGTTGTCTCTCTCTCTCTCTCTGTGTGTGTGTGTGTGTGTGTGTGTGTGTGTGTGTGTGTGTGTGTGTGCTTGAGAGAGAGAGAGAGAGAGAGAGAGAGAGAGAGAGAGAGAGAGAGAGAGAGAGAGAGAGTCCTGTCCTTATGTGAGTCGCTCCATTACTTCCTCTATTCTGTCTGTGCAAGACATCCCCGAGTGTGTGCGCAGCTGTGTCCTTGTCTCTGTTTGGGTGACTGGCCGGGTTAATGCGTCACCCATCATCTGTTCTGTATATATACCCAGGTGCTCCAGCCAAACCTGTGTCTGCACATCTCACGGTTCATCCTGATGCCCTGAACCTTTCCTCTCTGCCCTCTCTACCTGTCCTTCCCTCTCTATCTCCAATGACTCGGGTGCTAATCGCACATCTGGAACCTGCAGCCTTTTCACAGATGGTTCTGCTGCATTGTGGGTAATGAATAGAGGACTGCAGGGACAAATACATGGTGTATAGCTCAAACCAGGTTTAGGTCTTGTGTAGGATATATACAAGTAAATGTGTACGTAGTGTTAAAGGGAGGTTTATATGTCAGTGTCCACTGTATAATGACTCTTATAAATATGCAGATTTCATTTCATTTCATTTTCTGTAACAGCTAAATCCTAATTAGGGTCACGAGGAGGCTGTTGCCCATCCCAGCTGACTCTGGGCGAAGGCAGAGTACACCATCAACAGCTCGCCAGGCCATCGCAGAGCGGAAACACGCTGTCGGCTATGCAGCTACTCTTTCCGAAAGTCAGCAATGGTTCTTTTACCTTAACCTCTCACCATAGACAGTGACAGACATGGTTGGCCTTTGATAACCCAGTTCAGTTAGTGCACTGGGGGGGGGGGGAGGCAATGACAACCCGTTGAGAGTGGGGCTTGAACCCCCAACCTTGGGATCAGTGATCCAGCACCTTTACCACCAGGCCACCACTGCCCCATATGCACATTTAAAATATGTTACATATTTCTAAATACAGTATTCTTTTATTAACCCATCATTTATTTTCAATATAGCTACATAATTTAGCAAAGTGGGTGAAATATGCGCAAAGTCATGCTCGCGTAGCTTAATGCACAAGTCACTAAAATTCACCAAGGATTGATATTCAAAAGCTGTCTCGGGTGACTTTGAGCGCAGAGTGCTGGCGTATGGTGGCAGATGCTTGCCATAGAAGCTGAGATAGCACAGAAGCTCCAAGATCGTTAGTGACAAGTAGAATTATATATCATTTTCCCCGCATTTGTACAAAAAGTACACAGAACGAGAGATTTCTTGTTCAACTTCTCACCAGCAACCAAGTGGAAAATAAAGTGCATCGGCAACATCAAGCGAGGAAGAGAGAACGCAGACAAGCAGAAGGCTTAGTGTGAGAAAAGGAAGGAAATCACAACATATCTGGTGTTATTCAACCAAGCAGTGAGATTTCTGCTCTTGGTGGTGACCTCTATACTATGAAATAGCTTTACACTACAGCAAAGTTTAACTTATGTGGGCAGTCCAGTAATATACACTGAAATAATTGTTTGGGTTTTAAATCGATCAAAAACCCAAAGTAGCTTTCCATAAGACTGCATAGATATTGCTGCAGTGTGATAAACTAAAGCAATCATTTTCTCAGCATTTCAGTTGGAGAATAATACATAATAACCTTTCTATAACCGGATCTCATGGGGTACAACCGCTGCTACGTTAAAATGCTTTCTTACAACAATCCCATAATTCTTAAACATATACGGTCTTAAGGTTAAATTTAGATCCATATTGGTTTCTTATGCTCTCCCGGGAGAAATTTAAATGTTCTTTATAAAACCTAATGAAGCAGGAAGCTTAGAACTTTCAAAAGAACTATTAAAGAAGCCCATTCAGAACGAGGGAGATGAATTAGCAGTACGCTTTGTCAATGCTGTTAATGGCATTTTAAGTAAAGACTTTATCGTGGACAGAGTTGCAGCACCCATACCTGGAACCCATCCCAAAAACGGTGGGCGAAAGGCAGATGAGACCCATACACGTACTCACACATTCAGACACCCAAGCTGCTTCTGAAGATGCATAATTTTAGAAAATTAGTCTAAAACAGGCAGCAGAAGGGCCAGACGCTCCCAACACAAGGACCATTTCATAATTGCCCATATAGCGCACGCATAGCAAGTCTGAATGGTCGTGTTTCACAGCAAGTAAATATCCCGAAACCTACTGTAGAGTTTTGCCTCTGTGACCTTGAAAAGTAGGTCAAGTTCACTCACACACAAACTCACCCTCACACTCAGAGTAGTGACACAACATACCAAATCTGAAAGCCCCGGCTTGAGTTCGAAGCAAGTCAATGTTCAGAAATTAAATAGAAGAGCATGGCAGACCAAAATATCATCCAAGACCAAGGAAAGTCATTTAAAATGTACCACATTCCTGCTGCTACAGGAGTCATTTCATTTAATCAAAGGGGATATGTGTATCTTCCCATATGAGGAATTGGACATTTGTGAGCCACAAACTGGTCCGCTAGCTTAGCGAAGGCTCTGAATATTTGAGAGATTAAGATGATGGCACAGAGTGTGTCCAAGTTATGTGATTTCATATTCATGGAAGATGTTCGCCTGGCGGTACAAGGAGTATTTATTTACCCAATGCAGCCTGAATCAGTCGTAGAGGAATATTTCTTGAACACAGGAAAAAAAACCTGAGAACCCAGAGGAAGTCCTTGTGGACAGGCAGAGAACATTAAAAATGTCACCGAGGCAGTAATACAGCATACGGAATAGCAAGAATTAATTTGTGTGATAACTGTAAGAAATAGGCAAAGTAGCGCGTAGGCCTCCATCAGTCCCGAAGGACTATGGCTGCGCTCTGGCCAGTATCCCGACTGGTGATACTCCCCAGTGCACAGAGCCTGGGTAGGGAGTAATGAGGGACAGGCTGTTACCCAAGCAGCAAGTCCCCCCCTGTCTCGGCGCCACCGGAAGGATCCAATGGAAAGGCAAGTGCCGATACGACTGGGTTCCAGTGCCGCTGCAGGAGAGAAACTACGGTCAATTTTGAACAGCCAATTAACCTACAGTGCACGTCTTTGGATTGCGGGGGAAACCGGAGCACCCGGAGGAAACCCGCACAAGCACGGGGAGAACATGCAAACTCCACACAGAAACGCCCAGGCCGGGAATCGAACCCGGGCCTTCTTGCTGTGAGGCGGACGTGCTAACCACTACGCCACCGTGCTGCCAATAGGCAAAGTAGTATTTTCAATACCATACCACTTTTTTTTTTCTTTTTTTTTTTTCTTTTTTTTTTTTTTTTTTTGGAAATTGTGGCACATATCGTAATTGTTCGCGTGTCCACTTCACAGAGGGAGGGTCCTGGATTCAATTCCTGGAGTCAGGTATTTCTATGTGTTCTCCCAGTGCTGGCATGGGTTTCTCCTGGGTGTGCACAACACACACACACACACACACACACACACACACACACACACACACACACACACACACACACACACACACAGCTCTGTCTATGTCTCTAGACATGCACATTAGTGAATGACTTGTTCTAAATTGCACACCTGGGGAAGTGTGTGGTGAAAGAGGTGTGAAGTTGTGAGTGTGTTGCTCTGTGATCTTTTGCTGAGGTGTTCAGGATGTAATCCGCCCTCACCCAGTGTCGGCCCTAATAGTATTATTAAGTGGTTCAGCAAATGAATGATGAGTGAGTGTTTTGTTTTTTGTTTTTTTGTTTTTTTTTTCCTTTTTCGTTTTTGCAAATTACCAGCCTCTGTAAGAAGTATAACAAGTGCACTGTTCTTCTTACACCAAGTATTGTTGCTAGTGTGCCCATAAGGATGACAGAAGAAAAAAATAGACCTGGGCCAGCTGCCATTATACTCCTCCATCAAGTTTGATTCAGAGAGAGCCTTTACCAACCTGCCCCAGCTGTTCCTGCGAATGTGACTGGCATCTGCCCCTTAAAATCTCATGTGTGGCATGTGTCATACACCTGGATGCCCTCCTACAGAACATAAGGGACAATTGATTAAAGAGGAGCCAATGCATCTGTCAATTATTAACCTATCACAGCCTAGGTGGAGCTATGAATAGATTATTGTGACCTGTGAGGATTTGGAACAAAGTTATGGCGGCATTGTAGAGCGCAGTAGCTTTATTTTCTTTTTTATAAGTTCTGGCAAAACTAGATCTGGGGGAAAAACAGTCACCCCAAAATCTTCAGCATTCTGGCCACTAAAGAATAAAAGGGATAAATCTATTACTTTTCTGTCCTATATTTGAACTGGGAGAAGGAGTGAATTTTGCACATTCATAGGCATTCACTGGCAAAGCAATTTGCTGCCCGAGGCTTGCATGCCAGTCTCATAAATCTAAATTCAAGCAGAATCTTTGAGTAAAAGTCACCAAAATGTTAGGGTACTTGGGAGTTATTTGTCTGTCTTCAGGCATTTGTCTTGGATTTTTACTGCCAAATAATGTACCACATAAAAACTACTATTGTTTATCTATGATGAAGCACAAAGGTGAATAAAATCAGGCGTGTGGTATGTTTCCATTTTGTTTTCATTGTTCTGTCTGTTGTTGATTTCCTGAATCCAGCACAATGAGGGAGCACAATCAGTGGCAATGGGGGCAGTGGTGGTCTAGTGGTATAGGGCGCTGGATCGCTGATCCAAAGGTTGGGGGTTCGAGTCCCACTCTCCACAAGCTTGTCACTGTCCCCCCAGTGCAGCTAACTGGGTTATCAAAGGCGGGCCATGTCTGTCACTGTCTATGGTGAGAGGTTGATGTAAAAGAACCATTGCTGACTTTCGTAAAAAGGAGCTGCAAAGTCGTCAGCGTGTTTCTGTCCCTCGCTAAAAAAAAAGGGTTGTGACAGGAAGGGCATCCGACGTAAAAAACAAAAACCTCTGCCAAATCGGTCGCTGACGCTGTGGCGACTCCTGAGTAAAAGGGAAAAAAGCCAAAAGGAAGACAGACATATATATATATATATTTAGTATGTGACCAGCCGATAAGGAACCAAAGTCCAGTTGTTTGCTATTGAACACATACAGTGCACTGTGAATAACATTAGGCTGGACTTTATTAATAACAATAATAATAAGGTGTGGCATGGTGGCGTAGTGGTGAACATGTCCTCTGCACAGCCAGAAGGTAAGCCAGCAAGAAGGTTAACAGGCTACTTGGGCATTCCTGTGGGTGGCACACTGACAAAGTGATTGGAATGTCCACCTCACAGCCAAGAAGTTCTGGGTTCAAGTTCCTGGCTCAGGAGTTTTTGTGTGGATTTTGCATGTTCTCCCTGCGTGGTTACATCGGTTTTCTCCACGTACTCTGGTTTTCTTCCACAGACCAAAACACTAAGTGTGAATGGTCATGTGTGTGTGTGTGTGTGTGTGTGTGTGTGTGTGTGTGTGTGTGTTGGCCCTGGGATGGTCTGTTGAGCTGTTCACAGTGTTCCACATCTTCACTCATATTTGGCTTGCAAGGGCTCCAGCCTACCTGCTGGCCCCAGTAAAGGATAAAGCAGTTCATGGAACCAATAATGAGTTTTAAACTTAACATGCATGCCCTGCTGTTTGAAACCAAACAACTACTGTTTGTACTTTACTGTGGTAAACCTGGCCACAATTAACCTGACAGCGATTGCCATTTCATTTACATTAATTAAAGTCCTGCCTTGATGCATCTGTATTATAGAAATACATCCAGTTGAAGTTATTTAAGCTCTCTAGATACATGAAGTCTAATCATTTATGCTAGAGAAAGTTGGACCAATGGTGCCCAGCAAAACGTTAATGTTGCTCATCACAACTTCTGCATGTTCCAGAGTTGAAGACAACGCCTATTGTGCAACAGGACTGATCAGGTTTAGTTCATATAAACCACTGTCTGGCCTAAAAAGCCCCAAACTCGAAAATTTTGTTGGAACACCTTTAATCTTGAATACAGTGTCTAATCACCATGGCATTATTACTTCAGATGGTCAGGTCAGGCTTAGCAACATGACATGGCAATAAAATGATGTGAATTCAATGACCTGAATACGGCCTCGACCCGAATAGGATTAAGCAGTTCACCAAATGAATGAATGCATAATTTATGCTATATTCACTCTTGCTGACTCATTTTCCAAACCACTTAATATACCGAGGGTTAAAGGAAACTGGAGCCTAACTCAGCCAACACTGAGTAAAGACGGGGTACACCCTGAACAGCTCAGTAGACCATTGCAGAATCAGCACACACACACACACACACACACACACACACACACATATACATTCATTTACATTCACATCCTCACCTGGGGGCTGGTCTGAATCAGCCAGCTGTCCTAATAGGCATGTCTTTGGAAACCAGAGTACCAGGAGGAAACCCACAAAACCATGAAGAGAACATGCAAACTCCTCCCAGAAACACCCTCGCCGAGACCCAATTCAGTGACCCCTTTGCCGTTATGTACTAGTATAACTCCCATGGTTTTATCATCTTTTTCAAAATCAAATTTTGGGGACCTCAGCAGTCAGCCCTAAAGTTGTTCTTTGGATTCATAAATACTTAAGGAATTGATTTACCAGGGCAGCTGTAATGGCTAATGGTTGGGAACGATGTATGCATGCCCTGCTGTTTCACTGGTTCAGTTCCTGATGATGGCGGGGTTTTTGGGGGTTGGGGGGGCACTTTCCTTCTTCCACCTTCATTGCTGAAGTGTCATTGAGCAAAGCAGCCCACTGCTCCAAGTGTGTGTGTGTGTGTGTCTGTGTGTGTGTGTGTGTGTGTGTGTGTGAGTGTGTGTGTGTGTGTGTGTGTGTGTGTGTGTGTGTGTGTGTGTGTGTGTGTGTGTGTGTGTTTGATTGATCACTATGGATGGGTTTAGTACAGAAGTCAAAGTTTGCACACACACACACACACACACACACACACACATACATATATATATATATATATATATATATATAGATAGATATAGATATAGATATATATATCTTCTTCTTTTCCTTTTGGCTTTTCCCTTCAGGGGTCGCCACAGCGAATCATCTGCCTCCATCTCACCCTATCCTCTGCATCTTCTTCTCTTACACCAACGACCTTCATGTCCTCCTTCACCACATCCATTAATCGTCTCTTTGGTCTTCCTCTAGGCCTTCTGCCTGGTAGTTCCAGCCTCAGCATCCTATTACCAATATACTCACTATCCCTCCTCTGTACATGTCCAAACTATCTCAATCTAGCCTCTCTGACTTTGTCTCCAAAACGTCTTACATTGTCCTGTCCCTCTGATGTGCTCATTCCTAATCCAATCTATCCTCGTTACTCCCAAAGAGAACCTCAACATTTTCATCTCTGCTACCTCCAACTCAGCCTCCTGTCTTTTCCCCAGGGCCACTGTTTCTAAACCATACAACATCGCTGGCCTCAACACCGTCTTGTACACTTTTCCTTTCATTCTTGCCGATACCCTCCTATCACACATCACACCGGACACTTTTCTCCAACCATTCCAACCTGCCTGCACGCGCTTCTTCACCTCTTTTCCACACTCTCCATTGCTCTGGATTGTTGAGCCTAAGTACTTAAAATCCTCCATCTTCCTTATCTCTGCTCCCTGTAATTTCACCGTTCCTCTTTGGTCCTTGTCATTCATGCACATGTATTCTGTCTTACTGAGGCTAATCTTCATTCCCCTCCTTTCCAGGGCATACCTCCACCTCTCTAGATTTTCCTGCACTTGTTCTCTGCTCTCACTACAGATCACAATGTCATCTGCAAACATCATAGTCCATGGGGAATCTTGTCCAACCTCGTCTGTCAGCATGTCCATCACCATAGCAAACAAGAAGGGGCTGAGAGCAGACCCTTGATGCAGTCCCACCTCCACCTTGGACTCTTCTGTCACACCGACAGCACACCTCACCACTGTCTGACATCTCTTATACATGTCCTGCACCACTCTAACATACTTCTCTGTCACTCCAGACTTTCTTATACAATACCACAATTCTTCTCTCGGCACCCTGTCATATGCTTTCTCCAGATCCACAAAGGCACAATGCAGCTCCTTCTGACCTTCTCTGTACTTCTCTATTAACATCCTCAAAGCAAACACTGCATCTGTGGTGCTGCTTCTTGGCATGAAACCAAACTGTTGTTCACAATTGCTGACCTCTGCCCTGAGTCTAGCTTCCACTGATCTTTCCCATAACGTCGTCAGATGGCTCATCAACTTTATCCCTCTGTAGTTGCCACAACTATGCACGTCTCCCTTGTTCTTAAAAATGGGCACCAGCACACTTCTACTAGATTCCTCCGGCATCTGCTCACTTTCTAAGACCTTGTTGAATATTCTTGTCTGAAAATAAACTGCTACGTCTTCTGGACACTTCCATACCTCCTGTATGTCATCAGGGTCAACTGCCTTTCCACTCTTCATCCTCTTCAATGCCCTCCTCACTTCACCCTTACTAATCTTTGCTACTCCCTGGTCCTCAACGGTCACCCCTTCTACTTTTTTCTCTCTCATTTTCCTCATTCATCAGCTCTTCAAAGTACTCTTTCTATCTTTGCAGCACACTTCTGTCATCAGTCAATACATTTCCCTCTCTGTCCTTTATCACTCTAACTTGCTGCATGTCCTTCCCATCTCTATTTCTCTGCTGTGCTAACCTGTATCAATCATTTTCTCCCGCCTTACTGTCCAGCCTAGCATACAAGTCATCATACACCCTGTTTGGCCTTTGACACCACTACCTTTGCCTTACGCTGTGTCTCCCTGTACTCCTGTTTACTCTCTTCGGTCCTCTCTATGCGCCACTTCTTCTTAGCTAACCTCTTCCTTTGTACACACTCCTGCACTTCCTCATTCCACCACCAAGTCTCCTTATCTACTTTCCTTCCAGAGGACACACCAAGTACTCTCCTACCTGTCTCCCTGATCACATTGGCTGTGGTTGTCCAGTCATCTGGAAGCACTTCCTGATTACCCAAAGCCTGTTTCAACTCCTCCTTGAAGACAACACGACACTCTTCCTTTTTCAGCTTTCACCACGTCTGCTCTGCCTTTGCCTTTTTCACCATCCTCACCATCAGCGTGATCCTGCACACCACCATCCTAGTCTGTTTGGCAACACTCTCACCCACTACTACTTTGCAGTCACTGACTTCCTTCAAATTACATCGCCTACACAAGCTGTAGCCTACCTGTGTGCTCCTACCTCCGCTTTGATAAGCCACCCTATGCACCTGTCTCTTCTGGAAGACAGTATTCACCACAGCCATTTCCATCCTTTTTGCAAAATCGATCAACATCTGTCCTGGATACCAAACCTGCCCATCACTTCCTCATCCCCTCTATTGTCTGCACCAACATGTCCATTGAAGTCTGCACCAATGACCACCACTCTTTCACCTCTGGGGGTACTCTGCATCACTTCATCTAAGTCACTCCAGAATCTCTCCTTTTCTTCTAGCTTACGTCCTGCCTGTGGGGCATAACCACTAACAACATTGACCATCACACCTTCAATTTCTAACTTGAGACTCATCACTCTGTCTGACACTCTTTTCACTTCTAGAACATTCCTGACAAACTCCTCCTTCAAGATGACTCCTACTCCATTTCTCTTCCCATCCACACCATGATAAACCCTGCTCCTCAGCTTCTAGCCTTGCTACCTTTCCACCTGGTCTCCTGAACACGCAGTATGTCCACCTTCTTCCTCTGCATCATATCAGCCAGCTCTCTAGCTATTTCTTTCATAGTTCCAACATTCAAAGTCCCTACTCTCAGTCCTAGACTCATGCCTTTCCTCGTCTCCCTCTGCCTATGGAAATGCCTCCTGCCTCTCCTTCTTCGACCAATAGTAGTCCAATTTCCACCAGCACCCTGTTGGTTAACAGCACTGATGACGGTTGCTGTTAACCCGGGCCTCGACCGAGCCGGTATGAATTTCATTTTGATCATTTGCATGAGAATTTTGGCACAAGTTTTACACCGGATGCCCTTCCTGTCACAACCCTCTGCATTTATCTGGGCTTGAGACCAGCGTGAGGGAGAGACACTGGCTTGTACTCCCCCTCACAGCTGCATTATATATATATATATATATATATATATATATATATATAAATTTGAAAGAAAATACGTGGCCCCCAGAGCAGTACCTGTGTTATCAAATGCCGCCCATGTCTCTCACTGTCTGTGGTGTGAGATTCATGTAAAAGAAACATTGCTGACTTTTGTCAAGAGTAGCTGCATAGCCATCAACGTGTTTCTGCCATGTGGCAAGCCGTCCAGGGTGTACTCTGCCCTCACCCGAAGTTGGCTGAGATGAACACCAGCCTCCCCGCAACCATAATTCAGATTAAGCGGTTCAGAAAATGAATGATAAACTACCTTTTTGCACACTGGGCATATTTTATAAACACACTCTCCTCATGAGATGAAATTCATGAGTACTTTTCCAATCATCATGTGTTTTCCATTGCACACAAATATTATCTACACTTACACTTCCTCTACACAGATTCCAAAATATCCGGAGTGACTTACAGTTATCATTTTCTTCATACAGGAGAGCAATTGGGTTAAGGGCCTTGCTTGAGGGGCCCAACAGTGCTGATAGTGTGGAAGTACTAATCTTCAAATCAGTAACCCATCACCTTATCGACTAAGCCACTGCTACCCCTAATTTATCTAAACACCTGCTAGAATAAAAAAGGGACAGACAGAGTACAAAAATAAATAAATAAACAAATAAATAAATAAACACATCATATAAAAATCAAGGGAGTCACTGGCCAGGTGTAAAAGTCAGCAAGTGAAGCAAGAGGAGGAAAGATTTATAGCTGAGGGAAAATACTGCCTGTGCTGAGCAAAGTTAAAAATATATCCGGTTAGATGTTCCGAAATCCTCCCTGTGTCAAATATGTCAGCAAAACTAGTCAACTCTCAACGACGACCTTGTCCGGGAAGTCCACTCAGGTGAATACACTCGTCTGGGCTGTGTCAAACCAACCCCTGAACAGCAGCCTCATCCAAATGACCTTCATCAACGCTTCAGAAAGGGGAACAATGCTCGCCAGGCTTCCACAAAACGCTCCTTTTGTCCAGTCCGGGGCACCACAGGGCAGTGAGTTGGTGATGACAGGAAATAGGCTGAGGGATTTTTGGCACATTTTCCTTTCAGGAAATTGTTGTGAAATCGCAGGCTTGAGGTACACTCTCGGTGTCAGAGTCATGGCCTTGACCAACAGGTCATGAAGAATGTAATCGAAAAAGATTCCTACTTTTGGTCGAGCCAGGAATAGGAAATATGATTTGACTCCATGCGTTAATCAAACATCTGTAGTGCTTCGCTCAGCCTGGGGGTTTATTGAGGAAACAAATTGAAACCTCCGCCCTTGTTCATCCAGACTCCAGACCATGCATGTTCAGTAATGTCTAGCAGAGAACAGTGTGTTATTCTCATGACACAGTTTAGTTTAGCTGGATGTAAAGCGAAGTGACCTCTGTGCCAGTGTTTGTGTTTTGTGTGAGTGTGTGGGAGGTGCGAAATAGTCCTATGCAGAAAAGCCCACTCAGGGCACTCAGGGAGCCAGAAGGCATATGGTAACTGTGACCTTTCTCTCTTTTATTCAATTCATTTACTCCCCCTCTTTTCAATTTGTCATTTTTCCCTCTGGATTAATTTTTTGTTTCTTCCCTACACTCGCTTGCATTTTCCCCCAATTTCCCTCTTTTGTATCTCATCAGCAAGCAGTTTTCTGTCTGATGCTTATTCATGCGATTTGCTTTCATCTATTAGTTCTTGCGACCTTCCCATTTGCTTCACTCTCATCTATTCGTTCTCTTTTTCCCACCCCCCATGTTCCTCTTTTTCCATTTCCTGATAAATAACACCAACACTTGTAATTCTCCCTCATGTGACAAAATGAACTTGTGTAACCGTAACAAAGCTGCAGTCTCGCTCTTCCATTCATCTGTCTTAATCAAAACGTTTATGCAAATGCCGGCTTTAGAAAAGTGTGATATATTTTCCTATAAAAGACTGGAAGCAGCTTTCTTTCAAGATGATATGTAAATATGCATACAAAATGCTTCGCATTCCACCTCCCACTCTGACGAGCTCAGAACTAGCCAGACAGTGCACTATACTTGTTTGGTTGTGTGTCATCATTGAGGGGAATTTTAAAACTGTCGCCAAAACTGGAAGCAAAGATAGCATCCATCTTTTGGATACACATCCCTGCCTGAAAGTTTCCTCTGTTGATATTCCAAAAATTACAATACATTCAACTCATGCCCAGGACTGCACAGTGGTATAGCGGCTAGCACAGCTGCCTCACAGCAGAAAGGTCCTGGATTCGAATGGGTGCGTCTGTGTGGAGTTGGCATGTTCTTTCCGTGCTTGTCTGGGTTTCCGCCAGGCACTCTGCTTTCCTCCCACAGTCCAAAGACACACACACACATTAGGCTGATGGGCTGTTCCAAATTGCCTCTAGCTCTGAGTGTAAGTGTGTATTGGCCCTGTGAGGGACCATTTGAGGACATATTACACCAGCCGGCCTCTCTGCGACCCTCAATAACAGGATAAAATGGTTCAGCAAATGAATGAATGAATCCATGCCCACGTCACCAAATTTATCACTTTACAGCTGAAATATAATGAATCTCATTCCGAACATAGCCAAATCATTTCCAATCCAACGGAATTTCTCAATTTGCATTCTTCTTTGCACTTGTGCTCTTGTAGACTTGTAAAGTGTCATCATTCACAGCCCAAGTGCGTCCCAGTTTCAAAGTTCAAAGTTCAGGCAAGTACAGTCCAAGTCGCCAATCAAAGACACATATAGGGCCAACAGTGTAGTGTTGAGGGTGCTCGACACAAGCTTGAGAGGCCGTGGGTTTGCATACCCATTCGGTCACGCCATGCTATGACTTTGGGGTAGGTTCTTAAGTCAAGTGTGCCCCTGTTCACCCTGCAGTATAATTGGGAACTACAAACTGGATTCCAAAAAAAAAGTTGGAACACTACACAAATTCATCCAAAGTTTCAGAGAATCTGGAAAAATCTCTGTGTGTACGGCTCAAGGCCGACAAACCATACTGGATGACCATGATCTCCGGGCCCTTCAACAGCACGGCACCACAAACAGGAATGCTACTGTAAAGAAAATCACAGAATGGGCTCAGAAATACTTCCAGAAACCATTGTCGGTGAAGACAATCCTCTGTGCTATCCACCATTGCCAGCTGAAATGCTAGAGTACAAAGAAGCCATTTCTAAATAGGACCCAGAAGTGCAGGTGTTTTCTCTGGGCCAGGCGTCATTTAAGATGAAGTGTGACAAAGTGGAAAACTGTTCTGTGGTCAGACGAATCATGATTCGAAGTTCTTTATGGAAAACTGGGACATCATGTAATCCGGACTAAAGAAGACAAGAACGACCCAAGTTGTTTTCAGCGCTCAGTTCAGAAGCTGCATCTGTGATGGTATGGGGTTACATGAGTGCGTGTGGCATGGGCAGCTTGCACATCTGGAAAAGCACCGTCAATGCAGAAAAGTATATTCAGGTTCTAAAACAACATACGCTCCCATCCAGACGTCGTCTCTTTCAGAGAAGACCTTGCATTTTTCAACATGATCATGTCAGACCACATGCAGCATTAATTACAATATTATGGCCGCGTAGGAAAGGGGTCGTGGTATTAAAATGGCCAGCGTGCAGTCCAGAGCTTTCACCTTTAAGAACATTAGTCGCATCATAAAGTGGAAGTTGCAACAAAGCAGGCCCAAGACTGTCGAACAGTTCAAGGCCTGTATTAGACAAGAATGGGACAACATTCCTATTTTGAAACTTGAGAAACGTGTCTCCTCATTCCACAAATGTTTGTAGACTGTTGGAAGAAGAAGAGGGGACGCCTCACAGTGGTGAAAATGGCCTTGACCCAGCTTTTCTGAGATTTGTTAAAACCATGAAATTTAAAATCAACATATTTTCCTCTTCTTCTTCTTCTTTTCCTTTCGACTTTTCCCTTCAGGGTCACTACAGCGAATCAAATAAATAAATAAATTAATTAATTAATTAAACAAAAAAATATATATACATATCAGCATGGGAATCAGCAAAAGCAGCAGATGGTCCTGCCCCACCACTCAGTTGATCACCTTTGTGAAGGCGGGTGAGAAGTTTGGAAAAACCGCAGGAGCCAGGAACCCATCGGGGCTACTGACAACCACAAATGACTGGCAGCTGTCTGTTGACCTGGAGAAACAACTCAAGTTCCCCCAGTGTATTGTCTCAACCACACTGAGGCCAGACATCCTCCTGGTGTCAAAGGAGACAAAGAGCATCATCTTGATGGAGCTCACCATGCCATGGGAGGACCGACTGGATGAGGCCCATGAGACAAAGAAGACCAAATATGAAGATCTGGTCGTAGGCTGCCATAAGCAGGGCTGGAAGGCACAATGTATGCCCATCGAGGTTGGCTGCAAAGGGTTCGCAGGCCAATCACTCTATAAAACCCTGACTGTGCTGGGCATTACGGGGATGGTAAGGAGAAGAGCCATCAAGAGGATCACTGAGGAAGCAGAGAAAGCCTCGAGATGGCTGTGGATTAGGAGAGGAGATCCATGGGAAAGCAAAAGCCACCTGAAAACAAGTCGGGTCTGATCAACCATGGCTGGGTTGCCTGGGCGAGGGTGTCTGATGTTGAAAGACCAGAAACATCCGAGGACCTCAGGTTACATCACTGATGATGTGTTCAGGAGCATCCTAGAGATGTATCATAACAATATATATATATATATATATATATATATATATATATATAATTTTCTGAGTAGATCCTTCCGTAGGAGAGTGCTCAATACTTTTTGGGAGAGCAAATAACAATAAAAAGAAAAGGACAGGACTATAATCTATAATTTATATATATATATATATATATATATATATATATATATATATATATATATATATATATATATATACATACACACATATATATATATATATATATATATATATATATATATATATATATATATATATATATATATATATATATATAAACTTTGCCCCTGTCATCTATGTTCGGAATAAAGTATTGAAATTTGGCACTTCCACATCATTGCATTCAGTTTTCTTCACAATTTGTATAGTGTCCCAACTTTTTTTTAATCTGATTTGTATTACAAATGGTAGCAGGTTAACCTACAATGGACTAGTTTCCCATCCAGGTGAAGTTGATCCCCTAGTCACTTCACACACGTGTAAACATTCAACAGACTTTTGCTTTTTATTTTGAATATGTTAAAGATAACTGCTGTTGCTCATAACAACAAGCTCCCACAACCTTTTCAGCACCACTGCTTTTTGCTACAGATTTTGGATTTTTATTTTTATTGACCGTATTTTCCATTTTATTTACCATATTACCAACTTTTTTGGCTGAAGGTGCGACTTATATTCCAGAGAGACTTATATGTGAAATTAGTATATATAATTTAACATGTTTGTTAATTTTACACTCACAACCACAAGACGGCATGCTAGGCTTAGGTACCAGTAGCTGCCCATCCAGCACTGAAGAAATTTCCCCAAAAAGAAAATTCTATTCTTTGAATTACAAGCTGCAAGTAGTGAAATCTTCTTCTTTTCCTTTCAGCTTTTCCCTTCAGGGGTCGCCACAGCGAATCATCTGCCTCCATCTCACCCTATCCTTTGCATCTTCTTCTCTTACACCAACGACCTTCATGTCCTCCTTCACCACATCCATGAATCGTCTCTTTGCTCTTCCTCTAGGCCTTCTGCCTGGTAGTTCCAGCCTCAGCATCCTATTACCAATATACTCACTATCCCTCCTCTGTACATGTCCAAACCATCTCAATCTCGCCTCTCTGACTTTGTCTCCAAAACGTCTTACATGTGCAGTCCCTCTGATGTGCTCATTCCTAATCCTATCTATCCTCGTTACTCCAAAAGAGAACCTCAACATTTTCATCTCTGCTACCTCCAGCTCTGCCTCCTGTCTTTTCCCCAGGTCCACTGTTTCTAAACCATACAACATCGTTGGCCTCAACACCGTCTTGTACACTTTTCCTTTCATTCTTGCCGATACCCTCCTATCACACATCACACCGGACACTTTTCTCCAACCATTCCAACCTGCCTGCACACGCTTCTTGACCTCTTTTCCACACTCTTCATTGCTCTGGATTGTTGAGCCGAAGTACTTAAAATCCTCCACCTTTCTTATATCTGCTCCCTGTAATCTCACTGTTCCTCTTGGGTCCTTGTCATTCATGCACATGTATCTGTCTTACTGAGGCTAATCTTCATTCCCCTCCTTTCCAGGGCATACCTCCACCTATCTAGATTTTCCTGCACTTGTTCTCTGCTCTCACTACAGATCACAATGTCATCTGCAAAAATCATAGTCCATGGGGAATCTTGTCTAACCTCGTCTGTCAGCCTGTCCATCACCATAGCAAACAAGAAGGGGCTGAGAGCTGACCCTTGATGCAGTCCCACCTCCACCTTGAACTCTTCTGTCACACCGACAGCACACCTCACCACTGTCTTACATCTCTCATACATGTCCTGCACCACTCTAACATACTTCTCTGCCAATCCAGACTTTCTTACACAATACCACAGTTCTTCTCTCGGCACCCTGTCATATGCTTTCTCCAGATCCACAAAGGCACAATGCAGCTCCCTCTGACCTTCTCTGTACTTCTCCATTAACATCCTCAAGGCAAACACTGCATCTGTGGTGCTCTTTCTTGGCATGAAACCAAACTGTTGTTAGCTGCAAGTAGTGAAATATGCAGCAGAAAATGGTAATCGAACAGTTGAAAGAAAGTTTGGAGTGAACAAGAAACTTGTGAGGGACTGAAGAAAAGCGGAGATTATTATTATTGCAATGATGAAAACAACAAAAAAAAAAGCTAATTGGTAAAAAGCTAAAATCTAATCGCAGGCTAAAAGCTAGATGGCCACAACTAAGGAACAAGCTTGCACGAGGCTGCTTGAGCAACATCCTGCAGGGAGAAGCTTGTCAACAGTGCAATCGATCTTTTTCACTAACATCGCACATCGCTTCTTTACCCACAATGCTCAGCTTCTGGCCGCCATTGCTGAGGGCAACTATAGACGCCATTGCTTCTTGACAGATCCTCTTCCTACATTTGTTTGACATGTCCAGAAAACGTCCCTGCCACTGTAAATACCTCTTACTGATATGTAGACACTTTGGAGCCAGTGATCAGGAGTCGGTATTTGGATAAACGTAAGTTATCATCATCATCATCATCATCATCATCATCTTCTTCCACTGAGTCCAGGGTCAGGTCGCAGGGGCAGCAACCTTAGCAAAGAGGTCCAGACGTCCCTCTCCTGGGCCACTTCCTGCAACTCTCCCGGGGGGACACCGAGGCGGTCCCAGACAAGCCGAGAGACATAGTCCCTCCAGCGTGTTCTAGGTCGACCCCGGGGTCTCTTCCCAGTTGGACATGCCCGAAACATCACACCAGGGAGGCGTCCGGGGGGCATTCTAACCAGATGCCCGAGCCACCTCAACTGGCCCCTCTCAATGCGGAGGAGCAGCAGATCTACTCCGAGCTCTCCCTGGATGGTGGAGCTTCTCACCTTATCTCTAAGGGAGAACCCCGCCACCCGGCGAAGGAACCTCATTTCAGCCGCTTGTATCCGTGATCTTGTTCTTTCGGTCATTACCCAAAGCTCGAGACCATAGGTGAGGGTTGGAACGTAGATCGACTGGTAAATTGAGAGCTTCGCCTTGCGGCTCAGCTCCTTCTTCACCACGATGGACCGGTACAGGCACCGCTTAACAGCAAGAGCTGCAGCGATCCGTCTGTCGATCTCTCACTCCATCCTTCCCTCACTCATAAACAAGACCCCAAGATACTTAAACTCCTCCACTTGGGGCAGGACCTCATTCCAGATTCTGGAGGGTGCATTTCACCATTGTCCGACTGAGAACCATGGCCTCGGACTTGGAGGTACTGATCTTCATCCCGGCTGCTTCGCACTCGGCTGCGAATCGCTCCAATGAGAGCTGGAGGGCCCGACTTGATGAAGCCAAAAGGACAACATCATCCGCAAAAAGCAGAGACGATACCCGATGGCCACCAAACCAGAACCCCTCATCGCCTCGACTGCGCCTAGAAATTCTGTTCATAAAAATTATGAACAGAATCGGTGACAAAGGACAGCCTTGGCGGACTCCAACTCCCACTGGAAACGAATCCGACATGCTGTTACCAATACAGACCAAACTCTGGCTCCGGTGATACAGCGACCGAATAGCTCGTAGCAACGGATCCGGAACGCTGTACTCTCGGAGCACGCCCCACAAAATCTTTCAAGGAACACGGTCGAAAGCCTTCTCCAAATCCACAAAGCACATGTGGACAGATTGGGCAAACTCCCATGCCCCTTCCAGAATCCTGTGGAGCGTATAGAGTTGGTCAATAGTGCTGCGGCCAGGACGAAAACCACATTGTTCCTCCTGAATCCGAGGTTCGACTATCGGTCGGATCCTCCTCTCTAGTACCTCTGCATAGACTTTCCCAGGTAGGCTGAGGAGTGTAATTCCCCGATAATTGGAACACACCCTCTGGTCCCCCTTCTTAAAAATTGGGACCACCACCCCAGTTTGCCAATCCAGAGGTACAGCCCCTGATGACCACGCGATGTTGCAGAGACGTGTCAACCAAGACAGTCCTACAACATCCAGAGCCCTGAGATATTCCGGGCGGATCTCGTCCAACCCCGGAGCTCGACCACCGAGAAGCTTTTTGACAACCTCAGTGACCTCCACTCCAGTGATGGGCGGACCCTCACCCGAACCCCCAGGGTCTTCCTCTTCCATGGAGGGCGTGTTGGTGGGATTGAGAAGGTCCTCAAAGTATTCCCTCCACCTCTCAACAACATCCCCAGTCAAGGTAAGCAGCTCCCCACCTCCACCGTAAACAGTGTTTGTGAAGAACTGCTTCCCACGCCCGAGATTTTGCATCTGCGACAGCCTCGGCTGCAGCACGTTTGGCCTTCCGGTACCCGTTTGCTGCCTCAGGAGTCCCACAGGCTAATAAAACCCGATAGGCCTCCTTCAGCTGGACGGCCCTCTTCACCGCAGGTGTCCACCACCGGGTTCGGGGATTACCGCCACGACAAGCACCATCGACCTTACGGCCACAGCTATGGGCTGCCGCCTCAGCAATGGAGGCACGAAACATGGCCCATTCGGATTCCATGTCCCCGCCTCCTCCGGAACGTGGTTGTAGCTCTGCCGGAGGTGGGAGTTAAAGGCCTCTCGGACAGGGGGCTCCGCCAAACGTTCCCAGCAGACCCTGATTACACGCTTGGGCCTGCCAGGTCTGGAAGGCAACCTCCCACACCACCGAAGCCAACTCACAACCAGGTAGTGATCGGTAGACAGCTCAGCTCCTCTCTTCACCCGAGTGTCCAGAACATATGGTTGCAAGTCTGATGACACGACTACAAAGTCAATCATCGAACTGCGACCTAGGGTGTCCTGGTGCCAAGTGCACTTATGGACACCCTTATGTTCAAACATGGTGTTCGTGATAGACAAACTATGACAAGCACAGAAGTCCAACAACGAAACGCCATTCGGATTCAGACTGGAGAGGCCGTACCTACCGATCACACCCTTCCAGGTCACACTATCATTGCCCACATGGGCGTTGAAGTCTCCCAAGACAACGAGCGAGTCTCCCGAGGGAGCGTTCTCCAACACCCCCCCCCAAAGACTCCAAAAAGGGTGGGTACTCTGAACTGTCATTTGGTGCATAAGCACAAATAACAATCAGGACCCGTCCCCCCACCCGAAGACGGAGGGAAGCTACCCTTTCGTCAACCGGGGAGAACCCCAACATTTGGACACCGAGACGGGGGCAACAAGAATACCCACACCGGCTCGCCGCCTCTCCCCATGAGCAACTCCAGAATAGAAGGAGGTCCAGCCTCTTTCGAGATGGATGGTTCCAGAGCCCAAGCTATGCGTTGAGGTGAGCCCGACTATATCTAATCGGTATCTCTCCACCTCACGCACCAAATCAGGCTCCTTTCCCGCCAGAGAGGTGACATTCCATGTCCCGAGGGTCAGAGTAAGTAGCCGAGGATCAGTCCGACAGAAGCCATGCCTTTGGCTGCCACCCAACTCACACTGCACCCGACCCCTAAAACTCCTCCCACGAGTGGTGGGTCCATGGGAGGGCGGACCCACCCCTCCACCACGATAAGGTGGCAATTCAAGGAGGGGTAAAGGTGGTCTAGTGGCATAGGGTGCTGGATCGCTGATCCAAAAGGTTGGGGATTCAAGTCCCACTCTCCACAGGGTTGTCACTGTCCCCCCAGTGCAGCTAACTGGATTATCAAAGGCGGGCCATGTCTCTCACCGTCTATGGTGAGAGGCATGTAAAAGAACCATTGCTGACTTTTGTAAAGAGTAGGCTGCAAAGTCGTCAGCGTGTTTCTGTCCCTTGCTAAAGGGTTGTGACAGGAAGGGCATCCGACGTAAAAAACCTCTGCCAAATCAAACGTGCGAATCGGATGATTCGCTGTGGCGACTCCCGAGTAAAAGGGAAAAAGCCGAAAGGTAAACGTAAGTTAGTTCGAGATAAAGATCCTTACGATATTTCAAAATCAGAGTGGTCGACTGATGACAGTTTGTGGCCAGAAGTTACCAGAAGTCAATTATGATCGGCTGCAGATGAAAAAAACAAACAAAACAAAACAAAACAAAACAAAACAAACAAACAAAAAAAACCTGGTATAAAGTGATCAGAACATATCATTGTATGTTTGGATGGTGTAAACTAGTCACGTTGAAGATTGGTAAGCTTGGTAAGCCATCGTGCTCGTCTTCTTTCAGACAAGTCCTCCATTTGCTCCCCTTGGTCACTATCACTGTAGGTAACACAAACAATGATATCTTGTCTCTATTTGATCTATTAGAGCAACCGTTAACAGCACAGTTGTTTACCATTGTTGTGAACACAAAAGGGGCCCACTGGCTAATGTACCTCTGTTCTCTCGACCTGTTGAAATCCACTCGAGTGTACGAAGCCTAATTGCTTGACCTTAATGGTTGCCCTCTGCAATGGCAGCGTTTGCATAGGACACTAAAGTGTCACGTCACACGAAAAGGACCTATTGTGTCTCCACATCTAGGTAGTTTGCAAGGAGATGAATATAAACGCCTTTACGTAAGGACTTAATTGGTGTGACCACTTCATGCAACGCAACCGCCTCTGTCAGAGCGAGGACCACAATGTTACATAAACTGCCAGCAGATTTCCAAGCCAAGGGAGACTTATAGTCCAGTGTGACTTGTATAAGCTTTTCTTTTCTTTATTATGCATTTTTTTGTCCAATGAGACTTGTAATCTGGAGCGACGTATAGTCCAGAATATACGGTATTAATATTTTAAAATAAAAATGACAGCAGGTAGGTTTGTTTTATATCATATCATTTTATTATAAACAACCCTAACTATGACGAACTAGAAGGCAAAGAAATGACTACAGCATTAAAGTGCACTGGCATTGGTCATCCTTACAGCATAATTAATGCATATGGTATCCACTTAAATAATACAGACAGTTATCTTATAACATAAATGACCATGAAAAGAACAAAACTGTTAATTTTACCCCATGAATTATTAGCACACCAGTGTAGCTAACTGGCTTATCAAAGGCCCTCCGTGTCTCTCACTGTCTGTGGTGAGATGTTCATGTAAAGGAACCGTTGTTGACTTTTGTTAAGAGTAGCTACATAGCTGTCAGCGTGTTTCTGCCCTGTGATGGTCTGGCGAACTTTCCAGGGTGCACTCTAGCCCAGAGTTGTCTGTGATGGGCCTCCCCGCGAGATTAATCAGGATTAAGTGGTTCAAATGAATGGATGAATGAATTACTGGCAGGGACTGATCTGTGAGAGTTTGCTGTCATTTTTCTCTGGAAATGATAACATGTTAGGTGGGATCAGCGTTTCTTGTAGAGTTTGAGAATGCTGCAAAAGATAAGTGTGACAGTAAATACAAAACAGTTGATGTAGAAAATGTTTTGCCAGCTCGCCTTTCCTGAGGGCAGTAAGTTTAGGAACAAAAATAAATATTTTCCACAATTTCTGAGCTTGTTGTTTGTGAAACTCAGCACTGGCCGATAATGTTTTATGCTCTGTGGGTCACTGACACCGAACAGCCAATCCGATGAGGTCGTGTCACTATCAGGATGGAACAGCCAATTGGGAAGGCAACATGTCTTTTAAAATGTCCAGAGTTGTACTTCGCACCCCTGCTGCTCTTCCAGTTATGGAATGACCATGAAGTGTCCTCCCATCCTCTGAGTTTGTACTCCCGTGTACAGAAGTGTAATGTTGACATGATGTTCACAGAGCACACATGTCTTGTAAGGAAACAAATTAAGCTGCAATCCCATTGTTGTAGAACATGAATGCTTAAACATTTTGACTCTCCATTACTATATATGGTTCTGTCAGTGTGTGTAGATTATTGAGGGTGGTGGGCATGGGGGCATGTTGTTTAATGTCTCAGATGTTTGTTTATTTTTGTGGGGTTTTTTGTGTTTTTTTCTTCTGTCTGTGTGTGTGTGTGTGTGTGTGTGTGTGTGTGTGTGTGTGTGTGTGTGTGTGTGTGTGTGTGTGTATGTGTGTGAGAGAGAGAAAGAGAGAGAGAGAGAGAGAGAGAGAGAGAGAGAGAGAGAGAGAGAGAGAGTAGTAGTCCTAGGGCTGAGGGTTTGAAGTATTTATGACCTCGGCGTGTTCAGAAGCACAAAGCAGACAGTGCTGGTCTTTATATTAGCTGGACAGAACCTGGTCTGGCTGACAAACACCATCCTTTGTCTGCTGTAGTGGAGAGGTGTTTATAATGCACCATATAATCTGGAACAGAGGGTGCACAATCTTTCTGAATGCTTGTCTCCTGGCATATCTTCAACCAGTGGAGAAAGGGTCATCACGAGAACTGCAACCTCCATGCTTGCAATCACAGCGATCATACGGTCCACAAAAAGCCAAGAAGTTCCTGATACGCCGTTGATATTCCGCAGGTCTCATTGTACTCAGCAGACAGGAAGTCAAGAGTCAGCAATGGAAGTGGCCTTCCTTTTGAATTGCCTGCATTCTAAACAATAAATAACATTAGCAGGCAAGCGTGACTGCCACACAATACAATTAATACCGAAATGTTTTCCAGGCTCCTCATGCTTCATCGCTTTTCCGAGACATGTTCTGAATTAAATGACATAAGGCTCTGAAATAGTAAATATGTCGTTGTTGTTGTTGCTGTTGTTGTGTTTTAAATGACCAGATAACATTGGATCTGTTGTCATGAAATGTTAAATATATCATTGATGCTTGAGTTTCCTTTGTCTGTTTGCCTGGGAGAAGCAAACCAGGCATGTGCTCTGACGCACTATAATTTTATGCTCCAGTATTTTCTGTGTATGAGCATTCGCCATCGTCGTGGTCCAGAAGCACACACACACACACACACACACACACACACACACACACACACACACCAGCTGCAGCCTTGCCACCCATGGCATGGGCATAAACCCTGCAAATTTAATGGTTCAAATGCAGCATGGCCTGCCATCTGGGGTAAGAAAAGTTTTTTTGTTTTGTTTTTTTTCCCCTCCTTTTGCTCTTGCTCTGATTAACGGTGGTTTAAAACTATAACATAGATGAAATCATTATGGAGAAGCTTTGAAAAATGAGCAAACATGTAATTTCTTCAAAATCAGATTTAACCAATCAAATTTGAGTATTCAAATGAGCCAAATACTAGGGTAGCACAGTGGCATAATGGTTAGCACGTACATCTTAGCACAAAAAGGTCCTGGGTTTGAGTCTCAGACTCGGGCGTTTCTGTGTGGAGTTGCCATGTTTCCCTGAGCTTGCGTTGGTTTTATCTGGGTACTCAGATTTCCTCCCACAGTCCAAAGGAATGTTAAATGCATATTTAAAATTGCCCCTAGGTATGGACATGTCAGTGGTTGTGTGTGTGTGCTGCCCTGCGATGGTCTGGTGGGCTATTTTGATGTACCCTGCTTTCGCTCAGAGTCAGAGTCAACTGAGATCAACTCCAAATCGAGTAGAAAGAAGCCGTGTGAGAGCTTAATAAATTTTACATGGGCACTTTCACTGAAAAAAATCGTAACTCAAGCAATAACTTTTAAAGGTGACGCAAGTTGTTCCAGACCATCTTGTTCTGATTGCAGTTGAACACAATGGGAATCAAGTCTCACAGTAGTATTTAGAGACCCTGGTTTCCTCCTATAGTCCAAATACATGCACATTAGACTAATTGGTGGTTCCACATTGCCGATTGGTGTGGTTGTGATAGTGTTGAAATGAGTCATAAGTCTTAGCAACAGTTCTGCAGTGTAATGTTTGTTATTGTCAATTAGTCAGTCAGGGATTTTTTTTTTTTTTTTTTTTTTTTTTTTCAAATTTGGCCACACGGTTGCATACAACTTCTGTAAACATTAGGATGTTTCAATAACTACCCAGAGAACCGATAATTCAAATATTTGTATATGCTGTTGTTGCGGTGAAATTTAATAAGATAAATAAGACATAGCTTGAAGATTCTCATTATTTAACGGAAATCAGACTAAATCCCGCTAACACATCAGCGATCCTGGAACACATTACACCTGAGACGAATCCATACAGAGATCATCTTTCGCCTCAGGTTTGCACATCGGTCAATGACGCTGCCTGTTATGATTATTTTCTGACGAGATCTATTATAATATGGTTTTCTGCTAATTAGTTTTCCGACCAGTGTGCCACCCATTGACCGTGAGGTAAGGACAGATCAACTGTTCCACTCTACCACACAGCTCATGTAAACCCCTCAGTGTCTGGCTGTAGGACACTGGATTTGGCAGCAATTGTGATCCTTCCCCTGTTCATCTGTCACTCAAGAAAGATTACAGGCAGGCCCAAACAATACTGGACACAAGAAGAAATACTATCCAATTTATCCTTACTGATTTCACTTGACCCAGAGATTAGTGGGTTTTCACGCTGCCGTGATACTACTTGGCCCACTATTTTTTTATAATAAATGGGATTTGAGTTCGGGTCTAAATTAACTTAGACTTCTAAAAGCCCTTGACCAGCGTATTAAGGTAACATTAAAATGGAATCTTGAATCGAACCCTGAAACATGATCCTGATCCTGGCTTTACTTCCATTGATTGGGAATAAGGAGAGCAGAAAGCTAAAGGTAATAGCTTTAAGGTCACGTCTCTTTTCCATAAACACTGCAGTTATTGTATGTGAACACCTGAACAATACTGAACAAGACTGTCCGTAGTTTTTTTCCAAAACCCCACAAAGTAAGGAAAACACAATCAGATGCTTTTTTCCTACACTGGAACTAAAGATTGGTAGCATGGTTAAAAACATGGCTTGGTTAAAACGTTTGCCGAACAGCAAGAAGATCCTCGGGTTGAATCCCTTGTTCAGCAGGGACATTTCTGTGTTCAGTTTGCATGTTCACCCGACTGCTTATATGGGTTTCGTCTGGTGCTCCATTTTCATCCCACAGTCCAATGACATGCACAGTGGGGCAGTGGTGGTCTAGTGGATAGGGCGCAGGATCGCTGATCCTGAGGTTGGGGGTTCGAGTTCCCACAAGGTCGTCACTGTCCCCCCAGTACGGCTAACTGGGTTATCAAAGGCGGGCCATGTCTCTCACTGTCTATGGTGAGAGGCATGTAAAAGAACCATTGCTGACTTTCGTAAAGAGTAGCTGCAAAGCCGTTGGCGTGTTTCTGTCCCTTGCCAAAGGGTTGTGACAGGAAGGGCATCCGACGTAAAAACCTATGCCAAATCAAATGTGCGAATCAGATGATTCGCTGTGGCGACTCCCGAGAAAGGGAAAAGCCGAAAGAGTAGAAGAAGTCCAATGACATGCACACTAGGCTATTTGGCTGTTCCAAAGTGAGTGTGAATGGTTGTGTGTGCTGCCCTGCAATGGACTGGTAAGAAGTTCAAGGTGTACTCGGACTTTCACCAAGAGTCGGCTCCAGGTTCCCCATGGACATTGTAGGATGAAGTAGTTTGGCACATAAAGAATAGATGGAACTAAAGTTGCTTTTCATGGGCACTTCTGCAAGAACAAGTTGTACTAGGAACAAGAACTTTTAAAGCTGGTGCAAGTTGTTCTAAAGCATCTTTTTACAGTTTCAGATTGTTGTCTGAATATAACTGGACTGAGAAGGCTTTAAAGACAGGGGTGTCCAATCTGTTCTGCAAGCGAGCATTGTGCATGTGTGCAGGTTTTCAAATCAACCAAGTACAGTATAGGCCACACCTTCCACCTGCTTCAACACCCCCCACCCCCCACCAAAATTAAAAAAAAAAAAAAAAAATAGTACATGACTGTTTCTATTTTGAAATTAGGTGTCAGCCAGCTTGATGAAATCAGTTTACTGTCCAAAGTTATATTCAAATAGCATGAAATGATGGAAAAATGGAAATAATTACATCCAAGGTGTACATTTTATTTTTAAACTTTTTTTTGACAGATTTCAGCTATACAGAGCTTCCCTCCTCCTTCAATCAATCAAATATCAGTCACATTCAAGGAAAGTTGTCTGATCATCAGCAGTAAAATTATGTTTTTGCTTTCAGTGTCTCCATTTTGAGATCTTGAAGCAAGGTGATTTCACTAAGATGGCTGCTGCCTGGCTTCAAAATTGAAACAATAATGGACTAAAAACAGGTGTAACGTGTGGCCACTGCTTGGTTGAAGGTTGAAGTGGAAACCTGCACCCACAATTGCCCTTTGTGGAAAAGTAGTATCCGTGAAGATTAGGTTTGTGTCTTTTTTCTTGGCAGATCCGGGAATCTCCAGTATTTTATATTATGACCATCAGCTCAAAGAACAACATGATTTCCTCCCTTCATTGGCATTGTCAAAACATTTTGAAACACCACTATGCTCATTGCGTTCATATTTATGATTTAATTCTCTGCCTTTTCATGACTAGAGTGTTACAATCATCAAAAAATTTGAAAGTGCACATTATGTTCTTGCCCAACATTTTCTTTCCAATTATCCGCACAAACATGCCTTCCTGTTTTCCCTTTAGCTTCAGGTTTGCTACCGATCTGAGAGTGATGAACACATAATATGACGGCACTTATTACAAGTTGTTCAAAGGGAAACGTTTCCTTTGCCCATTTAAAACCATTTTAAGACAGGGGTGTCCAATCTTATCCACAAAGGTGGGTGCAGGGTTTCACTTCAACCAAGCAGTAGCCACACCTTCCACCTGTTTCAATCACCGATCATAAAACGAAAAGAAAAATGGAACGAGATTGCACATTAGTCTTTCAGTTCAGAAGTCGGGCCATCTTGATGAGATCACCTTGCTTTAAAATCTCAAAATGGAGCCGGTGACAGCCGAAAGCCAGGAACATTTTATTGTTGATAGTTAGAATGCCTTCAGTTCATTCACCTTTACCAATAAGTACACTGATAATTGTATTTAACTGAATATATATATATAAGATAACATAAGATAAGATACAGCTTTATTAATCTCACGATGGAGAAATTCACTGTTACAGGCTCTTGAGGTACCATCAGTAGGGGGTGCAAAAATAGATACAAATACAAACATACACACATACATATATATTATATAACTAAATAAATAAATAGATACATAAATAGTATAAATTAATAAACAATAAAATAAAAGAAGGGAACGACTTTATAGACTGGCCTATATTCAAGTGTACATGTATCTGAGTGCAGAGTAGATGGGTTGATATGGTTCACAGTCAGTGGGGTAGATGTGGTTGATTAAAGTGCACGGGGTTTTTATTGCACATAACCGGTATTTTCACAGACAGTTACAAAGTGGCGTTGTACAGTCTGACAGCGGTGGGAATAAACGACCTGCGGTAGCGCTCCTTCCTGCACTGAGGATGTCTCAGTCGTCCACTGAAGGAGCTACTAAGCTTCTCTACAGTCTGGTGAAGTGGGTGAGAGCTGTTGTCCATGATGGATGTGAGCTTTGCTACCATCCTCCTCTCACTCACCTCCTCCACAGAGTCCAGTGGGCAGCCGAGGACAGAGCTGGCCCTCCTGACCAGCTTGTTCAGTCTTTTTCTGTCCCGCTCTGTGCTGCCCGGGGCCCAGCAGATGGCAGTGTAGAGGATTGCAGAGGCTACCACAGAGTCATAAAATGTCCTGAGCAGAGGTCTGCATACTCCGAAGGACCTGAGTCTCCTCAGAAGGTGGAGGCGACTCTGGCCCTTCTTGTTGGTGTTGTGGGACCAGTCCAGTTTATTGTTAAGGTGAACGCCCAGGTATTTGAAACTGTTCACTATCTCAAAGTTCTGTCCCTGGACGTTCACTAGTGATTGTGTGTGTGTGTGTGTGTTAGTGTGCTTCTTCTGAAGTCGACCACCATCTCCTTCGTCTTCCTGGTGTTCAAGCACAAGTGGTTGCGCTCACACCAGTCCACGAAGTCAACGATGACCGACCGGTACTCCAGCTCGTTCCCCTCTGACACACGGCCCATGATGGCGGAGTCGTCCGAGAACTTCTGGAGGTGGCAGCTGTCTGTGCTGTAGCTAAAGTCCGAGGTATAAATGTTGAAAAGGAAGGGTGAGAGGACGGTGCCCTGCGGTGCCCCCGTGCTGCAGACTGCCACCTTTGACTTACAGCCGCGCAGCCGTACGTACTGTGGACGGTTAGTAAGGTAGTCAGTGATCCAGGCAGCAAGGTGCCCGTCCACTCCCACGTCCTCCAGCTTCCCCAGCAGAAGCGCTGGCCTGATGGTGTTGAAGGCGCTAGAGAAGTCAAAGAACATGACCCTCAGAGCGCTGCCAGCGATCTCCAGGTGGGTGAGTGCCCGCTGCAGAAGGTAGATGACGGCGTCTTCTACTCCGTTGTTGGGCCTGTAGGCAAACTGCAGCGGATTTAGGGTGGGGCTCACCATAGAGTGGAGGTGTATGAGGAGGAGCCTTTCCATGGTCTTCATAAGGTGGGAGGTCAGGGCAACAGGTCTGTAGTGGGCCGGTTCCTTCGCTTGTGTTGTTTTGGGAACCGAAACCACACAGGAGGTCTTCCACAGGACGGGAACCTTCTCCAGGCTGAAGCTGAGGTTGTACAGGTAGCATAATACCTCACAGAGCTGGTCTGCACAGGTCCTCAGCAGCCTGGGACTGATGCCATCTGGTCCTTCAGATTTCCTCTGATTTAATATATATATATATATATATATATATATATACTATGATGCAGCCATCGGGGGGACAAACCAGTGTCTCTCCCTCATGCCGGTCCCAAGCCCGGATAAATGCAGAGGGTCGCGTCAGGAAAAGCATCTGGTGCAAAAGAGATGCCAAATAAAATATGCGAGTCACAAAAAAGAATGTCATACCTCATACCGGATCGGTCGAGGCCCGGGTTAACAACGACTGCCAACAGTGCTGTCAACCAACAGGGTGCTGGTGGAAATTGGACTACTGTTGGTCAAAGACGTCGAAGAAGAAGAGGCGGGAGGCGTGTCCATAGGCAGAGAGAGAAGAGGAAAGGCATGAGTCTTGGACTGAAAGTATGGACTTTGAATGTTGGAACTAAGGCAGGAAAAGGTAGAGAGCTGGCTGACATGATGCAGAGGAGCAAGGTGGACATACCGTGTATTCAGGAGACCAGGTGGAAAGGTAGCAAGGCTACAAGCTTAGGAGCAGGGTTTAAGCTGTTTTTTCATGGTGTGGATGGGAAAAGAAATGGAGTAGGAGTCATCTTGAAGGAGGAGTTTGTCAGGAATGTTCTAGAAGTGAAAAGAGTGTCAGACAGAGTGATGAGTCTAAAGTTAGAAATTGAAGGCGTGATGTTCAATGTTGTTAGTGCTTATGCCCCACAGGCAGGATGTGAGCAAGAAGACAAGGAGAGATTCTGGAGTGAGTTAGATGAAGTGATGCAGAGGACCCCCAGAGGTGAAAGAGTGGTCATTGGTACAGACTTCAATGGACATGTTGGTGCAGGAAACAGAGGGGACGAGGAAGTGATGGGCAGGTTTGGTATCCAGGACAGGAACACAGAAGGACAGATGTTGGTAGATTTTGCTAAAAGGATGGAAATGGTTGTGGTAAATACTTTCTTCCAGAAGAGACAGGAGCATAGGGTGACTTATAAAAGCGGAGGCAGGAGCACACAAGTAGACTACATCTTGTGCAGGCGATGTAATTTGAAGGAAGTCAGTGACTGCAAAGTAGTAGCGAGTGAGAGTGTTGCCAAACAGCATAGGATGACACTGATGGTGAGAAAGGTGAAGAAGGCAAAAACAGAGCAGAAGACAAAGTGGTGGAAGCTGAAAAAGGAAGAATGTCATGTTGTCTTCAAGGAGGAGTTGAAACAGGCTTTGGGTAGCCAGGAAGTGCTTCCAGATGACTGGACAACCACAGCAAATGTGATCAGGGAGACAGGTAAGAGAGTACTTGGTGTGTCATCTGGAAGAAGAGTAGATAAGGAGACTTGGTGGTGGAATGAGGAAGTGCAGGAGTGTGTACAAAGGAAGAGGTTAGCTAAGAAGAAGTGGGACATTGAGAGGACCGAAGAGAGTAAACAGGAGTACAGGGAGACACAGCGTAAGGTGAAGGTAGCGGTGTCAATGGCCAAACAGAGGGCGTATGATGACTTGTATGATCGGTTGGAAAGTAAAGAGGGAAAAAATGATTTATACAGGTTGGCACAGCAGAGAAATAGAGATGGGAAGGAGTTAGAGTGATTAAGGACAGAGAGGGAAATGTATTGACTGATAACAGAAGTGTGTTGGGAAGATGGAAAGAGTACTTTGAAGAGCTGATGAATGAGGAAAATGAGAGAGAAAAAAGAGTAGAATAAGTGACTGTTGAGGAGCAGGAAGTAGCAAAGATGAGTAAGGGTGAAGTGAGGAGGGCATTGAAGAGGATGAAGAGTGGAAAGGCAGTTGGCCCTGATGACATACCGGTGGAGGTATGGAAGTGTCTAGGAGAGGTAGCAGTAGATTTCCTGACAAGAACATTCAACAAGGTCTTAGAGAGTGAGAGGATGCCAGAGGAATGGAGAAGAAGTGTGATGGTGGCCATTTTTAAGAACAAGGGAGACATGTAGAGTTGTGGCAACTACAGAGAGATAAAGTTGATGAGTCATACGATGAAGTTATGGGAAAGAATAGTGGAAGCTGGACTAAGGGCAGAGGTCAGCATTTGTGAACAACAGTTTGGTTTCATGCCAAGAAAGAGCACCACAGATGCAGTGTTTTCCTTGAGGATGTTAATAGAGAAGTACAGAGAAGGTCAGAGGGAACTGCATTGTGCCTTTGTGGATCTGGAGAAAGCATGTGACTGGGTGCCGAGAGAGGAACTGTGGTATTGTATGAGGAAGTCTGGAGTGGCAGAGAAGTATGTTAGAGTGGTGCAGGACATGTATGAGAGATGTAAGACAGTGGTTAGGTGTGCTGTCGGTGTGACAGAAGAGTTCAAGGTGGAGGTGGGACCGCATCAAGGGTCAGCACTCAGCCCCTTCTTGTTTGCTATGGTGATGGACAGGCTGACAGACGAGGTTAGACAAGAATCTCCATGGACTATGATGTTTGCAGATGACATTGTGATCTGTAGTGAGAGCAGAGAACAAGTGCAGGAAAATCTAGAGAGGTGGAGGTATGCCCTGGAAAGGAGGGGAATGAAGGTTAGCCTCAGTAAAACAGAATACATGTGTGTGAATGACAAGGACCCAAAAGGAACGGTGAGGTTACAGGGAGCAGAGATAAGGAATGTGGAGGATTTTAAGTACTTCGGCTCAACAATCCAGAGAAGTGGAGAGTGTGGAAAAGAGGTGAAGAGGCGTGTGCAGGCAGGTTTGAATGGCTGGAGAAAAGTGTCCGGAGTGATGTGTGATAGGAGGGTATCAGCAAGAATGAAAGGAAAAGTGTACGAGACGGTCTTAAGGCCAGCGACGTTGTATGGTTTAGAAACAGTGGCCCTGGGGAAAAGACAGGAGGCAGAGCTGGAGGTAGCAGAGATTAAAATGTTGAGGTTCTCTTTGGGAGTAACGAGGATGGATAGGATCAGGAATGAGCACATCCGAGGGACAGGACAATGTAAGACGTTTTGGAGACAAAGTCAGAGAGGCTCGATTGAGATGGTTAGGACATGTACAGAGGAGGGATATCTTGGTAGTAGGATACTGAGGTTGGAACTACCAGGCAGAAATATTGGTAGTAGGATGCTGAGGTTGGAACTACCAGGCAGAAGGCCTAGAGGAAGACCAAAGAGACGATTCATGGATGTAGTGAAGCAGGACATGAAGGTAGCTGGCATAAGAGAAGAAGATGCAAAGGATAGGGTGAGATGGAGACAGATGATTCGCTGTTGCGACCCCTGAAGGAAAAAGCCGAAAGGGAAAGAAGAAGATACATATATATGTTTTTAAATGGGGCACTGGTGGCCTAGTGGTAAAGGCACTGGATTGCTGATCCTAAGGTTGGGGGTTCAAGCCCCACCCTCAATGGTTTGTCACTGTTCTCCCAGTGCACTAACTGAGTTATCAAAGGCCGGCCATGTCTCTCACTGTCTATGGTGTGAGGTTCATGTAAAAGAACCATTGCTGACTTTCAACAAGAGGAGCTGCATAGCTGTCAGTGTGTTTCCACCCTGCGATGGCTTGGCGAGCTGTCCAGGGTGTACTCTGCTCTTACCCGGAGTCACCTGGGATGGGCACCAGCCTCCCTGCGACCCTAATTAGGATTAAGTGGCTACAGAAAATGAATGGACGAATGCTTTAAAATGAAATGTACACTGTGGATGTAATTATTTCTAGCATCAAAATATGTGATGAAGGAAATAATTACATGGAATTACGTGGAATTAAGATATCTGCCATCTGGTTTCAAAATTGGAACACTGATGTTTTTTTTTTTTTGTTTGTTTTTTTTTCTTTTGGAGAACAGTGATTGAAACAGATGATGGTGTGGCTACTGCTTGGTTGAAGTGAAAACCTGCACCCACCCCGGCCCTTTGCGGATAAGACTGTGCAGCCCTGTTTTCAAACTTTTGAAGCTGTTCCAGCATAGCAGTGTTTTGTACACTATGTAGGATCCACGAAGACATGGTTTGCCAAATTTAATGCATAAGTGCACGGGTCTTACTCAGAGTCCTGACCCCAACTCTACTGAACACCACTGAAATGAACCAGGCCTTCATATTCGTGCCATGTATTTTCCATTCACACCCTACCTCAGATAGTAATAGTCTTGTGGATAATTTAACACAAATATTAAAAGTCACGTTAGAAAAATGAGTGGAAAGCCTTCCCATAAGTATGAAAGCTGTCTCTGAAGCAAAGGCAAAAGAATCCATATTAATACCCATGCTTTTGAAACAGGGTGTACAAGGATAGATAGAGGTGGAAGACACCCCACACCATCTTCACCCCCCCCCCCCCCCACACACACACACACACAGCTCCATATCATTGCCTATGAATGGCATGGCAAATTTCTTAGAGAGAGAGAGAGAGAGAGAGAGAGAGAGAGAGAGAGAGAGAGAGATTTAATTAGCATTTCAATTATCTGTGCTAATATAAAAGCACATTCTGGAATTAAAAGGAGAAATTTGCTCTTCATTTTGGCTTTAATCAGTTTGGACCAAGATTAAATACTAACTACATTTCGAAGAAACAGATGCTAATTACCTAACAAAGCAAAATAAAATGGTTTTGTCTTCATTTTTTAATGACAATTCATTCCACTTTACAGCATCCAGATATTTAGTTGATGTGATATCAGACAACGGGTACAACAGGAAACCAGAATGGGCGTTAAAAAAAAAAAAAAAAAAAAAAAATTGATTTTTGTTTTGTTTTAAGAATTGTACTAGTTTAGTATAATCACTTCTGCTTATTTCAACATTAGAAACATTACAGCAGATAGAAGTCTACGAGACATCATCAGCTGAAAAAAGTATAAAAATATCAATGAAGTGTAAAATAAAATCCAGTAAATTATTTAATTATCTAATTTTTCATGCCTCTTAATTCTTTATCATGGCCACAGGGAGGCTGGTACCTCCCAGTCAACTGGACACAAAGGTGGGCGACACCCCAACCCTAGACAGCTCGCTAAACCATCACAGGGCTTCATACACACAAAGCTATTCATGCTGACATTTTCCCCTGAAGGCAATGAAGTCAGCGATGGCTTCGTGGATAAGGTGATGGATTAGTGATCTCAAGGCCAGCAGTTCAATCCCCACCATCATGCCTGTTGGGCCCTTAAGCAAGGCCCTTAACCCTCAACTGTTCAGATGTATAAAAAAATTATAATTGTAAGTCGCTCTGAATAAGAGCATCAGCCAAATGCTGTAAATGTAAGAATATGCAGTAATCCTAATGTGCAAGTCTTTAGGCTGTTGGAGGAAACATGCAAATTCTACATAGTAACCCCACCAGACTCAAACCCAAGCCCAAACCCAGAACCTCCTCTCTGTGAGACAGATGTGCAAATCACTACCCCACAATGCTTCCCCCATTAAACTCAAGATGTGAAAACAAAACACAGGCTAAGAAACTTAACCTCATTGATGCAAAAAAACTTGAGCTCATCATTTCATACGAGAGTCACTTCAGAATTAAGAATTTTAATCAGTTGATGGAAAACAACTTATTTTTCCTGCTACTCTGTACCATAAACATGTTGGTACCAAAAATGTGACCTAACCCTGTTTTTGCTCTGACCTCTACATTCATTCATTTTATAAATGCCTTAATCCTAATCAGAGTCATGGCTTAGGATGGCGCCCATCTCAGCTAACTCTGTGTGAGGGCAGGGTATACCCTGGACAGCTTGCTAGGCCACCACAGTGCCAACACTCATAACCATTCACACTCACACTGAGAGGCAATATAGAACAACCAAGTAGCTACACTGTGCATGTTTTTGGACTGTGGGAGGAAACCAGATTATCCAGAGCACGGGGAGAACACTCAAACTCCAACCAGATCTGCTTGACACCCAGGAATCGAACTCAGGCCCTACACACTGTGAGGCTACTAACCACTGTACCTCTGTGCTGTGTGCTTTGATCTTCTCAATTATTGTAAATTAGGATTCAGTTCATGTCACTTTTATTAGTACAGCCCATTTACAGCGCTTTCCATTTTTAAAGAGTTTAGTTAAGAATTAAAATCTAACAGTTCTAAAAAAATCTGTATGAACCAAATACACTTTGAATGAACGAGCCTGTGGCAGCAAATAGAAAGGAAGCACTGTCCCTCAGTCTCAAAAGGGAAACCCTGCACTGAAATGGGCATGAGTGAGAGCAAATGTTTTTTAACATGAGAACTCCAACCAGAAGTAGGTCATCAAGATGGATCACAACCGTGTGAAGAGCAGACAGGCAGAATTATGAATTATAGTGGCTGTGGTGACTCCTAAGAAAGGAAAAAAGCTGAAAGGAAAAGAAGAAGTGGAGCTCTTGAGCAGACTCATAGGCATGGATTATGACTTTAATGATTGCCCTGTATCCATGTTGATGCTAAACAGCTGTTACGTATCACTGATGTGAATGCTGACAGAAAGCAATAAAACAACACCACCAAAAACAAAAACATATTTATTTATTATGAACCTGAACCCCCCCCCAAAAAAAAGAAAAAAGAAAGAAAAAAAACAGGCTCATACACCACTATCAGACTCACACACAATGAAAAACATACATTCTAACTCAGGCTGAGCAAAACACTAAACATGAACAGTTACACAGAACATGAACTTGTTAAATAGATAATTAAATTAAAAAGATGGGATACAAATAGATGCAGAACAGCTTGAGAGAGCCTGAAAAAATCTATTGATAACCTTTCCTGTCTTACCAAAGTTAAGGAAAAGTAGGGAGGTTTATTTATTTATTTCCTCCGGGCCCAAAATTGTGATGGGCTCCACCAAAAGTAGAGGCGCTTGTCGCACAGACCACTTTTGAGATAAGGGCCAGAAAAGTAAAAATGGTCCATTTTCATCGAAATTCGATTTTAGCATAACCTATTAAAACAAGTATTCAACTATCACTTGCTCACGTGAAATCAACTAAAAGTCACTAAAAATGTGTTCCCCCCCCCCCCATTTTTCTGACGAGTGCCCTCATAAAACTAGATAAAAACAGTAGCAAACTTACTGGTTTCCGTTGCAATTATTCACCGTGTTCGGTACAAGACACACCAGAAGAACGGCCATGAAGTATATGTTAAATTTGACGCGAGAATTGGGCTTTGAAGATGCCGGAGTGCTTGGCGTTCTTGAAGATTATTTTGCCGGTGAGTATTTTTTCTGCATGCAAAATTTGATTATGGATTTTTTTGATTATTTGATTTGTGCATAATATTGTCCAGACTGGACATGCGGAATTGTGGGTTGTTTAGTTTTGTACGAAAATTGGTCAAGACCTGAAAAACACTTAAATATTTCATTCCTTTTACATATGAACAAACTGATGATGATGATGAAGATGATGATGATGATGATGATGATGATGATGATGATGATGATGATGATGATAATGATGATGATGATGCCAACTGTGTTGATGAAGATTTTGATGTTGATGATGAAGAGGCATCTGTTAATAAAAGTGTGATGACTGGTGTTTGTGAAGAATATGTGATCTTATCTGCTGAGCAGGATATAGATGAAGATGATGATGCTGAAGGCAAAGTTGATGGAGCTTACTTGTATAAAGAGATCAGAGAGTTTTGTTATATAGTTTTCTTAATTTCAGTGTGATTGTTTGAACCTGACAGTGTTTTGTTTTGTTTTGTTTTGTTTTGTTTTGTTTTGTTTTGTTTTGTTTTGCTTTCAATCAGTATCATTTGAAGGCATTTCAACCTTTATATAATGGTCAAAAGGATACATACTGATCTTAATAACACAGAAATTAAGGGAATTAAGCAGAAATTGAAAAAAAAAAAAAATAGTCATTTTTTGTGAATTTTTGGGGGTCAACACAGTGATTTATGGGTTAAAAAAGGGCGTGTCAGATTAAAATGAGAATGATTTCTCTTATCATCTCTTCATAAACTCTTACTAGACATGTTTTCTAAAAGATTATATGGCTGAAGTGCATAAAAATGTTTGGTTGCTAAGGACTAATGATGTTGGAAGAAGTGCAATCGTGCTCATTTTTCTCTAAAACGTCTTTTGAAATTTTTAGTTGAATGCTGACACAAGAAATGGCATAGCTCGCTCAGTTTTCAAGATATTGGGAAACCTTTTGCTGAATTTTGCAGCTTTGAGCCTCCTCTATCTGACTGTGTAAAAATCTCATTTTTCATCTTTGGACACAAGAGCCTACTTTCGGTCGAATGGCTCACAATTGTTTCAGCCCTTAAAGGAGCCATGTTACTGTTTGCTTTTAGACAGTGGAAAAATCTATATATTAAAGTGCAGGGTGAGTTATGTGTGATTTTTGTGGATTTATTAATTTGTTTCCTGAAGCAGTTTAACCATAATTTGAGTCACAGGGGCGGGTGTTGCTTATGTCAGCCTACTTTGGGAGATGGCAGAGTACACCCTGGATTGCTCGTTAGATCATTGCAGGGCAGAAACATGTTGACAGCTATGCAGCCTAATTTTGAGGAAAGTCAGCTATGGTTCCTTTACATGACTCTCACCGTAGACAGTGAGCGACATGGCCAGCCTTTGATAATCCAGTTAGCTGCTTTGGGGGGATAGCAGTCACAACCCACTGATAGTGGGGCTTAAACCCCGATCTTGGTATCGGTAATCCAGCATCTTACCACCAGGCCACCACTGCCTTGATGTTTGTGTATTTAAAGGAACATGTATATTGTACTAGTGTAGGTCTATATGTGGTTAATCACACAACGTATTCAGCTTCCTTTTCCCCCTGTGCAATCAAAGGTGGAGTTGTACAGATTGATGACACTGTCTTGACTACTCTTGTAAAGACTTTATTTACTTATTTATTTTTTAATTTGTTTTTTATACTGTATTAATTTCACAAGGGAAATTTTGATGTCTGTATTTGACCCATCCAAAGTGAACATACACACGCAGAGCAGTGGGCTGCCACACACCGTGGTGTCCGGAGAGCAGTTGGGGGTTGGGTGCCTTGCTCAAGGGCACTTCAGCCATGAATGTGAGGGAAGGGAAGGTGCTGCTCACTCCCCTTGCTGCCACACATTTTTCCTGCTGGTTGCGGAATCGAACCAGTGAGCTTTTGGTGCCAAAGCTGCTTCTCTAATCATGAGGCCATGGCTGCTCCAGTATACATCATGTGATTATGTCGCAAAATGTAACGAACCAGCAAGAGTGACAGATACATTTCTGAGCTGATTACTCCCTCTCAGTGTTATCATTTAAGATAATTTAAAGTGATTATCCTACCCGATTATATTGTCCCTATTCCGATCTACGTCCAGTCCAGTTGTGAAGACCCTTACCTATCGACATTGAATGGTGCTGCGGATGCACCAATTGTCATGGTTGAGAGCCAAATCTTGATGTCATGCATGAAAGATCAAACTGCCAGTGACAGATGGGCTGAACTGTCATCTGTCACATTTATTTTTGCTCAAAAGCCAAGTTTGTTCACAAAAAAATTATAAAATATCCTAGACCTGGAAGGGGTGTGTCTGTTTTATTTTGAGCAATGTCGATGAGAACCCTAAAAGGCATCTCAGCACTAAAAAAAACAAAAAAAACAACAAAAAAAAAGTGTTAATTGTAACGAGTTTAATCACATTCCTGTGTGATATTTTGTGTTATGGTCTGTGCTTGCTGGCGACGTTATCTCTCTCTCTCTCTCTCTCTCTCTCTCTCTCTCTCTCTCTCTCTCTCTCTCTCTCATGCATCAGAAGATTGTCCTTCTATGCTATTCCGTTTCCTGTGATCTCTCTGACTCCTGGTATCCTGCCTTGTGCTCGACCAGTTCCATTAAAGTATTTTTCCGGTGATTTTGTTTTCCCCTGTGCTAAAATAAAGTTGTCCAATCTTCGTACATGGTCTACTGCATCTTTGGGTCCGACTCTTATGCTCCCACCGTCACAATTTTGATTTGAATTAGACACACTGAGTAGGCCCCTCCTTGAATCGCCACCTTATCGTGGTGGAGGGGTTTGTGTGACCTAATGATCCTAGGAGCTATGTTGTCAGGGGCAAATGCCCCTGGTAGGGTCACCCAAGGCAAACAGGTCCGGGGTGAAGGTCCAGACAAAGTGTGATTCAAAACAAACCCCTATTACACGACACAACACAGGAATCAGTCTCCCTTGCCCGGACGCGGGTCACCGGGGTTCCCTCCTGGAGCCAGGCCCAGGGGAGGGGCTCGAAGGCGAGCGCCTGGTGGTCGGGCTTATGCCCATGGAGCCTGGCCGGGCCCAGCCCGAAAAGGAGACATGGGTCCGCCCTCCCATGGACCCACCACCCGTGGGAGGAGTTTTAGGGGTCGGGTGCAGTGTGAGTTGGGTGGCAGCCAAAGGCATGGGTTCTGTCGGACTGATCCTCGGCTACTTACTCTGACCCTCGGGACATGGAATGTCACCTCTCTGGCGGGAAAGGAGCCTGATTTGGTGCGTGAGGTGGAGAGATACCGACTAGATATAGTCGGGCTCACCTCAACGCATAGCTTGGGCTCTGGAACCATCCATCTCGAAAGAGGCTGGACCTTCTTCTATTCTGGAGTTGCTCATGGGGAGAGGCGGCGAGCTGGTGTGGGTATTCTTGTCTCGTTGTCCAAATGTTGGGGTTCTCCCCGGTTGATGAAAGGGTAGCTTCCCTCCGTCTTCGGGTGGGGGGACGGGTCCTGACTGTTATTTGTGCTTATGCACCAAATGACAGTTCAGAGTACCCACCCTTTTTGGAGTCTTTGGGGGGTTGGAGAACGCTCCCTCGGGAGACTCGCTCGTTGTCTTGGGAGACTTCAACGCCCATGTGGGCAATGATAGTGTGACCTGGAAGGGTGTGATCGGTAGGTACGGCCTCTCCAGTCTGAATCCGAATGGTGTTTCATTGTTGGACTTCTGTGCTCGTCATAGTTTGTCTATCACGAACACCATGTTCGAACATAAGGGTGTCCATAAGTGCACTTGGCACCAGGACACCCTAGGTCGCAGTTCGATGATTGACTTTGTAGTCGTGTCATTGGACTTGTGACCATATGTTCTGGACACTCGGGTGAAGAGAGGAGCTGAGCTGTCTACCGATCACTACCTGGTTGTGAGTTGGCTTCGGTGGTGTGGGAGGTTGCCTTCCAGACCTGGCAGGCCCAAGCGTGTAATCAGGGTCTGCTGGGAACGTTTGGCGGAGCCCCCTGTCCGAGAGGCCTTTAACTCCCACCTCCGGCAGAGCTACAACCACGTGCCGGAGGAGGCGGGGGACATGGAATCCGAATGGGCCATGTTTCGTGCCTGCATTGCTGAGGCGGCAGCCCATAGCTGTGGCCGTAAGGTCGTCGGTGCTTGTCATGGCGGTAATCCCCGAACCCGGTGGTGGACACCTGCGGTGAAGGGGGCCGTCCAGCTGAAGAAGGAGGCCTATCGGGTTTTATTAGCCTGTGGGACTCCTGAGGCAGCAAACGGGTACCGGCAGGCCAAACGTGCTGCAGCCGAGGCTGTCGCAGATGCAAAATCTCGGGCGTGGGAGGAGTTCGGTGAGGGCCTGGAGAGTGATTATCGGTTGGCCTCAAAAAGGTTCAGGGCCACCATCCGACGCCTCAGGAGGGGGAAGCAGTTCTTCACAAACACTGTTTACGGTGGAGGTGGGGAGCTGCTTACCTTGACTGGGGATGTTGTTGAGAGGTGGAGGGAATACTTTGAGGACCTTCTCAATCCCACCAACACGCCCTCCGTGGAAGAGGAAGACCCTGGGGGTTCAGGTGAGGGTCCGCCCATCACTGGAGTGGAGGTCACTGAGGTTGTCAAAAAGCTCCTCGGTGGTCGAGCTCCGGGGTTGGACGAGATCCGCCCGGAATATCTCAGGGCTCTGAATGTTGTAGGACTGTCTTGGTTGACACGTCTCTGCAACATCGCGTGGTCATCGGGGGCTGTACCTCTGGATTGGCAAACTGGGGTGGTGGTCCCAATTTTTTAGAAAGGGGACCGGAGGGTGTGTTCCAATTATCGGGGAATTATACTCCTCAGCCTACCTGGGAAAGTCTATGCAGAGGTACTAGAGAGGAGGATCCGACCGATAGTCGAACCTCGGATTCAGGAGGAACAATGTGGTTTTCGTCCTGGCCGCAGCACTCTTGACCAACTCTATACGCTCCACAGGATTCTGGAGGGGGCATGGGAGTTTGCCCAATCTGTCCACATGTGCTTTGTGGATTTGGAGAAGGCTTTCGACCGTGTCCCTCGAAAGTTCTTGTGGGGCGTGCTCCGAGAATACGGCGTTCCGGATCCGTTGCTACGAGCTATTCAGTCGCTGCATCACCGGAGCCAGAGTTTGGTCCGTATTGGTAACAGCAGGTCGGATTCGTTTCCAGTGGGAGTTGGAGTCCGCCAAGGCTGTCCTTTGTTACCGATTCTGTTCATAATTTTTATGGACAGAATTTCTAGGCGCAGTCGAGACGATGAGGGGTTCTGGTTTGGTGGCCATCGGATATCGTCTCTGTTTTTTGCGGATGATGTTGTCCTTTTGGCTTCATCAAGTCGGGCCCTCCAGCTCTCATTGGAGCGATTCGCAGCCGAGTGCGAAGTAGCCGGGATGAAGATCAGTACCTCCAAGTCCGAGGCCATGGTTCTCAGTTGGATAATGGTGGAATGCACCCTCCGGGTCGGGAATGAGGTCCTGCCCCAAGTGGAGGAGTTTAAGTATCTTGGGGTCTTGTTTACGAGTGAGGGAAGGATGGAGCGAGAGATCGACAGACGGATTGCTGCAGCCTCTGCTGTTAAGCGGTGCCTGTACCGGTCCGTCGTGGTGAAAAAGGAGCTGAGCCGCAAGGCGAAGCTCTCAATTTACCAGTCGATCTACGTTCCAACCCTCACCTATGGTCACGAGCTTTGGGTAATGACCGAAAGAACAAGATCACGGATACAAGCGGCTGAAATGAGGTTCCTTCGCCGGGTGGCGGGGTTCTCCCTTAGAGATAAGGTGAGAAGCTCCACCATCCAGGGAGAGCTCGGAGTAGATCTGCTGCTCCTCCGCATTGAGAGGGGCCAGTTGAGGTGGCTCGGGCATCTGGTCAGAATGCCCCCCGGACGCCTCCCTGGTGTGGTGTTTCGGGCATGTCCAACCGGGAAGAGACCCCGGGGTCGACCTAGAACACGCTGGAGGGACTATGTCTCTCGGCTTGTCTGGGACCGCCTCGGTGTCCCCCCGGGAGAGTTGGAGGAAGTGGCTCAGGAGAGGGACGTCTGGACCGCTTTGCTAAGGTTGCTGCCCCCGCGACCCGACCCTGGACTAAGCGGAAGAAGATGATGATGATGATGATGATGATGATGACACTGAGTAGGGTGAAGTTTATACCAGGCAAAATGCTGAGTGTAGAGCTACACACGCCCAGATCTCAGCAAAAAGGTCATGGGTTCGAGCCCTGTGCTCAGCAAGGATGTTCCTTTGTGGAGTTTACATGTTCTCCTGGAGCTCGTGTGGATTTCCTCCAGATGTTCCTGCCCCCTCCAACGTCCCTCCCTCAACCCCCACACAGTCCAAACACGTGCACATTAGGCCAATTTGATATTTGATTGTACATCGGTGAGAATGTGAGTGTGAATTGTTGTGTATTTGTGCTGGTCATGCCATGGTCTGGCAAGTTGATCATTGTGTCCTCTGCCATTGCCTGGAGTCAGCTGGGACCCTAATAAAGCTGAAATGTCTCATACCCTTGACATGCGATGACACAAGAACTATTCTGCAATGCAAAGAAAAAAAATGACACCAATAAAAAATTGTTATATCAAGGTCCCTGACATGGAAGGCTCCAGTTAGTGTAATCCACTGTAGATAAAAGTCTATAAAATTCTATATGAAGTGTTAACATATAACATTATTATCAAACAGAGGCTACAGGAATTCACTCCATGGCGTTGTGTTTCAAGCATTTCCGAGGGTGGTTCCATACTGTTTCCTACTTTACACTAAATATTCACTTCACTGCACTTACAAAAGCAATTATGCTACATTTTACATGCTTGCTTTATTCCTTATCCATCTTTATTGACAACTGATCTTCAGGATCATCAGACCGTGAAGCACTGAATGGAAATGGTGTGATTTGCTGACATAATGAGCATGCTTGCACTCTACAAAGAGAAAAAACAAAACAAAAATAACACCAAAAGGCAAGAAATGCGAATGCTCTGTCAGAGATGAATTGAAAGATTTCAATTAATTTTTCTCTAATGAGTTCTGCTATCATGAGCCTATGGTGGTGTAAAGCACGGCACAATAAGGATGACAATGATGACAATGTAATACAGTTTCATGATGCCTTGTAGTAAATGGTGTGTAACACAGTGCCCTGTACTTTATCAATCTCTGCTGAATAAAATATCAACCTGAAGTGGGTATAGTTTAAAAATTTATTTTTTTATTCACAAGTAATTCAATAAATAAAGAAAGAACTAAATGAATATAGGGCTGTGGTGGCCTCGTGGTAAGGTGCTGGATAACCGATCTCAAAGTCACGTGTTCAAGCCCCACCCTCAACGATTGTCACTGCTGCTCAAGTGCTCATGACTACACCACCATGCTGCCATATGTGAAACAGCTCTTGAAATATAAGCATTCGTATATAAATATATTATATATGTATATGAGGGCAGTGCAGGCTTGGTGGTAAAGGTGCTAGCTCACTGATCCTAAGGTTGGGGGTTCAAGCCCCACTCTCCACGGGTTGTCACTGCTGTCCCTCCAGTGCAGCTAACTGGATTATCAAAGGCCACCCGTATCTCTCACTGTCTATGGTGTGAGGCTGTAAAAGAACCATTGCTGACTTTCAACAAGAGTACGCCACATAGCCATCCAGGGTGTACACGCCAGCCGCCCATTAAGCGGTTGCAGAAAATGAATGAATGAATGAATGAATGAATGAATGAATATCATATACATATACTGTATCATGGGTGTTAAATACCTAGAGACACACAATCCAGAAAGCATTGAAATACCTCTGCCTTACTTTAAGGTGATACATAAAGGATAATGCCCTCATAAGCCTTTATCTCAAAATAAACTCCAACATCGGAACCTAGACAGCATAGCATAGCATTGTATGCTGGCGGCGTTTATTTGATGAGAACCCTTTTGAGATGACCAATGCCGTTGTTGTGCATGATCCCATGCTTCACTATGACTACAATAAATGACACAGTCCAAATCAGAGGTCTTCTATCAAGAAAGAACAGACCACTGAACACCATAACTGACCAATCAGACTTGAGAATTCATTCATTCTGATATACTCTATTAATCATGCAAGGGAAATGATTGCCATTGCATTTAGACCATCCAAAGACAGCACACACACACACACACACACACACACACACACACACACACACACACACACACACACACACACACACACACACACTTGGAGCAGTGGCTGTCCCACATTGGGTCATGAAGGTGTGGCTCACTCCTCACTGCCACACATTTTTCCTGCTGGTTTGGGAATCAAATCACAAACCTTTATTTCCCCAAAGTCACTTCTCTAACAAGTCGGCTATGGCTGGCCCCATTCATTCATGCGTTCATTCATTTTCTAAACAATTTAATGTTAATTAAAGTCACAGGCAAGGCCGGTGCCCATCTCAGCTGATTCAGAGCAAGGGCAGGGTACACCCTGAACAGATCTATAGAGAAGGCCATTGAGTTGCCATCAGCGTGTTTTTACCGTACGACATTCTGGTGAGAAATCAGAAAAGGAATGAATGAATCCCACAGATGGAATTTAAAGGACAATCGTTTTAACTCATTCTCGGAGAGTTTTGCAGTATTGTACAGTGCATTATCCGTCTGAAAGGCTCCTTTCGTCAGGGAACACCGTTTTGAGAAGGGAACGTACATGGTCTGCACATCTGTTGAAGTCAAGAGTATGTGTCAATTTAAAATCCACATGAATCACAAGACTGATGGTTACCAAGCAGTACATTCCCCAAATCATCAGACTGCTTTCTTTGACTTGCCTTCTTCCCATCCTGTACACCAGCCTATTGCCATCTTTTCACCACGAAAGCGATGCGCATGCACTCGATCATCAATACGACGTAAAAGGAAATGTGATTCAGCAGCCCAGTCCACCACCCTCCTCTGCTCCATGGTCCAGTTTTGAGATCCGTTTCTGGAACTTTTAGTGGTGAACAGGAATTTAATATTTGCATTCTAACTGGTTTGCAGCCCCGTAGCTGGGTCATTCCATATAATAAAGTGTCCGTCAGTATAAATTTAACCAGCATCAGAAAAGAAGGTTTCTGGACTGTTTAAAAAAAATCCGGAAAAGACAGACAAATTTTCAGGAATAAATATTCTTTATTAAATCTTTATTAATATTATAAGTACTTAATAATATTTTAATTGATGCTGCAATACATTCAACTGAACACTTGAAAAGCAATTTTCTGTTATATGGCTCAAATATGGGGGCGAAAATGTGTTTAATTTGAACAGAAGCAGGTTGTGTGCGGTGTCAAAATTTAGGGAACTTCCTGTACCTCCACATGCTGCCTTTTAATCTGTGATACCTTCCCAGCCCCTCATGCTGATATTGACCATTGAATCCGAAGGTCCGACAGATTTTTCGATTTTCAGCTGTTCGTCATGTAAAACATGGGGCCTTCATTTTGCACAGGCCCTCAGGTAGCCAAGATATCGGGCATTACATTTCTAAGGAATACGATGATTAGTTTTTGTGTAATGGGCGGCCAAAAGTAATACTTTAGTAGTTTGAGACGACTAAAATCTCAGCTTTGCCATTCTCTGTAACATTATTAAAAGTAAATATTTTCACAATTCTTAAAACTATACTTTCCTGTGAAATGACTCTGAAAACGTTTTGTTCAGAAGTTACAGAAGAATTTTGGTCACAATTTTAGAGTAGAGTGCCCTCTACCTACTTCAAATGGTGATAACTTCGGAACTATGAATTTGACTGAAATGTGAAATCTGCAACCTTCTGTGGGAATCAAATCACCACACAGGCTAAACTTCACTACCTGTGCACATCAGTAGTGCCTGTTCCTGGTTCTCTGATTGCTCTTGCTTGTAGCACTTATATTAGGAACTGTTCAGGAATACCACGAGACCTGTGGTTTTGGAGCAGTTGGCTTGCCATTATAAACTCGACCCTTGTCAAAGTCACTGAAAATCTTACACATGCCAATTTTTCCAGCGCATCAATTTTGAGAAACGACTGTTCACTTGCAGCCTATCAGACTCCACTCCATGACTGATGCAATTACAATGGCAGTTGTATTGAGTTTAATTACTTCATTTACTTTTTTGTTTGTTTTTTCCTACGTGGTTTTAAAGTTATTGCTGAATGCTGTATGCTAAGCAGACATGGACTTTTTTATTCCGTAACATCATTACGAAACTAATTTCATAAAAATGTATAAAAGTGGTCAGTTAGTGTATATAAACTGTCATACATTTAATCATTAATAGAGAATATATTGAGTTTGCTGGTCTAAAACATTTCCTGTATGCATGAGAAGATGTTGAACACGGAATACTGAAAACTAAATCATTCTGGCTAATTTAATTTGTGCTTGAAAATATGGAGACATGAGAGCTGATGGGAAATTACTAAAGGATATTAAACCTTCATGTGTAGTCTTACTTTCAATTTTAAGACATTTGATCATACAACTTTAATCCTATTCCCATCATTTAAGCATTGAACCTCATTCATCATGTAAGATGGTGTAGTTTGTTGACACCTGCATGACTCCTCCTCTTTGTCTTAAAGCTCAATTTCAACCTGCTGGTTGCCAATATATTTGCTTGAACTGTGTTGGTATTATCTTTAGTAAACCACTGTATGTTTGAGTCTTGCTGATGAAAGCTCCACCCTTCTCATCAATGTGTTCTATTTCATTAGCATCGCGGGGTAGGGGATGCTACTGCCCTCTAACCATACTAGAAATGTCTTGCAAGGCTTAATGACCCTCCGTCCATCATGCCTTTTATACTCGCGTTTCAGATAAGCAGAAGGATTATGAGCACTAATGTACTACAAGTCTATAAGTGTAAGAAGTTGTCAACTTTGGTATAAACATAATGTAGACATTTTGAAAGTAGATTATATCAGATATAAAGGAATGAATTTACCAGTTCTGTAAAAATAAAAAAGACCAGGAAATAAGACGACAAGACTGATTCCTTTGAATTTTCTTTTCTGTGTTACTTATACACTCTGATTAACCAAGTCAGATCAGACAGCCAAACATTACATCTGTTCTCATCTCTACTGAATGTTGTGTTCTTTCTAGGCTCTAAAGACGGTGTTGCTTTTATTTGCATCTGTTAACCTATTGGCAGGTTTTATTGCAAAACATTGAAAGCAGTTAACCGCCGCCAAACAGCAAAGTGGTTTACGACAGTGAGCAGCAGTACAACCTGTGAGTATTATATGTGGGTGTTACTCACAATGCCTTTCCAAATGAAGTATTGCCATGTGCATACTTCATTCATTTCCCAAGATGCGTAATCCTAGTTAGTGTTGAGGGGAGACCAGTGCCCAGCTCAACCGACTCAAGTTAAGGGCAGGTTACACCATTAACTTCTTGCCAGACCATTGCCAGGCCAACACATGTAAAACCATTTATACTTACACCAATACCCAGGGGGGATGTGTATCAGCCAATCAATGCACTTTGGGAGGAAACCGGAGTACCTAAAGAAAACCCCCTCAAACAAGGGAAGAACCTGCAAATTCCACACAAACACACTGGCCCGGGCACCAAACCAACGTCTTGCAGACACCACAATGCCACCACTCCTAAACCTTAGATGTACTATTAGTCAATATGGACAGTCTTCTTCTTCTTCTTCTTCTTCTTCTTCTTCTTCTTCTTCTTCTTCTTCTTCTTCTTCTTGCTGCTCTCATTAAATGACACCAGAGCAGCTCATCCTTCTCCATTTCCTCCAGTCCTCTCCATACATCTTTCTGATGTTCCTACCAGGTGGTTAAATTTTCAAGATTCTTATAACAATATAAATTTTATCTTTCAACTGCACATGTCCAACCCCCCACCCCGCACCCCCAATATTAATTTCTAATTATGTCAATTTTTGTTACTCCCAGACCAAATCACAGCATCTTCATCCTTTTCACTCCCAGCACTAACTCCTGTCTGATACTCAGCACGTCGATCCCCAAACTGCACAGCATAGCTGACTTCACTTCTGTTTTATAAATGTTTCTCTTCACTATTGCAGATACTCCAGGTCACTCCAGCAACTCTTATCCATCCAGTTCCATCCTATTAGTCCTTTCTCCACCTCTCAATCACACTCTTAATTAATGTGGATAATTGACCCCAACTATTTAAGTTCATAACCAACCAGTGCTGCCTGTTCAACAGTTTTTTGCTGAAGAAAAGGTGAACTATTCATAAATTTTCACTGAACCTGTGGTAGATAATTCTAATGTATTACATGGGAACACAACAACAACAACAACAACAACAACAATACTATTACTACTACTACTACTACTACTACTACTACTACTACTACTACTACTACTACTACTAATAATAATAATAATATCTGTCTTCCTTTCGGCTTTTTCCCTTTTACTCGGGAGTCGCCACAGCGAATCATCTGATTGGCACGTTTGATTTGGCAGAGGTTTTTACGTCTGGGGGGACAGTGACAAGCTTGTGGAGAGTGGGACTCGAACCCCCAACCTTTTGGATCAGCGATCCAGCGCCCTATACCACTAGACCACTACTGCCCCTAATAATAATAATAATAATAATAATAATAATAATAATAATAATAATAAAAAATATTCATATGTAGGTTTTTTTTTTTTTTTTTTTTTTTTTTTTTAATAAGTGTGACAGTTGTCATGCACATTCGAATTTCCAGGGCATACCTCCACCTCTCTAGATTTTCCTCCACTTGTTCTCTGCTCTCACTACAGATCAAAATGTCATCTGCAAACATCATAGTCCATGGGAAATCTTGTCTAACCTCGTCTGTCAGCCTGTCCATCACCATAGCAAACAAGAAGGGGCTCAGAGCTGATCCTTGATGCAGTCCCACCTCTACCTTGAACTCTTTTGTCACACCGACAGCACACCTCACCACTGTCTTACATCTCTCATATATGCCCTGCACCACTCTAACATTCTGTACTTCTCTGCAACTCCAGACATCCTAATGCAATACCACAGTTCCTCTCTTGGCACCCTGTCATATGCTTTCTCCAGATCCACAAAGGCACAATGCAGCTCCCTCTGACCTGCTCTGTACTTCTCTATTAACACCCTCAAAGCAAACACTGCATCTGTGGTGCTCTTACTTGGCATGAAACCAAACTGTTGTTCACAAATGCTGACCTCTGCCCTTAGTCTAGCTTCCACTATTAACTTCCATAACTCGATTATATGGCTCATCAACTTTATCTCTGTGCAGTTGCCACAACTCTGCATGTCTCCCTTGTTCTTAAAAATGGGCACCGGCACACTTCTCTTCCATTCCTCCGGCATCTGTTCACTCTCTAAGACCTTGATGGATGTTCTTGTCAGAAAATCTACTGCTACCTCTCCTAGACACTTCCATACCTCCACTGGTATGTCATCAGGACCAACTGCCTTTCCATTCTTCATCCTCTTCAATGCCCTCCTCACTTCACCCTTACTGATCTTTGCTACTTCCTGGTCCTCAACGGTCACCCCTTCTACTCTTTTTTCTCTCTCATTTTCCTCATTCATCAGCTCTTCAAAGTACACTTTCCATCTTCCCAGCACACTTCTGTCATCAGTCAATACATTTCCCATTCTGCCCTTAATCACTCTAACTTGCTGCACATCCTTCCCATCTCTATTTCTCTGCTGTTTGAACCTGTATAAATCATTTTCTCCCTCTTTACTGTCCAACCTATCATACAAGTCATCATACGCCCTCTGTGTGGCCTTTGACAACGCTATCTTCACCTTACGATGTGTCTCCATGTACTCCTGTTTACTCTCTTCGGTCCTCTCTCTGCCCACTTCTTCGCTAATCTCTTCTGGCATAAATCGTCAATATTTTATCTTGGGACTATTTAGAAGGTGCCAAGGTAGTGCAGTTGTGAGCAGGTCTGCCTCACAATAATACGGTGCTGGGTTCAGTTCTTTGCTCGGGCATTTCTGTGTGGAGTTTGCATATTCTCTCCATGCTAGTGTGGATTTCCTCTGGGTTCTCTGGTTTCCTCTTACAGGTCAAAAACATACACCATTGGCTCATTGGCTGCTCCAAATCACTCCTAGGTGTGAGAGTATGTGTTAACAGTTGTGTGTGTTAGCTCTTTGATGGCCTGCCATACTGTTCAGGGTGTATCCCAGATTCACCGGAAGTCGCCATCCTTCCTTGTGACCCTAATTAGGATTAAGCTGCTTAAGAAATGAATAAAGGACAGTTTAATCACATCAGCATTGCCTTTGCCATTCATCTAGATAGAGCAAACCAATCAGATTGCACCATTCCAGTGTATTATAACTTAATTAACATGACTTAAGGGTTATGGTGTCATGTTCTGAGTGTGACAACACCATGCTGACTCCACCTTTGTGCTGTGAAACGTAATTTCATGCTTAAATAAAGCATCAGTCTTAAACCGATGATAGCATGTTGCTTGACAACACACTAAGAACATGTTTTTACTTCTGTCAACTTCCAGGCACTGTCTTCCACAAACTTTGCGCAAAATCATTCGGTCGGAACACGTCCTGTGTTTCTGACATGCGGCGAATGCTGTATTCTGATGCATGCGGCTTGTAGTCGTCTCCTTCTAATTACCAAAGACATGCCACTGTCAGCAGTGTCATGCCAGGCTAATGTCTCCTCGGAGGCTGACAGCCACTGTGTCAGCCTGTTCGGAGGCGGCTGCATCAGTGTTCCAAAGATAAAACGAATTAAAATCCTGTCAAGGCCTCACAAACGGTCACTTGAGCCACAGAAGAAGAAGAAGAAGAAGAAGAAGAAGAAGAAGAGAAGGGAGGACTGTAATTACCATGTGTTGTTGTTTGCCTTTGTGCTTCATAACAAAGCAAACTTAATTAGACATCTCCAGGTAAAGTCTCCCAAAAGAGCTCCACATGTGTCAACGAGGAATTTATTTTATTATTTATTTGTTTTATTATTATAGATTTATTATTATTATTATTATTATTATTATTATTATTATTATTATTATTATTATTATTATTATTATTATTGTTATTATTATTATTATTATTATTTTTTATTTTATTTTATTATTTTTTTTTTTTTTTATTATTATTATTATTTTATTGCAGCTGCAAGTAAGGCAGTAGGAATATGCAGCAGGTATTCATTTAAAATTGTGTTTCCTGACTGTAATTTGGTTTTCCTTTCATACCCTGGAGGTAAAAACTGTGTGTGTGTGTGTGTGTGTGTGTGTGTGTGTGTGTGTGTGTGTGTGTGTGTGTGTGTGTGTGTGTGTGTGTGTGTGTGTGTGTGTGTGTGTGTGTGTGTGTGTGTGTGTGTGTGTGTGTGTGTGTGTGTGTGTGTGTGTGTGTGTGTGTGTGTGTGTGTCAGGGGTTACCCTACACTTCACATTGAAAGAGGAATGACTTTGCAATTGCTTGGCTCTGCTAATGACAGCGTCGTTCATTGATCCCCACCCTACCTCCTCGTGTCAGTCAATATTACACCATTACCAAAGGAGCAAGCTTTCCGGCAGATGTTTAGATATCTGCCTTCCCCGGTCACATCTGAATACTGATAACCAGCTTCCTGCTTCCGAATAGGAAACACTTTTCCTTCTCTTTCACATCTTATCCATCACAGCTTTATTTGACCGTCATCGTTTTTATGTTGTTCATGCAGGACCATAACATGTGCAACAACTCGTGAACACCCACTCGCTGCAACTTGTCATGTTGATCCTTCTCTTGACATTCTAAACATCATTTAGATCAGACCATATGCTGGGGTTCACGGAATGGATTGGTTTTCTCTCACAAGATAATTATTACAGGAAACAATTTTCCTGCAGAACTGTCCTTGTTCCTCTGGGACTTCAGATCACTTGAGCATGTAAGAGCATTAATGAGTCACGCCAGAGCAAGACTGCATCCTGTAATGTGGCACCAAATATGTCTAATAGCAGTGGCCTTCTGCTAACAGCCTGACAGGCTAATCATAACATTGCACAGCCGAACCCGAGGCCAACATGTCGCTACTGACGCGTTTCAGACAGGTGGCCTGATTAATGCCAGCCTTCCTTAACCTAGTAACTGCTACTGAGGGTCAATATTAATGCTGTTGACAACACATCTAGCTGACAGTAAACTCTACCTAGTCAGAATATCCTATTTATTAGCAGCTGCAGGTACTGGTGCCAGAAAAAAATGTAAGAATGGACATATTTATGGATGAAATTAAAATTAGGAGGTCACGGTATTCAGTTATAGTTATTTATGAGAGCATAAACTGTTTTGTGCTTGTTGCTTTAAAAACAGTTCTCATTACACACTATTTTTTTTCCATTACTTCCTTGAGTTGATATAATTGTCATAAGAATAGTATTATAGTATTACTAATATACAGTCATAGTCATTGGTGGTACCGTGGGATAGTGGCACATCACATATCTCAGACAGAAGGTCCTGAGTTTGAGTCCCAGGCATTTCAGTGTGGGATGTTAAAGTTATTAAACTGGGGGAAAGAGGATCCACTCGCAGACCAAATCTATGAAGAGCACAAGGTTTATTAAACTGGCAAGCACTCCAAAACACTGGCCAATGCTGATTTCAGAGATTCCCAAAAAGGTCAAAACAAAAGCAAAGGTATCCAAAAATGAGAGACTCTCCAGAACAGTCAAAAAAAGCTAATATGAAATATGGCAGCACACTTTGGCAATACTGTGTACACAATAGCTATGCCCTCAAACAATCTGGCATCAGTGTGTGTGTGTGTGGGGGGGGGGGGGGGGTTAAATAGGTAGATTGCCAGGGCAGGTAAGAAGACACAGGTGAGCATAATAATGAACCCATGGGAAGCCAAAGGGAACAAACAAAACCACTTGACAAGGTAACAAGAAAGAAAAAGAACATGAAGAGTCTAAAGGCTGCCCAACAGAAATGCTAACAGTGGAGTTTTCATGTTCTCCCATGATTGAGAGAGTTTTAGATGCTTCAAATTGTGTAAGCGTAAGCATTGGGGTGAATGGTTTTGTGTGTGTGTGTGTGTGTGTGTGTGTGTGTGTGTGTGTGTGTGTGTGTGTGTGTGTGTGTGTGTGTGTGTGTGTTCAACCTGCGATGGTCTAACAAACTGTTCAGGGTGTACTCCACCTTCACCTGGTGTTGGTTGACATAGCCTCTCTTCAGCCTCCCTGTGACACTAATAAGATTGCATAGTTTGGCAAACAAATGAGTGGGAGATTAATATTCATTACTGTAACTGTACTCTGCGCGAAAGCTTGTGAGCAGGGCTATTTTTAAAAGAAATAAGAAATAAAGCCATTGTTGCAGCTGTAGCCTATTGGTTATAGAAGTGACTTTGGAACAGAAAGGTTGCTGGTTCAATTCCCCAACCAGCAGTAAAAATGTCCACACAGGAATTTGATGAAGCTCATTACAATTCACATTTTGCTTTTTTTTAATGCTGAGTTGCCTTTTAGTCTTCAAGCCGACTTCTTCTTCTTTTTGTTCTCCAGGGGTCGCCAGAGTGAATCATCGATTCGCATGTTTGATTTAGCATAGATTTTTACATCATTTCATGAGTGAAAATGAAATTTTAACCCTTTAAGCATGCCGCAAGATCGCTGATCCTAAGGTTGGGGGTTCAAGTCCCCACAGGGTTGTCACTGTCCCCCCAGTGCGGCTAATTGGGTTATCAAAGGCGGGTCATGTCTCCCACTGTCTATGGTGTGAGGCATGTAAAAGAACCATTGCTGACTTTCGTAAAGAGGAGCTGCAAAGTCGTCAGTGTGTTTCTGTCCCTTGCTAAAAGGGTAGTGACAGGAAGGGCATCCGACGTAAAAACCTCTGCCAAAATCAAACGTGCGAATCAGATGATTCGCTGTGGCGACTCCTGAGAAAAGGGAAAAACCTGAAAGGAAGACAGACAGACAAGCATGCTTCACTTATTATTATGTTCTTCTTTCCCCCTTTTCCAGGGGTTGCCACAGTGAATCATCTGATTCCCACATATGATTTGGTTCATAGGTTTTTAGGTCGGATGCCCTTCCTGACACAACCCTTTAGAGAGGGACACGAACACACTGACAGCTTTGCAGCTCCTCTTTACGAAAGTCAGCAATGGTTCTTTTACATCAACCTCTCACCATAGACAGTGAGAGACATGGCCTGCCTTTGATAACCCTGTCAGTGCACTGGGGGGTCAGTGACAACCTTGTCAAGAGTGGGACTCGAATCGCCAACCGATCCAGCGCCCTTTACCACCAGGCCACCACTTCTAGCCAATATTACTCAAAATATAACAGACACACCGCTTCCAGATCCAGGTCCGGAATCTTTTAGAATGTCTTGTGAACAAGCTTGACTTTTGAGCAAAAATAAATGCGATTGATGACAGTTCAGCCATCTGTCATTGTCAGTTTGATCTTTCATGCATGACATTAAGATTTGTCTCTCACACATAACAATTGGTGCATCCGCAGCACCATCAATGTCGATAGGTAATGATCTTTACAGCTGAACTGAACGTAGATCGGAATAGGGACGATATAATCTGGTAGGATAATCATTTTAAATCGTCTTAAATGATAACACACAGAGAGAGAGAGAGAGAGAGAGAGAGAGAGAGAGAGAGAGAGAGAGAGAGAGAGAGAGTAATCAGCTCAGAAATGTATCTGTCACTCTTGCTGGTCCATTGCTTTTTGCAACACAATCACATAATGTATACTGGTTAGAGAAGCAGCTTTGGTACCAAAAGGTCACTGGTTTGATTCCAGAAGCAGCAGGAATAATGTGTGGCACCCTTTCCTTCACCCACATAAATAACTGAAGTGCCCTTGAGCAAGGCACCCAACCCCCAACTGCTCTAGAGAAACCCCAACTGTGTGGTGCAGCCCACAGCTCTCTCTCTCTCTCTCTCTCTCTCTCTCTCTCTCTCTCTCTCTCTCTCTCTCTGTGTGTGTGTGTGTGTGTGTGTGTGTGTGTGTGTGTGTGTGTGTGTGTGTGTGTGTGTGTGTGTGTGTTCACTTTGAATGCATTAAATGCAGGTAAAATAATTTCTCTTCAGAGCTTAATACAGTATATCAAAAAAAATGGCTAAGCTCCGGTACTATATGTAACACAGAAAAATGGTATGATCTGATTACAGTCTGTGCTCTGTATACCGGTCACATACCAACATATATGAAGTAGTTTGGCTTATATATTCTTATTTAAAAGCAGCTAAATGTTTTGCTTATGATATCACTTTAAGAGGTGCACAATGGTGCTGTGGTAGGCATTCTCATTTCACAGCAAAAGTCCTGGATGTGAGCCTTGTAGTCGATCAGGGTGTCTTTCTGTGGTGATTGCATGTTGGCTACACGTTTGCGTAGGTGTACTCTGATTTTCTCCCAGAGGCCAAAGCCATGCATGCACATTAAGCTAATTGGCTATTCCACATTGCCCCCAGGTGTGAATGTGAGTATGAGTGGATGTTTGTTCTCATAGACCAGGCTCTGCTGGAAGCTTGCAAACATCTGAGGTAAAAGCATATATATATATATATATATATATATATATATATATATATATATATATATATATATATATATATATATATATATATATATATATATATATATATATATATCACATTGCAACAGAAACCCCTTAAGTGGACCACTGAATTATGGGTGGAGAAAGGGGAGTGAGTAAGCATTTTAAGTGCATTCAGTTCTATTTTTAGTGCATAAATTAGAATATTGTGTACTTTTGGGATGTGTACTGTAACTTATTTATTTGGAATGAGCTGACAAGTTCAACATTGTAGTCAGCATTGTTGTTAAAAAGAACATCACAGTTACCCATTTCTTTCAGACCTGCTGCTTTGTTGCGGAACTGTCACTTCAGCACGTTTTGGGATATGGACTTGCTGCCAAAGTCTCTTCTCTTTCAAATTTGGCTTTAGCAATGAAGGAAGTGTATATGAAAATGTACCTATGTTTCTCACATGCATGAATCTCACCTGCTATGTAAAATCTGTTGAATAAATGACGAATGCTGAGCTTATGAACTTGCCAGATGGTATTTCATTACAATTACTCAAGACATGGGTGTGGGTAGACACAAGGAAAGGAAATATTTAACATAATATATTCATTCATTCATTCAATTTCTGAACTGTTTATATCATAAATAGGCTTTTGGGAAGGTAGGTGCAAAGTTCAGAAGAGACTGTGTAAGGACAGAACACACTCTGGACAGTTTGCCAGGCCATTGCAGTAACAAAATATAAAATAACACTTTTTTTTTTTTTTTTTTTGAATAAGTCCCATTGTGCTTCTGTGGTTAGCATGTCTCCATCACAACAAGAAGAACCCATGTTTGATTCCTGGGCACAAATATTTTCACTTGATTAATAAAAAAAATAGGTACCACATCACCACCTGCTTGTATAATCTTTTATGAACCACTTGAATTGCTTTAGTATTCACGTATCTATTCTAACACTAGCTCTCAGTTTTCTTCCCCCACTTGGCAAAACCTGTGCACTGTACATCCTTCATCTGTTGCTTCCTGTACTTTATCTTATCTTCCGAACCCAGTCTTCTTTTCCCTACCACTAGAATCTGCTACTGACACTTTTCTCTCTTCACTCTATATCTATGGATCTCCTCTGCCCATTATCTACAAAATCCAAGAAGACTTCTTCCCCTGCTCCTTGGCATTCAGAGGTGCTGCTAAGCAATCGTATACAACTCAGAGCAGCTGAGAGAAAGTGGAAGAAATCTGAACTTGAATCAGATCTGGTTTCCTACCATGCTCTTCTATCCACATTTTTTCATCTGATGTGATTTCTGCTAAGACAGCCTTCTGCAAGAAAATGTTGGACACTGTTGCACAAGACCCATGCAAACTCCACAACATCTTTTCATCCTTACTCAATCCATTTGCTTCACCTGCCCCATATTTCTGGCTGCTGAAGGAAGACTTTGCTGACTTTGTTGGGAAGATTAAACAAATGTATCAGA
>CM045751.1:24125000-24145000 GCA_024760905.1 Plotosus lineatus | reverse complement strand
TCTTCATTCCCCTCCTTTCCAGGGCATACCTCCACCTCTCTAGATTTTCCTGCACTTGTTCTCTGCTCTCACTACAGATCACAATGTCATCTGCAAACATCATAGTCCATGGAGATTCTTGTCTAACCTCATCTGTCAGCCTGTCCATCACCATAGCAAACAAGAAGGGGCTGAGAGCTGACCCTTGATGCAGTCCCACCTCCACCTTGAACTCTTGTGTCACACCGACAGCACACCTCACCACTGTCTTACATCTCTCATACATGTCCTGCACCACTCTAACACACTTCTCTGCCACTCCAGACTTCCTCATGCAATACCACAGTTCTTCTCTCGGCACCCTGTCATATGCTTTCTCCAGATCCACAAAGGCACAATGCAGCTCCCTCTGACCTTCTCTGTACTTCTCCATTAACATCCTCAAGGCAAACATCTGTGCATCAAGCATCTGTGGTGCTCTTTCTTGGCATGAAACCAAACTGTTGTTCACAAATGCTGACCTCTGCCCTTAGTCTAGCTTCCACTATTCTTTCCCATAACTTCATCGTATGGCTCATCAACTTTATCCCTCTGTAGTTGCCACAACTCTGCACGTCTCCCTTGTTCTTAAAAATGGGCACCAGCACACTTCTCCTCCATTCCTCTGGCATCCTCTCACTCTCTAAGACCTTTTTAAATGTTCTTGTCAGAAAATCTACTGCTACCTCTCCTGGACACTTCCATACCTCCACCGGTATGTCATCAGAACCAACTGCCTTTCCATTCTTCATCCTCTTCAATGCCCTCCTCACTTCACCTTACTAATCTTTTGCTACTTCCTGGTCCTCAACAGTCACCTCTTCTACTCTTTTTCTCTCTCATTTTCCTCATTCCTCAGCTCTTCAAAGTACTCTTTCCATCTTCCCAGCACACTTATGTCATCAGTCAATACATTTCTCTCTGTCCTTTATCAATCTAACTTGCTGCACGCCCTTCCCATCTCTATTTCTCTGCTGTGCCAACCTATATAAATCATTTTCTCCTCCTTACTTTCCAACCGAGCATACAAGTCATCAAACGTGCTCTGTTTGGCCTTTGACACTGCTTCCTTTGCCTTACGCTGTGTCTCCCTGTACTCCTGTTTACTCTCTTCGGTTTTCTCAATGTCCCACTTCTTCTTAGCTAATCTCTTCCTTTGTACACACTCCTGCACTTCCTCATTCCACCACCAAGTCTCCTTATCTACTTTCCTTCCAGATGACACACCAAGTATTCTCCTACCTGTTTCCCTGATCACATTAGCTGTAGTTGTCCAGTCATCTGGAGGCACTTCCTGACCACCCAAAGCCTGTTTCAACTCCTCCTTGAAGACAACCTGACACTCTTCCTTTTTCAACTTTCACCACTTTGTCTTTAGCTCTGCCTTTGCCTTCTTCACCTTCCTCACCATCAGCATCATCCTGCACATCACCATCCTATGCTGTTTGGCAACACTCTCACCCACTATGACTTTGCAGTCACTGACTTCCTTTAAATTACAACGCCTGCACAAGATGTAGTCTACCTTTGTGCTCCTACCTCCACTTTTATAAGTCACCCTATGCTCCTCTCTCTTCTGGAAGAAAGTATTCACCACAGCCATTTCCATCCTTTTTGCAAAATCTACCAACATCTGTCCTTCTGCGTTCCTGTCCTGGATACCAAACCTACCCATCACTTCCTCGTCGCCTCTGTTTCCTGCACCAACATGTCCATTGAAGTCTGCCCCAATGACCACTCTTTCACCTCTGGGGGTACTCTGCATCACTTCATCTAACTCACTCCAGAATCTCTCCTTCTCTTCTCGCTCACATCCTGTCTGTGGGGCATAAGCACTAACAACATTGACCAGCACACCTTTAATTTCTAACTTGAGACTCATCACTCTGTCTGACACTCTTTTCACTTCTAGAACATTCCTGGCAAACTCCTCCTTCAAGATGACTCCTACTCCATTTCTCTTCCCATCCACACCGTGATAAAACAGCTTAAACCCTGCTCCTATGCTTCTAGCCTTGCGACCTTTCCACCTGGTCTCCTGAACACACAGTATGTCCACCTTCCTTCTCTGCATCATGTCAGCCAGCTCTCTACCTTTTCCTGTCATAGTTCCAACATTCAAATTCCCGACTCTCAGTCCTAGACTCATGCCTTTCCTCCTCTCTCTGGCAACGGACACGCCTCCCGCCTCTCCTTCTTCGACGTCTTCGACCAACAGTAGTCCAATTTCCATCAGCACCCTGTTGGTTGACGGCACTGATGGCGGTCGTTGTTAACCTGGGCCTCGACCGATCCGGTATGTGGTTCTTTCTTGTGATTCGCATAGTTTATTTGGCATTTGTTTTACGCCGGATGCCCTTCCTGACGCAACCCTCTGCATTTATCCGGGCTTGGGACCGGCGTGAGGGAGAGACACTGGTTTGTGCCCCCCCCCTCACGGCTGCATTTTATATATATATATATATACATACAGTGGTACCTCACCTTACGATAGTCTCAGCAAACGAAAAATCCAGGTTAGAAAAAACATTTTCCAAATTTTTTTCTCTGGATATGAAACAAGTTCTCCTTACGAAACACGCCACACGCGCCATTCAAACATTAAAATGCGTCATTCAAACAATGGACGAGCTGCTCTCCCATTGATTATCTTCCAATGTCTTGCCCCGCTGACCTCCCATTGGCTAAGAGAGATGATGCAGCTCCCTCCCATTGGCTCGCTCCCAACATCCCGCCCTGCTAGCCTCCCATTGGCTAGGAAGGATGATGCAGCTCCCTCCCATTGGCTAATATTCAGCTGCATCTCCCATAATGTTTTTTGTGTAAAGGACAGAGTTACTGTTGTTTCATGAGTTTTTTGAGTCATTGCAACTTTATTTTTTGACTCAGGCTTTTAACCTTCCATAAACATTTGTGAGATTATAACTCTGCTAAGAAGATATGGTCAACACACGTTCATGCACACACACGCACACACACACACACACACATGGGATTTCCAGTGCAAATGAAAAGAAAGAAGACGCGAGCTTGTGGCATGCGGTTGAGTGATATCGCCAAGGAATATGGCAAAAACCCATTTTCTTCCTTAATTTCCTTATTTTTTTATTTCAATGAATATTCAAAAAACAAACAAACAAAAAAAAAAAACGTGATGCACTGAAGCCGCATAAATTGGAGTGCGGAGTAGCGAGCAATCTCTGTATATATATATATATATATATATATATATATATATATATATATATATATATATATATATATATATACGCACAAGGTAGGCCCTTGACTATTCACGGTTTGCACTCACGGTTTGAGTATTCGCAGACTGCCAAGCAACTGACATGTCACTCAAATCCAGCCAATGGCTGTCCTCCTTCCTGCTGATTGGTTGAGATGACATAACGCCCCTTTTTCCTCATTCGCGCTCAAGTTGTTAATGAGCCTCTTTTTTGTGTGTGTTTTAATTACCAGTTAAGCTCTATGATGCCACTGAAACGCTGTGTGTCTTCTCTGGCTAAGCGATAGTAAACGCTGGATGTCTCTTCTGAACAAATACGACTTTGTCTTGAAGAAACGATAGTTTCCTCTGAACTGTTGAAAAAAAAAGAAAAGAAGAAAAAAAGGCAATTAAACATACAACACAATTGTTATTCATCGGGAAGGCAGTAGAGGGCACAAAACAACAACCTTGTACACAACGAGTCACTCATCTCCTTCGTTACAACAAAATATTTATCAGTTGTTTGGAATATCTTTTTCAATTATTTTTCCAGTACAGTATCTAAGTTAATGTTTATGATGTTTGTGTGTGAGATTTTATCTTCTGTAGCGTGTTTAACAAATGATACCAAAATAATAAACTTTATTACGCTTCATGTCCTTTTACATTGAACTTGGAGTGACGTCTTGGAATGATGTCTTCAAGATGGAGCTGCCTAGAGGGCGACGTTGCGGAGTTCTCAAAAGTCAAATTGTTTCTTTGTTCGTTTTAATTTGTTGTTTTGTTTGTTCAGGTTTTGCACTATGCTCATCTATGACCAATCGACTCTACTACAGCTAGAAAAGTGTCCGGTGTGATGTGTGACAGGAGGGTATCAGCAAGAATGAAAGGAAAAGTGTACAAGACGGTGTTGAGGCCAGCGATGTTGTATGGTTTAGAAACAGTGGCGCTGAGGTTCTCTTTGGGAGTAACGAGGATGGATAGGATCAGAAATGAGTACATCAGAGGGACAGCACATGTAAGAGGCTTTGGAGACAAAGTTAGAGAGGCTAGATTGAGATGGTTTGGACATGTTCAGATGAGGGATAGTGAGTATATTGGTAGTAGGATGCTGAGGTTGGAACTACCAGGCAGAAGGCCTAGAGGAAGACAAAGGATAAGATTTATGGATGTGGTGAAGAAGGACATGAAAGTAGTTGACGTAAGAGTTGAAGATATAGAGGATAGGGTGAGATGGAGGCAGATGTGGTGACCCCTGAAGGGAACAGGGAACAGCTGAAAGAAAAAGAAGAAAATGAATCAATATACAGTATATATATATATATATATATATATATATATATATATATATATATATATCTGTGTGTGTGTGTGTGTGTGTGTGTGTGTGTGTGTGTGTGTGTGTGTGTGTGTGTGTGTGTGTGAACAGTGAAAGGTGTAAGGTTTACTGTTGAAGTGAAAACCTGCACCCCCACTGCCCCTTTGCGGATAATATTGAACGTCCTTGTCGTACACCAATTGAAAGTCTTAGAAATTTAGGCAAGGGTCGCACAGTGGCATTATGGTCAGCTCTTCTGCATCACACCAAGAAGGTTCTGGGTTCGTGTCCAAAGCTGGGATGAAAGTAGCAATACATGCCCCTTAAGTAAAAAATACTGCAAGTCCATCAGTGGGTGATCTGTTTTGTTATATTAATCTTTGCATAATTTCTAAAAGATAATGGAGATTTTTTGTAAGGTTGACTGGAAAGGACCAGATCAAGTCGACACCCAAGAAGGAGATGGGTGGACATCATTGGAGATTGGATAGGCCTGCCTGATGCCATATGTCATGGCATGTGACACTTTGCACTGGTACCTAAGTTGGCTACTCTATTTTTTATGGAAAATGAATTAAATTAATATTTATGGAAATATTAATTGATTAAAAAAAAAAAAAAAACCCGGAAGTCAATATAATTTTGCTTGAATCTGTATCACAGCTGTTTCTCATCAGATTAGCCTCACCTCACTGTGGCAGAAGCTGGTATCATGAACTAATCATCTTTTGAGGTATTCCCTCCGCGTACTTTTCCAGCTGATACTGCTCTTATTGTTTGTGCATTAGCCCGGTAACTTAAGCAAAAATATATCTTGCATTGAAGTTGATTTTGAGAACAGGTTGATTGAGTGAATAGAGAGAGCGTTTTTTTTTTTTTTTTCTCTGCTTGAAGCCTGTGTATCTGCTGTGCACTCAGAGTGCATATATCATTATGTAAAGAGTATAAATTCAGAATTTTAAGAAACTCCACACCAACTCCAAGTCCCACTGGGTTCTGATGAGCCATCAGAATATTGTGGTGCTTGTGCTTTGGCTCACACATCAAACACAATCATAAACATGCGTTTCTCACTCCGCACATGCGCACCACTGTCTGCATGTCGCTCTGACAACATATACAGCTGACTTCAGTTCCCTTATTAAATCAAACATGTCATTTCTCTCATTAGATGTGAACATAGAGAAACGTCTGTGATGTGGCTGAGCTGGGTTGATGACTCAGCATGGTTTATACTTCCATTTGAATGTAAAAATGCTATGAGTCTATATTTTGGCCTATATCTAGATCTATGGGCACTTATAAAATACACTGTATGCACGCTGGTGTTGTTGCTGTACTTTTCGTGAAACTTTTAATGTTGTAATGTAAGTCGTTTTTCACACCGTATTTCTTTGGCCCTCCATTTGGGACTGTTTGCATGACCCAGCCCCCATTCAAATTAATTGAATAGCCCTACCCGAGGATCTCTGATCCTCAATAATGAGGATCTTTGAGGAAAGGCATCCCCTACGTACACTGCATTATGTTATGTAAGCGATTATTTTGATAATACTCTATCCCTTGGATTAAAATGGATGAAGAGGGTAAAAAGCTTGATTGCAATTACTTCTCTAAACAGATAATTAACATTTAAATGCTGAAAATAGAACTGGGGAGCGCAACCTTTGTTTTCATTTTCCAGGATTTATCCTGTAGGCGAGCAGACAGAGATGCACTCGAAGATTAGCTAAACTCAGAAGAGTTTGATATTAACCTTTTTAAGTGTGATGTTGGGAATCTAAGCCTGTCCTAGAGCAGACCTCCAGTGAGCCCTGCTTCTCTAATTAGCTGCCTGACATTTCACTTAATGCAGTAAAATAAAAAAAAAAAAATGAGAAAGAAAACAGAAAAAAAAAAAAAAAAAAAAAAAAAAAAACCATGACTGCAGTGTGATGATCTGATATCAGTAATTGGAATCTGATTAATTCATTAATTTATTTCTTTTTGCATTGGTGTTGCTGATCACAGCACTGGCGCCAGTTTAATTCTGGTGAATGGAGAGATAACATTAAGTGCTTTTCCAAAGGACACAGGAACAATTTACTTCAAATCACGTGTCTTCATGCACATGTACATAGTACACAAATGGATCGAATTAAGATTCAGCTCAGTGTCGCGAGGGCAGAGGGTTGAGAGAGGGTTTAGGGACGTATCACTTCCCCCTCTGCTGATGTTGCGGCTGTTTGATGACACAAGGCTTTTTCGCACCCTTGGCTGTGATTACTTTCTGTGTTAGCATCTCGTCATGGCCACCTTCGCTATCAAATCAAAGTCAAGCTGATCGTCCTTTGCGCGAGCTGACAGCTTCATTTCCTGTCACTGGTCCATCTGATCATTGTCATTAACACTGATTTAGAAGTGCCTTCTCTGGGTGCATGCACACTTTCAGTCCTGCCCTTGTCCACTTGATTGTTATATTTATCAGAGAACATTGTGCGCTGAGGGAATGGACTATCATGGATCTATCTGCATTCATTCTGCATCAGACACATCTTGTACCATATGTTAAATGCTTACTACAAAACTACAGTGCTAACAAACCCTCACGGACAAGTGCAATGCATCATACAACCGAAGTGTCTGAGCTATATTTTTGTGCATTACTGCATTAGAGAGAAGCGAGGAGTGTGTGTGTGTGTGTGTGTGTGTGTGTGTGTGTGTGTGTGTGTGTGTGTGTGCGTGTGTGTGTGTGTGTGTGTGTGTGTGTGTGTGTGTGTGTGTGTGTGTGTGTGTGTTTTAAAGAGCACAGAAGCAGAGACTGCATTTAATTGCTCCCCATTTCTTTTCCCTCATTAATTAATATCTGCCTCATGGCTATGTATAAATAAGACAAAAATAAAAAGTAGAAATGAATGTGAAATATTTTGTCAAATTTGAGGACCCCCCCCAAAAAAAAAAAAAAAAAAAAAAAAAAAAATATATATATATATATATATATATATATATAAAATCTAATATGCAGCATGCATTATTTTGTGAATATTCCTTAACTGGTTCAATGCTTTCAAAACTCATGGTTAAGCACAAGGTTCTTCATGTTTTTCATTTTCAGAACTCATCAAATATAACATGCTGCTGAAAATCATTTTACTATGCAGGACCCCACCCACCCACCCCAAAATCAAAATGAGAATTACTGAAATATTTATTTGGTCCACAACGGGTTCCAGGAAGGGCGGTGTTTCTGTGCTTTTCTGACAATCACATGGGTTTCGTTCAGGTTCTGTGGTTTCCTTCCAACATCTAAAACCATTTATATAAATAGATTGTTTTTAAGTGTCAACAATATTTACAAACAGCGCATGAGCTCCTTGCGTCCATTTCCCAAACTGCATCTCTCCAGTGCCTTTGTTGTCTTCACGCAGTTTTGTCATGGAATAAATATGCTGGTGCAGCCATGTGGTTCTGAACTCTGCACCCAAGATCGTAAAAACCCATTGCACACACAGTTCTTGTGAATCCTCCTGAAACATTGATACGAGGATCACCTTACTTAAGTTGGGTGACTGTGATGTATCTCTGTCTGATATGTAAATGATGTTTGCATTGTATCCTGCGATGAACTGATGACCCAATCTACCACTGTGTGCCCAGTAATACCAAAATAATCTTCAGAACAATTTTGATTTTTTTTTTATATTATTGTTATATCACGTAATCCCAAAAGAGGAATTATTTGCTCTGCATTTAATCCATCCAAAGTGAGAATGCACACACACACACACACACACACACACACACACACACACACACACACACACACACACACACACACACACACACACACACACACACACACACACGCACACACACACACACACACACACACACACTTAGGGTTAAGTGCCTTAAAAATGAATGAATTAATAAAACATAGACAATTCAGTGGCATCCACCCCACCTTCAATGAACAATTGCTCATTATCCCAAGATAGAGAACCAATCAGATCACACCATTTCTGTGTTGCATACACAGTGGTACCTTGGTTCTCGAAATTAATCCATTCCAGAAGGCTGTTCGAATTCTGATTTGTTTGAATTCTAAATCCACTTTTCCCATTACAAATAATGTAAACGGTTTTTATCCATTCCAAAACGCTAGAAAACTACCGTTTTCAAACATAATGTTATTTTATTAATTTATTTTGTGTCTTTTTTGTTTATTTTCGAACCAGCCTTGACTTGCTTTAAAGTGGAACCCTTAAGGATTCGAGCTCGGCTCTTTTTTCACCAAATCATCGTAGATTTCACGATCTCTGCAGCAGATCACATCATCCTCTAGCACTGTCTCCTGCTAACTGCTGCTCCTGTATGTATCGGAGCAGGAATTCTTCCACCTCCTCCAGCACTTGCAGTCTTTATTTGCTAACGCTCTCTTTGTTCTTCAGGATCGTGCCTGTCGTTGATTTAGCCGTGCCATATTCCTCAGCAAGGTCAGAAGCACGCACGCCTGATTGATGCTTAGTTATCAGCTCTTTCTTAAACACAACAGTTTTCCGCACAACTGACCTTTTCTCAGTAGCTTTCTTTGGAGATATGTTTATTAGCAAATCTAACCGAGTAAACAAACAACCAAAAAAACACTGTACTTTATAGAACAGGAGCAAGCACATCCACACGCTCACAGTGGTCGAGTCGAGTCAAAAGAGACTGATTTCCAGAAGTCGCGCACTTTTCCTCACTCTCGGCCTCATTTTTTCTTGATCATTTTTCGAGTTCGACTTCCGGATTTTTGCTCCACTTCCAAGACAAAAAATCCCGGATTTTTTTGTTCGAATTTTGATTTGTTCGAACTCCATAGCGTTCGCGAACCGAGGTACCAATGCAGTACTGTAGCTTAGCATTTTATTTTTATTTATTTATTTATTTATTATATACTGCATTAATCTCATAAGGGAAACAATTTCCCCTACATTTAACCCATCCAGATTGTGCACAGCCACGCCCTCATAAACAGTGAGCACACATCCTCGGAGCCATGGGTTGCCCCACACTTTGGGTTGGCCGGAGAGCAGCTGGAGTTTAGGTGCCTTGCTCAAGCCATTTAAGTGGAGAAAGAGAGCTTAGTCCTTCCCTGCCAAACATTTTTCCTGCTGGTTAGGGAATTGAGCCAGCGATCAAAGCCACTTCTCTAACCTTTAGGCTATGGCTGCCTGTGCAAGCCTGTCTTAAACCACAATGAACTGGTTTGGCACAAAAATGAAATGCAGTCATTTCAATGAAGACAACCTAATGCATCAGTGGTCCCCTTTAAGACATGCCCCCAAACACATGGCTTAAGCATTCCTGAATAGATGACTTTGTAGAAAAATAAATAAATAATTGCATTTCCAGCAAGATGTGTACTGCGTTGCTGCAAGAAGAGCCCTAGTCACCTTGTAAACTGACACAACATGGTTACAGCTCTTGATTATTCATCCAAAGGTTGGTGATTTCAGCCCTAGTCCCATCAGCCTGCCACTGTTGAGCAAAACCCCTAATCCTTAGTTGTATATACAAAAGGTAAATACATGTAAGTCACTCTGGATAAGGGTTTCTGTACTAAAGAATCTTTAAAAATCTCTAAAATTAACACAAGCCTACATGCAGGAGCAAAAATGTCCATAACAACACAGCCGATACAAAAGCTAACTAACAGAGCATCGCGGGTTTGGATGGTTGTCCTGTGTCTGTCTGGTGTCTTTGTGACCCCATTATAGGAAAAACAATGGAACTGGTATTTTGCTGAGTTGATTCTAATTGGCTGTTATGTGTCGCTGAGATGCATGATGATGAGCAGCAAAAACAAACAAAGAAGATTTATCATTAATAACAAAACCAAAAACCAAGAAATAGAGCCTCAAACATCACTGTTCAGACTCACACAAGGAAAAAACCCAACATAAGTCAAATAGGGAGACAGACCTGCAGGTAAATAAACTTTGTGGATGAAGCACTCAAATTAGAAGATTGACAAAACATGAACTTGTTAAATGGATAACTAAACCAACAGAACAGATGGTAACCATTTAAACAGAAATCAGCTTGCAAAAAGGCTTGAGAAGGAACCCCAGAGGATGACGCTGTTACCGCTATGCTTAACATTTGGTACAGTGTTCTTGGGGTCGAATCCCTCAGCCTTCATCTTCTTTGTGGCAAATCCATCCTTTAGAAGGCTTTCTCTTCAATCATGTGATCAGCTGCAAACTTTAATCAAACTTGAAGGTGGGGACAGGGTTCGTTTCTTGAACAACAGTATGCCAGTCCATGCCAATATAACATATACTTGACTGCAGACAAGGACATTGGTGGTACTATGGCTTTCAGACTATGGCAGAGCTGCACCTTGATATTTCTTGGGTTGTTCCTGATCATCTGAATCGTGATCCTCTCGGCTGAAGGTGAAAATTTTTGACTTGTACCATATTTTGACAAAGTGGCTACACCTTCCATTGTTTTGCGCTTATGTCCAGTGTCCTTCCATCCAACCATTTTTTGAACTTCTGATTCCTATTAGGGTTGTGGGGAGGCTGTAGTCTATCTTAGTCTGCTCTGGGTGAAGGTGGGGTACACCCTGAACAGCTCACCAGACAATTGCAGGACACACAACTGTTCACACTCACAAAAATGGATAACTTGGGAAACCAGGGATTCCAGGGGAATCCACATAAGCATTGGGGGAGCATGCAAATTTCACACAAAAATGTCTCTCCGGACAAAGGACTCGAACCCAGGCTCTTCTTGCCGTGAGACAGATGTGTTAACTACGACACTATTATTGCACTTAAGTATAATTGATTAATCATTATCACGGATGTTTAATCTTGGGATCTGCACTTGGTTGGAGCCAACAGACATTCTGTACTATCCATAAATCTGAGGTTTGCTGTCTTGCACTTCTTTGGCTTTTCAGTGTACTGTATATAACTATACAGTGCTGTGCCAAATGTTTTTGCCCCTTACTGATTTTTTTACTTTTTTTTTCACCATTGTCAGACTTAACTTTTTCAGCTCATCAAACAAATGTAAACATGACATAAAGATAACCTAATTATTCAAAAAAGGCAGTTTTCCTGATGTGATTTTATTTGTTAAGAGACAAATCCTATCCAAACCTACATGAACCTCTGTGAAAAAGTAATCCCCCCCCCCCCCCTTAAAAGGTGAGATAATTGTGATTAATCCTATTATTGGGGAAACAGTTCAATTTCATGGCCACACCCAGGCCTGATTGCTGCCAGACATTTCCAATGGGGAGATCCTGAACATAAAACCTGTGTGACAAGGTGAGGTAGGCCGTACTGAACACACATCATCATGCCGCAAACCAGTGAGCTTCAAGAGCAAACAAGAAAGAAGATTATAGAGATGTCTCAGTCTGAGAAAGGATGCAAAGTCATTGGTAAATCTTTCGGACTCCAGCGGACCACCGTCAGAGCCATTATCCATAAATGGAGCAGGCATGGAACAGTGGTGACCCTTCCCAGGAGTGGCCGACCTACCAAAATTACTCCAGGAGGACAACACAGACACAAAGGATCCGAAAATCACTTCTAAACAATTACAAGCCTCACATGCTGCAGTTAATGTCAATGTTCATGATTCTACCATCAGAAAGACACCCAGCAAAAATGGCATCCTTGAAAGAGTTCCGAGGCAAAAGCCACTGTTGACAAAAAAAAAAAAAAAAAAACAAACAAAAAAAAACCTCACGACTCACTTTTGCCAAGAATCATCTTGATCATCGCCAAAGCGTTTGGGAAAATCTCCTCTGGACTGATGAAGCTAAAGTTTTATATTTAGATACAGTACATATATAGAATGATATCACAGTGACGTCCATAAACAGCTAGCAGGATTACATGAGAGGGAGAGGATCCTGCTTGCTCTGATTGGTTGAAAGTTGGTTGTATATGGTAAATTTCTACAAGTGCTTGGGGAAATACTGAAACTTTAAATTAATATTTATTTGATTGTTTAATACATCAACTTTGATAAATATGGCAATAAGCACCCTGATTAAAAATTCTGATCAATGATGCCACCAAGCAGATGATTTGCCTGTCAGTGTAAAGATTTTGTTCTTCAGCAATGTAAGACTGATAGGTCAGAGCTGCTGAAGCCTTACAGAACTCCAGTGTTCTGATATTTCTTCAATCTTCTAATTTCTAACTCCTGTTCACACCAGAGTTTACTTGAAAGCTGTAAATATGACAGTGTCAGTCTGCCACTTCGCTGCTCCTCTGGTGTGCCATGCGCCTGCTCACTTTCTGGGTTACTTGGAATCAAAACGTTGTGTTTGCAAGATGCCGTATTCATCAATCTACCAGGCTATTTAAATAAAGTTACTCATCTGTCATGAGTGAAGCGCTGAAAAGCTGCCCAAAGGCTTCTGGCTCCAAGCCTGAAGGAGCTGGGCTGTGCTCAAATAAATAAATAAATAAATAAATAAATAAAAGCACTTCGAAGCTTGCTCGTCCAACTATCAAGCCGTCTCATGCCCTTCAGCGAGCTTGCTCCTTTAATCTCTGTGTGCTGGGAATGTGAGCTAATGAGATAAATTAGGGCTCATTAGCCTAAAGCTACGATATCATCTGTGTGCAGCGATAACATACGGATTCCTTCAAGCTGGCGCAATAGTAAACACGGAGAACGGGCAGACGTATACATGTAGCAGTTATAGATGTTCGACAGTAATCATAATGCAGATGTATTTCTCATGTTGATTACAGGAAACATTTCACATGCAGGACTCAGGGGTTGATTACATGTACTCATTATGCTTAATCAGAGATTATGACAACACTAAAACCCTTGTGGACTTGTGGGTATACTGTATATAACAGCGCTAATGCATGTAGACACAGTCGGCAGCCATGCACATTAAATGCATTAATTATTTGTTTTCCTCTTTTTTTCTTTCTTTTTTTTTTCCCCCCCAAGTTAGATCGCACGGAACATAACCTCAGAAAAAAGCAGTTGAGCTTATCCATATAATGTTTTTGTTTTTGTTTTGTTTGTTTCTTTTTGTCCAGCATATGGTACATCCCTCTGCGTGTGACTCTGGGAGTGTCTGTGTGTGTTTGATCAGAACAAGATTTTGTGAAATGTTAGACAGATGTACGTGTAGTTTTTTTAAATAAGTGTATAAACAAACAAATAAATAAATAAAGTAGCAGACATTGATGCCTATAAATACCTCCAGGTCTGACTAATGAGGCGATCAATCCCTCGCCATGCCCTGCCAGTGTAATTAGACAATAATGAGGGTGCAACTGCATTATGTTGGATCTTCAACTATGTGTTGACCTCAGCAACTTCTAGTCCATTAGACAGCAAATAGCTCGCAAGGCCTGTGTAATAAACCATGCATTCCACCTCAGTGGGAGACCTGAGCGTGCTTTTCAAGAGACACCTCAGGATGGTCCTCGGTTTGACTCTACCATCAATATAAGTTTAGGATGAAAAAATATCTGTATGTGGGTCAAATTTAGGGTGTGAGTTCCGTGCCCACACAAACAAAAGCGTGCTGATTAGTTTACCATGCCCACCTTTTTCCAATACAAGCTGTTAAAAACTGAGCAGAGTTGGAGTGAAGAGAGTCAGTTGGATTTTTTAAATAAAGAGAAAGAAAAAAAACAAAAAAAAACCCAAAAACAAACCAAATAAACACAGACAAATGGCAAGCAGCAGATATATTTCTGTCTGTCTGGGTTTGGGTTAAAGCGTGTATAGGATCATGCGCGTCTCTCGAATGTTCTGTTCTCTTAAATGAAAGGGAGAACACGGCGTCGCTCTCCACTGATGAGTGTGCAGGAAGAGAGTCAATGCTCTTGTCAGATGCCGCTTTCAGAACCGAATGCAAGCCGCCGTACTCCCTTTCATTATTTGTTGAGGTTATGTCGAGAGTGTCAAAGAATATCAGACTCGTCACTGTGTTTGGGCAAAGAGGGAAAATACTCAATTACAAACCCACATAAAAGTTTCTTTCTCTCTGCGATGCTAAACTTCTGCGCATCTCTGCACCTGGGTATAGATCAACCCACCGCGAGACGGGAAATGAAAGCAAACCAGAGCTTTACTGGCAGACAAATAAATATATAAAGCACTAAATGTGTAAATAGTGCTGTCTGTCATGTCGGTATGGATGTGATGGATAATAGGAGGATATTATTTATTTATATATTAACATAGGCATGGTGGAGTAATATTTAAATCATTCCTCAGGTGACTACATCAGGTGTTGTGAATAGTCAGTCATGGACTCTTTTATTTGAGGTCCTGAGGTGAGTAACAGTTCACTGGAGTACACAATCAAGAAAGATAGACAGAAGCAGGTACATGAAAGTGTTGCATTTTAGCAATGGAGAGATGGGAGACCCATTCATGATGAGTACTCGTCCTCTGTTCACGATACACACCAGCACCACTTAAGAAACAAAACCAGGCCATATTGGATCAGTCATAGCCTTTGACAACCTTTTTTTTTTCTTTTCTTTTCTTTTCTTTTCTTTTCTTTTCTTTTCTTTTTTTTTTTTGGAAAAAAAAAACAAAAAAAAAACAATTCACTCCACTGACTTATTTCAGCAGTGAAAGCAGTATTCTCCTGAATAATAATAATAAAAATATTTATTTTCTCATTTGTTGTTTATAAAGAGAAGCCATGGTGAATGAATAAACTGTAGATCTGACATTAATGTGTCATTTCAATTCTTCTACTGCTACGATGAAGCTCCAGATGGATTCAAGAAAGAAAGAAAAAGAAAAAGAAAACAGCACACACACACACACACACACACACACACACACACACACACACACACACACACACACACACACACACACACACACACACATTAAATCAAAAAGAAAAAACTGATGCCTGGTGGAAAAAATCGGAGATAAAGATCCAGTGTGAACGGTGGTGCATTTTGTAGGCATTGTGATAGGCTCAACACCCTGCGGTGCACACTGTATATGATGCAATTACGAAAGGCAAAGACCACAAAAAAGTCCTTCTGTACAAAGTTAAATAGCACGTTCTGAACAATTCCTCTGTCCTTTTTGTAGTCAAGTGCACTACAGTAACAATATTAGCTTTCTGAGTAACTGAGTAAGGCAGTATCACAAAATGTTAGCCAGAGACTGCACGCTGCACTGGGAATGGCAGGCTTAGATTTGAGAATTGAAAAAAAGAAAAAAGAAAATCCCAAATAACAAGAAAGTGTTATAATTAAACATAGCTGCCCTGTAAGTTTATCTCAGCATTGCAAACTAAAGGAATTAAACTGATGATTCATTTTGATCGAAATGATGACGTGTCAGCGAGACAAGCTCTGTTCGAGTTAAACTAAAAAGGAATTCCTCGAACATGTGTGTGTTGGAAAAAAAAAAAATATATATATATACTAGTATATTAAAAAAATAAATAATTAAAAAAAAAAAAGCCACATTAACATGTCCAGGTCTACGGACATCGACAGAGAAGGAAGGACGACGAGGAAAACAAAAATGCAACAGCAAAGGAAACTCACAGAGTTCGACGGCTACTAAGGCAACAGTTGCCAAATACAATATAAGCCCATGTATATTGCAACACAACTATATATTAATTTAATAAAATACACAATATAGCTCTTATACACGTAACAATTTGGCTCATATGCACAGAGATTGCAGGGAGGAAAAATCAATAAAAATATGTCATTTCAATGTAAACACAGTAATTGGATACATTTTTGCACATTAAATGGTATTGTGAATAAGTGACAACAAATGTGAAGGGACATTTCCTTTTTTTTCTTCCTTTTTTTTCTTTGCTGAAAACTTCCTTTTCTTGGAATTCCAAATTCCAACCAGTGTCCTTTGCAGTGTAATAAATATCATTAACATCTGCATTTTCACATCTGTTTGCCTTTCTTTTCCTGATTACCATTTTTTTTTTTTAAGAAAAGTATAAATATTTTTGTTAATATCTGGACACTATACATAAGTTCATATATATATATATATATATATATATATATATATATATATATATATATATATATATATATATATATATATATATATATATATATATGTGTGTGTGTGTGGTGTGTGTGTGTGTGTGTGTGTGTGTGTGTGTGTGGTGTGTGTGTGTGTGTGTGTGTGTGTTCACTGTCGAGGAAGTATGTCCCCAATATACATAATTATGATTGCCTTAATTTAATGTAGGACGAGTGGAAGGTCACCTTAAAAGAAGTGACAAATAGAGGACAGGTGAAGATAGTGTTTACACAAAGGACCAGCGAGGAAAAGAGTAACAGTTTCACCAATCTGGAATGTTCCATATACACATATATATGGGAGGAGGAAACACAGCTTACACATATGACTAGAAATGGCGAGTGAAGAAAAGCCCCACCCCACCAGGTACCACCCTTCCCCTTCCCCCTCCCCCTCCCCACAGATTAGAGATAATCAGCGATTATTCTGTATTCCATACAATGATATTACAAACTGAGAAAAGAGAAGAGCGTGGTTTCAGGGTGTCTCGATGAAGTCCAACCGCATTTGGAGTGTTCTACCTTTCAATTGCGATTGTCAGGATCGACATTTTTGTTGCGGTTAGTTTGTGGCGCTCTGAGTCAGAAAGAAAGTTTACAGCTGGTGGGCACTTGAAGAAAAAGCTTGCTAAGAAGCCAGAAATAGCAACTTCTGAAACTCCCTAGCCCCCACCCCCCCACCCCCACCCCCACAACCCTCCGCCCACCCCCAACCCCCCAACATGGCGTTCCAGAAAATCTGGCTTTTTTTTTTTTTCCTTCTTTTGTTTTGGAAATAGTTTGTCAAAAGTTGTTGTCCATCCTAATGTGCCAAACCTTCTGAGCATCTGGCTTTCTGAGAGTGTTGTGACGCTCACAGACTCTCGCCTTCTTTCACTCTTTCTTTTCTTTTATATGTTATCACTTTAATTTGTTCATTTCCTCACCACTGCAGCCTCATTGCCTCGGCAGTCCTGCAGGAGTTTATCGATGTCTCTGACCACCTGGTCGGCATCCATGCCTCCTCGGCTTAGTTCTCCCCCTCCGTGCTCCAGTGCTCCGTCTGGCTCGTTAGCCGTTTCCTGGCTGATGCGTGAACGTGCCTCCAACAGGACTTTGGCTACAGGATCCGAGGCAGCTAGTGCGCAGTACCCCAGATCTCTACTCTGCTTCCCAGGAGAGGTGTAAAGTCCATTGGACCCTTCGTAGTGGCTGGTGCTAGGATTAACCTCGGCTCCATCTGCAACGCCTTTAGTTCCCTTAGTAGGGCTGCATGAGGCTGAGGGCACCTCTTGGAGCAGTGGGCTAAGAGCACGCTTGCCCTTGAGGTAGGGCTTGACGTTGGCCACCAGCACAGAATGTTCGCGCCTCTCCTTGCCAAAGGTACAGAAGGTCTTCTTTCCACTTGTGTTTCCTGTTGCCTCATAGCTTTCTGGCTCTGTGGCCACAGCCTCCATTCCTGCAGGGACAAAAAGGTTTGTGCGGTAATCAAGACCTTCAGCTTGCGCCGTTCCTGGGGCTGGGAACTGGGGCATCCAGCAGCGGTCAGAGTGACCCAGAACCCGGCACTCATCAGTGCAGTTCACGCAGTCCTCATCTGCAGAAAGGGAAATAGGAAGATAAATAAATGATGTTAATATTCCAAATTACTTTAAAGGAGAGGTCAAGTAGAATGCATATTAAAAAAAAAAAAAAAAATGACAATCATGGTGCTCACAAAAAAAAAAAAAAAGTAGGAAATTTTGGACTAAAAAGAAACAAAAAAAAAAAGGAACCCAAAGGTTTTGCCTTAACACACTTTCTATGAAAGACTGCTTTTGAACAGTTGGGACTGGTGTGTGTTGAATATTTGTGGGATGCCCATTGTAATAGGTAATTCTCAGCCCAATTAGCGGTGCTCGACTGATAGCCAGACTCCGTGTCACTCTTGTATCCCTCAAGTGTTTTACATGACCAACACTCCTACTGATAATAATAATGTCCCAGAGAGGGGCACTGCCGTGGGAAATCCCACTTGCAGAGGTTTACACATGTGCTTATATTTTTTTAGATTGACTCGGTAAGACTTATATAACGGCATCCAAAATGGTAGACAATACTTCCAGAACACTACTATGGACATATATCCACTCCAACATAGCTGAACTAGGAATCGTAGCTTCCGTTATCATGTAGCGGGGTATCTGTTGAAATGGTTGCATGTTGGATTCTAACTCTTCTCAGTTGACTCGATCATGTCATCACCAAAACATGAGCTACAGCTGACACGAAAAAGCGCAATGCTGAGCACATAATGGAAGCTGGAAATGAAACGCTATGCATGTGTCCTTTTGAGTGTCAGTCACTTGCTTTGCTCATTTTCTTCACTGGATTGAACAGCCACTCTTCCAACTTTCAACAAGCCTAATCAATAGAAAGAGGTGCTGAAGAGCGTGGAGCAGTCCCAGTACTGTAGGTCATGCTGTAAAACATCAGGCTGACAGATGGCTTCGAGGGATAAGAAACTATTACAAATCACTAGGTATGGACACTGATTAGATGGGTGTATTTCACACTGCCAAAAATCAGATAGATCTCTATATCAGAGTATGAGGCACTTTATGCACTGGGGATCCACCGAGCCCTCTTTTCCAATTTCTGTACAACATTCAGAAATATCTGATATCTGATATCAATCCCATATTTCTCCTCTTAGTAACTGAGCCAACTCTGCAAGCCTTCTGCTGCCAAATTAGGCTCCAGACAGGCTTTAAGGCGTTTCCTGTGCAGTGTCATTCAACGCAGTCTTGCAAGCCAATCCTCTTGCTTTCACTAGGGAGTCTGGCAGGTTTCAAAACTAAATATGGTCACAGGAAAAAGTCATTTGAATGACGGTTTAATTGACCAACCTCAACCCTTTCCTGGAGCCTGTTAGCAACCTCTCGAGAGATCGCCCTCACGATGTTAAACTTTCGAGTGTTTTTCTCTCCACTGTGACAACACAAAACGTACAATAGGCATCTGGTTGTTATATCTTCTCATGCAAAACTGATCTTAGACGTACTAGGGTCACAGGGAGGCTAAATCCTACCTCAGCCGACTCGGGGCAGAGGCAGGTAGACCCTGTGAAATGTTCCAGTTCATTGAACGGATAAGACATCCAGCCATTCACACTAACACCTAGGGACAATTTGAACAGTCTTATAAGCTTATATGCATGTCTTTGAACTGTAGGAGGAAACGGGAGGACTTGAAAAAAAACCCAAAACATTCAAGCATAATAAAACCATGGAGCTTCTACACTCCTCCTCTTTACGGAATGATAATGTGTCACCAGTTGTGAACTTGGAACTGGTCATTGTTTATTAGCAATCTTACTTCTCTTAGCCTTTACTAAGCCTTTACTACTTATACA
>CM045751.1:24102500-24120000 GCA_024760905.1 Plotosus lineatus | reverse complement strand
GAAGTGATGCAGAGTACCCCCAGAGGTGAAAGAGTGGTCATTGGGGCAGACTTCAATGGACATGTTGGTGCAGGAAACAGAGGGGACGAGGAAGTGATGGGTAGGTTTGGTATCCAGGACAGGAACGCAGAAGGACAGATGTTGGTAGATTTTGCAAAAAGGATGGAAATGGTTGTGGTGAATACTTTCTTCCAGAAGAGAGAGGAGCATAGGGTGACTTATAAAAGCGGAGGTAAGAGCACACAAGTAGACTACATCTTGTGCAGGCGATGTAATTTAAAGGAAGTCAGTGACTGCAAAGTAGTAGCGGGTGAGAGTGTCACCAAACAGCATAGGATGGTGGTGTGCAGGATGACGCTGATGGTGAGGAAGGTGAAGAAGGCAAAGGCAGAACAGAAGACAAAGTGGTGGAAGCTGAAAAAGGAAGAGTGTCGGGTTGTCTTCAAGGAGGAGTTGAAACAGGCTTTGGGTGGTCAGGAAGTGCTTCCAGATGACTGGACAACTACAGCGAATGTGATCAGGGAGACAGGTAGGAGAATATTTGGTGTGTCATCTGGAAGGAAAGTAGATAAGGAGACTTGGTGGTGGAATGAGGAAGTGCAGGAGTGTGTACAAAGGAAGAGATTAGCTAAGAAGAAGTGGGACATTGAGAAAACCGAAGAGAGTAAACAGGAGTACAGGGAGACACAGCGTAAGGCAAAGGTAGCAGTGTCAAAGGCCAAACAGAGTGCTTTGATGACTTGTATGCTCGGCTGGAAAGTAAGGAGGGAGAAAATGATTTATACAGGTTGGCACAGCAGAGAAATAGAGATGGGAAGGACGTGCAGCAAGTTAGATTGATAAAGGACAGAGAGGGAAATGTATTGACTGATGACAGAAGTGTGCTGGGAAGATGGAAAGAGTACTTTTGAAGAGAGCTGATGAATGAGGAAAATGAGAGAGAAAAAGAGTAGAAGAGGTGACTGTTGAGGACCAGGAAGTAGCAAAGATTAGTAAGGGTGAAGTGAGGAGGGCATTGAAGAGGATGAAGAATGGAAAGGCAGTTGGTCCTGATGACATACCGGTGGAGGTATGGAAGTGTCTAGGAGAGGTAGCAGTAGATTTTCTGACAAGAACATTTAACAAGGTCTTAGAGAGTGAGAGGATGCCAGAGGAATGGAGGAGAAGTGTGCTGGTGCCCATTTTTAAGAACAAGGGAGACGTGCAGAGTTGTGGCAACTACAGAGGGATAAAGTTGATGAGCCATACGATGAAGTTATGGGAAAGAATAGTGAAGCTAGACTAAGGGCAGAAGTCAGCATTTGTGAACAACAGTTTGGTTTCATGCTCCAGAAAGAGCACCACAGATGCAGTGTTTGCCTTGAGGATGTTAATGGAGAAGTACAGAGAAGGTCAGACGGAGCTGCATTGTGCCTTTGTGGATCTGGAGAAAGCATATGACAGGGTGCCGAGAGAAGAACTGTGGTATTGCATGAGGAAGTCTGGAGTGGCAGAGAAGTATGTTAGAGTGGTGCAGGACATGTATGAGAGATGTAAGACAGTGGTGAGGTGTGCTGTCGGTGTGACAGAAGAGTTCAAGGTGGAGGTGGGACTGCATCAAGGGTCAGCTCTCAGCCCCTTCTTGTTCGCTATGGTGATGGACAGGCTGACAGACGAGGTTAGACAAGATTCCCCATGGACTATGATGTTTGCAGATGACATTGTAATCTGTAGTGAGAGCAGAGAACAAGTGCAGGAAAATCTAGAGAGGTGGAGGTATGCCCTGGAAAGGAGGGGAATGAAGATTAGCCTCAGTAAGACAGAGTACATGTGCATGAATGCCAAGGACCAAAGAGGAACGGTGAGATTACAGGGAGCAGAGATAAGAAAGGTGGAGGATTTTAAGTACTTAGGCTCAACAATCCAGAGCAATGGCGAGTGTGGAAAAAGAGGTCAAGAAGCGTGTGCAGGCAGGTTGGAAATGGTTGGAGAAAAGTGTCCGGTGTGATGTGTGATAGGAGGGTATCGGGCAAAAATGAAAGGAACAGTGTACAAGACGGTGTTGAGGCCAACGATGCTGTATGGGTTAGAAACAGTGGCCCTGGGGAAAAGACAGGAGGCAGAGTTGGAGGTAGCAGAGATGAAAATGTTGAGGTTCTCTTTGGGAGTAACGAGGATGGATAGGATTAGGAATGAGTACGTCAGAGGGACAGCACATGTAAGACGCTTTTGGAGACAAAGTCAGAGAGGCTAGATTGAGATGGTTTGGACATGTACAGAGGAGGGATAGTGAGTATATTGGTAGTAGGATGCTGAGGTTGGAACTACCAGGCAGAAGGTTCAGAGGAAGACCAAAGAGACGATTCATGGATGTGGTAAAGGAGGACATGAAGGTCGTTGGTGTAAGAGAAGAAGATGCAAAGGATAGGGTGAGATGGAGGCAGATGATTCGCTGTGGCGACCCCTGAAGGGAAAAGCCGAAAGGAAAAGAAGAAGAAGAATAAGTCTGTCTTCCTTTCGGCTTTTTCCCTTTTACTCGGGAGTCGCCACAGCGAATCATCTGATTCGCACGTTTGATTTGGCTCAGGTTTTTACGTCGGATGCCCTTCCTGTCACAACCCTTTTTTTTTAGCAAGGGACAGAAACACGCTGACGGCTTTGCAGCTCCTCTTTACCAAAGTCAGCAATGGTTCTTTTACATCAACCTCTCACCATAGACAGTGACAGACATGGCCCGCCTTTGATAACCCAGTTAGCCGCACTGGGGGGGACAGTGACAACCTTGTGGAGAGTGGGACTCGAACCCCCAACCTTTGGATCAGTGATCCAGCGCCCTATACCACTAGACCCACACATGTTAATAAGTATAGATATTTATTAAACCATCGGGCGTGTTAAAGGATGACACAGTTCAGTCCATTAAGTTATGTTGTCTCTTTTCACAAAGAAATGGATTTCATATTTCCGGGTTAAACACAAGATTTTTTTTTTCTTTTTTTTAAACAGTAGTACCTCTGCTGAAGTGTTTATGTTTTATCCTCTGCTTGTGCATTTGTCAACAAGATACAAAACCTTTTTTTGAAATGGCAACTGCAATTTTATGAAATTTCTATCAGAGGCGGGACTTGCCCTGCGTTTACAGTGGTGCCATAATGTCTGTTATAGCCGCGATTCAAAAGGAAGCAGGGACGTGCAAAAGATGAAACCTCATGGAATTATGTTTCCAACTTCATCAGAATCCCCTACGATGGTGCAAGAAAGTCTCTTACGCTTCGGCACTACTACACTTTATTACGTTCGTCACGAGTGGCGTAAAATAACAATAAATCACGATAAGTGATCAGCGTGATTCCACCAAGTTCTCTGAAGATATTCATGATTCAATCCTTCAGACCATAATGATTCTCTCAAATCATGGAGATTGTGAACATCATGGCCCCAGTGTATACCCAGAGTAAGGACAAGGGAGACTCCATTCAAATTCGGAGATGATCAGCATCAAATTCTGTATCCAAGAAAAATAATGTAAAGGATTCTTTAACATTATGAGTTTGAACAATTTGTGATATTTTGGTTCATATGTAAGTTGCCTTGTAATAGTCTGGCAACCTGTTCATGGCATACCTTGCTTTTACCCAGTATTGGCTGAGATAGGACTCAACTTCTCTGCTACCATACAAGGAGTAAGCAGTTTGAGTGAGTGAGTGAGAAAGTGGGGGCGGGGTTGTTGGGCTTGGTGGAGGTTTGCTCTCTCTCTGAGCGCTCTTGTCTAATCACGTCTCAAGACTTGCTTTTTATCCAAACCCAATAATTAAATGCTAGTTTTCCTGTTCAAACTCTACAACCTGAGTTCAGTACCACCTCAATCGAAACCGGATGCTTCACTCGAATAACGAGCTGCCACTTAGCAGCCCACGTCATAAATCAGCCGGGTAGTTGCGAGTTTTAAATGAACAAGGAGACAAGGTGTTTTTTTTTTTTTTTTTTTTTTTTTTTTTTTCACAGATTCATCAAAGTTCTGCTTCCCAATGGAATGTTGAGAGAGTTAACACCAGATTGTAGAAACTTGCACCAAAGTCAATGTGTAGAGCGCAAAGAACACAAATGATCAACGTCCGATGAAAGGTGACTGATGGAGCATGTGAACCTGTTGACCTCGAACGGCGGGGGGTGTTTTTTGTCCATGTCTGAGCAGCTCTGGATCATTGTGTATGTGGGAGGGGCCGGTGATGGGTTGAGGGGGTGGAAACGAGGCACTTAAAGGGTCACAGGCTCGCAGTGAACCCAAGGAAGCACTCTTAAACACAGCCAGAGGAGAGCGACTAAACAAAGTCCGCTGGTGGGGAAACCCTCAGAGAGAACTTGACATTTTAGATGGAGTTCACTTTACTGAGAAAAAAGCTCGGGTGGATGATCTTCAAGTGAACACACACACACACACACACATAGGCACACACACACACACACACACACACACACACACACACACACACACACACACACACACACACACACACACACACATAGGCACACATACACACACACACACTTACACACACGTACACACACACACACACACACACACACACACACACAGACACATAGGCACACACACACACACACACACACACACACACACACACACACACACACACACACACACACACACACACACACACATGAACGCAGTCACACACACACACACACACACACACACACACACACACACACACACACACACACACACACACACACACACACACACACACACACACACACACACACACACACACACACAAAGGCAGGGCAAAAGTAGAACAGGATTTCCTTGTGTTGTGTTTATTTATTTTTTCAGATGAAACAATGCACTGTTTGCTTGTGGGTGTACAGGCCAGGGCTGTCTGTACGAATTTCACTGTTCACATGCTTTCGATATTGCGATTGTGAATGTTATTTAAAGGTTTAAGATCCTGTGTTCAACCTTTCACTCGGTGACCCAGGTGCCCTGTGTGCTATGAATATGTATAATATATTCATTCATTAACTTCATTCAATTCAAAAGCACTTTCCTCACATGGAGGCTGTTGTCCATCTCAGCCGACTCTGGATGAAGGCAGGGTACACCTTGGACAGTTAACCAGGCTATTGCATTCCCGACACACACAATCATTAACACTCACACAACTGGGCAATTTTGGACAGTGGGAGGAAACCAGAGTATCGGAAGGAAACCCACGCACACACAGGGAGAACATGCGAACTCCACACAGAAACGCCCGAGCACGGAAATCAAAGCCAGACCTTCTTGCTGTCAGGGGTACGTGCCATCCACTGCACCGTCATACCACTATAAATATGAATAAGTCCATGTTATACACTCGCTACACAGTAATAAGCCTCGCTCCTGCTGATGGTGTTTCCGTGTGGGGTTTGTACATTTTCTCCGTGTTTTTATAGCTTTTCTTCCGTGAGCTCTGGTTTCATCCTATAATCTAAAATTATGCAGATGAGGCTAATTTGATATTCTAAATTGCCCAAGGTATGTTTAGATTGAATGTTCTCCCCATGTGTGGGTTTTCTTCCAGGTACTCCGGTTTCCTCCCACAGTTCAAAAATCATGCACAGAAGGCTAATTGGCTGTTTCAAATCACTCCTAGATGTGAGTGGAAATGATTGTATGAGTGTTTCTGACCTGCAATGGCCTTGAGATCTGTCCAGGGTGTACCCAACCCGCGTCCAGAGTTGGCTGAGATGAGCACCAGCCTCCTTGTGTTCCAAATTAGGTTTAAGTGGCATGACTAGGACAACGTTTTCTTAAAGCATGAACACAACCCTATTTTTCATGTTGAACAATTTTTCTGTCTCAGTCTCAGATTGACCACAAACGCTGCAGGGAGGGGGGAAATCTATCTCAGCCAAAGCAGGCTACACCCTGAGCAGCTCACCAGTTCATTGCAGGGCTAACACACACACACACACACACACACACACACACACACACACACACACACACACACATAAGGGCAATTTTGAGCAGCCAGTTAACCTTATGTGCAGTATTGTGGGACTGTGGGAGGAAACTAAAGTACCTGGAGGAAATCCCCACATTCACAGGGAGAACATACAGATTTCACAGAGAAATGCCCAATCCGAGCCCGGAACTTGAACCCAGGACTTTGCTGTGAGATAGACATGCTAAACAAATTATTATTATTATTATTATTATTATTATTATTAGTAGTAGTAGTAGTAGTAGTAGTAGTAGTAGTATTATGCTTAAAATTAAAGTATGATACAGTCTTTGTATGATTTTTCTTTTTTATTCTGTATGTTCGGGAAGCCGGGTGTAGCGCTAATGCTAACATCCCCTCAAGGCAACATAAAATAATAACCAAATGAATATAAACTAAAACATTGCAATATTGAAAACAGAAGCCATAATAAAAGATATTATGTTAATCACCAATAACAAGTATAAATGCCAAGATTATCGCAGTGAGCACTGAGATTATTGCACTGATTATTATCATCTGAAGCGAATGTGGTGCACAGAGCCACGGCTCCCAGAGAACAACATAATCTGGATTTAAAGGGAATACGACTTCTCAGGACTGATTGCTCATTCAGGGAGAGGCATATTAGGGCATAAATAATCCATGGCTGACACATCTCTGCGCAGCCATTCAGGAGGAAACGGAACCGTCTATAGATTATTCATGCCTGGGTGGAGCAAGTGACCTTGAATCCTTAACAATACGGCACATGTTGAAGGCAGAAGCTGTCGGTCTGCTGTGGATACGAATCAGGAAGTCGCGTGTGATGTAATGTGGCTATACAGGCACATGTACGCAAGCACACAGACACACACACACACACACACACACACACACACACACACACGTGTAGTATTGGCTTTTTTGGATCCACTTAATTAAAGCTGTAAAGCTACTATTCCCGTGCTTTCCTGGCGATCTGCACACGAATCGATATATTGATTAGATGAAGAGCCCTCATTTCTGAGACACTGTATATGACCAGCAGGCTCAACATGCATTATTTCCCTCAGCTGCGAGGGCAGGAACTTCCTATCAACTCTGCAATTACTAGCATTTGGGGGGGACTTTTTGTCAAGGCATGCTGTGGACTCTTAAAGGAAACTGTGCCGTTACAACCACATGCTAGAATTCACCTCTGATCATTTATCAGGCTAATGATGTGTATGGCAAATCTCATCACAATCTGTGCCCCAGAATGTCTGTAGGCAGAGAAGTCATCTGAGTGAGCCACCAGTTTTATGTGACATGTAATAACCGGCTGTCACACTGTGGTAATGCTACTGAAAGCACAAGGTACTGAAGGCGATGGGAGGCTGGGGATGATCGCCAGGGCAAGGTGACACAAGCTCTTTCTACACCACATGTTCAAGGTGGGAATGGTGTGGCTTTATTCCATATCAGCATTTTTTTTTGTGTGTGAGAAAATAGGAAGTGAATTAACATTTATCGCCAAAAAGTAATCGGCCCAATACAACATGGGTGCACAATGAAATTATAATATTGTACCCATTATTTATACCACCACCACCACCACCACCACCACCACCATCCCAATGCCCCATGTGGGACTATATATTGTGTTTACTGAACTTCATATCATTTGCTCGGTGCTTTTTCCCTACACCTACACAATAAGAGCACCACTGCCACCTACTGTAGGAGATGCGCAATTACACTTAATTCTAGTACAGTATGACAAAAAGCATGTTCCCCAGGGAGCCACCCCTCACCCCCGCCCCATCCGGCATCACACCGCTATTTGAGAAGCACTGGCCTTGTGGGAGTTCACCACGAGTCTTTCCTTGCTGGCATCTGTAGCATGCACAAAATGCTCCTCCTCCTCTGTTACGCACCACCTCATGCCTGCCCACGTGGCATCTTGACATATGCCTGGCCACATGACAGCCGTAGTCTATGATCGCAATTTGACTTATTGTTTATTCTTATTTTATTATTATTTATTTTCAATTATTATTAATGTTAATGCGCGTTTATTATTATTATTATTATTATTATTATTATTATTATTATTATTATTATTATTATTATTATTATTAAATATGTATTGTTTTTACATGCTTATCTTCAATATATTAGGTGAAATATACATGTTTGTTGCAGGTTATATGAGTTTGGGAGGAGGTTGGAACGGATTCATTGGTTTTCTGTTATTTCTTATGGGAATACTTCATTCAGCTAATGAGCATCTAATGAACAAAGAAAGGTAAGATATAATTTCACATTTTTTTCCCTGAACCACTTTTTTTTCCCATATTGAACAATGTTCAACATCATATGTTAAAATGACGGTTAAAATGGGGCAGAAATATAAATTTTAGCATGTTTGCCTCACAGCAAGAATATACCAGGTTTGATTCCCGGGCTCAGGAGTTTGTATGTTCACCTTGTGCTTGTGTGAGTTCCTCTGGGTATTCCAGTTTCCTCCCACAGTCCAAAAATGTAGGCTGATTGGCGGCTCCAATCTGCTCCCTTGTGTGAGTGTGAATGGTTGTGTGGTGGCTTGAGATGGCCTGCAGAGCCGTTCAGGGTGTAACCTGCCTTTGCCAGAATCGGCTGAGATGGGAGCCAGCCTCCCCTCGACCCAAGTAAAGCAGCTTTGAAAATGAACGATCGAGTGAACGAATGAATGAGTGGTACATTGATGAGATGCACTGCCATTGTCCTGTGAGGTAGAATCCCAGTGGATGCACGCTGGCTGAGAGTCCACAGGAGCTGACTGGGATGAGCTCTTATAGAAGGGAGGGGCAGTATGGATAGTATATGCTGATAGTGTGTTCACTCGGAGTGATCACCAGCCAATCATGGGCGTCCATAAGCGCAGACATATTATATGTAAGAAGGCAGACATTGCTCTCCCTCCAAGTGTGTTAAGCTGTCACTGAATATGCAAATGTAGGTTAAAAAACTGGTTGGTGGCGTTTATGTGAAAGGAAGTCAACATTCGACAGTTGGAAACTCATTCATTCATTCATTCATCTTCTGAACCAATTAACCCCAATTAGGGTCGCGGGGAAGCTGCTGCCTATCTCAGCCAAGTCTGGGCGAGGACGGGCTACACCCTGGACAGGTCATCAGGCCACCACAGGGCCAGGTGGGAACTTAACTAGTGACTTAATTAGGAGAGAATATATATCTCAATTACAAATAAAATAAAAACATTAATACTGTAAATGTAGCCAAATGCAGCCAAGACTGGCATTTAACACCAATCTTTTTTACATGATGGAGTTTCCAGAATACTACAAATACAACAACAACAACAACAACAACAACAACAACTTTTACTTGAGAGAGTGAAAGTGGAATCCAGGCCAGTTAAGAGTAAATAAACACTTGTCTCCTAATCCAAATGAAGTCTGCATTCTCCAGTGCCAGTTTTTCCCTTTCCCCTCTCTAGATCTTTCTTTCTATCTCTCACAGGAAAATGGGAAAGTGTGATACTTTTTTTTTTTTTTTTTCTGATGGTGGACGGCAGTAGACAACAGGAAAAAGCAGTGCACGGAGTAGCTGAGGCTCTAGTGTATTCCTAATGCTCAGTCTGGGTGTATTAAGGGCTCTCGCCAAATCTTTTATTAGCATCCCTATTTTTCAGGTCCGCTGTGCGCACTCCCTCGCCAAGCTGATCCCACAGCAATGCTCACAGCACACTGCTTCGATTAACCACAGACACCTTCCAACCTCTCTCTCTCTCTCTCTCTCTCTCTCTCTCTCTCTCTCTCTCTCTGTATATATATATATATATATATATATATATATATATATATATATATAAAATCGGCCCCCTTCTTAAGAAATTAATCCATTATACATTACAGTGCCTTTTTCCGAACCTGGAGTTTTTGTAAGTAGAATTATTTTACATGTAAAACACCTTTACCACCCAAGACGACCCCATAAACCCTTTAGAAATGATAAAAGCATTGCTTTTAAGGTACTTACTTCGTGTTGACCATGTCTGCTTAGCAGAGTTATAATGTTACAATGACCATGGGGCCAGGAATCACATGTGTGTGTGTGTGTGCGTGTGTGTGTGTGTGTGTGTGTGTGTGTGTGTGTGTGTGTGTGTGTGTGTGTGTGTGTGAGTGTTTTAATGGTGATTTGTAGACTGTATCAGTGTATCATAGTCACTCCTTGATCTTGGGTTCTTTGGTCCACAGACCAATTCGGATAGACCATTTGTTTCCACCTTCTCCCTGTCAGCCTACGTGTAAGCAATTCTTAAATATTAAAAATGTTTAAAATTAAAGTATTTGATTTCAAGTGTTCAGTAAACATTAAAAACCCTGGGACTATATCAGCCAATCAGAGACTACAGCTACTAATATCTACTGTCCTCGGATAGAACAACTTGATTATAATAGAATAAATGAGAGATAGATTGGCAGAGAGAACTATAAGAAGGCAGAATGAAAATAATGAAAAAGAAGCTAAGAAAAACAGAACAAAGCAAAAATAAAAAAATAAAAAGGCGAGTGCAAGAGATGAGCGATGTAAATGACATTGTAGGTGTTTCAGTTGATTACAGTGCGAAGGAGCGATCTGTACTAAACAAATGTCAGTGAATTTCAGTGGGTTGCGTTCAAACTTCCATCGCCAAAGTTGTGAAAGGAGTAAAAGTGAATAATTCTGAATAAAAGAACTGACGAGATAAAGTGCATATGAAACGGTTTAAGCTAATGGAATTCTCAAAGGGAAGAACAACAATAAACCCAGTGAAAGATATACGCCTTTCATTTTTTAATATCACCACGGATGTTTCCGAAACTCTTTCTTGATGAAGGCAAGTGCTCACGACACCTGAATTGACTGTAATGCAATGTACCTTTACTCTGATTTTCAGAAGAAAGTGTCACATATTTCTTGTGAAAATCCTGACTGCATAAGTGCAATATGCCGTAGCGTGAACGCAGCGTAAGACAATAATAACTGTTGTTTTCCTGCAGTGTAAAATCTATCAGTCTGGGGACCTGGTGTGTTGTTTACTCACTCATACTTTGTGCTATACTTTAAGTCTGTATCTTTTGCTACTCTTTCAAACACACACACACACACACACACACACACACACACACACACACACACACACACACACACACACACACACACACACACAATCAGTGTGCAAACCATTTCATGTAAGACAGTTTGATTTCGCTAAATGTCATCCATGTGCCAGACTCGATGTCCTGTGCATTGGCACGTTTCATTACCAAACAACAAGATTTATGACTCGACATCTATACAGCACAGAGGGCCGGAGAAGTGACTCACATCTACTTTCAAACTGAGTCTTTGTGCAGAGCATAAGCTCAGGCTGAAGCAGAGGCACGGGAAGTATTAGAAAATTCTCAAGGACATTGCACTGACTGAATGCTCAACTATGGACTGGATGGTGTGTTTGTGGTGGGTGGTATTCAGCGGGAAATGGAATGCAGGTTGAACATCGGACATCATTAAAGGTAAAAATAAGAAGAGATTTTTTACAACAAAATAAATACGAGCAACATTAGTCTGGAGCTGCGCTTTACTTCTTTAAGTCACTCACACTACATTATTTACAAAAAGAAGCAAAACCAGTATTCAGATGTTCTGACCCCATTTTAATGCATTAAATAAATAAATAAATAAATAAAAGTGTGTATCCTCTAGCTATCCTTTCTACTATTATGTATGACAGAAAAAGTAGCAACCTCTGGTCCACAAAACAACAATAAAAGCATTTTCTCCGCCTGTTTGGAACTATTAGTCACTTCAGTGTTGCGGCAGCCTGCCAGTTGTACAGAATGTGTGTTTAAACACTTTAAGGTAGTGTTCATTGTTTCTGTATCATATATTGTGTAGTAAAAGTAAAACGGGTGCAGTGTCAAGTCCTTTGATGCTAAAAAAAGTTTACTGAGAAATCCACAGTGAGCACAGACTCTGTAAACACGATCAACAAACCGCACAACATGTGGACACTCGTGTAGAATTGTTTTAGAATTTTAATAAAATAGTGGGGGGGGGGGGGTCCAAGCTCCTGGTTCAGGTTACTATACAAGGGCTGCGTGGATGACTATTAAAACAGGATCATCAGGATCAAATTAATGATTCGCCTCATTCCGCTTCGCCCACATTTTGCTTTGTATTATATATTCAGCAGATCTTTCCCTCCCGAAAACCCAAACTCACATGTACAGGCCAGCAAGTGCAGGATGAAGGGAAGAAAAATGAGAAAGGAAAAGAGTTCAACTTTTGCTTCACTTTTGCTCTAAACTTTATCTCTACTTATGAGAGATTTCACATCTGTATTTTTGAAAATAAACTGCACTAACTCACTCACTCATTATTGAGCCGCTTATTCCTCCTCGAGTCGCCGGAGGTAGTGCCTATGTCATTCATATCCAGAGTGTATTATTATTATTATTATTATTATTATTATTATTATTATTATTATTATTTGCATGTTCTGCTCGCGTGGGTTTCCCCGGGTGCTCCAGTTTCCTCCCACAATCCAAAGACATGCACAGTAGGTTACTTGGCTGTTGTAAATTGCCCGTAGGTTCGCATCATGCAGAAGGCAATTGCAAACCACTGCACTAATCCAGCCAAGAAAACCTCCATGAAGATGATAACCAGGGCGTTAGCCTTCATGGCGGGTCGTCAATGGTCGTCCTACGACTCAGGCACTAGATCAGAGGTTCTTAACCTTGCTGGCGGTACTGAACCCCACCAGTTTCATATGTTTATTCACCCAACCCTTCTTTAGTGAAAAATAAAATATGATTTTTTTTTTCAAATTCAAGACATAGGAATATGTTTTTATTGGGGCACCAAAATGAACCGTGCATTAACATCACTCTATTGGTTTTGTTCTTTGAACACAATGCATGAACTCCCCCATCACAATTACTTACATTTTTATGTGAGGCAGTGCGTGCACGCGCATCTGTATGTGTATGTATTTGTTTTATTTACATCTTATGCATTATTTTTGAATGTTTAATCATTATTATAAGCATTTATAGTATTGAATATGTATTTATTAATATTATATGTACATATACATGTACGTGTACGTCAGTCAGCACAGGGTTGATCCTACTTTGCAAATCATGCGGATAGGACGCCGACTAATATCACGTTCTGTTATATATGTGAATCCATGTTGTCCATATTCGTCCGACCACTTTCTTTTTTACTCAACATAGTATGGATTAAAACATTAAGAAAGAAATCACACGACGTACCATCACAAGTCACAATTCGACTACTGAGCACACCAAATTTCCTGCAGCACAGATTGACCAAGCAATGTCGCATGATCACCTGCAGCCAGTGATGGCCAAGTGGGGCGTGTCGTCATGAATATGAGTCAAGTGTGTGTCTTGACCTCCGCCGAACCCCTGAGACTGACTCACCGAACCCCTAGGGTTCCATCGAACCCAGGTTAGGAATCACTGCACTAGATAGACAGACAGATAGATTATTATTATTATTATCATTATTATTATTATTATTATTATTATTATTATTAACAATAACAACAACAACAATAATAATAATAATAATAATAATAATAATAATAATAATAATAATAATAATAATAATAATAATAATAATAATAATAATAATAATGCATGGTGATGTAGTGGTCAGCACATTTTCCTTGCATCAGGAAGGTCTGAATTCGGTTCTGGGTCTTTTTCTTTGTTCTCCCGATGCTAGTGTGGATTTCCTCCGCGTCCTCCATTTATTGACACTGTTATCATTCGTATCATTCACTCATTCATTTTCTAATCAGCTCTATTAGTAAACTGACAATGTTTCCTCAATTTGAAGCTCATTCCACTTCCTTTCACCTGAAGCCAAATGTCTGTAATTTAAATATGACTTTTACAAAATGATTTTTTTCTCTTAATTTGAGTCATTTGTTCAAGGACATGAAGTTTCGCTAAAAAAAAAAAAAAAAAAAAAAAAACACACACAAAAAAATACATAATGTCCTTTCTTTGTTCCACTTTTTGAATCAGATGGAACGTTGGCAATAATCCTAACCTTGCAAAGGTAGAATTACAGTGGATGTGTCTGCACTAGATTGGCACCCGTGGAAAAAATGGGCATATTACAGCATGGCAGCTCTGCAGGGAAGCAGACCACTAGCTGGGTATCTGTGTCGCGTCATGTACCGTGGCACAGCATGACTAGCAAAGCATCAGAGCGCTAGCACCTGTGTCCTGGCAGGCTGTGGTGCAGCTGGTAGGAGTGTGTGTAAGAGGTGGTTGGGGTTGAGTGGGCATTTGGAGAGGAAGGATCACTGAGTGACAGAAAGAAAGAGATGAGAGATAAAAAGAGAAAAGATGACACACTACAGGCAGCTGCAGCAGGGCTTTAGGCTTCACTGACAGACTTCCACAGCACCTGACCACCTAGAAGGAATCTGTGTGTGTGTGTGTGTGTGTGTGTGTGTGTGTGTGTGTGTGTGTGTGTGTGTGGTGAAGCTGTGTGATCTGCCTGCTGATCACACCACAGAAAATGTGTCGTATATGGAAATGAGAGCAACTGTAAATGAGTGTGGTTTAAAATCCACAGAAGGGAATGAGGGTCTTTAACTATGCAAGTCTTAAAGTAGGTCACCGACAATCATACGTGGGGATGTTCTCTCCCAGATTTTGTGAAGACACAATTTCTGAGAGAACTTAAAGTGAAAGGCACAGATTGCTACTTGCATCCATATAGCTTAAACTACTGGAACAAAAAAATAAATAAAATAAATAAATAAATAGAAACAATAATAATAAAAATAAATAAATAATAAAAATAAGCTTAGTCTCAACAGCTAACGGCTAATAAAAACAAAGACAGAGCTAATCAAAACAATAGACTTCTTTATTTATTTCTTCCAGCTGTTCCCTTTTCCCCAGCTTCCTTATTATTTGACTAAACTGAGCAATAAATGTACAGGATTTCACCAGTAGTTACACATAAAAATGTTTTATATATATATATATATATATATATATATAAATATATATATATATATATATATATATATATATATATATATATATATATATAAAAACTAATGTCCATCCTCGAAAGCAAAAACATAAAGTTACTGTGCTCTGCAGAATTAAAAAAGAAAATAATAAATAAATAAAAAATCAAAAGGACACTGGCCTCCCGGTAGATTATTGTACACGTATCGAGTCCACGCTTAACCGGCAGGTTTGGCAAAAGATTTGGATGAAGTCATCGACTCCCGGAAGACTGAGGATGATAATGATGACAATCAGCCCACCCCCATACATATAGGACAGTGTTGGCTCAATGGTTAAGTCTTGACTTATTGATCCAAAGGTTGTGGGTTCAAGGCACAGTACCACCCGCTGCCACTGTCGAGCCCTTGAGCAAAGCCGTAACTCTCTCAACTGCTCAGTTTTTATGATAAATGTAAGTTGATCTGGATATGTGTGTTTGAGAGAGACTACAGAAAACAAACTTTTCTATCTATCTATCTGTCTATCTGTCTGTCTGTCTGTCTGTCTGTCTGTCATATATATATATATATATATATATATATATATATATATATATATATATATATATATATATCTTACTGAGAATATATATATATATATATATATATATATATATATATATATATATATATATATATATATATATATATATATATATATATATATATATATATATATATATATATATATATATATTCTTAGTAAGACTATGCAGATAATGTTTGAGCTGGATTTATCTAGAAACACGCTCTAACTATGCATCAGAGGAACCAGATTTCTTCTCCTTATTTTAGGAATTAGACCATCTGTGCGTTCTTAACTTACAAAGCTAGTGAAGTATCGCCTAAACAAAATGCACTGAGAGGCAATCTTTTTTTTTTTGCCTTGAAGCTGCTTCTAACAATCCAAATTGCCTCTAAAGATTTTTTCAAGATTTACATTTGAATGGCAGTTTAAAAAGTTCCTATACAGAAATATCGCATGCCCCATCGCATGCTCGCCTTGCGGCAGAATGATTCTGGGCCCAAACCCCGAACTCTGTGTGGAATTTGCATTGTTTTCAATGTCTGGATTTTCTCCACGTACTCTGGTTTCCTCTCACAGTCCATAGACATGCCGATTAGGGTAACTGGCTAGAATTTCGGTGTGAGTGGTTGCTTTGGTTGGCCCTGTGATGGACTGGCCATCTAACCCGCATTCGCCAAGGGTTAGCTGAGGTAGGCCTCCCAGCAATCCTAATAGGTTGAGTAAATGAGTGCGAGTGCTTGCCCTATTGGCTGATCTGTGGCTTAGAACGATAGCTTTTCAGAGTGTTAAAGAAAACCGAACTTCGTTCTCGCAGCGCCTTTCTTTGGGATTCTGGAAATCGTTTCCTTTCTTCCCTCACTTAGCAGTGGGAATAGGCCTGATTTAAGCCTTGTTTTAACTCGATTGGCCTCCGAGTAATGTCCAGACTTATTAAACAAAACAAAACAAAACAAAACAAAAAAACACACATTACTGCACACACTAACATCCAATGCATTCGTTCATAGGTGAAGCACTCTGCAGCAAAGGGCACTTTTATCTCAGCAGGGTGGCTTGGCGAATACTGATACACACCAGGGAAGCGCATTGACGAGTGGCGAGTAGCGGCCATGGAAAGGTAGAGCCACCTTAACCCATGGCCGTCAAAAAGACTTTCGATTCAGCCTTTCCTTTCATGCTTTCCTGGCATAAAGGCAAGGCTTTACTGCCTGGTTAAACCGTTCAAAGCTGAACCCCTGGGGAGGTGGGCCGCCTTAAGAGCATAGATCAGCGGCAGAAGAGAGTTCACCAAAACACGTGTATAAAAGCCAAATCGATAGCCATATGCACAGTTCAGCCACCGCCCCCATTCTGAAGCTGGGACTGAAGGAAGATGACAAAAGTGGAAGGTGGGGAGAAGGCGTGGGAGATGGAGGCAACAAGGCGGTTTCAAGAGCTGTGCTTTTCTCTTCACTCGGTGGGAGTCTTAGGATTTCGAGCATGAGACTGCATGGGGTGGGGGGTGGGGGGTGGCCTTTAGAAATGTATGTCCCGAAAAAAAAAAAAAAAAAAAAAGAGCGTGCGCTAACCTTTAGCACACAGGTATATGAGATGGAGGCGGAGGCTTAGCCAGCCTTTCATGTAGCCCGTTGTATGCGTGGATGATGTGTGAGCAGAGTGAATACAGAGGAACAGGCTCATTGCGTTTATTTTGTGATACATTTTTCTGGAGGAATGACAGAAAATAAAGAGTTAATCACAGCTGCTAAGTACGCTAACTGGGATTATGATTGACATGCCAGATTAAACATTCTGAAATCTACTTTCATTTGTTGTTGTTTGGATTCTTCCCATTCATGTAAAGTCCTGATCTATTTCGTGCGAAAATGCCCACTATCCACCAACGGAGACACCGAATGC
>CM045751.1:24085000-24097500 GCA_024760905.1 Plotosus lineatus | reverse complement strand
GCTGTTTTAAGCTTCATGTAAAGTGACCATCCGTCGACCGTCGGAACCATTTACAAGCAGAAAGATCGCATCACAGAGAATGTTAAAGGTTATATTTGATACTGTATTTGATATTTGATGAATGAATTTGATTAAAATTTATCAATTTGAAATTATTTTGTTTGAATTTAATTTATTTGAAATTAATGTTGATATTATTTGATATATTTGATATTATTTTGCAATGTTATGTTTATAATAATTGATTTAGGAGTGTTTTATGAGATACGGTGATGGTATTTATGGATGTATAGTACAGTATGAACGTCACACGTCATGTGTCACTTACATATGTAACAACTTATGTTCACTTTCAACTTACGTTCAGCCGTCCTGAGGGAGCAAGCTAGAGCATCAACATAAAACTTATGCAAGCGCAGAGAGAACATCCACAAACAAATGTCCAGGCTGAGGACTCGAACCCAGGACTTTCTTGATGTGATATGTGGATGTGTCAACAACGATGCCACCCTGCTTAAATTGCTCATAATAACAACAATATTACAAACAAAGCGCTTTTATCAAACTACATAATGCATAGGAAATTGACTGTAGTGAAAAATAATTAAGAGAAAATATTGTGAATAATATGAAATAAATTGGGTTCTACATAAAAAAAAAAAAAAAAAAAAGCTTTGCATAAACAGATGTCATAACAGCTGCCCTGCTTTTACCAGTGAGTTTCTTGGAAGGAGATTTCCCCCTTATGCCAATCAAGGAAAAAATAAATAAATAAATAAAATAAAATAAAAAAGAAACAAACACTACGCAGAGATTTGGTTAAAGAAAACTGGAGGATCCCATAATCTGGGGCTCCAGCCAACAAATCCAACTTGTGCCTCAACACGCTTGTTCCACCCCACGAATACCACTTTGCTACATGGCATGTTTTTGCCCCAGTCGGATTCGGCACTTGCATGTATCTTCACTTTGTCACTGTGATCGCTCTCTGGAGTGCCGTGTGGAGGAAGAGGATTATACTTCTGTCAATTATCCCGCAGTCAGCAGGATGCTTAAATCTCAGCCAAGGATCGAGCTTACTAAACACGCACTCTCTCCTGCATCTGATCTCTCATTAGCAGCCACTGTTTAGCATGCTGCATGCCAGCAACGGAATCGGCTTCTTATTAGAAGGACAAGACATAAGAAAAGACAAGACAGAACAAAGGACTCGGGAAATGAGGCGTCCCAGGGAGATGTTAGCTGACCTTTCTAAGACTGAATGAAAAAAAAGAAAAAATATATTTCTTCTCAGGGACTTTTTTAGTGATACCCACCATACACTTAGTGAAGAATTGCTGTATATACTATGATAGCCCAACATGCCTCTTTGTTTATTTAGGTAAATTAAAAAAAAACAAAACAAAAAAAAAAAAAAACACATAAACTTGGTTTAAAAACTCACTCAATCACTCCTTTGGCAAACTGACGGATTCTATAAATGCCATGGGAAGCCTGGAGCCAATTCCGGTCGACACAAGTTGAAGGCAGAGTACACTCTGAACAGCTTGCCAGACCATCGCAGGGCAACAGATACAAAAGCATTTATGCCCACGCTCACACCTTGGGTCAATTTGGAGCAGCCAGTTAGCCTAATGTGCATGTGTTTGGACTGTAGTACATGCAAACGCCACACAGAAATGCCCTCTCCATGCCAATCACCATGCCCACTGCTTTAATTTCAGAAAACAAAATAAATAGATCTATGCATGCATTTTTTTTTTAATTTTATTTATTTTTTGTGTGTTTGTTTTGCACTGCAGAATTATGTTGTTTACTAATTTCACCCCGTTAAAAGACTAATTTTAAGAAATCTTTCCGGCAGTGGGTACACAATAGTATGAAATCATACACAAATGATGAAGGAGGTAAACCCTGGACACTAAAACTGTCCTGTCTAATATGAAAGCAGAGAGTAGTGGGGACAAAAACATTCATTCATTCTACTGGATCCATGAATTTCAATCAAGCATTTGATGAATGTAATCATGGAGGTAATTGATCTAGTGAAGCCTTTCTGCCTGATGATTGTGGGTCATTGAGAGCAAGCTGTTCAGCCTCCTGAGTGGATGGTGCTAGGGCAAGGAGAACTGTGCCAACATTACTGAACACTAATCTACTCACTCTTAAACACCGCCTGACACTCTGTTCTCTGCTTCCATCGCTAATATTCCCATAGCATCGCTTCTCTGTTCAGCTATCTCTCAGTGCCTCTTATTGGGATGCTTCAAGACGACAGCACAGACAGAGAGAGAGAGAGAGAGAGAGAGAGAGAGAGAGAGAGAGAGAGAGAGAGAGAGATGTGAAATATAAACAGAATTAAATTAAGTGTATATACAGTAGAGGAAAACTGGAAACAAGGATAATTTGTTAAAGGAAAACTACAGCATTTTTCAACCTAATCTCTGTCTCCTGAATCTGTGGCAAAACTGCTGATTACTACATTCATTCATTTTGACACAACTCCCAGAGCCAATATAAAGAACAACATGCTGAGGCTAATTCATAATAACGGTTAAGGGACAGTTCATAAACATCCAGACGGTTTTTGTAGTTAAGTATGTTACTTAGTTAAGGTTATTAGCAAACTAATCACGAAATGGATAATTTGTCATTTTTCAGAGAAAATAATATGTAATAATGATTTACCAGCTCAAACTAAATGAAAAAGGTGAATTTGCATTTGTACTGATTGGACATAATTACCAGAAAAAGTAGCAGGGATAAAAAAAAAAAAAAAAAAAAACACCCTCAAAACTGAAAAAGCTTGTTGATGTGTGTGTGTGTGTGTGTGTGTGTGTGTGTGTGTGTGTGTGTGTGTGATGGGGGGCAGAGTGTGGTAGCACCTGGGCTTGAAAGTCCTGGGCTCGGGTGTTTCTGTGTTGAGTTTGCATGTTCTCCTCGTTCTTGCATGGTTTTCCTCCAGATACTCGTTTTCCACCAACAGTTCACAGACCTGCGTATTTGGTTAATTGGTTGTTCCGAATTGACTCTAGGTGTGAGGGTAAATGCATGTTTGCCCTGTGATGGCCTGATGAGTTATTCAGGGTGTACCCTGCCTTTTCCCAATCCAGGGTGAGAGCTATATTCCAGCCTCCCTGTGACCTTAATAGGATTAAGTGGTTCAGCACATCCTTCCTTCAAACCATTTCCCCCCTCAAATTTATTTATCATTTCCTTTGATTTTTCCTTAATGCAGTCATAGCCAATTCCCTCCCATCAAGGAGGACTTCCATATCACACTTCAGTTATCCACCTGGGAAGGTAAATGTAAGCACATGCTTCTTCTGAGGCACATCATGCCAGCTGACTGCGATTTTCCAAACTGCTGTGTATGCATATTTAGCGGTAGCCGAACACATAACATGCTATCCTCCCTTTGTGTATGAATGACCTGGCGGATACCCATGAGTCTTCCTTCCTAAGAGCTTGGTTTAAAGCTCTGATGGACTTGTGGTCGAGGATGGCTGCATCTAGTCAGATAGATAGTAATAGCGCGCCATGTCGAAGTGCCACCTCAGAGCAATCAGAGTGAAAAGTCATACTTATGATTTGTTTCTTATTTCTTTTGGTTTATTTCGTCCGTGTGCCATTAAGCAAATCAAAATAGAAAACAAAATGTTGTCCTACAAAGGGGGGCAAATGGCCCCAAATGCCCAAAACATTAACTTTATTCTTATAAATTCCAGATTTATATTGACCCGACATTTGAACTATACCATCACTAAGTGTCATGTTGTTATAGAAGAATAATCCATGCTGTGGTGAGGTGATACAGCCTGACATGCCATACAGAAGCTTGGTATATACTGGACATGACATGCATTTTTGCACACACATGCAGAGGCAGCATCAACAACAACTGAGGTGTTTGCAGTCTTTGCATATCGTACATACATCTGGAATAATTGCAGAACAGGCAAGAATTTCACAGCTAAACCATCTATGTACATCAGGTTTTTTAGTTAGAATCATAAATGTTAAGAGAATATGTGTACTGTCATTTTTAACATGGTCTCTCTGAAAACATCCCATGGTCATCGTGATTGTTGTCATGGGACGCGTCACAAATGGAAAAGTCGACTAATAGGAAATTGGTGGAAACCAGATCTGTTGGTGGGTTTTATGTAACTATAATTGGGGGTTAAGATATAACATGGTTGCCCCTCCATGAGTCATGACCTTATCGTGGTAGAGGGGTTTGCGAGACCTATTGATCCCAGGAGCTATGTTGTTGGGGGCAGAATGCCCCTGGTAGGGTCACCCAAGGCAAACAGGTCCTGGGTGAGGGTCCAGCTGAAGTGCGATTCAGAAGGCCTCGATGGCGGAAACAGCAAGGACGCAGTTTCCCCTCACCCAGACACGGGTCACCAGGGTCTTCCCCTAGAGCCAGGCCTGGGGGAGGGGCTCAGAGGCGAGCGTCTGGTGGTTGGGTTTCTGCCCATGGAGCCTGGCCGGGTCCAGCACAAAAAGGAAACATGGGTCCGCTCTGCCATGGACCCACCACCTGTAGGAGGGGGCCATGGGGGCCAGATGCAATGTGAGTTGGGTGGCAGCCGAAAGTATGGGTTCTGTTGGTGCATGAGGTGGAGAGATATGACTAGATATAGTCGGGCTCACCTCAACGCATAGATTGGGCTCTGGAACCACCCATCTCGAGAGAGGCTGGACCTTATTTCATTCTGGAGTTGCTCATGGGGAGAGGCGGTGAGCCGGTGTGGGCATCCTTATTGGCCCCCGAGTCCATGCCCAAACACTGGAGTTCTCCTTGGTTGACGAAAGGGTAGCTTCCCTCCGCCTTCGGGTGGGGGGACGGGTCCTGACTGTTATTTGTGCTTATGCAGACAAGACAGTTTAGAGTACTCTCCTTTTTTGGAATTTTTAGGGGGCTCCCTCTGGAGACTCACTTATTGTCTTGGGAAGCTTCAATGCCCATGTGCGCAATGATAGTCTGACCTGGAAGGATGTGATTAGTAGGTACGGCATTTCCAGTCTGAACCAGAATGGTGTTTCGTTGTTGGACTTCTGTGGTCATCACAGTTTTTCTATGATGAAAACCATGTTCGAACATAAGAGTGCCCATAAGTGCACTTGGCACCAGGACACTCTAGGTCGCAGTTCAATGATCGACTTTGTAGCCGTGTCACCGGATTTGTGGCCACATGTTCTGAACACTCGGGTGAAGAGGGAAGCTGAGTTGTCTATCGATCACCTTCTGGTGGTGAGCTGGCTTCGATGGTGAGGGAGGCTGCCTTCCAGACCTGGCAGGCACAAGCATGTAAATAGGGCCTGCTTGGAACGTTTGGCAAAGTCTCCTGTCCGAGAGGCCTTTAACTGCCACCTCCGGCAGAGCTATAACCCCGTCCCGGAGGAGGCGGGTGACATGGAATCCGAATGGGTCAGGTTACGTGCCTCCATTGCTGAGGCGGTAGCCCATAGCTGTGGTCGGAAGGTTGCCGGTGCTTGTTGTGGCAGTAACTCCCAAACCCGGTGGTGGACACCTGTGGTGAAGGGGGCTGTCCAGCTGAAAAAAGGAGGCCTATCGGGTTTTATTAGTGTGTGGGACTCCTGAGGCAGCAGACAGGCACCGGCAGGCCAAACATGCTGCAGCTGAGGCTGTCACAGATGCAAAATCTCGGGCGTGGGAGGAGTTGGGTGAGGGCCTGGAGAGTGATTATCGGTTGGCCTCAAAAAGGTTCTAGACCACTATCCGACGCCTCAGGAGGGGGCAGCAGTTCTCCACAAACACTGTTTACAGTGGAGGTGGGAAGCTGCTCACCCCGACTGGGGATGTCATCGAGAGGTGGAGGGAATACTCTAAGGACCTCCTCAATGCCACCAATATGCCCTCCGTGGAGGAGGAAGACCCTGGGGGTTTGGGCAGGGGTCTGCCCATCACATACAGTTCATAATTTTTATAGACAGAATTTATAGGTGCAGCCGAGGCATTGAGAGGTTCTGTTTGGTGACCATCGGATGTTTGGAGCAATTCACAGTTGAGTGCGAAGGGACCGGGATGAGAATCAGCACCTCCAAATCTGAGGCCATGGTTCTCAGTCGGACAAGGGTGAAATGCATCCTCTGGGTCGGGAATGAGGTCCTGCCCAAGTGGAGGAGTTTAAGTGTCTTGGGGGTCTTGTTCATGGGCGAGGGAAGAATGGAGCGGGAGATCGACTTATTTTTGCACACGTTCAAATATCCAGGATATGTTGCATTACCCGTCTACCTTATCCTAATCTGTGGCTTGTTTATTAGTTTATGCTGCTTTCTCACACTATAGAAATCATGTACACTCATTTTATGTTGGGCTACACTTCGCCTTGGTTACAGTGTGTAATCATTATGGCATTGTTGTTTCAGTTGATCACATGAAGCCTGAGCAACATTAATGTGGCAATAAGTCAGCTGATTACCTGTATGTTGTGCATAAGCAGGTCGTCACATCAATGTGCATTGTGTTCACCAATGGCACAGGTATAAAATGGGGTATCAGATAGTGAAAAAGTATTTCAGGGAACATGAGGAATCACACGTGAGTTAGCCTAAAAGAGTCCCGACATTAACTATATTGAAAGTCTTTGGGATGTTCTGGAGAAGACTTTATTGAGTGGGTCAAGTTCCCCCTCATCAATTTGGTAAAAAAAAATGCACCCAAATCCTCGATGTATATAAATGCTGTGATCGTGTTATATGAATCGATCCGGGAAACTGAGTCAGTTATATGGTTGAAGTAGACCGTAAGCTTTACAATTAAACCAATTTATATTTAATATGGAATATTTGATTAAATGTCTTGAAAACAATCAGAGTTTTGCACATTTGAAGTTTGGGTTACTTCATTCATTCACAACCAATAAGTTGTCTTCCTTCTACTAACATGAAACTTGGCAGGTCATTTTCTTACATACCAATAATTTCCCATAATTTCAAGAGAAATGTAAATAAAGGAGGTGCAAGAATTCAAACTTAAATTAAGCTTAATTATCTCGAGTTATCTGCAGCTCACAGAAACAGAAAGTACAACATACGGTCATGGTACTTCTGACAGACATCACTTGAGACAGACAATTACAAACAGATTTGTTCATTGATTTTATGAATCGCTAAATGCTAATTAGGGTCGCGGAGAGGCTGGCACCCATCCCAGCTGACTCCGGGAGAGGGCAGAGTACACCCTGGACAGCTCATCAGGCCATCAAAGAGTAGAGACACACTGACGGCTAATGCAGCTACTCTTATCGAAAGTCAGCAATGGTTCTTTTTTATAAACCTCTCACCATAGACTGGGAAAGACACGGCCGGCCTTTGATAACCCAGTTAGCTGCACTGGGGGCAAACAGATTTGTCAAACTATTAAATTGATCCTCATGAAATTAAATTCTGATGAAAACATCATTAAGAACACAAAGTAAGTACAGTTACCAATTGAAAGGAGCCCATGCACTTGCACACGTGTGGAAACGTTCTGAATTCGAGAAGCAACCTGGTCACAGCAGATGGAGGTGCAAACTTACATGCGGAAGGGGGGACAGTTGACGATGGCCTGTCAATGTTCATTTAATACTGAATTATTTGGTTTGTTGTTCTCATTAAACAAACAAACAAAACAAACAAAAAAAAATATCGTCAACAGGACCAATGAAGTTGATGACGCAGGTTGTTTGAGCAATGAACGTTTTTCATGCGGGACCAAGGCCACCTGCAGGCGGTGACAAGAAACTAATCATCTGATTTATCTGGCCTTATGGATATTGTCTTTGCATTTTTTGTCAAATATACAAGTAGATCCCTCTACGAAATGGCCAGATGTGTTACTTTTTATAAGCTTCACAGCGATAAAACTTTGAGAAATGATAGATTAATGGTTAATTTATCAATTCAGAGAAAACAATATACATCTACAATGTACAATTTAGTCCAGCCTGTGTTTCCAAAGTGGTACTCGCGACTTCTGACTCATCATCTGGTCATATATTGCACCCAAGGTTAAAGGCAGTCTAATAAAAATATTAGCATCTTCTCCCTTTTTTGTTTGGCCATGTAGTGCACATCATACAGCAGATCCACGACAGAAAGCGTGTTCAAATTTTTATGTCTTGTAGGTAATTCACAACAAAAATAGCACAGATGGCGCTACAAATCTACGGTTTTGTCCCGCAGTCCAAAGACACGCACACTAGGCTAATTAGCTTTTCCAAGTTGCCCCTAGATGTTGTCCAGTGTCAAGTGTTACAGGTTACAGCCATTATAGGTTCTATAACCCTAATAGGACTAATCACTTTGAAAAATGAATGAATGCAATGATTGAGTTGAAAGACTGCCAGAACAATGAATCTGAGATATTTTCAGTTTGAATGCCTCAGATTCATTGTTCTGGCAGTCTTTGGAAGTAAGGATACTTTTTTTATGTATTTATTTATTTATTAGTAGCATTTTTTTTTTTTTTTTTTTTTATGTCCATATCTGAGTGGTTCTAGTTTCAAAAATGCATTATATCCACAGGCATGTTCAATATTTACTGATGAAATATCACTATAAGTTGACTTTAGCCAGCATAGTTTTTTTCTTCTCAATACAAGGAACTGTATGCAAGAAATCGGTGTAATTGCACATGTGCTGCTGATGTCCAGGATTCAGAAAAATTCCAGAATATTCCCTCAACTGAGGTTTTTTCCTTCTCCAACAGCTCCAAGACAAGTTATAAGTATTAAGGAGCAGCTTTTACAGGAATTATTACAGGAACTACACACACACACACACACACACACACACACACACAGAAGAGAAAGCTAAAGCAGCTCGTTAATAGATCAGAGATCGATCATAAAGGCGAAACATTAACATAACAAGCAATGAAGCGGCTGATATTATATCAAGCCATCAGTTCCTGTTGGACTTCCAAAAGCAGGAAGGAAATAAATAATGGCACAAATGTTAAGTAGTGTACTTATCAATTTTCTGAAGCTACACAGTCAACAAGCTTACAGGACCAGCAAATCACCCTAATCAGATCTGCAGTGTTACATGAAACCAGCAGCTACACTAATCCACGATCCCAGACGTACAAGGCTTGAGATTTGGGACTCACTCGAGGTATTGTTTTCCAAAGGCTCAGTGCTAACATGGTTAGAAAGCTAACTGACACACTCCTGCCATGATCCAGTCCACTCTTATCTTCCATCTCCTCCACCCATATCCTGCTTTAGCTAGCTAGCATGTTAGCAGATTCCTGTTTCAAGACCATCGAGTTAGCATTGATGTTTTCTTTTCCGCTGAGTACAGTGCTGCTTGCTGTCTAGACCCCTCCAGCAATGTAGCCAGAGATAAATATATATTTGCTCTTTGTTTCATAAATATGATCAAATTAGGACGAGATGTTTGAATGAAATGCAATAAGAGACTATTAGCCTTTGTGTTGTCGAGGGATACTCGTTTGAGCTGTGTATATATATATATATATATATATATATATATATATATATATATATATATATATATATATATAAAATCACATTACAGCTGTATCATTTTATTCTTCAGGAGTAAAGCATAGCCTTCGAAACAGATTGGTATTTTCTTATAGAGGCTCAAAAGGATGCCACTGCAAGAAATATATACAGAAGCAACAAAAGCAAATCAACATTGGGAAGGATTACGAATGAAATTTTTATTGAAGGCAAAAAAAAAAAAAAAAAATGTAATGCATTAAGACTCAGGTCAAAGATTACTCGGCTTACACGGGATAACAATAGAATTATATGGGCTCAAAAATGTTTAAGCACATCTGTAAGCCTCAGTAAAATAACAATAACAACACCAGCACCAGCACCAACACCAACACCAACACCAGCAACAGCAGCAGCAACAACAACAACAACAACAACAACAACAACAATAATAATAATAATAATAATAATAATAATAATAATAATAATAATAATAATAATATGGGGCAGTGGTGGTCTAGTGGTATAGGGCACTGGATCGCTAATCCAAAGGTTGGGGGTTCGAGTCCCACTCGCCACAAGGTTGTCACTGTCCTCCCAGTGCAGCTAACTGGGTTATCAAAGGCCGGCCATGTCTCTCACTGTCTATGGTGTGAGGCATGTAAAAGAACCATTGCTGACTTTCGACAAGAGTAGCTGCAAAGCCATCAGCGTGTTTCCGCCCTGCGATGGCCTGGCGAGCTGTCCAGGGTGTACCCTGCCCTCGCCCTGAGTTGGCTGGGATGGGCACCAGCCTCCCCGCAACCTAAATTAGGATGAGGCGGTTACAGAAAATGAACTGATGAACTGAATAATAATAATAATAATAATAATAATAATAATAATAATAATAATAATATGTATTATTATTGGGTTGCATGCTGGAGTAGTAGTTAGCATGTTTGCATCATATCAAGAAGATCTTGCCAGGTTCGATTCCTGGGCTTGAGTGTTTCTTTGTGGACTTATTGGTTTTCCTCATGGTTCTGTAGGTTTTCTCTTGGTGCTTTTTTTTCCCTTATCAACAAAATTGGAGACAATCTAAAAAAGAGCAACATCTATAACAGGAAGTAGGCTCGTGTGGCATTCAGATCTCCTTAAAACCACAAGCCTGGACTTTTGAAAGCCGGTCTTTTGGGGATTAATGACATAAAGCCTCGTGATAACATATCCCTCTCCTCTCCATGCTTATTATACACCAAGTGCACGAAGCATGAACAAAGCAATACATCATACAGTGGTCACAGTCTGCGCAAGGCCGTCAACATTTCAGTGCCGAGTTCAAGCTAATTAAACTATGCTAGGGAGTCGATCTGACATCTGGCCATAGCACGTTTCAGCAAAACAAATAAAATGCAAATGATTTTGAATGCCAAAGCTATCTTTTTTGGGGGTGGTTTCTTTTTTTTTTTTTGCCTTTGGCACTACTACTGAAATCAGGATAGTGGAACTACTTCACAATATCGTGCCTGTCTACCTTTCTGGTGGCTTTAATCCCAAAAGCCAGATTTAAAACAAACAAAAAAAAGTGTCTGTGCAAACAGTACTTTAATTACTAGTTGAGTAATACTACTACTACTACTACTTACTACTACTACTACTAATAATAATAATAATAATAATAATAATAATAATAAAAGAATGTTGATGTAATAGTGGCACAACTTTAATCTCCACTGATAACACATCAAGCTGGAGTGTTTCCAGAGGGTTGGATAAGAATCCAAGGCTTAATGTTTGGTTCTCCGAGGTGTGGAGGCAATCTGCATGACTTGCCAAGAAGAAAATCCTCACAACCCAAAACAGAGTCTTGAAACTTAATAGAAAGAGTGAAATAATAACAGATTCCTTAAAAACACAGGGGATGTAGATCAGTTCTACCTGTATAGAAATCGCTCGTGGTGTTGCCTAGCTACAGAGGTGGCATGTTTGTTTTTTGTTTTTGTCCCATTTCATGTCTGTCATATACCTGCAAAGGCATTATCTATCACAAGCTCCTGACTAGATGATGCTGCCGGGTCACTCCTTCATTCGGTTCTCTAACACATGCCACTGATCTCCAGATTTAGGCAATGGGGGGTTTTTAATCCTGGATTTTTGGATTTCCAGCACCTTCTTCACAGATGGCTGGACAGCCTCAGCAAGCATTACTCTGCTTCTGACAAACTACAGAACCTCCCCTTGAAAACCATCAAAACAAACCCAAATACCAAGCTTAACGTTTCATCGTTGCAGTCTCACATGAATACACAAACGAACTTGTCAACATCACGGTGTACACTTTAGAAAGCAAGAATCTCCATAATTGATCCTCCGTGCTTTGTCTCTTGCTCTCTAATCAGTGCTAATTGCTGGATTTACCAGCCGAGAGTTAAGCAGGTCGGCCCACCTTGATCCCTTACTTGCACTCATGATACCGTGGTACAGCTGTACAAGAAAGCAAGTACTACTATTACTACTGTTGGAATGTAATTCGTTGTCCATTTCTCCATCTTCATTCTCCTCTGCCACATGTTTTTCATCTGTTCTGGACTGGCCTTAATTCTTCCGTATGACTGTGGGTATACAAGGCTTTAATGTATGTATATAGATTCTTCTATAATCACCTGAAGAGAGAGGATGGTTTCACCACCCCTCGAAACAGATCTGTAGTGATAAATGGAGTTTCAATAGAAAGCCTTTGTCCTGTCCTTTTGTATATATATATATATATATATATATATATATATATACAGTAAAACCTCCGCTGACGAACGCTTAAGCTCACGAACTTTTCGCCTCAAGAACATTAAATTTGCGAGCATATAGTCTCTGCTGATGAACTAGTTTTCGGCGGACGAATCAAACCACACGGTCGAACAGCGCCATGGTGGCGGCCACGAGAAGCTGACGCACGCTCACGGCGTCACAGTTCGTCACCCCCTTTCTTTGAGTGCGGAAGTGGTTTGTGTTTGATAGACATTTTGGACCATATTG
>CM045751.1:24052500-24080000 GCA_024760905.1 Plotosus lineatus | reverse complement strand
TTTTTTAAGGTCAAAGGGCATGCCTTGTATTAGACATGTAAATTCAGAGCAGGGCAAGTGTATTGGGTCAAACTGTGGCTTTAAATAAATATAGACATTCTGGAGATATCACCTTCACAAGAATATCTTGCATGACTCCGCAGTGACGTAACCTTTAACCTATGACCCCCAAAAGCAATAATCCAATAATCAGTTCCTTATTGAGTCAGACAAGACTTTTGGGAAATGTTTGCAGAAAATCCCTCCATGAGTTCTTGAGATATCATGATCACAGGAATGGCACACATGAAGCTGCAGTGGCCCTGATCTTTGATCTTCAGAATCTAATCAGCTCATCCTTGAGTCAAAATAGATATTTATACAACGCTGGAAGAATAGTGGAAGCAAGACTAAGGGCAGAGGTCAGCATTTGTGAACAACAGTTTGGTTTCATGCCCAGAAAGAGCACCACAGATGCAGTGTTTGCTTTGAGGATGTTAATAGAGAAGTACAGAGAAGGTCAGAAGGAGCTGCATTGTGCCTTTGTGGATCTGGAGAAAGCATATGACAGGGTGCCGAGAGAAGAACTGTGGTATTGTATGAGGAAGTCTGGAGTGACAGAGAAGTATGTTAGAGTGGTGCAGGACATGTATGATAGATGTAAGACAGTGGTGAGGTGTGCTGTCGGTGTGACAGAAGAGTTCAAGGTGGAGGTGGGACTGCATCAAGGGTCAGCTCTCAGCCCCTTCTTGTTTGCTATGGTGATGGACAGGCTAACAGATGAGGTTAGACAAGAATCTCCATGGACTATGATGTTTGCAGATGACATAGTGATCTGTAGTGAGAGCAGAGACCGAGTGGAGGAAAATCTAGAGAGGTGGAGGTATGCCCTGGAAAGGAGGGGATTGAAGGTTAGTCTTAGTAAGACAGAATACATGTGTGTGAACGACAAGGACCCAAGAGGAACTTTGAGGTTACAGGGGGCAGAGATAAAGAAGGTGGAGGATTTTAAGTACTTAGGCTCAACAATCCAGAGCAATGGAGAGTGTGGAAAAGAGGTGAAGAAGCGCGTGCAGGCAGGTTGGAATAGATGGAGAAAAGTGTCTGGTGTGATGTGTGATAGGAGAGTATCGGCAAGAATGAAGGGAAAAGTGTACAAGACGGTGGTGAGGCCAGCAATGTTGTATGGTTTAGAGACAGTGGCCCTGGGGAAAAGACAGGAGGCAGAGTTGGAGGTAGCAGAGATGAAAATGTTGAGGTTCTCTTTGGGAGTAATGAGGATGGATAGGATCAGAAATGAGTACATCAGAGGGACAGCACATGTTAGATGTTTTGGAGACAAAGTCAGAGAGGCTAGATTGAGATGGTTTGGACATGTACAGAGGAGGGATAGTGAGTATATTGGTCGTAGGATGCTGAGGTTGGAACTACCAGGCAAAAGGCCCAGAGGAAGACCAAAGAGAAGATTTATGAATGTGGTGAAGGCGGACATGAAGGTCGTTGGAGTAAGAGTAGAAGATGCAGAGGATAGGGAGAGATGGAGGCAGATCATTTGCTGTGGCGACCCCTGAAGGGAATAGCCGAAAGGAAAAGAAGATACAACGCTGGAAGAAAAGCGGTCCTGAGATGTCGCATACGGGCGTACAGGAATCCTGAAAACATAAGAATGTCGGCTGCGGCCATCACCAGGCAAGAATAAATATATATCTTAAAATGAATGAATATAAAAACCATCAAATGCAAAAACTTTACAGAAACCAAAGATTCCGAGTTTGGAATATTGAGATGTAAAGCAAGTGCCTCAAAAAGAAGGATTAAGACCTACAGTATATGTAGAAGAATAAAGTCCAGCGTGTGGTCGTCAATAATGGGCGAAACCTGAACTCCACTTAACGTCTCCGATGACAGTCCTTTGGATTAGTGTCACAGCTTAACTGTGACACACACACACACACACACACACACACACACACACACACACACACAATTCAACACTGTAATGAAGACAGAGGACAGATGGGACGAGTTGGCAGGGTGCCAAGATGAGAGGACGCGTCATCATAATCTCCTTCTGGGGCGTCATCGTCATGCCTATTCTGGACAACATGTTTTCCCAACTGAATCTGGGGACATATAATGGCACACACACACACACACACACACACACACACACACACACACACACACACACACACACACACACACCGATACCCACATACTAAAGGAATGATGGAGTTTGCTGGAGTCAGTGTCAATACCCCCCCACACACACACACACACACACACACACACACACACACACACACACTACTATAAGTGCACACTAGCATTGTGTGGTGTACTGGTTCTCTTAAGGTATGCATGTTGTCTCTATCGCTCCATCTGCATGTAATTAAGTTGAATGTGTAAACGCTGATTGGACGAGGCACTGACCATGTTGCCATCGCTCAGCACCCAATAATTGCTTGTGCTGTCACGTGCCGTAGAGCTTAGCGAAGATGAGAGCGCTTTATTTCCCGAATCAGGGGTTCTGATGAGATGTCTGAGCTGCATCTCACAGACTCCTGGACATTCTTCAAGTACATGAATCCCTGTCTCCAAATCAAACTATAGTAAATCTTGAAAAGGGAGCCGGCTGCATGCATGAATATCTCGTAGCTCCGCAGTGAGCACGGACATGCACGACAGATCGGTGACTCTTCATGAAGAGAGATGACGAGCTAGAGAACAACATCCTCATGCATTGATTATGAAAAGAGTGGCATGGCACTGGACATGAAAGGACAGTGTTGTTCCCAATCAGCAGACAAACCAGCTATGTGGAGAACAGATGGAAATATTAAGTAAATTTCATACGTCATATGCAGCCAGGCTCTTAATCCGGCTCTTTGAGTCCGAACAAAGAGACTGAGGCTCGGAACGGAAGCCAAAGATAGAAATTACAAAAGATGATTATTGTGTGATAAGCCCAATCAATTTCCCTTTTCAGCAGCTCGATGCATTTGTATAAAGGAGAACGAGTATCTCTGAACCGGGCTTTTCCCACGCCCAACGCGGCACCGTGGCCGCTGCATCCTCCACACGAGCGCCTCATGTCTTTTTTCGAATAATGAGACAAAAAATAAGGCACGGACGTGTCTGCTGTATGACTGCTCGAGTGCTGTTTTCATCCTAATCATGTTATTGGATTGGAAACTGCATGGCAACCATGACAAATTCAGCTCTAGCAACCTGAAACAACTCCACCTGCAAATAGAGCACGACAAGAAATCTATTCAATCATTATTTGGTTTAGAAATATGTTCTCACTCACTCATTTGCTGAACTGCTAAACATACTGGGGTCACAGGGAGACTGAAGCCTATCTAAGCATACCCTGTGCCTACAGTAACGGCCGTATAGAGAGATGTGAATTTAAAACTCATCCATTAAAACAGAACGTACAGTGTTCCTTTTCTTTTTTTTTTCTTTGAAATTTACTTGATCTGGAACCCCAACAAGGACTTCATGAAATCTGGTTGAGCTCAACCAAATGTATAGTACAGATAAATTTAGAGTATAGCTCAACCAAATTTAGAGAATATATATACTATATGAATGACATCATCTTTGATCACCCGAGTGATGCCATTGGGTCATCTTTTTAAAAACAGCCATGACACCGCCCTTAACAACTCACTGCCTGCAACCTTCAACAGCACAGGCCCCGCCCCTGTCTTCGTCAGCAGCTGTAACAGACAACTAATTAGGCAGGGCATAATTATACACCCCAACAATGCCTTAAAAATGTTAATGCTAGTATGTGGGCTACTATCACTCAAGGGAGATGCACAGCATTAATTAATCTGCCATATGTGTGCTTATCACAGTTAAAAAAGATGTTCGTCACTTTAAACATGAACCCAAAGAACGGAGTATGAGAGGGAGGTAGAAAAAGAGAGCACACACTCACACACGGGGGAGAAAGAGAGAGAGAGAGAGAGAGAGAGAGAGAGAGAGAGAGAGAGAGAGAGAGAGAGAGAGAGAGAACAACAAACAAACCTCCTGCCAGTTAAGCTGTTAAATGAAAATCAAGAAAAATAAGAGCCCAACCACAGACAGACAGACGTCAGATATTTATAGGCTTCCAGATATGCACAAGCAAGCAGCCTTACAAAGATCTGTACACAGAGAACAAATGAAAATTCCTTGTTTCTTTGACTCTTCATGACTTGGCAGCAAACAGCAAATCCTGCACTCTCTCCGATCCCTTTTATTAAGGCATGAACACAACGATTACATGCTATGAACTTCACCACCTGTGACGACAAGGACAGCACATTATTTATTTATTTATTTATTTATTTTAACACTTACACAAAAACTCATCAAAACGTTTCACTATGGGTGTACAGTAGGCTCTTGACTATTCGCGGTTTTGCACCCACGGTTTGAGTATTCGCTGACTGCCAAGCAACTGGCACCTGATTCAAATTCAGCCAATGGCTGTCCTCCTTTCTCCTGATTGGTTGAGCTGATGTCCCGCCAATTTTCCCTCATTCGTGCACAAGTTGTCAATGAGTCTCTTTTTTTGTGTGTGTTTTAATTCCCAGTTAAGTTCTATGATACCACTCAAACGCTGTGTGTCTTCTCTGGCTAAGCGATAGAAAACGCTGGATGTCTCTTCTGAAGAAATAAGACTTTCTCCTGAGAAACGACGGTTTTCTCTGAACTGGTGTATTAAAATATTTTTCAATAATTATTCCAGTACAGTACCTAAGTTCATGTTTATGCGTGAGATTTGATGTTTTGTAGCATGTTTAACAAACGATACCAAAAGGATAAACTTTATTACAGTACTCTTCATGTCCTTTTACGTTGAACTTGGAGTGACGTCTCCAAGATGGCGCTGCCCAGCGGGTGATGTTGCGGAATTCTCAGGGTCAAATTGTTTCTTTGTTCATTCTAATTTGATTAATTTGTTGTTTTGTTTGGTCATGTTTGCACTATGCTCGTCTACGACCGGTCGACTCTACTACAGCTATAAGATCGGAGTATCTTCGGGCATGTATAACTAAGCAGAGCTAACATGCTATTAGCAGAACTAACATGCTATGGTAGGCAGCTCAATGCGAGCTGCACCCCAGCTAGCAATAAGCCCAAGTGGGAAGGGGCTGAACGACGACTCCGGCGCTTGGGATTGCAGAGGATGAAGGCCGTGTAGCCGGCTGGTATCATCACCTTATCGGGTGTACTCTCCTCGAGCCATGTTTCACAGAAACACAGTCCTGCAGATCCCTCTGTGCTGCAATCTGAGCATGAAGCTTGTCTATCTTGTTTCTCAGGGATTGAACATTTTCAAGCAGTATGGCCGGAAGTGCTCACCAAGCCTCTGAGAACTCCGCCTGGGCGGTCAGCATTGAGCTCCCATAGCATAGCAGCTCACGATAGTGTTGTGTACTTAGTTGCCCGAAGCTGAAGCTGCTCATAGCTGTAGTCGGGTCGACCGATCATAGACGAGCATAGTGCAAAACATAAACAAACAAATAAAACAAATTAAAACGAACAAAAACAATTTGACTCGGAGAACTCCGCGACGTTGCCCTCTAGGCAGCGCCGTCTTGGAGACGTCACTCCAAGTTCAGTGTAAAAGGACATGAAGCGTAATAAAGTTAATCCTTTTGGTATCGTTTGTTAAACATGCTACAGAACATAAAATCTCACGCACAAACATTCACAGAATTAACTTGGGTACTGTAACTGGAATAATAATTGAAAAAGACTTTAAAACGAGTGCTTTACAACAGTATATGCTGTATAATGTTTATATTTTATCATCAATAAAAATAAGAGTAAAAATTGAAAAGTTTTTCTTAATCATGACTACATTGTACTACATTAATACTGTATGAATGAGTAAGACTGTCGATATGTTTAACAAGCATATTTTAGTGCATGTAATAGATACACAGTATTTTACTTCCGGCTGCTCATTCACGCATGTGACGTGTTACATGGGGTTTTACTTCTGGGTTCAGAACTCGAGGATTATCTCGATTCGCGTGAGGGCTCGGAACCGAATCCCAGCGAATGTCGAGGGCCTACTGTACTGCTTAGCACGCCCGCCTCACAGGCCCCGGGTTTGAGTCCTGGGCTCTGGTGTTTCAGTGTAGAGTTTGCACATTCTCCTTGTACTTGCGTGGGTTTCCTCCTTCTGGTACTCCAGCTTCCTCCCACAGATCAAAGATATTCACATTAGCATAACCGGCTGTTTCAAATTGCCTCAAATTGTCCTGCAATGCCCTGGCGAGTTGTTCAGGGTGTACTCCGTCCTCATGTAGTTTACTGTGACCCTAGTATAATTGAAATGAGCGACAGTGATTTTCTGTGCGCATCTCTGCACAGCAATCATGTGCAAACTACCTAGTACCATCAGAGCACAGCTGATTTACATGGAGTGGCGCCCACAAAACTTCGCAAAACACGAATCTCACAGCGAGCACAAAACAAAAGGAGTGCGTGCTTCCTGATCACGCAGTGCATTAATCTTCCCATAATGCAGCTCAGTAGCTGTAGCAGCGTTATCGCTTCCATTCACTCCCTCACTCTTTTCATTCCACACAGTCCCATTCACTTCATCTTTATTAAATAGCTTGTTTTAACCAATTTTTAGATTTGTTTTGCTTTCCTCTAACCCCTTCCCCCAAATCACCACCTCCTCCTCCCACAGCCACCATCACCACATATTACCCATAAATATATTTAAAGTGCAATAGTTTTTAATCAAGACTGGATCTTTTGTCAACTCTGTTTTTTTTTTTTTTTTTTTTTTTTTTTTTTTTTTTTTTTGTGACTGTATCCTTTTGCACATAAATACTCCTGTAGTCAATTTATAAATAAATTAGAATACATTTTACTTATTATAACAATTTATTACCTCAGTAAATACTGTATGGGGCAGTGGCGGTGTGGTGTTAAGGTGCTGGATTGCCAATCCCAACGTCAGGATGTAGTTGGGGCACCTTCATGGCAAGACTTGGGCTGATTTGGCCTAGCGGAGCCCATCCCTCTCCAGGTTGTAGAAACATGATGACGGCTTTGCAGCCTACTCTTTACGAAAGTCAGCAATGAGTCAACAGTGAGAGACATGAGCTGCCTTTGATAACCCAGTTAGCTACACTGGGGGGACAGTGAGTGAACCTTGTGGGGACTCGAACCCCCAACCTTAGGATCAGCGATCCTGCACCCTAAGCACCAGACCACCACTGCCCCTAAAGTCCTCATGCAAAGTAATTTATATTCATCTCCTTGACAATTACCTGGACGTGGAGATGCAACTGCACTGTTGACAAGCCTCTCCCAGCAGCATGTTACTCAAGCCCCCATGTGCGAACTTGTTCCTCTAGCTGTGGCCATCAAGCTTTTAGCCCGCGATTAGGGTTTTAGTTTTCTTCATTGCAGTAATGATAATCTCCGCTTTTATGCTCTCTTGTTGCCTTTTTGCAGTTGTGAGTGTAAAAATAAACATGTGAAACTATGTGCGTTGTCATTATGGCGAACAGAATTATATGCAATATTTTCATTACCTGGATGTGGAGACACAGCTGCAGTGTTTACAAGCCTCTCCCTGAGGCACGTTGCTCAAAGCAGTATGTGTGAGTTTGTTCCTCTAACTGTGGCCATCTAGCTTTTAGCCCACGATTAGCTTTTAGCCCGCAATTATCTTTTTTTGTTTGTTTTCATCATTGCAGTAATAATAATGTCCACTTTTCTCTGGGCCCTCACAAGTTTCTCATTCACTCCAAACTTTCTTTCTGCTCGATTACCATTTAGTGCTGCATATTTCACTACTTGCAGCTTGTAATATGCAAAATATGATTTTCTTTTTGGATGAGAAGGTACTTGTACCCAAACCTCGAGTGCCCTCTTGTGGTTGTGAATGCAAAAATAACAACCATGTGAAATTATGTCTTATTATTATGACGAACAGAATTATCTGTGATAATTTCACATAAAGGGCCGATGGTGTAGTGGTTAGGGTGCTGCGCTCATGATCGGGAGGTTGTGAGTTCGAATCCCACTAAGACCCTCACTGTGCTAAGACCCCTGGGCAAGGTCTCAACCACAAGTGTGCCTCTGTTAACCCAGCAGTATAAATGGGTACCAGTAAAAATATACTGGCAAGGTAACCTGCGGTGGACTGCCGTCCCATCCAGGAGGAGTTGAACTCCTGGTCGTTTCACTCTACAGAAACCGGGGATAAGCACCGGCCTGATGAGCCACTAGGCTTGGGTGTAACACCCCCCCCAAAAAAAAAAAAAAAAAAATTGCACATATAAGTCACTCTGGAGTATAAGTCGTGTCTTCAGCCAAAGTATGAAAAAAGTGTGATTTATAGTCTGAAAAATACAGTAATCAAATCAATAAAGACATGATAAATTGCAACACTTGTGATTACTCTTAGAGAATTCTGAAAAGAATATACAGGGCTACTTCGTGCTTCAATTCATGCAGTTTCAGTGCATCGTGTTATAAAAAATTAAGGAAGAATATGAGAAAAAGATAAGGAAAATGCCGCAAAACAAGGCCAATTATGCAATACATAAATATATAAATAAAACTCTGAACTAACACAAAACAAAACAAAACAAAAACCAACAACTGAAAACCTCCCATCAAAGCTACTTATATTGTTGTGAGGTGCGCATCTGCGTGCATGCGCGCACGTGTCTGTATGTGTGTGTGTATTTATATTTTATTTACATCTTATGCATTATTTTTGAATGTTGAATTGTTATTATAAACATTTATAGCATTGAATATGTATTTATTGATATTATATACACCTATGCATTTCCCCCAGTGCAGCTAACTGGGTTATCAAAGGCGGGCCATGTCTCTCACTGTCTATGGTGAGAGGTTCATGTAAAAGAACCATTGCTGACTTTCGTAAAGAGGAGCTGCAAAGCCGTCAGCGTCTTTCTTTCTGTCCCTTGGTAAAGGGTCATGTCAGGAAGGGCATCTGACGTAAAAACCTATGCCAAATCCAACGTGCGAATCATTCGCTGTGGCGACCCCTGATAAAGGGAAAAAGCCGAAAGGAAAAAGAAAAAAGAAAAAAAAATGATCAAAAAAGTGATCACACTGCCTAACCCCAGCGAGTTTGTCACAGCCATAAAGCCTGTGGAAGTAAGCAAGGTACAGTAAGCCCCCACCCATTCACCATTCACTCACAGATTTTGTTCTCAAAAGCTTTTTTCATAATGTTATTAAATTAGCATGGTGCTTCTCAATTATTTTCTCTGACGCCCCATCTAGGAAGAAAAGCACACAGTGCCAGCACTCCGTAGTATTATTTGTCTATAGAATTGTTATGAATACACCTCTGCATAACATTGTATCTTTATTAACATTAATAATAATAATAATAATAATAATAATAATAATAATAATAATAATAATAATAATAATAATAATAATAAAACTCTTAATTGTAGTACAGTATGGCAAAAAAGCATATTCCCCAGGGTCATGCACGCTCCCCTCTGGCATCACACTGCACCACCAGGGGGCTACTTTCTATTTCCCCACTACATGAGAAAAATTATACACATGCATCATCAGAACATCACCAGCACATGATTCAAATTTAGCCAATGGCTGAGAGCATTAAAGGTTTTTTAGTGTATCTTTAATTATTATTTAAGCCCTATGATGGAAGAAAAAAAAAATCTCAACGGATTTACACGACTTGATAAAATGATTAAATTCAGTCCTGAAAAACCGGAGCTTCTGACACATGCCGGAAAACTTGCACCCATTATAATAAGCAATACTTTTATTTCAGTTATTTAATTCTGTAATATATAATTCAAGATATAAATAGTATTGTTTTTATCATCCAGTTTTCATTTAATTCTTGGACTTTTTTGCAAGTTCATCATCAAAAGAAGCCAAATGCAGCCGTGAGGGAGGGGCACAAGCCAGTGTCTCTCCCTCATGCCAGTCCCAAGCCCAGATAAATGCAGAGGGTTGCGTCAGGAAGGGCATCCGGCATGAAACAAATGCCAAATAAAATATGCGAGTCACAACAAAAAAAATTTAATTGGTCGAGGCCCGGGTTAAAAACGACCGCCATCAGTGGTGTTAACCAGCAGGGTGCCGGTGGAAATTGGACTACTGTTGTTTGTAGACGTCGAAGAAGGAGTGTAGGGACTTTGAATGTTGGAACGATGACAGGAAAAGGTAAATAGCTGGCTGACATGATATAAAGGAGGATGGTGGACATACTGTGTGTTCAGTAGACCAGGTGGGAAGGTAGCAAGGCTAGAAGCTTAGTAGCAGGTTTTAAGCTGTTTTTTCATGGTGTGGATAGGAAGAGAAATGGAGTAGGAGTCTTCGTCTTTTTCTTTTGGCTTTTCCCTTCAGGGGTCGCCACAGCGAATCATCTGCCTCCATCTCACCCTATCCTTTGCATCTTCTTCTCTTCCACCAACGACCTTCATGTCCTCCTTCACCACATCCCTGAATCGTCTCTTTGGGCTTCCTCTAGGCCTTTTGCCTGGTAGTTCCAGCCTCAGCATCCTATTACCAATATACTCACTATCCATCTTCTGTACATGTCCAAACCATCTCAATCTAGCCTCTGACTTTGTCTCCAAAACGTCTTACATGTGCAGTCCCTCTGATGTGCTCATTCCTAATCCTATCCATCCTCATTACTCCCAGAGAGAACCTCAACATTTTCATCTCTGCTATCTCCAGCTCTGCCTCCTGTCTTTTCCCTAGGCCCACTGTTTCTAACCCTTACAACATCGTTGGCCTCAACACCGTCTTGTACACTTTTCCTTTCATTCTTGCCGATACCCTCCTATCACACATCCCACCGGACACTTTTCTCCAACCATTCCAACCTGCCTGCACACGCTTCTTGACCGCTTTTCCACACTCTCCATTGCTCTGGATTGTTGAGCCTAAGTACTTAAAATCCTCCACCTTTCTTATCTCTGCTCCCTGTAATCTCACTGTTCCTCTTGGGTCCTTGTCATTCATGCACATGTATTCTGTCTTACTGAGGCTAATCTTCATTCCCCTCCTTTCCAGGGCATACCTCCACCTCTCTAGATTTTCCTGCACTTGTTCTCTGCTCTCACTACAGATCACAATGTCATCTGCAAACATCATAGTCCATGGAGATTCTTGTCTAACCTCGTCTGTCAGCCTGTCCATCACCATAGCAAACAAGAAAGGGCTGAGAGCTGACCCTTGATGTAGTCCCACCTCCACCTTGAACTCTTGTGTCACACCGACAGCACACCTCACCACTGTGTTACATCTCTCATACATGTCCTGCACCACTCTAACATACTTTTCTGCCACTCCAGACTTCCTCATGTAATACCACAGTTCTTCTCTCGGCACCCTGTCATATGCTTTCTCCAGATCCACAAAGGCACAATGCAGCTCCCTCTGACCTTCTCTGTACTTCTCCATTAACATCCTCAAGGCAAACACTGCATCTGTGGTGCTCTTTCTTGGCATGAAACCAAAATGTTGTTCACAAATGCTGACCTCTGCCCTTAGTCTAGCTTCCACTATTCTTTCCCATAACTTCATCGTATGGCTCATCAACTTTATCCCTCTGTAGTTGCCACAACTCTGCACTCTGCACCTTGTTCTTAAAAATGGGCACCAGCACACTTCTCCTCCATTCCTCTGGCATCCTTTCACTCTCTAAGATCTTGTTAAATGTTCTTGTCAGAAAATCTACTGCTACCTCTCCTAGACACTTCCATACCTCCACCGGTATGTCATCAGGACCAATTGCCTTTCCATTCTTCATCCTCTTCAATGCCCTCCTCACTTCACCCTTACTAATCTTTGCTACTTCCTGGTCCTCAACAGTCACCTCTTCTACTCTTTTTCTCTCTCTCATTTTCCTCATTCATCAGCTCTTCAAAGTACTCTTTCCATCTTCCCAGCACACTTCTGTCATCAGTCAATACATTTCCCTCTCTGTCCTTTATCAATCTAACTTGCTGCACGTCCTTCCCATCTCTATTTCTCTGCTGTGCCAACCTGTATAAATCATTTTCTCCCTCTTTACTTTCCAACCGAGCATACAAGTCATCAAACGCGCTCTGTTTGGCCTTTGACACTGCTACCTTTGCCTTACGCTGTGTCTCCCTGTACTCCTGTTTACTCTCTTCAGTGTTCTCAATGTCCCACTTCTTCTTAGCTAACCTCTTCCTTTGTACACACTCCTGCACTTCCCCATTCCACCACCAAGTCTCCTTATCTACTTTCCTTCCAGATGACACACCAAGTATTCTCCTACCTGTCTCCCTGATCACATTAGCTGTAGCTGTCCAGTCATCTGGAAGCAATTCCTGACCACCCAAAGCCTGTTTCAACTCCTCCTTGAAGACAACCCGACACTCTTCCTTTTTCAACTTCCACCACTTTGTCTTCTGCTCTGCCTTTGCTTTCTTCACCTTCCTCACCATCAGCATCATCCTGCACACTACCATCCTATGCTGTTTGGCAACACTCTCACCCGCTACTACTTTGCAGTCACTGACTTCCTTTAAATTACATCGCCTGCACAAGATGTAGTCTACCTGTGTGCTCCTACCTCCACTTTTATAAGTCACCCTATGCTCCTCTCTCTTCTGGAAGAAAGTATTCACTACAGCCATTTCCATCCTTTTTGCAAAATCTACCAACATCTGTCCTTCATGCTCCTGTCCTGGATACCAAACCTACCCATCACTTCCTCGTCCCCTCTGTTTCCTGCACCAACATGTCCATTGAAGTCTGCCCCAATGATCACTCTTTCACCTCTGGGGGTACTCTGCATCACTTCATCTAACTCACTCTAGAATCCCTCCTTCTCTTCTCGCTCACATCCTGTCTGTGGGGCATAAGCACTAACAACATTGACCATCACACCTTCAATTTCTAACTTGCGACTCATCACTCTGTCTGACACTCTTTTCACTTCTAGAACATTCCTGACAAACTCCTTCTTCAAGATGACTCCGACTCCATTTCTCTTCCCATCCACACCATGATAAAACAGTTTAAACCCTGCTCCTATGCTTCTCGCCTTGTTACCTTTCCACCTGGTCTCCTGAACACACAGTATGTCCACCTTCCTCCTCTGCATCATGTCAGCCAGCTCGCTACCTTTTCCTGCCATAGTTCCAATGTTCAAAGTCCCTACTTTCAGTCCTAGACTCATGCCTTTCCTCTTCTCTCTCTGGCAACGGACACGCCTCCCGCCTCTCCTTCTTCGACGCCTTCGACCAACAGTAGTCCAATTTCCACCAGCACCCTGTTGGTTGACGGCACTGATGGCGGTCGTTGTTAACCCGGGCCTCGACCGATCCGGTATGTCATTCTTTTTTGTGATTCGCATATTTTATTTGGCATTTGTTTTACGCCGGATGCCCTTCCTGACGCAACCCTCTGCATCTATCCGGGCTTGGGACCGGCGTGAGGGAGAGACACTGGTTTGTGCCCCCCCCCCCCAGCTGCATTTTTTGTGCTAGTAAATAAAAAAAAAGAAATCTTCAATAAATATGAATTCAAGGACAGATATTTATTTCAAGGAGTATGGTTCTGAAAATCAATGAGTTTTCAAGGGGTTTTACTCATTTCCAGGACTTTTCAGGTACAATTGAAATTTCAGGACTTTTCAAGGCCCTGTGCAAACCATGTATACTGTATTGTTATATACAGTACACTGTACATTTTACATGTCAAAATACATACAGATACATAAACACATTCACACACTCATTTGCTGAGTCGTTAATCCTACAAGGTTGTGGCAAGGCTAGAGCTAACACTGGACAGAGGTGGGGGTACACCCTTAACATGTCACCAAGCCATCGCAGGGCCAACACACCCACTCACACAAACACCCACACGAACACCCACACAAACACCCACACACACACACACACACACACACACACACACACACACACACAATCCTATTCACGTTTATACCTAAGTGTGATTTGGAGCAGCCAGCTTGCTTAATCTGCAAATCTTTGGACTGTAAGAGGAAGCCAGAGTACACAGAGGGACTCCGATTTCCTCCCACAGTCCAAAAACATGCCCAGTTTGATTGTTCCAAATTGCCCCTTTGAGTGAGTGTAAATGGTTCTGTGTGTGTTGGTCCTGTGATGGCATGGTGAGCTGTTCATAATGTACTCCGTCGTCACTCAGCATCAGCTTCCCTGTGGCCCTAATTAGGATTAATTAGCCTAGAAAAGTAATGAATAAACACTAACTGTAAGCTTTTCCCATTGTTACGTGGCAGCGTTCTTTTCTTCTTCTGCAGTGCCTGCATGACGCCTTTATATGTTCATATCCAGATACATCAATGAGTCGGGCTGTTGCTTAAACTGTATCATTTAAAATTAAACAAAACACTTTTCAGAATCTTTCCATGAAGTGGACTGGCCTTTTTAAGCAAAAAACATTGTTTCCAACCTTTAAGTCAAACAGACTGAAGTCAAGTGATAAGGTCAGATGCTGAAGATCATAAAGAACAACGAGGAATGCTCAGGGCAATCAACCACTCAGAGTTCTGACCACTCTGCGTACGTGTCGCCAATTACAGCTTTCTGGACATAGTGTGGTGAAGATAGCTGGAAAAAAAAATCCTGTGCGTTTTTGAAGTAGGAATTAGCTCATGCTCTAATTAATGCCTTGTTGTAAAAGATCTAAATTACAGTGCTGGACTAAAATAAAAAAGGAAAAAAAAAAAAAAGCCTCAGATAATATTTATATATCCATCCCATCCTTCCTGCCAAATTAATCAGCAGAAGGAAGAAAGGAGAAGCAAACTGAAGTGAGAGAAACAGAGACGTCTGATTTGTTACCGAAATGGCGATACTGATGGTGTCACATGAGAAATGAGCCATTACTTTCATAAACAGATGTAATTAGTCAGCGCAGCACCAGGGGCAGTGGGCTAATGTCACAGATTTATGGCCAGCTAACTGACAAAGGCAAAGAACACAGTCTTGTTATTACCTTGAATATCACATCCGGGAGGCTAACGAGGGCGCCAATCTCCGGCTGCAGAGCTACAGATTAAGAGAAAGCACGCATGTATGCGATGTGTGACATCCGAGTGATCATGTCCTCGCTACCTCGGGGACAATATAGGGCGAACAACACTGAGCCTGCCCTAGCGTTTCATTCAGACAAGAGAACGAAGGCTTGCATATTAAAAGGATGAGAATAAAAGAGAGGAACCCTAATCCTGTAAATCCCTTAAATAAAAGCAATGGGAAAAGCTTAAGATGGTGATATTCCTTTTAAACGATTTGCAGCCTTTCTGTGGGATTGCAGCGGCTTAGGCGTCTAAACGCATTCCACATGCAGCCTCGCATCCTTGGCTATCAATGTAAGGGGCAAGTTGTGTGTATTACCCGAAGCAAAAGATACTGAAGTCAAAATCGAGTAATACAACGATCATGTGCATCTGAACACACACCGCTGCCTTCTCAGAAAAGTGTCGCTGACACAAATCTCTCTCATCCATTTATTATTATTATTATTATTATTATTACACTGAAGAATGACAAAAAAAGAAAAAGAAAAAGAACAAAAAAAAGCCTGTAAACCATTGAACCATCTGTAGCAGTTCATTAAGCTACATGTTTATACTAACCATTCATTCATTCATTCATTTTTTGAACAGCTCAATCCTAATTAGGACGCTGGCACATTTTCAGTCGACTCTGGGTGAGGGCGGAGTACACCCTTCTACAGTTCACCAGGCTATCGCAAGGCCAACACTCACACAAGCATTCGCTGCTGACTCTCACACATCGGGATGATTTGTAACAGCCAAACAACCTACTGTGCATGCTTTTGGACTGTGGGTGGAACCCAGAGTACCTGGAGGAAACCCACACAAGCACAGAGAGAACATGCAAACTCCACACAGAAACACCCGATCTGGGAATAGAACCCAGAACCTTCTTGCTCTGATGATGACATACTGACCACTACGCCGCTGTACCACCCCTTATACTAAACATGTTTACTAACTAAATACAACATGTTTCAAAGGGTGGCACAATGGTTAGCACCTCTGCTTCGCGGTAAGAAGGTCTCAGGCTCGATTCTGGGACCCATTGAGTTTCTGTGAGTTTACGTTTTCTCCCCATGCTTGTGTGGGTTTGATCTGGGTACTCTGGTTTCCTCCCACATACCAAAAACATGCACAGTAGGCAAATCAAATGATACAAATCACCTCTAGGAGTGAGTGTGAATGGTGGCGTGTTTGTTGGAACCGCAATGGTCTGGTGTACCCCACCCTCACGACATGAGCCCAAGTGACCCTAATTAAGAAGAAGTGGCTTAGAAAATGAATGAACGAATGAATAAACATATGTTTTGGAGAGAAGACCATCTGAAACATCCTCTCATCGCGTTCCCTGTTTAAGCCTGCTGCACACAAATAGCGTAATTACACTGTTTCCATTGAGGCTAACCCCTCCAGCTGTTCTTAAATCAATGTGGTGTAAGAGTGAGACAAAAAGAACTCTGTACAAAAAAAATTAAAAATCATAAAAACGAAGGTAAATTTTTGGGTTTTTACACCCAAGCCTCATGGCTCATCAGGCCGGTGCTTATCCCCGGTTTCCATAACATGAAGCGACCAGGAGTTTAACTCCCCATAGATGGGACGCTAGTCCATCGCAGGTTACCTTCCCAGTATATTTTTACTGGTACCCATTTATACTGCTGGGTGAACAGAGGCACACTCGTGGTTGAGACATTGCCCAGGGGTCTTAGCACAGTGAGGGTCTCAGTGGGATTCGAACTCACAACCTCCCAATCATGAGCGCAGCACCCTAACCACTACACCACTGACCCCTTATGTGAAATTATCACAGATAATTCTGTTCGTCATAATAATAAGAAAACGAAGACATTTAAAAACTAAACAAGAGCAACAACATGATGGCATGAAAGAAATTTGCATAACATCTGTCATAAAGGGGCAGGCTAATCGCAATATCAGACGAGGACAGTAATGTTGGTTTAGTTGACTCATCCCAGCTCCACAGAAACAATCTTATTTCCAGGGAGCATCAGCTTCAAGGAACATCAAGATGTGATATGATTATACCCCTCTCGTTGGCGCGGGAACGTCGTACTGGGTGTTTGAGTTGTAACAAATCTCATAGTAGGCTTGTGGTTTGCCACAGATGAATATTCTTTATGAACACTACTGTCAGAATGTAATGAATACACATAGTGAAAAGCTAGCGTTGGTAGGACATGGATGTTGAGTGGCATGGATACGACTGGCCATACTGCATGTTCAAGATATGGCCTTTCAGGTCACAAACGGAGCATTCACAGCGCAATTCACTGAAGCTTGTTGGACTCAATTAAGTGCCAAATTGAGTTTTTGAGAATATAAGAGAGAGACACTGTGTATAGATGTGTAGGGTGGGGTCAGCATCGCGAACACGCAAGGGAACACGCCACTGCATGTTCGTGAAAGGTACAAAAAAAAAAAAAAAAACAGGTGACGGAAGCGAGAGCATATTCTTCATTCATGTTAATTTGAAAGGAATGTCATGGCAAGACATTTTCAGAACACAGACTGTCGAGCCACTCGGATCTTTACGTTTTTTTATCACATATACTTACAAAGTGGTTGAAAATGTCCCGTCAATTATGTTTGGGAATTCTAGAATTTTTTTCAAGTTGGAAATGGGAATTTACTGTAAATATGAGGTAATCTATACAAACTGTATCATACATTTACAGCATTTGTCAGAAATTCTTATCCAGAGCAACTTAGAACGATCGTTTTTAGACAACTAAGAAATTGAGGGCCAACGGCTCAAGGGCCCAATGGTGTTTGTTGAACCACTGACAAACAGATCAGTAACCCGTCCCCTTCACCACTATGACATCACATTACGACCTATATATATATATATATATATACACACACACATATAGAGACGCTCCCTGACTTACGTTTTTAATTAGTTCCAGACGGCCGAACGTAAGTTGAAAGTGAACGAAAGTTGTTACAGTGACGTATGACGTGTGATGTATAACGCTCATACTGTACTATACATCCATAAATACCATTACCGTATCTCATAAAACACCAGTAAATCAATTATTACAAACATAACATTGTAAAATGATATCAAATATATCAAATAATATCAACAGTAATTTCAAATAAGTCACTTATTTATACCGAGTCACTTTACATGAAGCTTAAAACAGCCAATCAACGCTTACAATATGTGAAGCGCTCAATGCCAAAAGTAGTAGTGTACTTGCGAAAGTAGTGTACTTGCTGTGGGTTAAACAGACTTCAGGTCTTTCAAGTGCACAAGGGTGACATTAAACTCATTTAGAACACAGCCTGCCATGTGAATCCCAGCAAAGCTGAGAGTTCTTTCTTTTCTTTTGTAAGTAAGTAAATGAACTTTATTCAAGAGATGCATACAAAGAACAAGTACAAATCCTAATGAATATTAATATAAAAATAAATATACACTCTTAGGATTCTGCTAAAATATAATAAATATAAAGATTGTGGCGATCTGAGCAGATAGTTAATTCATCTCCGTGTATGAGACTTGCACCCATGTTCGCAGGCTTACACTTCTGACCAACCAGATTTGCTTAGGGTTACAAAAGTCCACAAAACAGTGTAAACACAAAGATCACAGAGACGACGTCTTACATCTTAACACAAGGGTTTTATATATATATATATATATATATATATATATATATATATATATATGGAGTTTGTAAACAATGAATGCCGCGTCATTGTGTCATTACGTCAGCGTACTACTACATAGGTACATCTAAACTCAAAATTTGACTTTTTGGAAAAAAAAAAGACGTAAAACGGATGAACGTAAGTTGGGGAGCGTCTGTGTGTGTGTGTGTGTGTGTGTGTGTGTGTGTGTGTGTGTGTGTGTGTGTGTGTGTGTATATATATATATATATATATATATATATATATATATATATATATTATATATATATATATATATATATGTGTGTGTGTGTGTATTATTATTTTTTTTTTTAATCACATTTTTTGACTTGTGCTACACGGTGGCATTGTGCACATCCACCTTACAGCAAAAAGGTCCTATGTTTGATTCCCCGGGGATTGGGGTGTTTCTGTGTGGAGTTCGTACGTTATCCAGGTGCATGTGTGGGTTTCGTCCGGATGCTCAGGATTCCTCACAGTTCAGAAACATGCACAGTCGGTTACCTGGATGTTCCCCATCATCCCTAGCTGTGGATGTGAGTGTAAAAGGTTGTGTGTGCTGCCCTGCGATGGTCTGGTGAATGTTCAAGGTGTATCTAGCCTCCGACAATGCTGGCTGAGATAGGCTCCAGTCTCCCCCTAATAGGATTAAGCAGTTCAGCAGCTCACTGAGTGAGCATGACATTTTTGACTTTGACTACTAATTTTTAAAGGTGGAATGCCACATGCAATAAGCAAAGCCATTTGCAATACACCCGATAGATGTTCCAGCGGCATTTTAGGCAGTTGGCCTCAGAACAAAACGATCCTGGGCTCAATTTTTGGGCTTGGGGTGTTTCTGGTACTCCGCGTTCCTCCAACAGTCCAAAAGCATGCACAGTAGGCCAGCTGGCTGTTCCAAAAGTGCCACTAGGTTTGAGTGTGAATGTGAATGGTTTTGTGTGTGTTGGCCATTTGAAGGCCTGGCAAACTGTCCAAGGTGTACCCTAACCTCTACCCTAACCAGAGTTAGTTGGGCTGGGCCCGAGCCTCCTGCAACCTGAATTTAAACAAAGTGGCTCAGAAAATGAATGAGTGAATGAACATTGGAGTTTCCTATAACAGGAAGTTCATTCACTCATTCATCGGCCTGCAAATTTGTGCTGCTCCCGGTGTGTGTGTGTGTGTGTGTGTGTGTGTGTTTATTAATTTCCACATTGCTAATAAATCAGCAGCTGAACTGGCCACTCCTATCTGCACTTTGTTTAAATCCCTCCTCATAATAAGTTGCCATGTTTGTAAATCTGACCAATAATGCTTCAAAAGCGGCAACCGATCTCTGCTAATTGTGGAGCGATCCATCTGTAATTCTCATAAAAGAACGGCTGCTCTGCTCGCTGAGTGTCACATGGTCAAAGCTTTCCCTAAATTCGAGAAGAAAGCTCTGGCCTTTGCTTTGTGATACACTACAGGCTTTGGCCTCTGCTTCGGGTTGAGCGTTTCTCAACCTCATTAATCAAGCTAAATTGTGATTTCCCAAGAGTTGATAAAACTGATGAGTGATAGCTGATTGCTGGTGTTGATGAGGTTAAATAAACAAGTAAACAAGTAAAAAAATAAATAAGTCAGTAAATAAATAAATAAATAAAACCACCTTGAGTAAAAGTAATTTGTTGATCTGTCAATTTGTGTGGATAATTTCTTGTTATTTCAGCGGCCGGATAAATCAATGCCGTATTATTGCGCTGTAATTTGTTGTTGTCAATCTTGATAGAGAACAAATTTTACTGGCTGCATGCAAAATATGGCGTGAGTGACAGCTCTACCTTGTGCGAAGAAGATGATGAAGAAGGAGTTGCAAGGTATAAATAATATAGTAACGATCAGAAAATCGAAGCGTTATGTGATATTAATTTTGCTTTGAGACGGTGCGTCGCCAGGTGATGCCGCTGATTTACTCCTGCTGCCGCTTGGCTCTTAAAGCATGAGGAAAAGAGAGAGAACACAATTCGACTAATATCAGTGAGACCACGTTTCATCCATATCGGCTTCGGGGAAATAAATTTCAGGGTTGTGGTTTAGTTATTGTGTGCTCAGCACTTTAAAGCAAATGCCAACGTCAAAGTTTTTTCTTTTCTAGCAATAACTGCCACTCTATACTCTCTTACCTTTCAAGGGTCCCCCCCCCCCCCCCCCCCAAGTACGAACCAGCTGTTTGGAACCAGAGACTACATTCAAATATGTTGAAATGTGTTGAATTAGCTAATAATAACTAGAGGACCTACTTAAAAGAAAACTGCAGATGGTCTCTATCACTGCCACCAGTACGGTTTCCTTTCCTTTCTTTTTTTTTTTTTTTTTTTTTTAAGCTGGGAACCTGGCTGTGCAACTGCTTGATATCTGGCTGGCCAGATCTTAAAAAGCTTTTGCTAGGGATCTCAAAAGACATTACCTTCCTGCTGCTAATGCTTTCCCACATTCCTCCCCATTACTGCCCTAGAAAATCACCACCACTTCTCCTAACACTCCGCCTGTACTTCAATTTGCATACCATTCCACTTATGCTAGTGGAAGAGGGTGGGGTGGGGTGGGGTGGGGGGGGGGATAAAGACCAAGCAACAAACAGGGGACTGTGATTCGAAATGAAAATATAGAAAACACATCTATGAGGGGAGCCGAAGTGATAATTTATTCCGTCAGTTAGCAGGAGAGGATGAACTCCATGTGAGAAGCAAAGAAACATTTCAAAACAAATCAGCCAACACACACACACACACACACACACACACACACACACACACACACACACACACACACACACACACACACACACACACACACACACACACACACACACACACACACACACACACACACACATGCACACACACACACACACACAGACACACACACACACACACACACACACACACACACACACACTGCCTTCATGATGCAGACTTTGTAGCCACGTAAAATATCAATGATACGAAATGACCTTTCAAAAGTCTGTCAATATAGACTGTGCTGAATCCTCCCAGTCGAGTGGAAGCCGCTTCCTCGGTAGCATGCTGCTAAAAAGGGCATCAGGATAGAAACCGCTAATTAATTGGTTGACTTCTTCGAAGTGGATGTGTTTCAGAGGTCTAGAGCTGTAAAAGTAACAGGAGTGGAGGACGGGACAAGTGGCTCTTTTTTTCCTTCTTCGTTTGTTGCGATTGGTGCATGGGCTCCTGGATAACACTCTTAATTGGAGAGTCAACATGTACCTGTGCAGAAAGGTGAAATCACAGCACTCAGTACTGTTTATTGATGGAATATAATAAGAGAGAGCGAGAGAGAGAATGTACTGTACAATAGGCGTAGGAAACACACACATTTTAGAATAATTCTGACCAGCAATAACAATGCACAGAATATGTATAAAAGGGCAGCGTGGTGGCGTAGTTGTTAGACTATCCGCCTCGCAGCGAGAAGGTCCTGGATCAAGTCCCAGGTTTGGTGAGGTTCTGTGTGAAGTTTGCATGTTCTCCCCATGCTGGTTTCATGCGGGTACTCCGGTTTTCTAACCACAGCCGAAACACATGCACATTCGACTAACTGGTTGCTCCAAAGTGAAACTAGCCCTGAGTGTGACCGTGAACGGTTGTAAGTGTGTTGCCGTGCTATGCTCTGCTGAGCTGTTCAGGATGTACCCCACCTCCACCCAGTGTCAGCGGAGATGGGCGCCAGCCTCCCCCTGGCCCTAGTAAGATTAAGCAGTTCAGCAAATACCTGAGTGATGTGTAAAACTGGCTGGTTGTGCAGCTAATCTTCTAATAATTAACAAATTAACATATCCAGATGCCAATCGAGACTCATACACAGAAGTCTAGCATGCTCACACACACACACACACACACACACACATCATCATCATCATCATCATCATCATCATCTTCATTCTGCATTCAATTTTACAGGTTTAATCCCCATCTTCAATTAAAAAAAGACAAGAGCCAATCAATATAACTCTCTGGAATGAATTGCACGGGAGTTCTGAACGCTGCCTGGAAGCCCCACCCCTTTTCCCCCACCATCTTACGATACATATTCCCACGAGAGTCATGAGGTGCCCAGGCTTTCAGTTGTAATCAGCACAGAATGCTTTGAGTTCATTAATGTGAGCAGCGTATATAACATCTGACCTACAAAAAGATTAAATAGTCCCATAATGAATTGTAAGTCTAACACTTTATGCTACGCCCTCTCGCACTCACCCGCAAAGCTGAAATACTGGATGTGCTCATTTTCCACTCTGGAATCTGGATGCTTAAATCACAATTTTTTTTTTTTTTTTTTTTTTTAACAGAAACCTGCAAGGATGGAAAAATCAATGTCTCCCAAGCCTGTTGTGGATATACATGGGACGTGACACCCTGTGTATGCTGCTTGCTGAGGAACATGACTCTAGGTGGGCATCTTCTCAGAGCTGCAGCAGGCTTGCTATATCAGTAGCGATGCTTCCTGGGTGCACAACAATGCTTGTCAGACATTATCACCCTGTTGTACCTATACGCATCACTGCATTTCATTTTCCGAACAATTTCATCTTTTATTAGGGCCGCTGGAAAGCCGATTCTAGGTAAATCCAGGGTAGACCCAAAACAACTCGCCAGACCATCACAGGGACAATAAAGGCACACAAACATTCATAACTGGGGAAAATTGAGAACACCTAATTATCCTAATGTACATGACGTTGCACTGCGGGAGGAAACCAATGTACCCCGATGAAACCCCGGCAAGAATAGAGAGAAAATGTAAACTCCACACAGAAATGCCCTCACAGGGCATGGGGCTTTCAATATTTTCAATGCGAGGCTGAAGGGCTAAAATGAAATCATGCCACTTCTGACCGTGGTACTTGAACCCAGATCCTTCTTGCTAAAAGGAAAGAGTGGTGATTCCTGCACCACCATGTCCCATAAGCATTACACTTACGATAAATACTCCATTCCCTCATTTTTTAAGCATAATGTGTAATCTGTAATGATGTATAGATAACTAAAGCTAGCAAGGGTTGTACAGTGCTGTAGTGATTCGAATGTGTAGTGATTACAAGTCCGTCTCACTGCAAGAAGGTCCTGGGTTTGAGCTCTGGGCTTGGTGAGGGTTCTCGTTTTCGTGTGGGTTTCATCCAGGCGCTCTGATTTCCGTCAACAATCCAGAGACATTTCTAACAGGCGAACTGGATGGTCTCACTTGCCCCTATGCGTGAGTGTGAATAGTTGTGTGTTCTCAATGGTTGCCCAGCAACCTCAGTACGAGTAAGTGGTTTCACAAATGAATGTAAGTAGCACAGAGGCAAAGCTGTGTAGGGTTAGCACTCACGCTTCACTGCAAGAAGGTCTTGGGTATGCAGCCCATAGTCTTTTTTTGTTTGTTTGTTTGTTTGCTTGCTTGTTTTGTTTTGTGTAGAGTCATTGTTTTACCTGCATGCATTGGCTTCCTCGCGAGTCCAAAAACATGCAGGTTAGAGTATTTGGCCCAGATATAAATAGATGTTTGTCCTAGAGACCAGGTTCCGCACAGGGCTTGCAACTCTCTGAACCGGGATCAGTACACGGTGGCATACTGACTAGATTGGTCCCGGGCTACCATAGAATCCAATAACTTGACCTAATCCACCATGGGTGGGGAATGGGATTAAAAATAAACAAATAACATTAGCATATGTGACAACACTGGGCCCAATGTAGAAAATGTTTGACAGCTGTGGCATTACTAAGTGTTTGAGCCACTGCAGAAACTTTATTTAGCGGATTGTATTAAAAAACGAGGAAAGTGAGTAAATGCTTGTGTAAAGTATTCGGGATGACAGAGACCTGAACTGTGAGAAATTAATGCGCCTCAAATGGGTTTGTTGGAGCTTTAAAAGAATATTGTGCAAATTTGACTTTGAGCAAATGATGAAAATAAGACAAAAACAGAAAAAGTATGGATCGGATTTAACTTCAGAATCCATATCACGCCCAAATACTTTCAGCAAAACTATAAATATACTGCCAGTGAATATGGGCAGAGCGTTACACTTGAAGCCCGACCTCTCAATCATATTCATACTTTCCTTGGCGAGGTGATGGATCTCCTTATTTAGATATAGAAGTCATAATTCTGTGATTGAAAACAACCAAAAGAGCAACAGAGGATAATCTGGGTGAAGACGTCCGAGTAAAGCATGCCGTTGGGTTTCCGGGAGAGCTCTGAAATTTAAGAGCTCGAGGTGGCCAGGTGGGTGAATCGGCTTGTTTTGTGAATCCACACTCGATTCAGCTTATTGTTACAGCCATTGCAAATCAATCGGCCGATGCTCTCAGGTAGCCTCCACACCGTAGCGTCTCTGTGGGGCTTGTCTGGGCTATTATAGCATGACATGCCTCTGATCCATACGCTGATTTGTTTACAGGTATTCTGAATAAATAAAATGAGGGAAGATCATACAGGTAAGTACTATCGAAGCCACGGAGCTTTCTCTCTCGGATTCTGCCTTTACCATTCCATCTCTTTCTCTCTCGGTCTCTCTTGAAGAAGCTGAGGTTACTGTGGCAGTATGCTGAATGAAACCGAGGAGAAGGGACAATAAAAGGGAAAGCAATTTGATTATCTCGCTTCAATCAAATGCAATTAGAGGAGGTCATCCAGAACACTCACCCAGCGATCTAAAGAAACCACCTCCCCTCCTCTTCAACACGCACTCCCGCCAACTCAGACACGCTTACACACACACACACACACACACACACACACACACACACCTTATCACGAACCAACATCTCTGTGGCAGCGTACGATCGAGGAGAATAGAAACAAACAACCAGTGAAGAAAGCGCAGGTTTAGATACTGCCATGGGCGGGTTCTTGCATCAATTAATCACTAATTAATGGGCAAAATGGAAAAAAAAAATGTGATACTCCTCGGCGTAATAAATACACAGTTTGCAAATTAGTCAGATTAATGAATCAATTTCAGAGGAACAAAGTAAAATGGAAAACAGGAAAGCATGTGTCTAATATAGTGCACAGTGAGGATGGGAAATACTGTACTGTGTGTGTGTGTGTGTGTGTGTGTGTGTGTGTGTGTGTGTGTGTGTGTGTGTGTGTGTGTGCGCGCACTTGGTTTTAATCCAATTATGCAGTAATGGTAAGATGAGTTGGATGAGAGGAAGAGGGAAACAGGTGAACTGAGAGAGAAAACTATAAGCAATAAGTACAGTCAGCGCTCATCATCAAAACAGACGAGTGTAAAATATGCCGACTTCTCATACTAACATATACGGTGGCGTTAGACTCTCCTGAGTTATAGTGCTCAAATGAGTAGAGGCTTAAAATAGTGTGTGTGTGTGTGTGTGTGTGTGTGTGTGTGCGTGTGTGTGTGTGTGTCTGTGTGTGCGTGCGTGCGTGTGTGTGTGTGTGTGTGTGTGTGTGTGTGTGTGTGTGTGTGTGTGTGTGTGTGTGTGTGTGCGCGCCATCCCTCCTGTGAGAGCTTGACCATGGATTCTCAGTCTCGGATGCTGCGGCATTAAACAGGATTTTAACCGAAGAGCTCCATGGCATCTTGATTTTAGTTAGTCCATTATGGAAGCTACTGGACTCTGATAAAGGTTTTAAAACGTTTGGGATATCATATGTGCAATGGGCGTTTTCTGATTTTTAGAGAAGTTAAAAGTGAGTGGCAGTATTTAATAGAAATCCCAGTTTAATGAATTCTGTGAGTGCAGTGTGCTTGCTCTCTCTCTCTCTCTCTCTCTCTCTCTCTCTCTCTCTCTCTCTCTCTCTCTCTCTCTCTCTCTCTCTCTCACACACACACACACACACACACACACACACACACAGCCTCCCTTAAATATCTCTGCTGATTATCAAATGTAGGGAAATTTCTCATGATTCACATATACAGTATTACTCTAAGGGGAAACAAACAAGCAAACAAACAAAAAACAAAAAAAAAACCATTAAGATCAACAGACAGAACAATTAAAAAAAAAAAAAAAAAGAGGTTCCCCCTGCAGGCCCATTTCAAGTAGCTTCAGAAGTCCATTTTAATCACTGTATTCAATTCAATAATTAAAACCATATATCTTTATTAACTTCTTGAACAATCATGTTAAACAGTGAGGCTGGAAATGAAACTGAAAGGTTTTTGTTGTTAAAGAGTGAAATGCGGATTTACATCAAGGCATACAGAAGGGTTCAAAAAGGCTGTAGCCTCTCCACCTTACTGAGATCCGCAGTCCAACCCAAACTAGCCAGAGATATCCCACGTCAACATATAGCATTAGCGCAAATGGATATTATGTGAACGTTGGGCTGAATGATGAAATAAACACAGCACAAACATTTAGAACTGAACAAAGTCGAAAAGAAATAAGAGGGGAAAAAATCGACTGAAATCTCCAACAGCTCTGAGTTTAATCACTGTGAGTACAGACTGGGTCACTGTCACCTGATAACAGACAGCCATGCTAACTTGTTACTGACACTATGAGACTTGCATTCAGCTTTTTCCTTTTTCTCGCCACAGCGAATGATTCACACGTTTGATGTGGCATAGGTTTTTACGCCGGATGCCCTTCCTGACACAACCTTTTAGCAAGGGACATGACTATACATATACACATAAATATATATATATATATATATATCTTAAAAAAATTGGAGTGGTTGGGTGCTTATTAAAATGAGTACCAGCAGAGTAGGACGGTAAGAGCTTATTGCTTAT
>CM045751.1:24022500-24047500 GCA_024760905.1 Plotosus lineatus | reverse complement strand
AATGAGGGGAAAGAGAATGTGAGAGAGAGAGAGAGAGAGAGAGCGAGAGAGAGAGAGAGCATCAGAGTATGTCATGAGAAAGCACCATTGGCTGGGGTATACGGTAAAAAAGAATGAGTGAAATGGTTTAAAAGAAAAAGAGAGAGATTTGAGAAAGAAAGAATTTTTTTAAAACATGACAAAGATTCCTTCAACCTGGAGATTGCAAGTTCGAACCCTGGTAGATGCCACGGCCATGCACAAGTCGGAGGCCATGAGATGTAATTAGCTGAGGTCTCTTGAGAGGGAGGGATGGCACATGCTCACCTCTCTGTCAATCACAGCAATCACCAGCCAATATATGAACTGTGATCTCACTGATACAAGGGAGTGAATAGTGCTAAAGTGTGTCAGGCCACCCCCGAAAACACGGGCACAGCAGTTTGTCAAAAAAAAAAAAAAAAAAAAAAAAAAAAAAAGAGACAGCTGGCAGCATCATGTGTCAGGAGGTTGGGGGTGGGGTGGGGTTATTTGAGGGTGGGAACTGGTTATGACAAAAGTAAAAACGAAAAAGTAAAAGCAGAGAGAGAGTGTGTGTGTGTGGGAGAGAGAGAGAGAGAGAGAGAGAGAGGGAGGGGGAGAGAGAGAGAGGGAGAGAGAGAGAGAGAGAGAGAGAGAGAGAGAGAGAGAATTAAAAGGCAAATGCACATAATTTAAATGATATAAGTATTACAGAATGAGCCATGCAGGTGAGATGAAGACTAAAGAATGGAAAAGGTTAGACGGGAAGTGCGTTGAGAAAATTGAGAACGTGAGATGAACTATTATGTTATTCATATGTGGTTGATCTTGTTATGGCACTGCCTACCAACTTGTAATTGCTTTGGCAATGCACCCTGTAAGGCAGACACACTAAACAGAACTGAGAACCAGAGATAGCGGGGGTATCCAAAATAAATTATTAATGTTGTTTATATATTGGCATCCAGTCTGTTATACATTGTCGACCAACTTGTAATTGCTTTGGCATTATTGCCTGTTAAGCAATCACTCCAATAACGCCTATTAATCCAGAAACAAAAGATAATGGTGGGGTGGGGAGACGGCTAAGTTGGGGCACTTTCTCTATTATGGTGGATCTATTCATCCATTTTTTCCTCGGCTGAATCAAAGTAAATTTGATCAGTTCTTTTCTAGCCAGTCCAATTTGGTGGCTCAGACACACTGCTCGGATTTAGGCGAGCACACAAAAAGCAAATATTGTACTTGGGTTAAAAAAGATTATTCAACAATCAGGAATCATGGGAATTAAACAAGCATGGAGAATACTGGTATACACAGTAATAAAATAAAGCAAAGCAAGCATTCTAATAAAAATTCCATGTTGAAATGTTACGCCATTCAGTCAAATGTTTCCAGAATGTTCTCTTTGTGTGTGAGCTGGTTCATATTCTTCCCCTCAACCCAAACTGGAGATTTTGCTGGTTTCACTGGTTTCACTGGTTTGCTTGTTATTTTGCCTACAAACTCCTGACCACACCTGGGTATAGATACTTTCCTAACTTGGTCAGAACACTCCCCTACCTGAGTTCCACAGATAACTTGGTTGAAGAATGTCAATGTCAATTGTAAAGGTCAGAGCAAGGTCACAACGGTTTAGAGACAGATCACATGAAGCCAGTGCTGATGGACATGTTAAAGTGGAACGCTATTCTGAAACCAAATATTCATACATCTCCTGTAACCGCTTAATCCTAATTAGGGCCACAGGGAGACTGGCGTCCATCCCAACCAACTCCGTGCAAAGGCAGAGTACACCCTGGACAGCTCGCCAGGCCATCGCAGGGCAGAAACACGCTGACAGCTATACAGCTCCTCTTTACGAAAGTCAGCAATGGTTCTTTTACATGCCTCACACCATAGACAGTGAGAGACATGGCCGGCCTTTCATAACCCAGTTAGCTGCACTGGGGAGGACAGTGACAACCTTGTGGAGAGTGGGACTCGAACCCCCAACCTTTGGATCAGCGATCCGGCGCCTTATACCACTAGACCACCACTGCCCCCTATATATACATATACATATATACATATACATACATACATACATACATACATATATATATATATATATATATATATATATATATAGTTTTTTTTTTTTTTTTAAAGAGCTTCCAGATCTTAGTTTGAAAAAAAAAAGACTGTTTTTGACATTGCCACTGAAGCATTGAAAGCCCTTCTTCCATTTCCAACCACATATCTTTGTGAGGTGGGGTTTTCTGCAGTGACAACCACCAAAATAAAACTACGAAGTCGACTCTAACCGCTCCGCGGAAGCATTTTCATACATAAAACTGGTCCTTGATGCAAAAAAGGTTGGAGACCACTGGTACAGACCATATCATAAGATATGCATATGTGGGTCACTTCAAACCTGTTCCAACAGAAGGCCGAACTGCTGTGTTATCCCTGCTGCATGGTGGACGACATCTACACTCTGAGTGCCTCCCTAGTTTGTTTGTTTGTTTGTTTGTTTGTTTGTTTGTTTTTGAGCACCCCATGTTTTACACATGTAAATACCAGTAATCCTTTTGCATCTCATTTGTCAAAATATCAAAGCTTGTATGCCATATAAAAATATACATCAATAATAATAATAATAATAATAATAATAATAATAATAATAAACATCATCATAATCATCATCATCATCATCATAAAATTCCACATTAAGCCGAAAACACATACAAGTCTGGTGAAATTCATGTATTTGGCCCTGATCATTCTTGTAAATTTTGTTGGCGGCCTCGCTGGTCTTGTTGATTTAGTCTGTCCACAATTAAACTGTACCAAGGACACTAGTGCACGAGAGTTCAGTTTAAACTTGCTACACATGTCGTGTGTATTGGGTACTCAGGAGAAGAAAACTCACCCTGCTCCAGAGGTTGAGGTTTGAGTCCGGTTGCCTTCATCTTCAGTGCTTCTTTGGCCGACATGTCACAGCACGAGCCCTTATTGGTGTCCTGATCGCTATCGGCCTGGTCACTGTCCCCATGTCCGCTGTCCCTCAGACTCACTCGCTCGGGGTCCTTGAACGTAGAACTACTATGTGACGAGAAAGAAGTACAGAAGTGTAAATACAGCAAGTGTCACTGGAAACTAAGCAGACAGCTTGTAATTTGAGGAATAATTAAATTTAAATTCTAAAGTAAAGGGGTGTGTAGCGGTGGTCCAGGCATATGTGATGGTTGAGCGAGTAATTTAATAGGACTTACCTTTGAACAAACTGCTGCCTACTCCCCATGTAATTGGGCTCGGTGGGGAAGTTGTCAGTCTGTGAAGGAGAAGAGAAAGAAATTCAGGAGTTGCACGACAATGAAACACATCCTGGTGTGCATAGAGATCTAGCGGTGTATGGGGTTGATTAATTATTCAGAAAAAAAGGGGAAGGAGGGAAAGCTGGGAGAGAATGAATGCAAGAGAGGGAGCAGAGGGTGGGGGTTGTTAATCCTTACATTTGTACATTTTAATTATTTAACTAACACAGCAATTACACATTCAAAACATTGTCTTGCTCAACTGTGCTCGACCTACTGGGTATAAATAGGAAAGGGAAGAAACAGAAGACATGAAAAGAAAAAGAAAAAAGGAATGCAGGAGCCCACAGACACACCTGCAGAGTATGCTATAGTAGCTTCAGGTACTGTATGTACAGCTGCTGTGAATACCTTCTCACAGCACATGCAAGATCCATCCAGGCTTGTGTGCTCTCAACCTCATGGTCTCTCAGCGCCACTGAGTAGCAAGAGTGCTTTATTCAATGAACTTCACCAGTCATCCATCCAGCCAAAGTTCTCCCTTCTCTGTCCATGCTCATCATTTCAACATCTGACATCACTGCAAAAGCCAACAGCTCCTTCTTGTCTCGTTCTCGATTACTTAACTCTCTGTGTTACGTCAATGTTGCCACAGCATGTTTGCTTTGCCGTCCCGGGTCAATATGGAGCGGCGAGGAGGAAGAAGGCGGCATAAACTACGGGCCAGACAATAGTGGCTGAATACAGGTCTGAACGAAGACTAATGCACCGGGCCCGTGGCTTCATCTTACATCACACTGTTTCAACCGTCTCTGCTCTGGGTAGGGTTCAGTTCCATGTACTCAGGTGCAATAGCATGGCTTTGGAATATTAATATCTGGGGTTTCAGCTACAGTAGATTTACAGGCTTGCACCCAAAGCAAACTCCTCAACATGAACAAATGTCACCTATATCGTTACACACTTGTGGGCAAGTCATAATAACGCTGGGCTATAGCCCAAATCTTTCTGAAATAAATACAGTCAAACTTTTCTTATTTTGGGCCACTGGGCATGAAACTGATGTTTAAATAGTTGATTGACTTAGGAATGATGAAGGATGGGTGAGATATAAAGAGATCTTTATTGTCGACAGTTGCATGAACAACGGAAATCTGGGAAGAGAAGTGAACTTAAATCAGAAAGGCAGCGGTGGCTCAGCGACAAAGGCTCAGGATTACTGCTCCAAAGGTCAGGGGGCCGGTGTGCTTAACCCTGGATTGCTCAGTTGTATAAACATTATAAAAGTATGTCACTCTGGATAAGGGTGTCTGTCAATGCTATAAATTTAAGTCAGTAAATATATATTTGACTGAATCTCGGAATAAACTTTGGGTAAACAGGTTCAATACCAGAACATTTCCTTTGGCTGCAGTGGGTCATGGGCTCAAAGCCTTTATATATAACTATATGTGGATATATTATATAAAATTATAATATAATAGTTATGTTACTGCTCAGCAACATCCTACTCACATCTGGCACATAACTGGTAATTATTGCACTCAAACTCCAAAGCTAGCACTTCTTGTTGGGGTTTAGCTTCACAAGAACGGGACAGAAGCAGGGTGATCCCCACAACGTGTGTAAACACCGAAAATTATACACTTTATTACCGCCTTTCACATTTTGCTCTCTCAAATCTATGCTAAAGATACACCGCTGAAATCTCACCTCTTCCTCATCTTTGCATAAGGGCCTGTTTCAAATGCACTTCAAAAGAAAGTCTTAAAAGGCGCCATGATGACAGTGACAGACAAAAAGAAAGGGTGGGAGGCAGGAAAAGAAAAGAAAGAAAGGGAGAGGGCTCAGCAGGAAAGAAGCTCTGGAGAAGGTCAAATTGGCCTCCCTCCACCACAAGAAGTTTTTTTCTGCCTTTGTCAACCCTTTCTCTTGTGTCATGACATTCAACTATGCAGGGGAGAGAAAAATACAGGAGGACCGTTGGATCAAAGCGTTGATCAGCATCTGAGATGAACGAGAACGTCTGGAACGGAAGTACGATCTCATTTGGATGATAACGCCTGATAATGGCTACGATTCTGTCAATTTTTATGTCGGGGGGGGGCATCAGAGGTCTGCGACCAGTTGACCATAATATATCAAAATCCTGTCAGTAACTGTAGACAATCGTCCCATTTTTTAAGGCCTGTTTCCAAATGATGGACGATTCCACACAATAATTTACCAATTGGTCACTGTCACCATCTAGCCGTGATTATATTGCTGAAAGTCTGAAACTGCTGTGGGTGATGACAGATAGTCGCACATGGTTGGGTCTTCGTCGTAGAGTCGACAGTCTCAGACACAGTAGCCGGCCATCAGAGATTTTCATCTGAACATGATGGTCACAAATATCGTCAGCTGGGTCTGCAACTACAGTTACTGATTGCAGCCAACGATGTCTCAAACAGTCTCAGACAGTCTCAAACAATCTGCACCTGTCCATGACTGTCTGCAACTATGTCTACCAACATAGCTGGGAAAGTTAACAATATGGTCACCAATTACAAAAGAGTTGGTCAAAAATGATGTCAATCACTGCCAATTTTCACTGACAGTCGCCAACTCAAAAAATGATGGACAGTCACCTTAAGATGTGATAACTACTAATTTATTGAGGTCAGCACAGTGGCACAACAAGAAGGCCTTGGGTTTGATTCCTGGGCTCTGGAATTCCTGTTCGGAGTTTGCATGGTCTTCCTGGGCTTGTTTGCTTTTACTCTGGGAACTCCAGTTTCTTCCCACAGACATGCACATTAGGCCAACTGACTGTTCCGAATTGCCTCTAGGTCTGAATGCTAGGTCGAGGCCTCTAGGGACTGAACGCTTGAGTGTGAATGGTTATGCTGGGCCTGCAGAGGACTGGTGAGCTATTCAGGTTGTATCACACTTGTGCCTATTGTTGAACCAAATAGGATTAACTGGTTCAGGACATTAGTGAGTGACTTGATTGCTTTGATTTTGATTGGCCTTTTTGTTATATGATATCCATACAAGCTGCAAAAATCATAGTGAGACGTTCTGCGACAAAGGAGTGTGTATGCTTTTTCATCTAAGCTGATGTTTTGTGCATTAAAAAGTTGTTGACCAGAGGAATGGAACACAGGTCTCAGGTCAATGTAGAGGGAAATAGGGGTTATTTTATTTAGATAGCATTAACAGCTTGTTCAAGGCAGCCCTAGGAAGCACTGCATGCTATCACATGACCATGATCCAGCCTTCAGCACTTTAAAACAGACGGTAAGAGCACTTTCCTGGAAAGTGTTTTATAATATGCCTCTATCCAAACTATCCCGAGAGAAAGAAAGAGAGAAAGAGAGTAAGGCATGAGAGAATTCGACAAAATATGGTCCATAGTAAGAATGAAGGATTTTAAGGCATTGCGGTGTCATTAGCGCTACTGTACTTTTCAGTTCCCTTTCAAGTTTAAAATCCGTGACTTAATGAATTAGTGTGAACATAAACGCCTTTCAGCTACACACTGAACATTCACATATTTTCATTGTTCATTTTCTGAAGTGCTTAATCCTAATTAAGGAGACTGATGCCCATCTCAGCCGACTCCGGGTGAGGGCAGAGTAAACCCCGGATGGCTCTCCAGCCCATCTCAGGGCAGAAACACGCTGACGGCTATGCAGCCTACTCTTGACGAAAGCCATTGTTCTTTTAGATGCATCTCTCACCATAGACAGTGAGAGACAAGGCCGGCCTCTGATAACCCAGCGCTGTTTGGGACACCAGTGACAACCGTTGATAGTGGGACTTGAAATGCAAACTTTTAGACTTCCACACCAAAGGGTGGTAGTGGTGGCCGGGTGGAAAGGTGCTGAATTACTGCTTCCAAGGTTGGCGGAGCTGCTAATGCTCATGCTCAATGCTCAGTGGAAGCCCCACTGTTAATGATTGTCACTGCTGTCCCCCACTTAGGTCAACTGGGTTTACAACTAGATTATGGGTGTTTTCAGGGAAAAAAAACAAACAAAAAAAAACACCTACATTTGATCAAATTATTTAGCAGTGAAGAAGATGAGAAAAAGAGTTTAAAATCTTGACCAAATTTTCACAAGATATGTACACTTAAGTAAAAAATGTTTCATTTCCACGGGTAATTGTCCACATGATGAACCTGCTATCCAAGAAAATGTAATGTTTTTGAGCCGGAACCATTTTCAGGGATCCCTAACTCCTATATTATAGATTGAATATTGTTGATCGATCAATCTATCTATCTATCTATCTATCTATCTATCTATCTATCTATCTATCTATATATCTATATATATATCTATATACTTCTTTTCCTTTTGGCTGTTCCTTTTTTCGCATGGCTCATCACAGCGAATCATCACGTGTGATTTGGTATAGCTTTTTGTTTGTTTTTTTATGTTTTTTTTCATCGGCTGCCCTTCCTGACATATTTATCAAGGGGCAGAAACACAATCGCAAGGCAGAAACACACTGACAGCTATGCAGCTCCTCTTTATGAAAGTCAGCAATGGTTCTTTTACATGAACCTCTCACCATAAACAGTGAGAGACATGGCTGGTCTTTGATAACCCAGTTAATGCACTGGGGGGGACAGTGACAACTTTGTGGAGAATGGGACTCAAACCCCCAACCTTAGGATCAGCGATCTAGCACCTTTTGCATATATATATATATATATATATATATATATATATATATATATGCTGTGGCAACCTCTGAAAAAAAAGAAAAAGAACACACACACACACACACACACACACACACACACACACACACACACACACACACACACACACACACGACCTGTTGTTCAATTGGACTGTTCTAACACAGTTAACTATCCGTGAGTGACGTGGTGCTCATGGGGGGGGGGGGGGGGGGTCCCCTTTTTGGGGGGGCAATACCTCTGAAACCTTTTGGAGCATAAGTCTAAAAATTTAAACGTATTCATTGCACATAGAGGTTTCTCCAAAATAAATTTGAGCCAAATCAGTGTCAGTCACCTGAGGACCTCAGGTTGAGTTCAGAAACAGGTTTTTCTCCAAGAATTAGCATATTGTGATAAAGTTCATTATTTTCTGTAATGTACTGACAAAAATTAAACTTTCATATATTTTAGATTCATTGCACACCAACTGAAATATTTCAGGTCTTTTATTGTTTTAATTCTGATGATTTTGGCATACAGGTCATGAAAACCAAAAATCCCTATCTCAAAAAATTAGCATATCATGTTCAGGTAGTGTAAACGAGCTATTAACCTAATCATCTGAATCAACCAATTAACTTGGGAAGGAAAAAAGTGAAAGAAGGGCCGATTCCAGACCTTGGGGGACCTGTGGAAGCAGTGGACTGAGTCTGGAGTAGAAACATCCAGAGCCATCGTGCACAGGTGTGTGCAGAAAATGGGCTACAGGTGCTGCATTCCCCAGGTTAAGCCAGTTTTGAAGCAGAAACAGCGGCAGAAGCGGCTGACCTGGGCTACAGAGAAGCAGCACTGGACTGTTGCTCAGTGGTCCAAAGTACTTTTTTCGGATGAAAGCAAATTTTGCATGTCGTTCGGAAATCGCGGTGCCAGAGTCTGGAGGAAGACTGGGGACAAGGAAATGCCAAAATGCCTGAAGTCCAGTGTCAAGTCCCCACAGTCAGTGATGGTCTGGGGTGCCATGTCAGCTGCTGGTGTTGGTCCACTGTGTTTTATCAAGGGCGGGGTCAATGCAGCTCGCTATCAGGAGATTTTGGAGCACTTCATGCTTCCATCTGCTGAAAAGCTTTATGGAGATGGAGATTTCATTTTTCAGCACGACCTGGCACCTGCTCACAGTGCCAAAACCACTGGGAAATGGTTTACTGACCATGGTATTACTGGGCTCAATTGGCCTGCCAACTCTCCTGACCTGAAGCCCATAGAGAATCTGTGGGATATTGTGAAGAGAAAGTTGAGAGACACCAGACCCAACACTGTGGATGAGCTTAAGGCCGCTATCGAAGCATCCTGGGCCTCCGTAACACCTCAGCAGTGCCACAGGCTGATTGGCTCCATGTCACGCCGCATTGAAGCAGTCATTTCTGCAAAAGGATTCCCGAGCAAGTATTGAGTGCATAACTGAATATAATTATTTGAAGGTTGACTTTTTTTGTATTTAAAACACTTTTTATTGGTCGGATGAAATATGCAAATTTTTTGAGATAGGGATTTTTGGTTTTTCTTTACTGTTTTGCCAAAATGATCAATATTAAAACAATAAAAGGCTTAAACTACTTCAGTTGTGTGTAATGAATCTAAAATATATGAAAGTCTAATGTTTATCAGTACATTACAGAAAATAATGAACTTTATCACACTATGCTATTTTTTTTAGAAGGACCTGTAGAATGATTCTTTATTTCATTTTATTTACAAAGCCTAAGGTGCCACAAAGATGCAGTTTTTCCTGCAAGCAAACACAATATTTCATTGACAGCTGCAGGGAAACTACATTCCACTCTGCCTTTCTCTGAGTCTGTACAGGGAGCACCAGCAGAGTTTAGCAAAATTTCAAAAACCCGAGTCGCTGTTCATTCATGCACTCCAGATTTTAGTCGCCTAAAAATATTTCATTGACCTGAATGAAATTATTTTAATGTAGAAATTTAGGTACAGTTCTAAAACTATCAAAAAAAAAAAAAAAAAAAACAAACACAGACAGCGATGCATGCGATCTTAAGGTGCTTTTATACGAGCTTCAGGACGAACATGCTTTTCTGTGTGTTTGCACAATCACTCTGAAATCATTCGCAAACAGGAAGCTCGACGACCAACACGCAAACAGACCACTAAAACCCCACCCATCTTAAGTAAAAGCCTGTGACATGACCTTGCAGCCGTTATGGATGCTACTCAACATGCTTAAACCCTCCTACTTGTTATGGTTGTGGCAAGTTGCACTAAGAACAAAACAAAACAAAAAAAAAAAAACAAACAACAACAAAAAAAAAAACCACATCAAGAAGTGGTGCACCTACTAGTGTGAGGGTGATCAAGAACAAATAGTTGTTCCACATACGGTTACAACATGCTCTGTGTGTAGATGCAAGTGTGAAAATAGTATTCATAAATATAATAAGTAGAACAGAGATCTTCATCTTCTACCAAATTCCAGACCAGCCAGGAGACAGTCCTTTGACCATATTCTGGGTCGACCCTGGAGTTTCTTCACGGTTGAACATGCCTGGAACGCCACACCAGGAAGGCGATCAGTAGACATTCTGATCTGATCCCTGAGCTTCCTCCCAACATGGAGGAGCAGCGGCTCTACTCCGAGCTCTTCTCGGATGATCGAACTTCTCACCCTATGTTTGAGAGAGAACCTCACTATAAAGGAAGCTCATTGCAGCTGTTTGTAAACAAGATCATTTTCTTTTTTGGTCCCTACCTAATGTTTGTTAGCAGTGACTGGTAAACCGAGAGCTTTGCTTTGTGGCTCAACTTCCTCTTCACCATGACAACCGTTATAAGCTCCGCTTTACAGCAGAGGCTGCATCGATCCGCCTGTCGATCTTGCCTTTCATTCTTCCCTCACTCGTGAACAATAACCTGAAATATTCAAATTCATCCACTTGGGGCAGGACCCCATTGCATACCCGGCAGGGGCATCCACCCATTTTAGGTTTGGGTCGAACTGATATACTAACTTTAATCCATGTGCTGCTGCTTCCGTACCACAACCCTGCACCAACTGTGTTTCTCAAACTGGGACAGAGAGGAGAGGAGGAGCAGTAAAGAAAACCTACCGCCCTGACACAGGCCGAATACATTACATTTACTGTTAGCGCATTGCTGTGAAAAAATCTGTTCCATGATCTTTTTTTTTTTTTTTTTTTTGGATAAAAAGAAGTTCTGAAAGTCCAAAACCTAGAAAGAGGAAAACACTCAGGTGGCCAATGAGAAACCAATGGGAGGCCTCCAATGGGAGGCATCAGGCTACGACATTTGCTAGACCTGACTGCAATTATCCCACGTTAAAGAGTGTGTGCGTTCACAAACGTGATGCATCTGTCTGACGCCGGGTTGCTCGACCGACTTAAAGAAAGAATCTGCAGGCGCAACTGTACTGTACACGGCCAGCTTTCGGATGATGAATGTGTACGTGTGGGTTTTCGTGGTGGAATATGGGTGCACCTTAGGGAGGAAAAGCACAAGTCTGAAGTAAGTGAGTGTATATGGGCGCTCTGTCAGTATAAAATGGCCGATCTATTTTGGTGCATCCTCAGTGGTCTCTTTCAACACACCCCTCGATAGAGACAAATGAACACAACTCGGTGTGTGTGTGTGTGTGTGTGTGTGTGTGTGTGTGTGCGTGTGTGTGTGCGTGTGTGTGTGTGTGTGTGTGTGTGTGTGTATGTGTGTGTGTAAATACGTAGGTAGAAAAGAAATAAACAGGCACAGAGGAACAAGAGAAAGAAGGTGAGAAACAAGGGAGAATGAATGAAAATGGATAATCCTGTGGGATGCCTGGGGGCTAGGGGAGGGAAAAAACGGAAGAAGGAAGGAGGTAAAGAAAAAAGGAAGGGTGTGCCTGTCTGAACATCTTGCAAGCCTGATGAGAGATCAAGAAATCGATAAAGTGCATGAATTTGCATGCGATGAAAACGATTCCCCTCGCTTATCACACACCTCTGAGAAAGTGGACATTAATGTCTCTTTATTCCAACACTTTAATGTCTCCTCTTTCCATCAAGGTGACCTTATGTACTGTGGCTCTCTTCCTCCTTCGCATCCTCTAAGCCTATCGCACACCCATTTAAAAGGGACAATTCACATTTTTATCTAAAATGAATCAAGTAAAGCATGCATTAAAAAAAAAAAAAAAAAAAAAAAAAAAAAAAAGATGACATGGTTTTACAGTTGACAGTTAAACTGCCACAGAGGTCGTGATAGAAACTTTTGGCACTTTTTTGACTCTGTTTGTTGTCCACACAGCCGGTAAAGCCAAACCAAATAGGCAATAAAAAAAATCTGATCTCGAGATACTACCTGTCAGGTTTTCCCTTTAGATTTTTTGTATAAGTGAAAAAGGCACAACTGCAATGCAGTTCAAACAAAGAAATTTCCACTTGCTCGGTTTTAGCTCCACCCCCTGCTCCGACAGTACCCTACCTTAGCAGGTCTATGGACAGAGATGAGGCTTCCTTTCGGCTTTTTCCCGTTTTCAGGGGTCACCGCAGCAAATGATTCGCACGTTTGATTTGGCAGAGGTTTTTACGTCGGATGCCCTTCCTGACACAACCCTTTAGCACAGGGCGGAAACACGCTGATGGCTTTGCAGCTCCTGTTTACGAAAATCAGCAATGGTTCTTTTACATTGAACCTTTCTCCATAGACAGTGAGAGACATGGCCGGCCTTTGATAACCCAGTTAGCTGCACTAGGGGGGGACGGGGACAACCTTGTGGAGAGTGGGACTCAAATCCCCATCCTTAGGATCAGCGATCCAGCGCCCTATACCACCAGGCCACCGCTGCGCTCAGGTCTGTGGACTATACACGAATAAAGCTTGTATTCGACCCTGTTTATGATTCTTCACACTTTTATACACAAGACAACACAGGATTGGTCAGTCCAAAGGAAGCACTATGCACAGTCCACACAGGATAGCCTAGTTAGGGTGTTGTTAGCAGAAGAGGCGTGTGGCTAGAAGTGGCTAGTTACAATGCATTAACTTTTTGCAGGGTCACTGATTTCTATATGTGCTCCATGGTTTCCTGAAATAAATGTAAGAGAAGAGTGCGTGCCAACTTTTTATCGAACACGACTGAAACCAAACTCTTATACTGTTGCTGACCAGTAAATATTAACGAGGACTGGTAGGTTCATAATTTCTCCGGGCCTATTGGCCAGGAACATAGTTTTTGCTAAATTCCATCACTGTAGTGGGATGAAGCGGTTCAGCAAATGAGTGAGTGAGTAACACAGAAGGTATTGTGACTACTGACCCTTAAAAAGATCTATTATTATTATTATTATTATTATTATTATTATTATTATTATTGTTATTATTATTATTATTATTATTATTATTATTATTATTATTATTATTGTTATTATTGTTATTATTATTATTATTATTATTATTGTTGTTGTTGTTGTTGTCATTATTATTATTATTATTATTATTATTATTATTATTATCATTATTATTATTATTATTGTTATTGTTATTATTATTATTATTATTATTATTATTGTTATTATTATTATTATTATTATTATTATTATTATTATTGTTGTTGTTGTTGTTATTGTTATTATTATTATTATTATTATTATTATTATTATTATTATTGTTATTATTATTATTATTATTATTATTATTGTTATTGTTATTAGAGGTGGTGGTGGTGACAGTAGTATTAATGGCGGTACGTACTGGTTTACTTATGCCGTGTCTTACACTGTCAACCCACAGTATGAAGATTCTTGGTTCGATCCGTGTGGCTGACTTGGGTGTTTCTTTGGGGAGTTTGCATGTTTCTCTCTATGCCACCCCCCCCCCACACACACACACACACACCCCTCACCCCACACCCCATCCCCAACCTCCACACAGACACAGTCTACAGAAATGCACATTTGATACCTGTTTATTTTGAATTGCCCATATATGTGATCAGGGCCACACATTTGCGACTGCTGTAGCCTGGTGGTGACAGAAGTGACTTTGGGACTGAAAGATTGCTGGTTCAATTCCCGAACCAGCAGGAAAAATGTGTGGTGGGGGAGTGAGCAGCATCTTCCCTTCCTCCCCATAATGGCTGAAGTGCCTTGAGCAAGGCATCTAACCCCCCACTGGTCTCTGGGTGTCCCCAGTGTGTGTGACAGCTCTACTGTGTGTGTGTGTGTGTGTGTGTGTGTGTGCTCACAGTCTGTCTGTCTTCCTTTCGGCTTTTTCCCTTTTACTCGGGAGTCGCCACAGTGAATCATCTGATTCGCACGTTTGATTTGGCAGAGGTTTTTACGTCGGATGCCCTTCCTGTCACAACCCTTTAACGAGGGACAGAAACACACTGACGACTTTGCAGCTCCTCTTTACGAAAGTCAGCAATGGTTCTTTTACATCAACCTCTCACCATAGACAGTGAGAGACATGGCCTGCCTTTGATAACCCAGTTAGCCGCACTGGGGGGGGACAGTGACAACCTTGTGGAGAGTGGGACTCGAACCCCCAACCTTTGGATCAGCGATCCAGCGCCCTATACCACTAGACCACCACTGCCTCTTGTGTGTGTGCTCACAGTGTCCAGTCTAAATGCAGACCGTCTTCTAGGATTGGCTCCAGCTTGCTCCATGACACAGACGGATAAGCAGTATCGATTGTGGATGGATGGATGATCCTTTATTGATCTTTTGAGAATACTGATGGAAAACACTATTGAAAAAGCCAGTCTCCTCTACATTTTTAATTGCTTATTGCATTTAATTTCCATTGAATAAGATTTCCATCCTTTTCATGCCCAACAATCAATTCAGTGCTTTGTGGATGGAAGATTTATCATTCTGGCATTGATCATCTTCATCAGGCTCAAAATGACTGTAAGTGACCATCCCATCTACTGTAAAGGGGCAAGTGGATCCTAAACACCAGCAAATCACCTCATAGCATAAACACCACCAGGTTTTCCTCAGATTTCCACCTGTCTGTACGGCAACCAGGAAAGGTATCCAGAACCAGTTAGCATTTAGCATTCAGCAATGACTCTCTGTCATGTCCATTTGAAACTCAAAAATGATGCCAAATTTGTGTAAAAAATTATACCTGAACACGGACACTCTTTAAAACTTGCAGATAAATAAAATAAATAGGCAGTGGGCTTTATAGCTCGAGACAAAACAACTGAAGAGCAAACTCAGTCAGTTCTTGTTTCACCACAAGGCCTGAAGGGAGAAGCGCCATCTGTATACATGTACCATAAAGCTTCATCCACAACACACGATCAATGTGTACATGAACAGTGTACACAGGGCCTGAACGAGTACCCACAGGATCCCGTCCTAAATACTGATTCACAAACAAAACAAAAGATAGAGATAACATCCTTCACTTTTTTTTTTACAAATGCAAGCTTTAAAGACCTACAGTAGCGACAACACAGCATGAGATTGACAGAAACACAGAGAGAGCGGAGGGGGGTGAAAGAGAGAGAGAGAGAGAGAGAGAGAGAGAGAGAGAGAGAGAGAGAGGATAGAGAGAGAAGGGGAGAGATAGACAGGATAGAGAGAAAAGGGGGCGAGAGATAGAGTGATAGAGATAGAGAGTGAGAGAGCAAGAAGGGAGAGAGAGACAGAGAGAGACAGAGAGAGAGCGAGAGAGAGAGAGAGAGAGAGAGAGAGAGAGAGAGAGAGAGAGAGAGAGAATAGATACTCATTGATCAGGCTAATTCTCTGGCGCATTTCAAAGCAATCAAATTTAATTAACCAGTTGCGCGCGTTCATACGGCTACCAAGCCAATCAATCGTGTGGCCTTAACAAGCTAAATGCCACAGCCATTCATTTCGTGTCCGGTTCGAGTTAAAATATTTGAAGAAATTAATTGGTTCCTTTCAAATGAATGTTGTGTGACTCAGACATTTGCGGTCAGGAACTGTATCCATCTGGATTAATTATAAAGAGACGCCCAAATTTTGTGTAAATAATTTAGGACAAAACCAAAAATAAAGAGAATAAATAAGGAAGAGGAAATAAAAGTTTACATTTAGCAGGTCTTAATTCCTCTCAGTGAATATCCGTGCACAAAGCTTTGTATTTTAAGCAGCACAAAACAGATTATTGCTGTAAACTGGAGCATTAATCGCATTTCTCTGAGGAGAGCTTTGCCGTCGGCTGTCGCCTGTATCACTCATCATATTACTCAGACTACACAATGTCTTTCCGTCAAATCAAGCGAAACGTCATAAAGAAATATCAGCCGCTGATCATTCCCGGATTTAATTCACCACCCAATTTCTTCTCACAAAACGCCGCACATCCAGGCTGAGAACAGGTCCGGGAAAATTAGCTTTTAAAAACTTTAGGAAATGTTGAGGAATTGAACTACTATGTATTTTTTTTTTATTATAAAGTAACTACAAGTTCCGAGCGTTTAGTGGTTATATGCCTCCGTGTGGCATACAAATCGAACAGTGAAAGTACAGTGGTGGGCAAAGATGCAGTGCTGAGGTCATTTCAATGGAAGTATGATTGGAGGATTTCAGTTTTTTTAGAGGTCAAAGAAACTTCTATTTTTTTTCTTATTCTCCAAACTATTTAATCCTATTAAGGTCACTGAAGTCTATCTCAGTCGATGCTGGACGGAGGGTGAATTCAATCTGAGCGGCTCGCCAGAACATCGCAGGGCAACACCCACACAACCATTCGCACTCACATCTGAATACAATCCTGAACAGCTAGTTATTCTAATGAGCAAGTCATTGGACTGTGGGAGGAAGCTGGAGTACCCAGAGGAAACCCACTCAAACACAGTAAGAAAATGCCAACGCTACATAGAAACCCCTGAACCCAGGAGCTTCCTGCCGTGAGACGCTCCTCGCCACTATACCACTGTGCCGCTCTTGAAATTGGACAGTTGAATACAACAAATCTGTTCCGAAGATTCAGCCTTCACAAGAAGGGCACACATGTGGCAGCATTGACCTTGACCTTTGACCTTCACACTCGAATCGGTTCTCCTTAAATCAATTTGGCACAACGTTAACAAATAAAAAGGAACATTCTCAAGATGTGCTTGTTATACTGAGCTGGTTGTTTTAAGAGTATTTTATTTTAACCTTGCACATGCATGCTCATTTCTATTCTGAATTCCACTTTCATCAAATAAACACATCGAGATTACTATAATCTCGGGGTCAGATTAAAAATGAGATGCACGCAGCCTTTGCATGCACAGCTTGCCCAAACCCACCTCTGATCAGTAAACAGAGATAAGATGACCCGGCAGATGTGTGTATCATGGATGAAATTCAGTTTCCCTTTTCAAAATAACAGAATATAATCCTGTAATCTGATAGCACGCAAGCCTGAACACAAGGGAGGATGTTCTTTCCCACAAGGACAGAGGGAGGAGTAGATAAATGGATGTAGACTAACGTTTTACTTCACCAGCTGTACTGATCGTTCTGACAGTATTATTTGAGTTGATTCCCAGATTCGACACGACCTCTGATAGTCGTCTGCGGTTTGTACTGTATATATCATCAGTAAACACAGAAATACATTAAACAAGGCTTGGGATTAAAACCTTTATGTAGCCAGCAAGACTGTGAGCATTAAGCAACCAGGAAAGTAAAAGTGTGTGATGCTGTACCACTCTAGTGATGTATACGCAGTTGTAATTGATATGTAAAGCATGAAGTGATTTCGAAATGAGCTGCAGTTTCTGTTCAGAGCCTTCGGATTCCCTATGCATCCATTCTGGGAGGAGGCCAAGTCTCCCTCAGGAAGATCTGCACAACGAGCACAAATAATGCTTTTAAACCACATTACCTTCTCTCACACACACACACACACACACACACACACACACACACACACACAGGTCAACACACACACACACACACACACACAGGTCAACACACACACACACACACACACACACACACACACACACACACACACACAGGTCAACACACACACACACACACACACACACACACACACACACACACACACAGGTCAACACACACACACACACACACACACACACACACACACACAAGCATAAACAGAGGCTGGTCTTAAAGTCCTTGAATCATCCTAGTACACCATCTATAGCAAACATTGAAATTAAAAGATAATGTATGAAAGGACACAGACGAAAGAGTCTCTCTCTCTCTCTCTCTCTCTCTCTCTCTCTCTCTCTCTCTCTCTCTCTCTCTCTCTCTCTCTCTCGCTCTCTCTCTCTCTCTCTCTCTCTCTCTCTCACACACACACACACACACACACACACACACACACACACACACACACACACACACACACACAACACACAGGACAACACACACACACACACACACACACACACAAAACACACAGGTCAACACACACACACACACACACACACACACATACACACAAACACACACACACACACACGCACACACAGATCAACACACACACACACACACACACACACACACACACACACACACACACGCGCGCGCACAACACACAGGACAACACACACACACACACACACACACACACACACACACACACACACAACACACAGGTCAACACACACACACACACACACATGTTGGTTTTAAAAGTCCTTGAATCATCCTAGTACACCATCTGTAGCAAACATCGAAATTAAAAAGATAATGTATGAAAAGACACAGACAAAAGACTTTCTCTCTCTCTCTCTCTCTCTCTCTCTCTCACACACACACACACACACACACACACACACACACACACACACACACACACACAAATAGCTCAACCAATTCAACCTACAGAAGCAACAATTCACTGGATGAGTAAACCATCAGGGTGGAAAATGTCATTCAGTGCCATGTAGAGATTTTCATAGATATTTATTTATTTATTTATTTATTCCCAGTTGAACATGCCCAAAACACCACGCTAGGGAGGCCTTCAGGAGGCATTCTAACAAGATGCCTTAGCCACCTAAACTGGCTCCTCGCAATGCAGAGGAGCAGCGGTTCTACTCCAAGCCCCCCCTGGATGGCTGAGCTTCTCACTCTATCTCTAAAGCAGAGCCCCGCCACCTGGTGAAGGAAGCTCAGGCATGTCTAACTGGGAAGAGACCCCGGGGTCAACCTAGAACACACTAGAGGGATTAGAGGTCTTTCGGCTGGTCTGGGAATGTTTTGGTGTCTGAAGGAAGAGCTGAAGGACATGGCAGGGGAGAAGGACTGCTGGTCACGTTGCCCCGACCTCAGATTAAGCAGAGAAAGATGATGATGATGACGATTTATTTACTTATTTATTTATTTATTTATATATTTTCTATTTTTCCCAAAGGAATTCAAGCTAATCTAGTCTGTGCCTTTATTTCTGTTTGTGCATGCCTGTAATAATTCCTTGTTAATAACAGCAGGCACAGTACGCTTTCACAAGTGGTGTAGTGGTTAACATGTCCATCTCAAAGCAAGAAGGTCCTTGGTTCAAGTCCCAGGAGTTTGCATGTTTTCCACCCACCTTGTGTAGGGTTTCTTCCTGGAGTACAAAGAAATGGACATTAGGATAATTGGTTGTTCCAAAGTGCCTGTAGGTGTTACCAGTGGAACTGGGAGTCCAGACAGAAAATTAACTATTAACTATTACGCTGCAGGGAGCCGCTATACTGGCTCATGACATGGTATTCGAGAAATGCTACGAGTCATGGCCATGGTTCTGCTGTACATATGCCAGAAATACAGCGAGCCATTGTCGTGGCTTTCCATAGATACCGTAACAAATGATTGTAGATTGGTTAGAATTAACCATATTAATATTTCCAATGAAAAATAAAGACTAGTCGGGGCAGTGGTAAAGGTGCTGGATCACTGATCCTAAGGTTGGGGGTTCAAGCCCCACTCTCCACGGACTGCCCCCCCCCCAAGTGCAGCTAACTGGGTTATTAAAGGTTGGCAGTGTATCTCGCTGTGTATGATGTGAGGTTCATGTAAAAGAACCATTGCTGACTTTCAACAAGAGTAGCTGCATAGCCGTCAGTGTGTTTCTGCCCTGTGATGGCCTGGCAAGCCGCCCAGGGTGTACTCTTCCCTCACCTGGAGTCGACTGGGATGGGCGCCAGCCTCCTCGCGACCCTAAGGATTAGGATTAAGCGATTGCAGAAAATGAATGAATGAAGAAAAACTAGTAAATGTTATGTTACATTTGATTGGCTGTTGTGAAAAAAAACAAACAAACAAAAAAAAAACATACAATGTTTGCATGCTGCATCTGCAGAGGACAGAAAAACATAGCAGTGTAAAAGTTAAGGAACAGAACGAAGATGAAAAAGGGGAATCCCAGTTTGTTAGTGTTGGCCCACAAGATTTTATTTTTTTTTTTAATCAAAATGGAGGGTATTCGTTTCATTATTTTGGGGATGAAACCGAGTGAAAAATGAGTGCACTCATTTGCTGAACTGCTTAATCCTACTACGGTTGCAGGGATGATGGCAGCTATCTCAACCAACACTGTATGAAGGTGGGGTACATCCTAAACAACTTGTTAGACCATCGCATGGCACCAAACACACTACCATTTACACTCACACTTCCACCTGTGGGAACTTTAGAACAGCCAGTCTACTCTGCATGTATTTGGTCAGTGGGATAAAACTGGAGTACCTGGAGGAAACCCAATGAGAACATCCAAACTCCTCAAAGAAATGTCTGAGCCCGGGACGGGAACCCAAGTCCTTCTTGCTGAGAGATGAATGTGCTAACCATTACGCCACCGTGCCACTTGGAGGATATTTACTTTCCTTTTAGTTTCCACTTTCAGGAACCATTTCCATTTCATACTTTATTAGTGTCACAAGAAGGCTGAAGACCATCGCAGCAAACTTTGGTTGAAGGCGGAGTGCATCCTGAGTAGTTCTCTACTGCAGAAAAACACACACACAACCACTCACACTCACATTTGGGGGCAAACAAGGATATTCAATTACCCTAATGTGCATGTCCTTGGACTGTCGAAGGGAACTGGAATAGCTGAAGGAAACTAATGCTAGCGCAGGACGAACACCGAAACACCCTCTCTGTGCACAGGGCTTGAGCCCAGGACCTTCGTTCTGTAATTGATAACCACTACAAAATTTATTAATGTATTCATGTTCTGAACCACTTAATCCTTTATAGAGTTGTGAAAGACTGACACCCATCTCAGCCGACTCTGGGCGAGAGCAGAGTACACCCTGGATGGCTCACCAGGCCAACGCAAGACAGAAACACGCTGATGACTATGTAGCTCCACGTGACGAGAGTCAGCAACATTTCTTTTAGCTCAAACAATGAGACAGCTGCACTTGGGAGACAGGGACAACCGTTGATAATGGGGTGTGAACCCCTGACCTTGGGATCCAGCACCTTCCCACCAGGCTGCACTGCCCCCAATACATCACTATGCTATCAAATTAGGGTTGTTTTAATTATTATATCTGTTATTAATAATGGTATATAGTATATGTAAATGGTGTGATCTGATTGGTTCACCATCTGAGCATAAAGTTGATGTTCCACATTAAAAATTCAAGACCGTGCTTGAAAACAGAAGCCAAAAACACAAAACACACACACACACACACACACACACACACACACACACACACACACACACACACACACACACACACACAAAACAAAAAAAAACTCACAAAAAAAAAAAAAAAAAAAATCAACAAAATACAGTCCCAAAAAAATCAGGGCTTGAAATTTGTTCTTTTGCAATTGCACAGCGCCAGACAAATCCGTGACCATTGCCACGAGGTTGCGCCTTTTGTAAGTGCCAACATCAGATGATGCTTGAGTGATCATACTGTTCCATCTTGTTTGCTGAAAGAAGCTGAATATTAGCATGGGTATAACAATAACAGTGAAATGCAAACTGCTTTGTTTTGATGAAAGTAACATTGCTGGCAGTTTGCCTAATGCACAATCTCTTTTTTTAAAGAATTTCAAGCCCTGAAAATACAAAAAATAAATACATACTATGGTATTCACTTTTATTAAGGTAAAACACATTTTTTATAAAACGTTGAATGAACATTCATTCATTCATTAGGTTTCATTAGGATTCATTAGGATTCATTAGGATTCAACATTCATTAGGTTTTTTGTTTTTGTTTTTGTTCCCGTGTCATATACACTAAACCAATAATTTAGCTGCTGCTTTAAGGTGAATGACTGTTACCTATTTATCACATGAACAAAAAAAACAAAAACAAAAAAGTGCAAGTCTAAGTACCTGGAACTAGGCTACATCCTTATTTGTCCTTGGAAAGGGAGTTCAGTCGGTTCAATCGTACAGAGTACACCTTTAATAAACATTGTAATATATATGAGATATAGTAGGTATCACTTTCCATGATGGTCCAGATTCACACGGCTGATGCCCTGCTGATCTGGCTGTTCTGCCATAAGAAAGGAGGACACAGAGGGATGGGGAGAAAGTTTGTGAGGTGGAGATGGCACGGCAAGAACATAAAATCAATAATCCTGACTCAGACAAGACTTCTTAACACTCAGCGTTAGCAATGTGACTCACCAGTAATGTAACTTTCCATTGCAAAAGAATGAGAAGCAACGACTTCAATTATGGGGCACTGGTGGCCTGGTGGTAAGATGCTGGACCACTGATCCCTGAGCTGAGCTGGGTGCCAGCCTCCCCGCAGTCACAACCCATATATATATATATATATATATATATATATATATATATATATATATATATATATATATATATATATATATATATATATATATGGATTCCTCACTTTCTGCAGTTAATTGGAACCGAGATCCCCCTGCGACCACCGAATTCCGCGAAGTAAGGTAACCACCACCCCACCCCCAGACTGGCATATACGTACCTGTATGTCTGTCTTCCTTTCAGCTTTTTCCCTTTCACTCGGGAGTCGCCACAGCAAATCATCTGATTCGCACGTTTGATTTGGCAGAGGTTTTTACGTCGGATGCCCTTCCTGTCACAACCCTTTTAGCAAGGGACAGAAACACGCTGACGACTTTGCAGCTCCTCTTTACGAAAGTCAGCAATGGTTCTTTTACATCAACCTCTCACCATAGACAGTGACAGACATGGCCCGCCTTTGATAACCCAGTTGTGTATATAATATTAATAAATGCATATTCAATGCTATAAATGCTTATAATAACAATTAAACATTCAAAAATAATCTATAAGATACAATATAAATACACACACATACAGACGCACACGCACGCAGATGCACACATCACAAAAATGTAACTAGTTTTAATGGGAGGTTTTGGGTTGTTTTTTTTTTTTTGTTTTGTTTTGTTTTTTGCATAATTGGCCTTGTTTTTGTGACATTTTCCTTAACTTTTTCACCCATTCTTCCTTAATTTCCTTATTGTTTAATTCGATGAATATTAAGAAAAAACAAAACAAAAAACAAACAAACAAACAAAAAAAAACGCGATGCACTGAAGCCGATGGATTGAAGCACGAAGTAGCAAGGATCCCTGTATGTGTGTGTGTGTGTGTGTATATATATATATATATATATATATATATATATATATATATATATATATATATATATAGTTGTTGTTGTCGTCTGGTGCCCAAACTCCATTTGCCCAAACGAGGTGCCACTTTAAAGTTTTGCAATCTTTTGAGATGACCAGCCCCAGCTTTAAACCACACCCAAATCAACAGTAAATGGCAGAGTATTCTAGATGCTCAGTTACTGGATGGCAATCACAAAAGAACTTGCTTACTTCTTCAAGTTTTAAATGTTTCAAGTGTAAGGGCTTGGATTGACAGTCGAGGTGACATGACAATTGAATGTCTTTCTTAAGCTGAAGTGTCTCTCTTTGTAAACATCACTCCTGGCCTCCCTCTTATTAAGCATGCTGTGTAAGAGCTTTTGCTAAGACGCTTACAGTAATCACAGGGTGTGTTATATGTGTGTTCAACAGGTCAAAGAACACATAATCCTCCCTTATGTTTGTATGCCACGGCTGTATAAACACCTCAGTGTTGGAGCCAGATCTAGTCACCGACCACCTGGTGTGGATTTGGTCAATTTGCGTAAATCCTCTAGAGTCTGAGCACTTTTTGGAACAGACTGCCAAACATGGAACGGATGGACTCCAGTACGGAGTATTCTGTATTGATATTTTACTCACCACCTCATTTGCTGAATCGCTTAATCCATTTACAGTCATGTGTAGGCTGTAGCCTATGTTAGCCAACACCGGGTGAAGAATACACCCTGAACAGCCCGCCAGACTATAGCAGTTCCAACACACACACACACACACACACACACACACACACACACACACACACACAAGATTTCATACACATTATATGTATATATATATATATATATATATATATATATATATATATATATATATCTGATTGATTCTATCGTCATCGTAAAGGCACCCCCTGCAAAATAGCTAACATCAAACAACTAAGCATTGTATGCTACATTACAGCTTGCAAAGATCTTTAAAAACACTTAAAAAGAAACCCCCCCCAACCTTCCTCCCACCCCCTTCCAATCCTTGTATTTTGATTCAGGAACTGTTAAGGTTAAACCTGTATTGAGTATTAAACTAGTCTAACGTGGAAATTCAAGTAAACAATCTGAACAAATGAATCGGGTGCATCTTGTTTGACGTTGAAATTTGAGTCACATTCTTAGTTCTCACTCATAACGGTGAATAAGTAAACACAGACAAGCATGGAGTTCATTTCAAGGACAGCATATGTACCACACACACACACAGCATGAACAATACCGTACTGTTTACTAGAAATAAAGCAGCGAGACGTTCACGTAACGATTACTCTTGCATAGCAACACAGACAAGGCTGACAGCACTTAAAATGAGGATTTCCAGGATGAAAAAGAACTGAGAAGAAAAACAAAATATGTTATTCTAAATATATTAAAAAAACA
>CM045751.1:24002500-24017500 GCA_024760905.1 Plotosus lineatus | reverse complement strand
ATGGTAGATTGTGCCGATCTGAGCAGATAGTTAATTCATCTCTGTGTATGAGACTTGCACCCATGCTAGTAGGCTTACACTTCTGACCAACCAGATTTGCTTAGGGTTACAAAAGTCCGCAAAACAGTGTAAACACAAACATCACAGAGACGACGTCTTAATACAAGGGTACCATGCTACATAACTTATATATATATATATATATATATATATATATATATTTACAAAAATAAAAGGACAGGACAAAGACTTTCTATTGAAACTCCATTTATCACTACAGATCTGTTTCGAGGGGTGGTGAAACCATCCTCTCTCTTCAGGTGATTATAGAAGAAATAATCACCTGAAGAGAGAGGATGGTTTTACCACCCCTCAAAACAGATCTGTAGTGATAAATGGAGTTTCAATAGAAAGTTTTTGTTATTTGCTCTACCAAAAAGTAGAAACCCTCTCCTACGGAAGGATCTACTCAGAAAATCCTCTCTATGTGTGTGTGTGTATATATATATATATATATATATATACACTCAGTCTGTAGTTTGTAAACAATGAATGCAGCGTCATTGCGTCAGCGTACTACTACGTAGGTAAGTCTAAACTCAAAATTCGACTCTTTTTTCAAAAAAACAAAAAAACAAAAAACGTGAAATCGAAAAAACGTAAAACGGCTGAACGTATGTCGGTGAGCGTCTGTGTATGTATATATATATATATATGTGTGTGTGTGTAGTAAATGCAAGTCACTCAAGACAAGTGGGTTGGCCAAATTCTATAAATATAAATGCTCCATGTGGAATAATTCCAGGAAGTGGCAGAGATTAGTGCTGCTGAGGCTTGAACTCCTGATCAGAAAGCCAGAGCCTTCACCACTGAGCCACCACTTTCCATGCTCAGTGTACTGTATGCACAAACCAGTCACCAACCATCATGTCTGTGTTAATTTTATTCATGGAAGTTTATTCCTCTCCATTAGTTTTGGATATGTTGGTTTAGGTCAGAATCCTTAGAGCAGGAAAAACGCTTGTGGAGTGCATGTTATCTCGAACTGAAATAAAGAGTCACTGCTCCTGTAAACTCTCTGTAGCCTGTTACACTGAGGTTATAAGTGTGGAAGTGTGTGATTGTGTGTGTGAGCTCTTTAAAAAGAATATTCTGCATAATCGGCAGTGCCAGAATGCCACAGTGGCACTGAAGCGATCTTTCATGTGTGTTTTTCGGGAAAGCATCGTTCAGGTTATGGAATTAATCAGCAGAACCCAGGTGACATAATTGCATATAATCTGCAGCTATAAAGCCACTTGACCTTCTCAGAAAATACTGAGCAGAATTCATGCAACGTGTCGAACTTCACTAATATTCCTTTCTCACTTCAACATTAAGCTGTACTTTTTTGATATGGCACAGCTGATGCACTTATTCATTGGACTGTGAACAAAGCCTGATCTCACCCATGCATGGACTTTCACCTAACCTGGTGGAGACACTACTACCCTTAGCTGAGTTCTAGGGTTGGTCTGATTTTGACCTGTTTAGGTCAAAGGTGAAGTTCAGAGCAAAGACACAATAGTTTGGAGTAGAGATTTCTATCTTTGCAACACATGATATACAGTGGTTCCTTGGTACTCAAACGCTTTAGAGGTCGAACAAATCGGAATTCGGCCAAAAAAATCCAGGGTTTTTTTTTGTCCTGGAATTTGACCAAAAACCCGGAAGTCAAAGGCTAAAAAAAAGCGTGAGAAAAAACGAGACCGAGAGGGAAGGGAAATGCACGCTTCTAGAAGTACAGAAGTTGTTGATACTATATATCACCCTGATAAAGATAGCGCTGTTCTGGGGAAGCCCAGAAGTTGTTTATGCTATGTATACGTCAGCCTCTCCGTGACCCCAATAAACGGTACAGAAAGTCAATGATCGAATATGAATTTTCATCACTTAAATTACCTTTAGCCTTGAATGACCCTGAAAGGTCAAACCTCAGACCTTGAATTCAAACATGTGCAATATAACCCATCCCAAGAGAGGGCCTATTTGCTATGTTACCAAAGTTATGTAGTGGACTCTATGCACCCTTTTAGGTATATGGATTTGTTTGTTTTAACAACCCCCATTCCCCCTTCATGGACTGGTCTTTGGTTTTAAGGGCCTGAGTAAATAAATAAATAAATAAATAAAAGTAGAGCTGAATGTGACCCCTGAGATCTCTATAATCTGTTTGTTATGAACACATTCACTTGCGTGTTGACCAAAAACAGCCATTGTTCTCACCATTACACAAGAAATGACAGGAGAATGAGAAAGCAAGAGAAAGAGACAGGGGAGAGAGAGCACATGTATGCCATTGTCCTGTCTTCTTCTCCACTGTGGTAAAGGAAGCACGGCTCAGAGCGGCACTCCATTTCTGAACATAGATCGATTGTGGAGCCGGCACAAAGTTCATGTTGATGACAGGATAATCTCATCATCAGGTATCAGACTTGGGTCGTGACTTGAACCATGGCACAGCTGATTTAAAATGACAAGAATGAACTGTGTCTGTGCATCCAGAGAGATAGCTAGCAAAAGAGAGAGAGTGTGTGAGTGTGTGTGTGTGTGTGTGTGTGTGTGTGTGTGTGTGTGTGTGTGTGTGTGTGTGTGAGAGAGAGAGAGAGAGAGAGAGAGAGAGAGAAAGAGAGAGAGAGAGAGAGAGAGAGAGAGAGAGAGAGAGAGAGAGAGAGAGAGAGAGAGAGATTATTAGGTAGGAAAATAATTCATTCTGACTGGACAAAATGAGTTACAAACTCCTCCCCCTCTGAATCAATCATCGCGCTCCAGTCTGGAGATGGATCTACTTTTGAAAAGGCGCCAGTGATCCCTCGATGAAGAACTTTAAGTGCCAGTACGGAAGTCTATTACCGTTGTGCCAGCATTCCTCCGGGGACAAAGGAAAGGAAAAAAATAGCTGTTTTTTTTTTTCCCTCCTCCATAAAGAAATATAAACAAATATTGATTTGGGAAGTACCATCATCAGTTCATGCACTCTCGCAATCAGGGCGCATCCAAGGCCTCTACCAGGAACACTGGATTGTGGTGAGCTACACACTCATATTCACAGTGTAGCCAGATTAATTGCACTAGTATTATGATTCTGGATAGTGGGAGAAAACCAGAGAGCTTCAAATAAAAATGTGCAGGCCTGGGAAAAGTAATAAAATCTCTACGAAGGCAGGAAATTACTTGAGCTGAGGAACCAACCAGGACGCTGTGATGTTCAAACGCTTTTATGTCCTCTAAAGCCATTTGCCGTTCCATTGGTTGAATCCAGTACTCATCTCCCTCATTTGCCAAACTGCTTCATCGTATTATTAGGGTCACAGAGAAGCTGGAGCTCATTTCAACCAACACTGGGCAAAGGTAAGGTGTGAACAGCCTGCAAGACGATAGTAGGGCAAAACACACCCAACCAACTGCACTCACATCCACACATAGGAACAATTTGACACAGCCGGTGATCCTGATGTCTTTGGAATGTGGGAGGAAACCGGAGTACTTGGAGGAAACCCATACAAGCATGAAAAGAGCAGCATTGTGTGTGTGTGTGTGTGTGTGTGTGTGTGTGTGTGTGTGTGTGTGTGTACACTCTTGCTGGATACAGGGCGCAAACCCAGGTCCTTCTTGTTATGAGGTGAAAGGCCTAACCTCTACGCCCCAGTGCCCCAGTGCCACCGCTATAAAGATCTCCTCACAAACACGGGATAATGCTTGAATCAACATGGAGGGCAAATTTCAGGGCTTGCCAGTCATGGACTCTGAAGTGACTCAACAACATTATCTCCAAAAAATGTAAAGGAATCTACCTGGTCTTTGTGTTTTCCAAATAAAAAAGGATTTTATTCAAATGTTGAATGAGTTTCAGAGAATGCTGTAATGTACCCTGTCATGCTCTAAAAATGTCAAAATAAACCATAAAAATCTCACTAAAGTTTGCTTCTCTGTTCTGGTTTCTGTGTAGTATATACTAAAATACTTATTCACAGGAGGCTCAGTTCATATAATCTACTCAGCATTACCTCCCTCACCCTCAGCAAATAACCGGATGCATAATAGGGAAGTGCTTAGTGTTCCCGTTTGATGAATCTGTTTTTTCGTTTATGCAAATTATCAAAACATGTCAATTTGTTGACACATAAATCAAGAATTTCCTTGGGATGTACTTGTTTTTTCACATGACTGTATATACATATACAATACTAATGACACGTTTGGACACACCCAGCTATTGATATTCATATGAAACGCTGCATTTATGATGGGACTGGAGCCGGGCGTGGTGGAGAGAGACTTGGCCCAAACAGATAAGACTGTGTACAAAACACAAGTGCTGACAAGCCCGATGTGTGTGACAGACAAGGCCACAGACATTGGTTTCATATTACCCCCCATGTCCTGCCACTCAACAATCTAAAGAGCACAGGCACTCCGGAGGAAAAGCAAAGCATGTTCCATGTTCGGACCGGAAATTGATTTAACCACAGTGACCAGAGAAACCTCCCGTGCTGGCGAGTGAGGGTCTGTTAAAAAAAGAAGACATCAACTGCTCAGGTTGAAATGCTCTCCTGTAATTACCCACCGCCGATATAATATTCCCATATCGGGACTGTGATCAAAGATGAGCGGAAATGGAATGTTTCCGCAACTTCTCCATGAACATACACAGCGTGTTCATGTCTGCATATCCAGACACACAATGTTTAGTACTACATCCAGTCACTAAATCAACATTTAACATGTTAACAATATGCAGTCATTTCCTGTGCAAAGTAATTGTGTCTAAATGTAATTATGAATAGCATAACTGATCCATAATCGGATTAATAAAAACGCAGCTGTCTTTTCAAGCGTGATTCTCAATTATTCACCAATATTACCACTATAAATTCTAATTTATGTCTTCACAGTGTCCATGCTGTGATTGCAAATGATACACACATTCATTTGACTTATAAATTCCCATACATCATTCAGAAATGTGTGATAATTGCAACACTCACTAGGCAATATTTCTTTGTTATCCAGTTTAACTCAACCAGTGTACTGCTGGACCATTTTGTCCAGTGTGGAGGTCTAAAGAAAAGCTGTTAAACTGTCACAATTGTCAAAAAGCTTTTGAAGTGTACACATGAATGATTTAAAATAACAGAGGAAAAAAAAATCATGCTTTATCTAATAAAACTATCTGTGAAGTTTACGATTGATAGAAATTCCATTTCGTGTAGTAGACTGGTACAATAGCGTATTGGTAAGCGTTTCCGCTTCAGAGCAAGAAAGCCTCACGCTCCATATAAGGTTGGAATGGGTTTTATCTGGGTGCTCTGGTTTCCTCTCAAAGTCCAAAGGCATGCTGTTAGGTCAGTGCTTCTCAATTACTTTCTGTGGCACCCCCTCTAGGAAGAAAAAAATAATAATTTCACCCCAAGCGCCCCCCTCCATGTGCACCAATGTGTCTGAAATAAATAAAAAAATACATTCTTATTTAAACTCATTCAACTTATTTATGTCTTAATATTGCCGTCTCGCTCTCCACCTTTCTCTTTGTTCCTGTTAGGAATTTTTCCAAGTTGTTTGAGGGGTTGTTTACTGCACTTCATATCTTTTGCTCGTGCGAAAAACCGCTACACCATAGCATGACCATGAGAGCGCCACTGCCAACTAGTGGAGTGGAGGCACAATTACACTTAACTCCTGTACACTATTCCATAAAAAGAAGTTCACCAGGGTCATACGCGCTCCCCGACCCCCTGCATAATACCCCACTATTCGAGAAGCACTGTGTTAGGTAAAAGTGTTTTTTTTTTTGCTTGTTTGTTTGTTTGTTTTTTCCCTCAGGAAACCAAGCAACATGTGTTAAATCAGACACAATGCAAGGGGTATATACCTAGTGGTATAAGGTGCTGGATCACTGATGAAAAGGTTGGGGGTTCGAGTCCCACTCTACACAAGGTTGCCACTGTCCCCCCCAGTGCAGCTAACTGGGTTATCAAAGGCCGGCCACGACTCTCACTGTCTATGGTGAGAGATTCTTGTAAAAGAACCATTGCTGACTTTCGACAAGAGTAGCTGCAAAGCCGTCAGCATGTTTCCTCCCTGCGATGGCCTGGCGAGCTGTCCAGGGTGTACTCTGCCCTTGCCCCAAGTCGGCTGGGATGGGCACCAGCCTCCCCACGACCCTAATTAGGATTAATCGGCTACAGAAAATGAACTGATGATGACAATGCAAGGGGTGGACACTAATGGCACTCGCCACTCCTCTTCTGATTATACTGACCAATCCTGTGTTACCTTTCCAGAGCAAATGTGTCTAAAAGTCTGAAGAATTATAAACTTGAAAGAGAATGTTGTTCACAATGAGCCCCTGCCCTATGTTCTCCTGAATCCTAATGAGCTAAAGTAAAGTTTGAGCGGGGGTCAGTTGGGGGGGTATTTAAAAAAGAGCACTGGGGAATTTATGTTTGAATTGCAATACAATTATGTCATTTCCTCCTGATATTCAGTGTGCACAAAATCAAGAGCTAACAGTGCATACTAGGATAATTGGATATTCTTACTTGTCCCTAGGCGTAATTTTAAGTGTGTATTGGCCCTATGATGCTCTGGCAAGCCATTTAGAGTGTACCCCCACCTTTGCCAGGAATTGGTTGGTATAGACTCCAGCCTGGATGCAACCCTAACAAAAGATAAAACGGATAAAGATGAACCTTAGACCAGTTTATGAAGCATTTCCCATGAAAATACTCCATGCAGCCACCTGTTTGTAAGTCATGTGACAGCAGGTTTCAAAATATCAATACAGCAGCCCCGAAATATTTAATGTTTTATCATACTTTGAGAGCGAGAGAGAGAGATAGAGAGAGAGAGAGAGAGAGAGAGAGAGAGAGAGAGAGAGAGAGAGAGAGAGAGAGAGAGAGAAATAGAAGAACTGGCCAATTTTGCAAGTCAAATGAGTGTAGCATGAAAATGAAGATGTTTTTGTTGGCTTCTCATGAGAAAGAACTTGGGTTTCCTGCACAGGAACATACCTGAGGGCACTTGAAGATGAGACAACGTTCAAGCTGAGCAAGTGCCAATCTTCCCCCGAAGAAAGAAATGGCGACTTTCGTTGATTTTACATGGAAATAAAACACCATCCAGGCATCTTTAATATCATCACTAACATTCATTATTAATTAATTATGAGTTTTGTAGAATATTAATGAAGACAATGCTGGCATTTTAACCGACAAGACATTCATAACAAAAGGACCTAAAACTAAACCAAACAAACAGAACCCAGGAGTGGATCCTGCCACTTAGACAATTAAGCTCAAGAAGGACTGTGAGAAGCATCCCAAGGGCCCTTGAGGCTTCAGAATGCCCTGCTGGGTCGCCAGACTAATTTGGAAATAATAAAGAAGCGGGATGGTACTTCAAAACGCAGCTGGTGATTGAACAATCTTGTGCGTTCCCACCCAGACAGTGGAAGCTCAGCAGCATCCTGCTTCTATTCATTCCCTCAAGGCAAAGTGCACCACAAAGCCCAGCTTTGTGTGTGTTTTGGGGTCACAGCATGGAGCGAACAAATTGTTCATCTCTGACTGCGGACAATTTCAAAGGCTTCTTACTGGTTGGAAGCCTTGTCTACTCTAGAAAGTGCTAGCTTTCAAGGGAAAAAATACTTCCTGAATGACTTCAAGCTTTATTATTAATGTGAGATCTTCATATGTATTTGTAATCAAAGTCCAAGTGTACGTGTTTAGTTTGAATTTCTTTCAGTGATGGGGCATCAGAGGGATTTCGGTTTCTTGTAAATGTGACATTCAAAAATCGTATACTGCAAAAGAAAAGAAGTACTTATGTTTCCCCTTCTTTTAAGAAGTAAAAAACATGTATTCATTTAGGTTTGTTTTTCATTTTTGTTTTTTCTCTTATGAATGATCATCCAGTGATCAATCAATCACAAAGTTTAACCAACTTGCATTAGCAATATTATTCAACCAAGTTGAAGCATTAGACGACTGCTAATATCCCCCATGACCAGCTAACCCTACGTTTACACGGGCGCCTCGCCTTCTGATGCTTCAAATGATCAAATTTATTTTCTCTTTCGCAGTTTTTATAACAAAATTTCTGCATCTTCAATTGATAAACGGAAACCAGTAAAAATCCTGCTTAAAAAAAAATCCACAAAATCAAATTGACAAATTAAATGAAATAATATCAGTAACTCTTGATGCAAATTGTGCTTTGCATAAGATCAATTGTTGTGTGTATGCTGCTGCCCGAAAACTTGAGGAACTCCACTCAGTTTCCAAACTTACCGCTATTAAACTTAAGAACAACAAAAGTAAAGGAAACCGGTTTTAGGAAAAATTAAAAGAAACAACGAGAGACATTTCATGGCTGGAGCTTTGCCTTAAGTTCAGATCTAAAGGCGAGTCAATCACAAAATGGCAAAAGACAATTTGGAGAAAAGTCAAAACTAAACACAAGACAACTAAATAAATAAAAAATCTCCTTGAAATTCTTGACTCCCTGAAGGCAAAAGTTAAAATTTGGAGTGAAAGAAAAAGAAAATGGGAAAAGAAAAATACATTTATAATGCAAAACAATTTTCAAAATAAATGAAAAAGATGTTTTAAAGGCAATTTAATACACCTTCAAGTAATGAAGGCAAGAGACCTCCTATAGAATCCAATGAGGGGTTCTGGAAAAAGTTGTGATCTATACCCGGCAACTGCAACCTTGAGGAACTATGGGTGGAAGAATACAGCCAAGCCATGTCAGAAAGAATTAACTCACCATCGCTGTATTTCATTACTTCGGACTGCCTAAAGAAAACAATTAACATGTCTAAATCAAATACAGCTCCAAGGCCCGATGGCATTCAAAACTGGTTTTGGAAACTGTTTCCTTGTGTTCAGCCACATCTACTTACTTCTTTCAATTCTCTAATGGACACAGGGGGTGTTCCTTCAAGGTCCTGCAAAGGTCATACAATACTCCTCCCAAAGAAAGGAGAACTGACAGATCCAAAAAAGTAACGCCCTATCACATCTTTGAATGGCAGGTACAAAATCTTCACAGGGTGTTTAGCTAATATTGTGTCTTCCTACTGTCCTTTCAATGAAATTATTTACAGGGAGCAGAAAGGAGATAGAAAGGGGTGTTGGGGATGCAAGGATCAATTATTGGTCCAGAAAATGATTCTTGAAGAGGCAAAAACTTATCATCGAAACCTCTCAATGTCTTGGATTGATTACAAAAAGGCACATGACTCTGTCCCTCACGAATGGATTCTGAAGTCTTTGCAGTGTATTGGCCTACCTGAGCAACTACTCCTTCTGCTCAAGTCTTTAATGAGTTGCTGGTCAACACCTCTTACTCACCTCCTCTACATGGATGACATCGAACTGACCGCCAAAGGAGATTCCAATTTGAAAGACCAAATTCACATTGTTGAGTCCTTTTCACAGGATATTGGAATGACATTTGGGCTTGACAAACGTAATGTTCTCCACTTAAGGCGTGATAAGCCAGTCAATAATGGATCTGTTGAGTTAAGAGGGGAAGGAGTTATTGAGCATCTCGTGGAAGGCCACCGTACACCTATTTAGGGATACAAGTTCGAGAAAAGCTCCAGAAAGCCCACATCAAAGACAAACTACAAGCAGAGTACACATCTTGTCTCAAAAAGATCTGGAGTTTGGAGCTGAACGCCAAAACAAAGTCAAAGCCACAAATACTGTTGCAGTGCCTGTCCTGTCATATTCGTTTGGTATCATAGACTAGACAACAGTTGATCTCATGGGCCTTGACCGCCTTACAAGAAGGATCATGTCAGACAATCGAGCTCACCACCCTTGCTCCTCTCTCAATCGTTTATATATGTCAATCAATTCTGGAGGGCAAGATTTGATCAATGTGGAAGCTTTTTATGATCAGATTTTGCTGTGCACTTTTGCACATATTTATTTATCTGATGAGCCTCTTGTGATGTATGTGAAAACTCATGATGAAAGCAAGGACTTTCACAATTACTTCAAACGTGCCAAGGTTGTGGCTCAGAATCTCAACTTTGCTCTTGATTGTGTTGATGGCAAGGTACTGCTGGACAGTACATCAATGTGTGTGTGTCAACCAGGTGAAGTTGTTTACAAAATCATCTCAGAGTCGCCATTTCAAGGAGCAACTTTCTGCAAAGCCACTGCATAGTGTTTACATGCAGTGTGTTGAACAGAACAGTAATCCTACTGACTTCTTCGCCTGGATGAAGTTGGCCGGTCTCAAAACTGAAACTGAGGGCTTTCTTTTTGCCGCTCAAGACCAGTCCCTTCCTACACGCAATCGGCAATGTAATATTTTAAGAGAAAACGTCAATCCCAAATGTAGATTGTGTAATGAATTTAGTGAGACTGTTCAACACCTTGTCAGTGATTGTCCTGCTTTGGCACAAACTTCTTACTTGAAAAGACATGATAGAATGGCACGCTCATTTTACTACCATCCTCATCATGCTTGTGGTTTTGACTCAGAGGTTCACCCATGGTATGCCCCTGATCATGTCCAGGGCGTCATGGAAAATTATGATTTTAAGCTTCTATGGAATCAGACCATTTACAGCCTGAGGACGATTGAGGTCAATAAGCCTGATCTTGTTCTGTTTGACAAAACCAATGAGATTATTAATATTATTGAATTTTCTATTCCTTTTGACAGCAATGTGATTGGCAAGATTAAGGAAAAACATGCAAAATATGAAGACCTCGCCTATGAAATGTCTCTCTTATATCCAAATTACACAGTCGCCTGACTCCCCATTATCCTCGGTGCCCTTGGTATGGTGCCTCCTAAACGACTGACACAGATCAAGAGAATGCCTGGGTTTGCTACCGGGAACACAGCTCTTCTAACAATCTGGGCAATGCAGAAGGCTGCAGTGTTGGGGGGGGACTCCATATTCTCCAGAAAAGTCTTGATGGGTTCGACTAGGCAGTGCTTCCTGGGAGAATTCCCATTCTCTGTCTGGACTGCGTGTAGAGAGGGTGAGGGCCCTGAGCTAATGATGAGCCTCACAAGCCGGATGTGCCAGGATCACCCGATCCTTCTGTGCTGTATATCAATTTTTAACAATGTCTGTCTGTCTGTCTTCCTTTCGGCTTTTTCCCTTTTACTCGGAAGTCGCCACATCGAATCATCTGATTCGCACGTTTGATTTGGCAGAGGTTTTTAGCAAGAGACAGAAACATGCCGACAACTTTGCAGCTACTCTTTACGAAAGTCAGCAATGGTTCTTTTACATGCCTCTCACCATAGACAGTGACAGACATGGTCGGCCTTTGATAACCCAGTTAGCTGCACTGGGGGGACAGTGACAACCTTGTGGAAAGTGGGACTCGAACCCCCAACCTTTGGATCAGCGATCCTGCGCCCTATACCACTAGACCACCACTGACCCATATCAATTTTTAACAATATTATTATTATTATTATTATTATTATTATTATTATTATTATTATTATTATTATTATTATTATTATTATTTTACAAATATAAGAATTATGAGACAACAAGGGAGCTAGTATTAATTAGAATACAGTGATACCTCACCTTACAAAAGACCCAACAAACGAAAAATCCAAGTTACAAAATGCATTTACCTAAAATTTCCGTTTCTGGATCCGAAAAAAATTACACTACGAAACGCGTCATCTCAAAAATTCAAATAATGCGCGAGTTGCTCTCCCATTGGCTATCTCCAAACACCCCACCCCGCTGGCTCCATAATACCCATGATGCTTTTCGTGTGCCTTTGACCCATTGTTCGTCACAGAGTTCTAACACGTGTAAAGACCTGTTACTGTTGTTTTGTGAGTTTTTCGAGTGTGCTCATTGCAACTTTATTTTTTGGCCCAGGCTTTTAACCTTCAATAAACAATTGTAAGATTATAACTCTGCTAAGAAGACATGGTCAACACACACACACACACACACACACACACACACACACACACACACACATACACACACACACACACACACACACACACACACACACGTGTGCTTCCCATTGAAAGTGATTCCCGGTGCAAGTGAAAAGAAGAAGCGGGCTCGTGGCATGCGGTCGAGTGATATCGCAAAAGAATATGGCCAAAATCCGGCTACCATCAGTATAATATTGAAGCACAATAAGGCCTATAATTTTTAAAGGGTTTAGGGATAATATTGGGGGCCTTGGACCAAATCAGGCCTTTTATATGTAAAATGCTACTCAACTTACGAAAAAAAATCAGGTTATGAAACCACTTCTGGAACAGATTAATTTCGTAAGGTGGGGTACCACTGTACCGCACTGATTACATCACTTCCTGTAAAATGGAATAAATCAAGAAGAAAATTCAGATAGTATTAAATATTTCATATCTGAGGGCAGTGATGGCTTGATGGTAAAGTGACAGATCACCGATCCCAAGGTCAGGGGTTCAAGCCCCACTGTCAATGGTTGTTACGGCTGTTCCTCCAGTGCAGCTAACTGGGTTATCAAAGGCCAACCATGTCTCTCTCACTGTCTGTGGTGTGAGGTTCATGTAAAAGAACCATCTCTGACTTTTACTAAGAGCAGCTGCTTAACCGTCAGCATGTGTCTGCTCTGCAATGGTCTAGTAAGTTGGCTAGGATGTACATGTCCAGAGTTGGCTGAGTTGGCCACCAGCCTCCAGGCGACCCTAATTAAGATCAAGTGGTTCAGAAAATGAACAAATTAATTTTAGACCAAAATGTGTAGAACTCCCTCGTAAACCATTCGTGGTATAAGCCCAAATACCGCCTTTCCAAATCTTACACAATATATTTTAAATTCCTGTCAGCATTCATGAGGGGGTTAGTGAGGTCAGCTAATCGATGAATACACCGACATCAGGGGTCACTAATATCAATCATAAATGAATGTGGTGAGGTCAGACTATCTGCAACTCTGAATAAAGCTGACAAATATGTGTTTTACAGAAAGAAATAAAGTTTAGTATGTGACCATAAAGTGAGCTGTGTGTTTATGGAGCTGGTCACAGTGTGTTATACTTCTGGTGTATTAATAACATTTATATAAATCAAATGTGCGAATCAGATGATGCTCCGTGGCGACTCCCAAGAAAGGAAAAAAGCCGAAAGAAAGAAAATATATAAAGGCAAAATATTTCCAAACTAGAAGTGTAAAATGTGTTAAAAATGTAAAAATATTAATGATAAAAGCAAAGGTGATTGGAAGGCTAATGCTAGCCGAGCATCGAGCATTCTACATACCTATTTGTTGTAAACATTTAGAATGTTTAATTACACGGTTCTACACGAGCCAAGACGTCGTTTTATGAATTGCCACTCATTTGCCTCATCACTTAATTCTACAAGTGTCGCGGGCAGCCTTGAACAGCTTGCCAGACCATCGCAGGTGCAACCCACACACAACCATTCACTCTCACACCTACGGTCAATTTAGAACAATCAACAAGCCTAGTATGCATGTATTTGGAATGTGGGAGGAAACCGGAGTACCTGGAGGAAAACCGCAGGCAAACAAGAGGAGGACATACACAGAAATGCCCTAAAGAAACCTGGGGCTTGAACCCAGGACCTTCTTGCTGTGAAGCATTTTTGGAGGTGGTATGATGGTCACCGCACAAAAGAACTGACACATTAACTGATTTTCTTTCCCACGTCTAATATTAAATATAATGTAATGAAATTGATCGGATGGTCTCGATTATTAAATGAAATTATCACCGATGCCAAATATAGTTGATTATTAAACCAATTTTTCCTGATGGTTCTGTTGTATTAGTAGACTATTTTGCTAATTTTAAGCTTTTCGTTATAAAAAGTGTCAAAATTGTCTCGGAAGATGTAAAAGCTTAACAAGAATCTCGAATTAGCTTTAATAGTTTTCAAAATGGCTTGTTTGACACTGTCCGTCCAATATATTTTCATTGGCCCTGAAAAGGAGAGCAACACACAGTACCAGTAAAAATCCCTTTCTTACAGGAAGAGCAAAGAAAGTACCCCCCCCCCCCACGCTCCGTTTTATTCCCCGTTAAACAAACATCAACTCAAACCAGAGTATGATCTATAATGCGTTTAATGATGATGTCTTTCAGCACTGGACACGGCCACCATTAGCGGTTAAGGTTATAGTGCACAGAGCTGAGAGGCCTGATCAAATATTGACGGGGACTTCCAGCTTGCTTTTCCAAACACCTGCGTCGTACGAGGAGAAAAGAAAACCACTGTTTACTGAAAGATCGATGGACGAACACAAAACCTCAAAAGCCTTGTGAAAAACAAGCAGGCTGCCAGAGAGCAATCTTAAGGCCAGAGATGAAAAGCGAAATGGCAAGCGACACATCGTAAATCCCGTATCGCACCCGCTCGACGTTTCCGAGGGTCGCAATAAACCCGTCTGAAAGCAATGTAGCACAAGAGCTTGAGATGTCTTGACCAGACCAAGTGAGTACTTCTGGATTCCCTGCTTTAGGTCCCAGGCTTTGTGGTCTTGCTTCGTGCTGGTACATCTCACACTGCTTCATGGTCTACAGTGATAGCCCCAGTCGATTGCTTAAGTTATTAGAGAACCGAACCACACAATACCGAGTAAGCAACATTCCTTTATACATAAAGGGGGACGTCTTGTAGACCTTATGGCCTTTAAAAATACATGCAGACACACATACAACCATATCATACTGCATCATCGCAGCACGTCCAGGTTTTCTACGATGTAGAATGTAGATGCCTAGACTCTAATGAATCACGTACTGTCGTTCAGTGTTACAGTAGGCATCACTTAACTCTTACAAAGCTCAATAAATCATTCATTCATCCACTCGTCCATTGAACAAATCCAGTCCTTCCATCTAGCACAGATCCCTGGACACATCATGCAGCTTCCGATCGATTCTCTCCTTTGAGCAGAGATACGGAGACGGCTGAAGATGGATCAG